>CM075852.1:4929444-5646944 GCA_037975125.1 Latrodectus hesperus | reverse complement strand
TTATTTTATTACGGAATTATTTTATTTTAAATATCACAGAAATATTGTCTCTCTGTGATTACTGTTATTGCTTTAAGTATATATTATGTACCTAATCTAACATATTAAGATGCTTTTACTAATATGGTTTTTGACAGTAAATAATTTAAATTTGTTTATAAAACTATTTCGTAAATTTTTATGGTTTTCCTATCGTTTTTTATGAAATGCCCTTTGTATTTTATATTATTTTAAAAATGGATGTGAAATATTTTAAAATTATGAGTATAAATACGCTCAAAAGAATATTTTGGTTAAACATGTGCTTTGTCCTATATGTCAATAAAAATCTATTTTGAAAATGCTTATGAAAAATTCATTTGGAACCGAATGTACTGCATAGCATTTGTGAATTTAACCTTATTACATGCACATTTTAAAGATATTACCAAATAAATGGTTGTTTTTCTTACTTTAAAATTACATTTATAAAAATATTTAATATATAGCATCAAAGTATTTCTGTAAGAATGAAAAATATCATTCGTATTTCTAAGAAGTAGCAAATAAATCTTAGATTCATGAACAAAAACATATTTTGGTAGAATAATATTTGAGTTCAATACTACTTTAGACTATCAGTTTTGTATTTTTCCATTAAATTATAACAAATTGGTACCTGTCAGGTACACAGATAATAAATGGCAGAGAATTTTTGAAAATAGAAATAAAGTAGTGATTATGTTTGGTTTAGAATCACAACCAAGTTTCAATATTTACTGAGGAAATATTGTTTTATGTGAAATATCTTCAGAAAGAAAGCGCAAAAAAGATGAGTTAAAATGTATCAAAATAATTTAAAAGTCATTTTTTTATTCTATATCATTTTCAGTTTAAGTTTTTGTAGACAATCTATCAATGTGTCTGAAAAATGTTAAGTTTCAGATATACAAAAATATGAATTAAGGAAAATTATAAAGGAAAGGTTCTTAACAAAAATTCATATATGATTGAGGATATCGCGAGTGATTTGTAGCTTTGCATACATTATTTATATCCATAGCTGGTCAATAGGCATGTTGTATATGTTGTTAATAGGCCTGTTGTAGCTCCATAGCTTTTTAATACACATGCTGTATACGTTGTTAATAGCGTTGTTTTAAAACTATCAGTACAATTTAAACTATAAAATATTACTATAGATCGAATTATGTTGAAAAATCAGATTTTGTTAAAAAAAAGTTATGGTGAAAGCCGAAATTGTGGTTCCATAAATTTCGAAGAGTTTTCTTTCCTGGTAGTTTTAACGTTTTTGTTTTAGATTTAATATATTTTAGCTCAGCATAAAAGTAATGCTGCTATGATTACAGACATTTCTACATTTTAAACTGCTTGTCAATTAGATCATATTCATGAGTAATATCTAATTTTCAAATAATGGTTATTTTACTCTATGATTTTTTTTATATTTTTGACTTTTGTTTTATTGTAAAAATATTTTAATGCTCTTTAATGTTTTTTTTATATTTTTTTCTAAAAACAATCAAATTTAATTAAAATCTTGAGCAGATCTGCTTATTTTATCTTCATAATTAATATGAATATGTCAATTTTTTATACATTTTTGCAAACTATAATATCGTAAATAACTAACTTCAATATCCTCCAAAAGAAAATAATTTACATGTTGCATTGAAATAAATGGATACATATCCTTTGATAAGAAATGCTTTAAAGTATACAATGTAATTTTCTTCTGTCAAATTTAATATTTGCTGATGTTTACTGAACTAATTTGTTTAAAATTATTACCCTTATAACTTAAGTTCTAAACATTTATTAAATAAAGGAGATGCATTAGTATTTATAATGTTAAATTTTAGTGTCTTCAGTTTAAGAAATTTTATTTTTATGTTGTTGGACTGTTTTTTCTCTACCAAATTTTATTCTCAATAATAAAATGAGATGATTTATATTATCCAAAAGTACAACCTTCATATATTTACACAAAGCCCTAGAAAATGTGCTGAAATAAATCAAAAATGCAAATAATTGCTAAGAATAAAGAGGAATTCATTAACAGTTCATCAAAAAGATGATACTTTCTGTTATCCACAAAATATCCATAAATGACTAATGATTAGCATTTGTCTTCTACGAAGATTCTATGATTTCTTTTCAAAAGTAGCCTCAGTAAATTCTCATTAGCCTAATTGAAATAAGGAATTGATTTATTTCTATGGAAGTAGTTTTAACTACTTTCCTAAAGCTTGCTAATTATACCAGTAGCAAAATAGGAAATTCACTGAGAATAATAGATAAAAGAAAATCATACCCCATAAGGATTATTTTCATGTAAGGAAATTATTTTTTATGCCTATTATATTGTGCTAAAATTATTTTAGTGATCACTACACTTAAAAGTATTTAACAACAGAATGGATAATTATAAAATATTTTCTTGTAACAAGAACAACTAAGACTTCTACAAAAAAGTTTGTATAAAATCATTATTCTGAAGATATTCATTACAATTTTTTTACGTATATATGATTTACTTATAAACATTAAATTGTAAAATCGTTAAAACAGAATATAAACTACCTGTCGAAGTATCATTGCCCTAAAATATTAAATTAAACAAGAATGCAATTATGAGATTTCAGCTAGTATTGACTATGGTAGAATTTTCTTCATTGATTCTTAGTTGTAAGTTTGTTTTCTTTGAAATATATTTTTTATCTATTCTAAAAATCTATTCTAGAAGATTTCGAAAATGAATTATCCTGCAGTATCACATTAAAAAATGTATATTTTTTAAAAAATATAAATATAAGTAAAAAATATAAGTGTATACACTTATATATTAGCTTCGTTTTTGATGAGTTAATTTTAGAAAAATATAGCTACAAAACGTGGTAAAAATATCGAAAGTTAATTTTAATTAATATTGAAATAAATATTATAAAAGCTTTTTATATCGTTACTGTAACTCAAATATTTATCAATATCCTTTTTGTTTTACACAAATATTATCTTACCAATATCATTCTGTATATAGTATAATTAAGAAATTATATATTTTTATTACATATATCTTGTGTAGGTGTATTAACAGCTATAAAATCAAACTTAAACTTAACGGTAAATAAAAAAACGAAATTAACAGTAAATTTATTGTATTCTAAATTTTTTCTTTAAATTGGGCTATTTTAAAATCATAAAGATGCGATTTATAGAATACAAAATCGAAGAATTGATTTTGTAGCATATTATTGTAACCAATGTAAGTGCAATTATAATTACTGTGTAGTTCTTCTCACAGACATTTTTTTTTAAAAAAATATAAATTGTTCGTAATTATATATATACCTATCTATCCATGTAAGCCAAATAGAAATGTTTTTCCTCTTTTTATTGGTTGTAATTTATTTTCAAATAATATAATAGAACAAACTACAAGAACTTATCTGTTAAGTAAAGAATTATAATTTACTTACATTCTATTTTTGTGACCTTTTGATATGAATACCGTATTTACTAATAAAAAGATACAGAATATGCTGCATTCATATTTTTTTTTCTGATTATATTAATTTTTTTTCTAATTTTTTCTATGCATTGATATAATCCCTTGCCGGATAATTTCTTTTAAAATAATGCACTCATTACTTTGCAAAATAATAAAAGATATCTTTAATGTTTATATAAAAAATAATTAAAATACATCCTAATTTTATTTTTCAAATTTTGATGAAAAATATTGTGTAATATTTGCCATAATGTATTTTTTTTCTTTTTTTATATTTTTGTAAAGTTTTCAATCAGTGGAAGTTATATGTATACAAAGCAAAATCACAACTAAGTATTAGTTATTTAAATGATCAATTTTATAGGAGTTAAAATAACATAGTAATAAATATATATTTTAGACAATTCGCTAAAGATAATGCACTTAAAGAATATTTTATATCAAACTGAAAAAATGTAACTTCATACCAAAAAGCAAATTTTATTGATATTATAATCTTAGCATAATGAAAAATAAGTACATTGAATAATTAAACATCTAAAACCATCTTGAATCTTAATGCCATCATTATAAAAATGCTTTTATTTCAGTAATATACTATATAGTATCACATAATATTGCCATTACTTTTCTTAAATTTACGGTATTAGACTCATATATAAAAAAAGGAAATTATATGATCATCCATTATGTTATAGAAGATATTAACATGAGTTAATTATGTGAAAGACTTTAGCATAATCTTTAAAAGAAGAGTCTATAACAAATATTATAAATATAAAATTAAATTTTTGATTTATTTTTTGTTTATGAATTAGCAAAATTACAAAAATGAAAGAAAATAACAAAAATGTATTATTATTTAAATAAAGTAAAATAATTTGGATTGTTTCATAAGATTGAAACATGATTTTATGAGAAAAAGAGATGCATTTTTAATTTCCTTTTCACTTTTCATTTTATATAAACCACTTTAATTTTTTCTTATGTTTGTTATTAATTTATTTTATTTTCATTTGCTATTTTGAAGACTTACTAACACTAATATCTTAACTTAAATTATTTATTTATAACATGATAATAAATGCTTTTAAATATAGAAATTTTTATCAAATTTTTAAGATTTAATCAGGAAGATATTTCCTTCTATAATATGTGATGAAGTTTATTAATCTTGCAGCATATACGTGTATAAAATACAAGTAACCATATATTTAAAATTTGTAAAAAACTAAATTTGATAAATAAAGCTTTTTAGCTGGAATAATTAAATCTTCTCCAAAAATTGGATTATTTTTCAGCTGATAACAGTATCTCATTTGGTTAGCTTTATTTGATTTCTATACATAAAATGTATATTGAAGAATGTTAGAAAATATATGTTGCTTTGATTACAGTTGCAAATAAACATTATACAACAGATAATTTTCAAGTCATCAAAAGTATACTATTTCCAGAATATTCAGTTACAGCTTTTACTCCTTCAGTTCAAAATTTTATAACAATGATGTTATAAAATTTTCCTTTGATGACTAATGCAGCGAATTGCAGAAGAATCCAGCAGAATTGGCAAGCAGTAGTTTTTATTTTACCAGAAGTTCTTTATTTTTCAGAATGGAAGGGCTTAATAATATTGAAGTGAAACAGGCTTCATAAATTGGCTGAAGTTTTGTCATAGTAATTTGAGAATTTTATATTTAGGATATTTGAGTATTTATGTTATATTGGGAGAGCAGAACAAGTTTTTTAATTGTTATTGATTGGGATAAATTATTTATGAAGAAATTACGTGAAGAATATTGATGTCTTTGATTTCACCAATCATATTTTTACTTTTTTATTTTATTATAATAATAATTTTGAATACAATGAAGCAAATATTAATTTTCTTAAAAATTCTTAAGAGTATCTTGTAGTTGTATATATATATATATATATATATATATATATATATATATATATATATATATATATATATATATATATATATATATATATATATATATATATATATATATATATATATTTATATATATATATATATATATATATATATATATATATATATATATATATATATATATATATATATATTTATATATATATATATATATACATATATATATATATATATATATATATATATATATATATATATATATATATATATATATATATATATATATATATATATATATATATATATATATATATATATATATATATATATATATATATATATATATATATATATATATATATATATATATATATATATATATATATATATATATATAATATATATATATATATATATATATATATATATATATATATATATATATATATATATATATATATATATATATATATATATATATATATATATATATATATATATATATATATATATATATATATATATATATATATATACTTCTGACTAAGAATGCAATGTTTTCTTTTTACATAATTTTTGAATTATTTCCTTTCCATATTTTGTTACTGCTAAAACTTAATATGACATGCTACATTTCTATTGATATGATTATCATTTTTGGTTATTTATAGAGGTAAAATGGATAGTTGCTTACATAGAAATAGTCCTTTTCTTTACCAAAATTTTGCTCAAGGTTGGATTAAGAACGGTTCCATGAAGTTGAAGTAAATTTAATCAATCAAGTAAATTTTTGTCTGCATAACTTAAAATGATAACAGTTTCTCTTCGAAGCTTTGATAACAGCACTTGCAATTGATTTAAAGTATTATTAACGCTGTGATTGGTGTTCCTTGAAAACTTGGTCATTTGGCGATGTCCTCAATTCCACTGTGGAACTATTCTCGTTTTAAGAAGGTAAACTTGTGATTCTTTCCAACCTTTTTAAAATTGTCATTTATTCGTTAACGTTACGAATAGAGAACAATATTTAAGACATAGGATTTCCTTCTTCTTACATATTTCTCAATTTTCTCTAAAAATAACGATAATGACATATTATTTTTTTAAATGCATCAGCTTTAGATATTTTAAATCTTTATAGTTTATGCGTTTAGACTATTAACAGTACGCCACCACTATGACATGTAGTGGAAAACTAATGGAAATAATTCATTATTAGATATAAAAAGGAATTTTTCAAACATTCAGTATCACTTGCGATTTATGTTTAACTGCTTTTTTATGAGAGCTTTATTTTCTTGTGTATTACAACGCTGTAAATAAAGTCCAAAATAAAGAAAATATCCCAAAGCGCAATTGTTTTCCAGAATTTATGCATGTTATCTATTGAAAATTGCGGATTTCTAGTTGGGAGTTAAATTTAGATAATATATATGTGTGCAGTCAGTTGTTAAATAAAATCAATTGATTGATATTTTCAAATAAAAGATTAATCTAATAAAGCGTGATTTTATTACAGTATTAAGTCCAATAATCAATTTTATGAAAATATATCTCAGTGACATTTAGGTAATATTCTTATGTGGAATTGCTTACAGGACGTAGGCCTAAATAGTTTATTCTGATGCATCAATTTTTCCAAACTTAGCAACAGATAAATTTATAATAATAGGGAATTAAAAAGAAGCATTTTAAAATATCACCATGAATAATCATATATATTGTGACAATATTACTTATAGCAATGGTGGTAGAATGGAATGAAAATAAGTAGATGCAGAGTGTAAGGAATATATATTGGGGATTTCCTGATTACAAAATATAAGCACACATAATCAGAGTTTTGATCAGTGCAAATTACTTGGGAAATCCTGCGACAATTCCTTCAGCCCCTAAGCCGCTTAAGTTAACGAGAAGATTTTCATGGATTATAGGATTATATCTTAATACACTGATTTCTGGAGCATGCATTTATTACCAGTCAAATCCTAAGTTTATAGTATGATGTGATTCAGAGCACTCTTCCATGATATTAAATGCCATTGTGTTTTATTTACATGCTGTTACATCAGTAATTTCTGTTGCTAACAGGATTTTGCGAATCAGTTGTCTCTATTTCTGTTCACTGGCGATTATTTAGAAGCTTCATAACAAAGAGTCAAACTTTAGAATCCGTTTTTTCTAAAATAAATCTCTTTTAAATATTCTAGGATTATTATCGGTAACTTTATAATGATAGTTGCTTAATTTCAATTTAGTAAATTTATGCATAAGTTAAGATTATAAATTTTTTCTTAAAATAAATTCAATAATGTTATTTTAATAATGTTTGACATTTTAAATGGATTCCCCATTAATAGGATCTATAAACATTTAAAAAAATCTCACATAATGTGAGTTATTTTATTATTTTAGGCTATTTTAAGTCATTTGAGAAGACATATTTCAAAAACTATAATTTCAGTTAGCTTTATAAGAGTTAATTATAAATTCTTCATTTCAATTTTCATTCAGCATGTATCCAAAATTGTGTGTGTGTGTGTTTTCAAAGCAACTCATATCACTGGAATTTTAAAAAATAAAGATTTAGAATATTGTTGGAAAAACACACTTACTCGTGACATGACATAGAAAGAATTTAATGTTTTAATTGTCTTTTAATGTAACCAGAATAAAGATACAATTTAGTAATATATAATTCAAATAACATCGTATTTTTCCTTTTTATTAATTTGCACCTCAAATTTTATGACTTGAAATGTAAGCTCCTTTTCAAAGTTTCTTATTACACCTACTACATCACATTCCAGCATACATCCCTGTATCTAGACCTGAGTTGGGTTTTACTATTTACTTAGAAGCACCCGGGTGGATTCTTCGTGATTTCGAGACATGAAACAAGCAGAAGACCCTCAAAGATTGGCCGGCAACCCTCGGAGGTATCATTTTACTTGGAGGACATTGCAACCAGGACATATTGAATGTGCCCCCACCGCCTCTGATCACAACGAAGGATCTTTAATTAAACCGAGAGATATAATTTAAAATATCTTAATGTTCCCAAATTTCATATTAAAATAATCATTAATCATAAAACATTATTGAAAAAAATCATGGTAATACAGTTTGTTGATTTGAGCATTATTGTTTTATTTCTTATTTTAATTTAGAAGAATATTGTAAATATGGAAGAACAAAAAAAAACTTTTATTATTATTTTTATTGAATACTTAATCATAATAGAAATGAAAATAAAACTTTAGCACCAAATTAATCGCATTAACGAGATGATTGTTGCCAGAAATTAGAATGAACATGAACCGGTGAATCACTATTGCAATAAGGCTATATTCCTGGAAAAAATTTAATTCCTTCTCAATGCATTTTAAGTTATTAACAATGCAAAATGATTAGGAATTTATTTCGAATAAAGTAGAAATAAAAATATCCACGGAAAAACATGCTCAGAAGTTGGTTTTTTATCCAGGGATATCGTTGTTAATTTTAGTAGTCTATAGATGTTATTTATTTTAGTCCGGACAGTTGGTTATATGTTTTATTATCATCTTTACAAAAAATAACTTTACTTCTAAGTATGTAAGCAGTAGCATTCAATTAATATAGGTCATAGATAAGTCAAATTATGTTTACAGTTTAACTTCTTACATTCATGAAAATATAATGTTAGACATGTTTTTAGTAGATAACACCATTTTGAAATAAATGCATAACTGATAAAATCAGCCGTATGAAAAGACACAAATTTCCCAAGAAATTTTATAAATATATTATTCCCATTTTTGCTTTACTTGTTAATGTAAGCTCTAAGCGGTTGTCATGCATTTAATGCACACATTAATTAATCCTGATTGATGTAAAGCTAATGACAAAGATAAACGGGAGAATAATTCAACAGGATAGTTGTGTATAAGGTCACTCCTAAAATTAACATGATGGAAGCAAACTGCTTGAAAATTCATCCTTTCCTTGCTCAACAGGATGCAAAATAACAGGGAATTTGCATGTTGTAATACATTCTTCCTTTATTAATTTAGCTTTTCAGACGGTTAGAAGGCAGTATACGCTAATCACCTTTACAAGATTTATGGTGATTGATCATTGCTGACATATGAGCGTCCGGCGATGCTCTCGTAAGCGATTTAGGGGATTACGCAATGACGCAGCTTCCTTCGGAACAGAACTTGCGTTTTCTTAATTGGATATTTCAAGATGCACATTCGCCAGTCGATTGGGAATCCTACTCCGCGGAGATTAAGGAAACGTTTATTCTGCAACTACGAGTATTTCGAAAGAATAGTTCCGAAGAGATATTAAAGTAATGTATTCCACTATAATTATACGGATTAGCTAATATCATCTCCAAGTTCCCAACAGAAAAAAGGCAGTAAAAGGCTTGTGTATTTGAGATGGATATTTATCTCTTTAGATTTAATGGTATGGTAAATTCATATAATTACTGTTCATTCAAGTACCAAATTAATATACATATTTAATTAAATTATAAAAAAGGCTACATATTTAATTTTCCTGATTATTAATATATTTAGGAATATAATGAATATTTAGAGGAATACAGTGTTTATAAATATATAATAATGTATTCATAAATATTCAATATACTGTAATATACCAGATAAATTAATAAATGTAAGCAGGTACACATTAACATGTTTAATATAGTCTATATTTTAAACAGATCTTAATATTGATTTAATTGATGGATATGAATGTAACATTTCAAAGAGGATATGTTCTGCGCTTATAATTTCTTTTAAAAAATTTAAGAATTAATCTATTATTAACGTAATTACATAAGGAATATGGCTAAGATTTATATATATATATATATATATATATATATATATATATATATATATATATATATATATATATATATATATATATATATATATATATATATATATATATATATATATATATATATATATATATATATATATATATATAATATATATATATATATATATATATATATATGTATATCAGAATTAATCAAACACGCTTAGAATTCTATTATATATTACGTCAAGAATGTTAAGATTTTAATCGTTCCTTAATTGGATATTATTTCTTGCTTACAGTAGCAGTTTTACCACTTTTGTCTCCAACCTCAATTAACGTTACTTCTCCTGGAATAATACAAATTTCACCACCATTTTAAGTTAAAAATGCCACATAGTTGACAGAAAAGGACTTCCTTTCAATAAACTTAATAAAATATCTGCTATTTATTTGATATCATATAAAAGAAATATTATTCAATTATACTTTGCAAAATTTATTTAAATTTACTTAAAAGCCAATAATTAGTTATTGGATAAAAAATAATTTAATTACAGATATTTCTTCAAAAGTGGATGTTCCGAACATCCGGAAGACATCCTGGTGAATGCATCTGTCCAAGTGCTTCCGGCTGTCTCTCCCAAGATTCCGGAGTTAATTCCTTATCCTAACACTTCTGACAGATTCCTGGTAGTTGGGGGATTCTCAGACACGTCAGGAGTTGCCGATGGCTCCATCATTCCTACTGTGGGTCCTGTGAGAATCCTTCGCATCCACATTGACGAAGATGTCAATCACTGGATAGCCTTGAGCGAGGTATGGATGATTTCCTACTAATATGTATAAATGACATTCATTGTTAAGAATTCTTTATTTTTTTCACAATTTGCCTCAGATATAACAATTCAAGATAAAATATACTGATCTGAGTTATTAAAACAAACAATAAATACTCATAAGCATTAACTTGTTCTATATATCATAAACTTGGTAAATTGTCTCAAAGCTATATATTGATAAATTATAAGTATTAAAACATGAGCCATATTATTTTGAATATGAGTTTTACAAATAATTCGTGAAGTACATATACTCTGAAAATTTTACCCATTCATATTTGTTTTAAAATTTTCGGAATAAAATCAATCGGGACCGGAAATAGTATTTCAGTGTTGCTATATATATTTATATAACACTAAGTATTTATAGTAACATGAAAATAGATGCTATATATGTACTTGTGAAAAGATTAAGAGTAATATATTTCTGAAAAAAGAATTTAAATGTTTTTTTTTTAATATTTACTTAGTGTCTCTGTATCAAAAATGTATTTAGTCAATCTCAATATGCTCAATAAACTGACCACATTAATTACCATATAAACCAAGAGCACAATTTCACAGATAGTAACATATGTGCATTGTTACATTTACCAGACTTATAATAGCAAAGAAAAGTATATATATATATATATATATATTAATATATATATATATATATTATATATATATATGTATATATATATATATATATATATATATATATATATACATTAATATATATATATATATATATTATATATATATATATATATATATATATATATATATATATATATATATATATATATATACATATATCGGAAAATATGTGATGTCACAAATTTCATTGTGTTTAGTGTCAGATAAGAAAAGAAAATCATTCATTTGAATGAATTCACTTATAACTACTAAGAAATGTAATATTAATTTATATGTAAGGCCCAGTAACTTTTTTTTCTTAGTTGAAAGTCGAAATGATGTTTTATCATTTTATCAATATATTAATTCAAACTTCGTTTAGGTATACATATGAATAGTTATTTGGTACTCTCTAACCACATAACTTCAATCTGAAATAGAAAACAAGGTTAATGTAATAAATATCAATTCGTATTCACACATTTTAATTACTCAATTTTTATAATGGATAAGCATATATTAGCACATACAAATGATGTGTACATTATCGTATAAATAGCTCTTTAACATCAGAAACTGTCTAGTTACATCCAATATAAACTTATCGAAATTCAGAAGAAGGCTCTTTTTATTTTTTAAACAAAAAATAAGCCTTCATATTGCTTACATATACATAACGAACACCATAAAAACCATTCGTTAAGAATGAAATTAAGTTTTCGCGTATTAAGCGTTTTATTTCAAATTCTAACACAAACGATAATAATCCTCTGTAACTACACACACATCTACAAAAAATTCACTGAGAGATAAAAGCGTTCTTAAGTGTGCAAATGTTTCAATGTCCAGTACTTTATATGTTAACAAGAATAAATGCTAACAATGGCCATGGAGAACAAAAATGGAAGGAGGTATCCTGCTTAAGAATTCCCTTTTCCTCGCTTCTGAAACGAGCTCATAATAAGCTATACTCTGCCGAAGAATCCATTATATATCCTTGCAAAGGAATGTCTGAGATCAATAACAAGGCTCTTTGTACTCGGGTTTATCTGTTTCAGTTGCGTACGATGGTTTTCTTTGTTGGGTTAATCAGGGAGTACAGGTGAAGAATCTATTAAGAACGGCCAACTTACTTAAAGTCCTTAAGACTTAAAGAGTTTTGCGGAAAAGTGGTATTTGCTAAGCCACTAAGAAATATTTTAAGCTTCATTTTTAAATTTTTCCTTCCTATGGCATTCTCTTTTATTAAACTATTTAAATTACTGATGCTTTTTTGCTAATAATTTTTCAATAAAAGATGCAATTATTATTATTATAATAAAACCTTATGTTATTAGTATGCAACATATTACTCACGAATGAATAAAAAGAAATTTGCATATATGCATCTTGTTATGGTTTTTGGATTTTACAATAGCAGAGTATTTTTTTTAGATTGCATTGTTTTAGAACAATAGCAAAATATTTTTAGATTGCATTTCACTCATCATCAGAATTCTCAAATATTTTACCACATAGAAATTGCAAAGCAAATGGGAATAAAGGAAAATCTAATCGGGAAATATTGGAAAAAACAATAAATAAAATAATCTCTCTCTCGATTTTGTCTTGTTGTTATTGTTGCTGTTTTCGTGTGACAGGCTTGCATTATGGGGTGCGCTGATCCACTTTTCCACACAACGGGCACCTATTGTATTGATCCACACAACGGATACCTATTGTATTGATCCACACAACGGATACCTATTGTATGTGTGTACTGAGTTCGACTTCCTCAGTACACACATACAATAGGTACCCGTTTATAGGTTAGGCAACCATTCACAACCCATTCATACAAGGAAAGGACAAAGACAGGATAGATAGAGAGAGAAAGTATATCCATGCCCGAACTGGGATTCGAACCCAAGACCTCCCTATCCGTATGGTCTTGACATATTTTGTTTAAGTATAACATTGATTTCATATTCACAATTGAGGAGAACTTTTAATTAAAGATTGATTTACTCCCTCAAACCTAAAAAAGGTTTATTGGTGTGTAAACCTTGGATTGTATGATAAATTGCTAATGTATTTTGAGTTTTGGACTCTCACAAGGAATGCATTTTCCTCTCCATTGGTAATTTAATCTGAAATTGATTATTTAATTCTGAAAGATCAAGATTAAATTTTTATTTCATAAAATTTCCAACTAATATTCTCGAATTCTGAATGCACTTGGATAAATATCATACATATTTTTGGTAGCAAATATTATGCTATTACTTTTGTTAAAATCAAAAACTTTACCACGCCGAATAATAAGCATTTCTATTACATATAAACACTCGTGTCCATAAACCAAGGGTAATGCAAGTTCAGGCAAATTAAGAGAAGGAAGCAAAACAAATGTGACTTATTTGTAAAGTCTATTTCTTAAAAAAAGGGAAAGAGCAAAAAAGATGCTATATGTTTGACATCATTAATAAAAATTGCGATTTCTACTCCCGGGAGCAAATTGCAAAAAAGAACCTATTTACAAAAACTAATATAATATGGTATGTATGAAGGTTAATGCCTAGAGAGAGTATGCTCTCCAGACTGTGGCAATTCAGGTCGTACAAGGTCTAGGCATGCTGAGCATCAAATTATCGATCTGATCTTGGAGAATACTACACCACTCATCAAGCAATGTTCTCCGAAGTTCCGGTAGACATGTGGGAGGAGGTTGATGGGCTGCAATTCGTCGGCCAAGCCTTTCCCACACATACTCTACTGGATTCAAGTCCTGTGAGTATGCTGGCTAGTCCAATACGGGTGATATCCTCCGATTGAAGGTATTCGTCTACAATGTTTGCACGGTGAGGACGGGCGTTGTCATCCATAAACAAAAAGTCTGCACTCATGGCTCTCCGAAGCAAACGTACGTTTGGTTCCAGGATGACATCCCGATAGATGTGGCCTGTCATGGTTACATTCTGAACATGCAGGTTAGTTCCGGAACCCAGAATAATTTCTCCCCAAACGAGCAATCCGGCCCCACCGTAACGGTGTCGTTCAGTGATGTTCTCTTGGTGGTAACGGGTACCTGGCACTCTCCATATGAATGTCCGGCGAGAATCAGACTGAAAGCTAGACGCATTTGATAGTCTTACGAGCATATTGACCAATGTGTCCGAAGCGTCTGTACACGGTCCATCTTGAAACTGTTGAACCGGTAGCTGAAGATAGCTGACGAGAGAGGTCTGATGATGTGTTCCGTCTATTTCTTTCGGACGTAACGGCCAAATACCGTCCTCATTCGGTGTTGCAACTAGGGGGCGACCTCTACTGTAACATCTTTTCACATTACCATCATCTTGGAAAATTGCCAAAGCCTGGATTTGACACTCTGATCGATTCCAAGTTCCTCGGATACTTCCTACTGGGTGAGTCCACATTCCAGACGGCCGATTATTCTACCCCGTAAAACATCATCCAAATGCTTCATTTTGGACATAACTATGCGGTTACTGCACTGAAAGCTTTTAAAACGTTTGTGAACAATTTTACTTTTTTGAAACCATTACTTACATACCCCTCTCTTACACTCTCGTCATTATGACGAACTATCGGTACCAACTGATGGTTTCTTGTTATTTGCATATTATTCTTCAAGATGTGTGTGATAATTCTACATGTGAAAGATATATTATATTTTAGAGTTCAATTTCTGGGGGATTCTGAATTATCCTTAATTTATGGACATGAGTGTATTAGAGGGGTCAAAAAGTAAAGTTTCTGCTCATGTCGATATTTGACTGTCATTTGTCAGCTCATATCAGTTTACGATATCGTTTGCTTTCTATATATTTTCTGTGTTTGTTCACTTCTAAATAATTCAATATTAATTTTTTCCAGTTAGGAGGTCAGCCAAATACCAAAAAAAGTATATCTGTCATTGTATGCTTCTTTAGCTTCATAGGGGTTTAACGGAATTCTTGCAACGAAAAACATGTATTATGTTTATTTAAATGCATTAGATGTTTTCAAATGCTAATGACGGTCTTTGCTCTCGAACTCTTGTCGATCAGGAAGACCTACAACACTATGCAATGACAAGCTCTAACATAATCTAAATCTTAAATATGGGTAACGATTAATAGGCAGTAAAATTGAGTTAGTACTTTTGTTGTTGTTTTTTTCAAGTTTATTCTACTTAAAATTTATTTACTGAAGTATATCCTATCTTCTGAAAAAGAAAATTTTACAAGAACTCAATAATCGTTTTTGATATTTTAATATTTTTCATAAGTTGGAAAAAACGGGTTGTTAATTTTATGTTCAAATATTATACTCTTCAAAAACATTTGGTTAACCCTGAATAGACTAATTGCTCACATGGAAATATAGCAGACTTTAATTTTATTTAACTGACTTTAGTTTCCAGTGAATGCATAAATTTAAATTAATTTTAATCTAGCACGTTTCCTAAAATAATAATTAATTTCATATTTTAAAAGTTTGAAATCAAATTATTCATCAATTTTATTAATAACGTAATTTAATTTTCGTAATTACTTAATTTTATTTATGTAATTTAATTTAGTAATAAAATTCCGAAATGTACAAAAATGAAAATGGAATATATTAAAACGTTTATTGTTCTACATTTGTAATTTCTTCTTGATTTTTGTTAAATTTTGATGTTAATCATAAATTCTATAATTTTATTTACTTAATAAATTTTATCTTACTTAAATTTTTTAACCGAATTTAGCTTAAATATAATCCTTAATATATTTATTGATTGAATATTAAGTCCAATTAAATTCTAGTTTGAAAATATATTTTTATGAATGTCTATGATATATGTATATATGTTATTGGTGACGTTATTTGTAATATCAAATAATCTTTCTTTCTTACCTGAGAATCAAGATTAATAAAAAAAAATGATCTCCCCCTCTTTCAGAATTTAATGTCTCTTTCTAAGATATCCCATCTTTAATTTTTTCTCTAATGTCTTTTTCACTTTCATGTAGAGTGTTTTAAGTATTTTACTTGTTACTATACGTCGCATTCATAGTACATCCAAATTTATAGCATGAATTAAAATATAATCAGAATATTATTTTAGCCATCGTTTGATTAAACAAAACATTTTATCAGTGTTTAAGTTTACATTTCATTTTTCTACATTGTTATTTATTATTCAAAATGATTAAAAACTAACTCAAATAAAACATTATTAATGAACCGTAATTATCATAAAAGTTTTAATTTTAAAAACATTGATTGATAAGTATTGTAAATATTAAGAAATGAAACTTTTGTAGAATGGTATTATTCATTAATTTTTGAGTTCATATAAGCTTTATAATGACCATTCAGGTTAAATTAAAAATGAATTGTTTCAGAAAACATTTCCTTTATTAATCTAATTAAATTGAAAATATACGTGTTTTAATAAAGAACTGTAAAGATTAGTCTTCCCATTAAAAATATATATAAAAGTATTTAATCAAAAATAATAACAAGAAAAAATTAAAACATTAATAAATAAAATTACTTTCTTTATTCTTAATCCTAATATTTACTTTTCATTATGCTAAAGAAATTGATTTTTGTTAGATGTAAGGAATTAAGAATTTTTAAGAGAATGCACACACTCTCCATATTCAAAATGCTATAATTTGACAACAAATGATATAATTTGACATTAACAGCAAAATTTCAAATTATTCACGATTAAATTTGATTTAATCATTTTGCCTTCAGATTAAATTATAGAAAATTGATGAAACGTTTGGTAAAGAAATCTGATTATTTAGAAATTTGATCTTAGTATTTAATTTAGTATATGTAATGCTGATTAATGCAAACAATACTCCTTAGAAATCTATTGATTGAATGACGATAACGCTTGCGTTAGCATTAATTAAATTCTCCTGAATGTTTGCAACTAATCAATAATTCAGAGTTACGTCACTTATCTCCCGAAGAATATTTTATCCCCTCCTTGATTTATTCCACTACTTTAAAACCTAATAAAACTCGTGTTCCACTGCCTTGGAATAAAATTTAAATGCTCTTATCTACCCTGTTTAGATTATTTTAGAAGCTGCCCCTATTCAAGCACTTATGGCATCTGTCTACAATATCAGCTCCATTTTTGCTCCCCAGTCGGCCAGGAACACATCCGGGATGACATAAAATCGAGGGACATTAAACACTATCATCAGGAGGTATCTGCGGAAGAGGATGCCTCAGCGGAATTTCAGGATAAAAGCGTCTGGTCTGCTGCAAGGTGGTTTTATGAGCACTTACTTTATATTAACTTGCATTTTTATTCGAATAATCCTTCATGAAAGAAAATATATTTTTCTTGATACATGTCTCTTAAGTTATATTTTACCATATTTTCTTGACATATACGCTATTTTAAAATGCACTCGATCATTCTTTTTTGACATGTGTTTAGTATTTGCTTACTAAATCCAAGATTAGCTTAAGTGTTTATTTTGCCATTTTGAAGCATGATTTTAAATAATCACTTTTTGGTTCAAGAATGTAAAAAAGTATTGATTTTTTTTTTTGCTATAAATGTAAGAAAAGTTACTCATAAACATTGGAGCATAATAAAAATAAATTATTTACATTTTTCTGTAATTAAGTTATCCGCCAAATTCAAAGTCCTACCATAAAATCAAAAATTAAAAGTTAACTAGAACTATTGAGTTAAATTATTAGGTTGGTGCGTATGAAATGTCGGATTCTCTTTACATGCGGACGTTTTCCTCCCTGTTTTCGTTATACTTTTGTATTTGGCATAACCTCATTCATGCTCGTATTGTCCATTGCCAGAGACTCATTTCAGCAAAATAGGTTTTCTCGAAGGTCTTCCCTTTTTTATTTCTTTTGAGTTTATTGCCGATATGAATTCTGCCGACATTCGCGTCATTTTCTTATATGAGTACAAACTTGGTAATAGTGCTGCAAAAGCTGCACGCAACATAAACCAAGCGTTTGGGGAGAATACGGTTAACGATCGGAAAGTGCAGCGTTGGTTCGAAAAATTTCGGACTGGCGATTTTTCACTGCAAAATGAGCCGCGTGGAAGACCCAAAACGTCGGTGAAGAATGATGACCTGAAGGCTCTAGTGGAAGCGGATCCAGCCGTATCCACGAGGGAACTTGCTATCAGGATGAAAGTTGACCATACAACGATATTGAGACACCTTTCTGAGATTGGCAAGGTTAAGAAGATGGACAAGTGGGTACCGCACGCACTGACAGAGCGAAATAAGCTGGATCGGTTAAACGTATGCTCATCATTGCAGCATCCACCCTATTCACCGGATCTCTCGCCGACCGATTTTCATTTTTTCAAGCATTTAGAGCTGTTTTTAAGGGGCAAACACTATGAAAATGAAGATAGTCTAAGAAACTCGATATCAGAGTTTATTAATTCTAAAGACCAAAATTTTTTTAAGACAGGCATCTACGCTTTAAAATCTTGTTGGGAGAAGTGTATTGAAGCGAATGGAGCATACTTTGATTGAATAAACAGCTTTTGAAGAAAGATATGCAGTTTTATACAATCACTTAAGAATCCGACATTTCATACGCACCAACCTAATACATATTATATAAGATTTCATCATATCTTTAAATTGTATATTTAGTCCATCTTTTTTGAATTATTTTTATTAAGAAGTAAGCAGTTTTAATAATAAAAGAAGGTAAGTATTTTTAATAAATACACATTTATTATGTCACTTGTATTATGTAAAATAATACAATATATTTTAACGAATAAAATCATAGGTAATATATTTTACATGCTTTAAACACCATACAAGTCTTCCCATTAAATGTTTTATGCATGTTTATTTATATTAACATTCCGATAAAAATGTCCGTTTGCATGTTAATAAGCAAATATTTTAAGATATAAAAAATATTTATATGTAACTACTAGACTAAGTCAAAGTATAACTTTTTAAATGAATATAGTTGTTTTACTAAAAGAATAGGTTATGTGACGTATAATATGAAGAAATATCTTAAAAATTCTCAAAAGGAGCATATATTGTTTTAATAAAGCTATTATTTGACAATTATTTAAGGAAAATAAATTATTTTAGTCGAGTTATGGAAATAAATATTTAAACCGAATATATTGATATCTTATGATATAGTTATTTTCTCATAATCCCTTAAGCATATACATAAGGAAGTATGATATTGGACAATGAAATTTAATATACTTCATAATTATTTGACAAAAGTTTATAAAATGTATAGTTTTATAAACTTTTGATCTTGCAATATGTGCTATTTATTTTATAAATTACTGACAGTTTAATTAGTATAATATAGTACATCATAAAGTTCTACAAAATGGTTTCACTTATTGCATTATGCAAATTATCATGGACATCGGTACTACAGCATTTTAGTGCGATTACTTCTAGCTTAAAGGTTATAAATTGTAGTAAAAATATCTATATTATTTATATTTTTATTTTTTGAACTAATCTTTTGATACTTAATAAAAAAAAAGATATATTTTTATTTATTTTTACAAATCAAGTATAATACCAGTTTGTTCAAATTAAGTTTCAAAATTTTAACAAATATAACATGTGCCTAAAGCCTGTTCAAGGAACAAGTTCTTCATAATTTATCTGGTATACTTCTTGGAGAAACTGATAAATAAATCTTTTGAACAGAAATTAATAAACATAAATAATTGGCATGAGGGTTAGTATGGTGTATGTTTTCCATGTGTTACTGTAGAGTCTAAACAGCGTCGAGAAAAAATGAATACCAGATTATCAAATATCTTATTAAGGGTTAGAGTACTTTATAGACAATGAGTGCTGAATCTTTAATGTCAACTAACAAATGTTTGATATTATGCTATTCATCAGTATATCAAGTTACATGCTTTTTACATGCATATCCAAATATTTAAATTTCAATTACAAGGTCTCATTTTAACAAATTTTAATCCTCAAATGCATATAAAATTGTTTCGTGAACAGTCTCAATTTCATATTGATTCATACTCACAACAGCCCATTCTCGACAGCGAAAAATTCATATTTTAAGGAAATATTATATAATTTATTTTGAGAATAAAGATAGATTATAAATAAAACATTTTGACGCATATTTACATAATAACATAAATAAATGTATATCCATATGCCATATTATTCTTTAGTACATTTGATTGTGTTAATATACTTGATTAAATTAGGTAGAAGGAGTAATTATAAATAACCTACACGAGAACGCGCGTTAGGCTTATGAGGGGGTGGTGTCAGTTGCCTTCACGTGGTGCCCTCTGTTTTCACTAAACGACTGACTCCTGTCGCTTCGTGCAGCCTACTACGTTCTTTCGGCTTCAGGATCATATTGCTGCTGTATTTTTAAAGGTCTTTTTCAAGGCCCTGACTATGGCTAAAGACAAGCTTAAAATGATTTTTTGGAATGCAGGTGGTTTTACTAATGACAAGTTCACCGAACTAAACCACCTTCACCGTTTGGGTTTGAGGGACTCTCCAATCTGCCCTTTTTGCGGACTAGAGGATATGACTGGTGACCACCTTTTCACTTGCCCTGGACTTTCGGACGTCGCAGATAGAAATTCTGCGGAAGATGTCTTTTCATTCACCTCAAGATTGTATTGGGCTGCCCGACAGAGACTGATGGTTGAAAAACCAAGGTCGGGCGTAGGTTAAAAAAAAAATGCTTATGAGAACTAGTTTATTAAAAATTACTAACAAGATTAATTTATAAAACGTTTCTTCTGTTAAATACCATACTATTCTTATATTTAAAATAAATAATTCTTAACAATAATTATAATTTATTCAATTTTTTCAGAAGTATATGCGGTGTGTTTGAGTTCATTACTGATCATTTATTATATTTGACACAACACATTTACGATTGTCTTGTCTTTTCTGCAGGGGAAATAATTTTCTCACGTGAAAACTTGGTTCCCTTGATGAAAAATACTTTATTAACGTTCCATGAAATTTTACAAGAACTGAGTTTTGCTTAGTTCTGTTCTGACTACATTCTTTCAATAATTTGCATTTCTCATCATCTTATTTTTACTTTGATTTACGTCACATTGCTTTGTGTCACAAAGAAATATTGCTAATATTGAAATTTTGAAGCAAATTGTTTTCATTTTCCATGAATTTCAATCATCGTAAAAATCATTGTATTTCTTCTCGTTTCAGATTTATATTTTATTTCTTTATTTATCAGTAAAGGAAGTCATTTATCGATTCTATATCAATTGATGCTTTTTTAGCATTACTATCAATGCTCATTACTTTCAAGTATTCTAGAAGCTATGCTTTTATCATATTTCATTTCGTCCTTGTTAGACAGATATTATTGATTTCACTATAAGACTAAAAAATATTAATTTTAATCACGAATACACGTTATGAACCTTAGAAACACTAACATCCAGAATATTGACTTGAAACAAATTCAGAATGTCAAAATAATAACGATTAAAAAAAGTAATTGCCCATAAATATAGCTACAGAAGAGGTCGAGATGCTTTAGAAAAAAATCTGATGTTTTTAAACTGAGGTTTAAGAAAGAAATGGCATCTAAGAAACAGCACGCACGTTTGTGAGTTCATTTTACCCATAGTAATCTGTTTCATAATAGAAGCGATTATTATTTATACATATGAACATCTGAATCCACATTTTAAATTGAAAATATTTACAGAAAATATGTTAATATTTCGGATAATATTAAATATTGTATACCCAAAGATTTTCTTTCTTACATCAAATTTTATAAAATGTATTACATACAGTAAAGACAATACGTATTTGAATCATTTACTTAAATTTTAATGCATGTTTCATTGAGTGGAATTAGTATATAAATTAATTAAAATGAGTCCAGTACATGACATCAAGAGCAATAATAAACAAAAACAACCCAAAGCAAGAATTATTTTCTGAATATATTTATTACGCATAAAAAACATAAATATGAAAGATTATTTGTTTTTGTTTTTTTAATGAATAAAGTATTTTTTCTGCATTCAGACAATTTTGAATATATTGACATCTCATAAATTTGTTGTTATTAGCTAAACACTTTTCTTAGATATATACTAATATATAAATATCTAAAAATATGTATTTCATTCTGCTCCTTTTCGTCTAATAGATATAAAGAATGTTCTCTTTTCAGATACGAATATACAGATGATTAAAGCATACAGATTTTTGAAGGCTGATAATGGATATTATTTGATTGTTAAGGGTAATCACTTTACTTTTGAATGTAATTCACATTGAAAAAAATAATTTAATAATCAATTTCCAAAGATTTTCTATTACAAAAACATATAAATAATTTTATGAAGTTTTCCACAATGCTAAAAAAAAATTAGATTCTTGTAGAATTTTTTTTTACCAAATTATTAAAATTGATTAAAATTTTTATTTATTTATAACTTTAATGATTTCTAAAATCATTATTTAATAAGTTCCCAGATATATCTATAAATCTAGATTTAAAAGTTGAAATCTTTACTAGAAATAATGTGTAGAAAATAATCAAAACAATACATACAGAGATTTTCAATCCATACTAAAATTCATAAATACAAATTCAAAAATGAATTATATTTTTCATTTTAAAATATTGCTGCTTTTTAGAAAATAATTATATTTCTAAATACTATTTTGCTTTCTCAAACATGAATCCAAGATAAATCAATTTCTAGTAGAAGTTACTGTATATTCGTGAAGTTTTGAATTGCTAAGCAGATTTCCAGTCACACAACAATACAACACCTTGAATTATACATAGAAATCATGAAATTTACAATATAAATTTGTGGTTATGAGATAGACAAAACAATAGCATTGAAAAGCATATGCATACGACAGGTAATTGTGGTACCACTTACAAGTGTTATACAATTGGAAATTTTTTTAAATGTGGTATTTATTTTATTGTGGTTCTTTTTTCTTGACTAAGCTTTTAACTAAGCTGAAAAAGCTTTTTAACTTTTTTCTTAACTAAGCTATTGTTTTGTTCAAGGCATCACGTCTTTCGATCAATGTCCTGTGTTCGAGCGTTGAAGAATGGTAATTCATAACAACTGCAGGTTATCTATCAGAGAAACTAGGTAGTGTTATGTTCCATCACAGTTGCTTAGTGGAAAATACTTAGTAACTGTCATGGTAATCCGTAACCATTGGATGAAGGAGGGAGTGGGAGCTGACGAGGGGTATCGCACTCACCTCGTTGCGGCATTGACTGTGACTATAAGTATTTTTTGCGAATAGCAGTGATAAATCTCTCAGCTGCATCATGAACCATGGCAAAAGTTTACTACGCATCATTTGGTATTTGGTTATACTGTTTGAAGTCATTTGCAGCTGAGTGGAATGTCCGAAAGCTGTATATGTTTCATCTACATTTGACTCGAAACAACAATCACTGTATCCCCAAAGGTGCGAAAAACAAAAGGCATGATAAATAAAATGTAATTATTTATAGGGAAATAATCAGACTTTTCTCAGACACCTGATCACTTGGTGATATCACGATAACCGGATTCGATTCAGAAGTCAATTTGAGGAGACTTCTGAACTGCTGCGTTATCATTCCCTACATTGATTTTGCTCTCATTATCATGGTTTAGGGTATTATTTAACTTCCCTCCCGCAGCCTTCTACATCTAGTACTCCTTACAATATCCATTACTCATTACCCATACATTAAGCATTCAGAACTATATCTCTGAGTTTTAAGGACCGTAGTTTTGCCATACACACAGTGCTTGGCTTCAGCCATACTCCCACTGCATAATATGCAACCACACAAGACACCCAATGTTCAAGAGTTCTTTGCTTATCAGATAGTTTCTTTTTGGTTTATTTGTTCTATCCAAAAAGCGTGATCCTTGTTTAATAACACTGACCTCTTGGATTACCATCCACTCCTACATTAGATCGACTTTGGCAATATGTGAAAAATACAAGCACATCTATATCTCAATTATTCTTCATAAGTATTTTTGATTCCATTCCAAGACATATGGCAACAGCTTCAGCCATCAATTGAGTTGCACTAACTACTGACATTTTTATCATAAACATTTCACAAGAGGGTGTAATTTTAAATATTTGATCTCTATAAAGTGTTATGCGTCAAATAAACTTTGATTTGATATGTCTGGCATTTTTAATGTTGAATTTGATTTGGTAAACATTGTAAAATGAATGCATATGAACAAATATATTCATGAAAAATTTTGGATACATAGTTTGCATCCGACATTTTGTTTAAGTTTGACGTCTGTGGATAGTTTTAAAAACTTTCAACATCTTCCAATACAGCTTTATAATGTCTTCTTTCTAAGCTCTTCAAGCATTTTAGATATCAAATCAAGAATATTATTGATGTTTGTTTTGAAAATATCTTGTATGTTTACAAAAATTGTTTCAAAACTAAAATTTTCTTTTTATGACGCGAGTTTATTCAGAAATGCGAAAGAATATAACCCGTATGCATCCAAATAAATGGATCTTGATTTAAAATCTATGAACAGAGCAGGAAAATAATCTGTCTCATTACTTTTTATTTTCCACTTTTCTCAACAATATAATTTTCATGCTTGCTTATTTTAACAATATTACCGGAAATTTGATGTAAAAATGAATTCCGAATTCATTGGAAATCATCTTTCAATATTATTAAAAGCATAAATATACATTATTAATTTTTTTTAATTTGAAATTAACATCGAACTTTAAAAATAATTTAGAAGCTTAAACAAAGTTATACAATTTTTAAGCAAGCTGAAATTAATCACAGAAATGTTCTATGACATCGGAGTTTAAATTAATAATTTATTACTTTTAATTTTTCAGAACTGAAGAAATAAGTAACAACTACTTTGTTTCATGAATTGGAATTTAAAAGCAAGTAAGCATCATTCTCTTCATATAATAATGATTAACATTTCTTACTAATTTTGTTAAAATTGCAGCGGTCAAAACGTATCGAAATCCTGTCAGAACTAAAAAGAAGTAAAAAAAACATGTTTCGAATTTAAAGAAAAGAAATTGTGCGCATTTAAACTGCTTTTGATTTATTCATAAAATAGTTCTTTAGGAACAACTTCTTGAATTAAATCTAGTCAAAAGCATACAATAAAAGGAAAAGTAATGCATTTTGTTCCAAGCTAAGTAAAGTGAATTATAATGTAATAAAAAGAATAAATGAGAGCTCCTTAAATGTAAAAATAATCTAAAATGATAAGATTTACTAGAGACAAGCACAAATTAAAATCTTTGAAAGGGCAAAGCAAATTTGAAATAAAAAATTACGCATTAATTAGGATTTAAAAAGAAAGTTACTATACAATGAGCCTTTACATGCGTAAGAAAAGAATAAGTAACTGAGCTAATCACTTAAATGCAATCTTTTGTGTTGGATTATAAATTGTATAAATTCTCTTCATTTATTTCTTGTGCCTATAAAATACTTCTTAAAATAATATTAGTGTTCTTGTTTTGTTGATAAAATAGTTTCTCTACTCATTGTTCTTCCAGAGGAAATACTTTATAACCAACCTAAATATATTATTTAATAAATATTAATTAAACATTGCTTATGGTACTCCATACCATTTGAATTTTATAGTGATAACTAAATTTAAAGATATAAATATTCATGAAAATGTCTGCTTCAGTATTTCTGAGGAAAGAAAAGATGTTACCTCTTTTATATACTCAAATCTTACTATCATTAAAAGCATTACATATAATTTTGCTTAATTTATTAATAAGTAAAATATTTCATTTACATTATATTCATCGAGTCATATGATTTATTATCCTATTAAATGATTAAAATTATTATAAAATAATCAAGATTTTATTATAAAAATGGTAAAACCGATTTTCTACAATCTCACATATTTTCATATAACAATTGTTATTCAAAGTATTTCCATCAAACCATTATTCAGATATTTGGAGTATTGAAAAATAATAAACTATCGAGCAAAAATTAGAATATTTTTCAATATCGACATTGAATAATCCACTAAATTTTATAAATTTTAAATAGAGAATTTTTTTTGTGTATCAGGTGCTAAATTTTAATATCAAAATATAAAACAGAATTTGAAGAATATGTCATTCTAAGCCTAAAAGTTTAAATGCGTTAGGGAAGTGTACAGGTAAGCTGTGAATCACATATTTTCAATTAATAGTATCTATTATTCTATATAAGTTATTAAATCTATATAATGCACAATAGGAATTGTTACTCCGTTGCTTAGTTAAAAACAACCTTTGCAATTTTGAAGCGCTATGCAAAATTCGCATCTTCTGCACAGTGGAAATACCGGCATTGTTTGAGAACCAAATAGTTCGCTAATTTACCAAACATATAGTGTTTGCGACAAAGATTGTGAAGATATAACCAAATTTATTTTTAATATAAATAGCTTATTAAGAACTAAATATAGCTTTCCAAATTTTCAAAACATTTAGTGTTGCTGACTAGGATCATGAAGATACTACCCAAATTCGTTCTTAATGTAAATAGTTTATTATGAACTAAATTGCTCTCCAATTTTCAAAGCATTTAGTGTTTGCGACCAGGATTGTGAATATGCTACCTAAATTAATTTTTAATATAAATAGCTTATTTATGATCCCAGAAATATCAGTTTGAGATTGGTGAGTTCCCCTTGAATCAAAGAAATAATATTATTTCTCTTTATTTATGAACGAAAAATATTTCAGATACAGCTTTGATAAGTGATTCTCTTCAATGTAATAATAATTTAATATTTATACGCAGAACTCAAAAACGTATATTAGCAGGATTGATTAAGATGATATTAAGTTTAACAAGATTTTCTTTGAACATGGGCAACTATAAGACATTTTCTGGAGTAAAAAATTCTATAATTTCTAGAATAGAATATGTTCAAATTAGGGATGTACATTGAATCTCCAAAAAATTCAAAAATATGATAACAATTATTTGACATGAACTTATTTTTACTTTCATGCTTGAGCTGGTATACTAATGTTATAATTTTTGTTGAATATACAGGTTGACAGAGAGACAACTTTATACTGCTGACAAAATTGTACTGCTTTTGACTGGATCAATTCATGATCACCACTTTCTATTATAATTTTATTTGCTTAAGAGATCTTAATGTTAGTAAAACAAATATATAGTTTTTATTTCCATGTTTGAAATAATATACCAATCTAACGGCGACAGATAATTGCTTTATTTGAGTTTGGATTAAAGCAAATTCAGATTACCAGAAAGCTTAATATCCGCAGTCAAATGATATCACGTACTATAAAACGATTCTTGAAGCTTGGCCATGACGGTGATAGACTCCAAAAACCAAAAAAAAAAAATGTGAATACAAATGAATTTTGCAAAATTATCAAGAAACGAATTAAACGAAATCCAAGAAACTCAATCAGAATAATAGTTAAAGAAATAGGGGTTAAAATAGAATCAGTTAGACAAATTCCAAAAAAAAGTGCTTTTACTTGAGCAATATAAACTTCGAAAAGTACAGAAACTAACTGGTCAAAATAAGTGCACACGGTTGCAAAGATGTCGACCTCTCCTTCGAAAGTCTGCAAAAGGCGCACGGAAGCATTTCATTTTGATGGACGAAATACTTTTTATAATTGAACAATCCTATAATCAACAAAATGACCGTTACTGGTCATCTGATCGTCCTGGAACTTCCACAAGAGTAGAACGTCGGCAAAAACCACAGTCAGTTAAGGTTTGGGGAGGTATTTGTGAATCTGGAAAAACTCCTTAGTTTTCTCCTTAGTTCATAGTGTTTAAGAGTTTTCTTAAATCAAGGAATCAAAATGAACAAGATCATGTACTGTAGTGAGATTTTACAGTCGGTTTTACTTCCTTGGGCCCAAAAACATTTTAAAAACAGCATCTGGAGACTTCAACAAGATCCTGCCAATTCTCATAGAGCAAAAGAAACTCAAGACTGTCAAGCAAATCTTCCAGATTTCATACATGTGGGAATATGGTCCTCCTATTCACTTGTCTTAAGCCCAGTGGTCTTTAGTGTTTCGTCTATTCTGCAATCAAGAGTATGCTCTAAGTCGTATCGAAGTTTGGAATGGCTAAAGGCTACTCTAAAGAAGGAATAACACCTGATGAACTCGACCCATTGCGGAAAATTTTACGCTATTTTTAAGGCCCTCTATCGTTGCCCAAGGGTGCCATTTTGAAAATACTTAAATGTGTTGTATCTAAGTAACAAATGACATAAGTCAAGTCAGTTTTTTGAAAATAAATTTAATGTTTTTAGTTTAATACAATATTTTTTGTCAACAGGATAAACTTGTCATCCTGTACAAATGTTTATATCATTAAAGTACATATTCACAATGATTATTTCATATTGTAATAAAAATCATGGCAAAATTTATAAATTATTGAAGTTAAACGAAAATTGTTTCATTATACTTCATATCTTAAATCTCACATAACTATCCATTTATTTTCTCCTTACGAAAATTATCTCAAGTAGTTTGTGATCCTAGACAGGTGGTTAGTAGAAACTGGGGCAAACATGATTTAAAACTTATGCATACTGAACACTAATCTTTCATCAAGTTTTAAAAGATGAAAGTTTATGTCAACTTAGTTTAAAGCGAGGATTAATTCCAACTTTTATCAAGCTAAACTTACGAAATTTAGTAGACTTAAAAGATATAATGAAATTGAAAATTACATTAATTTCAGTTTTATTTGCTTACTTAATCTTACTTAATAGAATAAAACCTTTTAAACTTTTCTGCAAGTAAACATGTATGTCCGACATAAAACTACGAAATTTGATATTTCAATTAACATAAATGTCTGAATAATGGCAACATATTTAAAATGTTTAAAGCGCAAGTATTGAATGATAGAATCGTGTTCCTCTTAAATATAGCTAGGAATGTTTCTGATTAATCAATTGATGATTGAACGCAGGAAAGCATTTTCCATTTATGTAATATATGTATAGCAAATACTCAGGAAATCCACAGATAATTTGTAATCGAAATGAGTGCATTAACTTATTATAATGCGTGCATGAAAATAATCATCATAAATGCATTTTACATTCTGATAGTAGGTACATCATTCATTAACATATTTCAATCATAATAATAGTAAGTACATACCATAATAATAAGAGCATCGTATATTAACATATTATGTATTGGATGAATCAATATTATATAATAATAATAACCATTTAAGTAGAGGGAATAAGAAATTTATCATTGTTAATATATTAATTAATGTGAACATACTAAAATTTATATATATATATGTTTATAAAAATTATGAAAAATTAATAATTCATACATGTTTTTAAACAGTGTTTACTATTTTAAAAGAATAAATAGAGTTTCTGGTATTAATTACCAAGCATATTATCAAGGAAAATAACATTTCTTTTTATCAGGATATATTTAAAAATATTAAAATATTCCCAGAATTAAATAAATAAATTAATTAAATTTATAAATATGTTTTTTTAAACTTTAAATTATATTCAAATTTATCAGTCATTTAAATGAAATAATGTTTGTTAAATATGAATATTAAGTTTTTGTCTTACAAGCACTTGAAAGAATTCCTTTTAACTAAATGTTAAACGTTCTTTGATATTAGAAATGTAAAGAAAATGTAATTTTTTTTTTCATTTTTTAGCAGGGTTAACTATTTGAAATTAATCCATTTTATTGTAATCAAATTTTGATTAAAAAATCAAATTTTGTTGCATCATAAAGATTCTTAAAATTATTCAATTTTTTTAAAATAATATAATTGAATATTATTTTAATAACAAATTTATATTTTCATTTCTTCTCATCATTTTTTACGTATCCTTGATAATGAAATGGCCAAATGAACATAAAAAGAAATTTTTTAATGTCTTGAAATAGTTTTATAATTCCACGAAAATTTTAAAGATAGCTTAGTTATTGAATCATTTTGAGTCACAACTATTGATCAGAAACTTATCACTATTTACATATTATGTTAAAGGTATCATAAAATACTTTTCTACTACATGATTAATATATTTATTGTATTATATACTATATGCAATACTTTCAAAATTTTAACGAAGAATTTTATCATCTTTTTTTTAAGTAAATTAATGAAAAAAATAGTCTGAAAACTTAAATTATTTAATTATTTTCCATGAATTATATTAAATATTCTTTTTAAATAAAATTTAAGAATTTAGTATTAAATTCAATTGTTATTTCTCAATATATATGTCAATTATTCATATTTTTAGGTTTGACCTGACACAAAAATAAACAAGTGTTTTCAATGCCATATTCTTCTGACCATCTTTATTTCATTTTGGCTGCTATACGAAGTCAAAAATTGACTACGTTACTTAAATTGTATACATGACAATTTATTAAATGCTTTTACAAAATGAATTCATTATTGTTGTCAATTTATTCAGCTCTTTCACATCACGGGAACATCTGAGATATCTACTTTTAAATAAACAGATTACATAAAGTTATATACCTCGTCAATTTAAATAAGATGTCAACAAATTCAAACAAAAAACAATATAATACGATAATTAAGAAAAATAGTTCATAAGATCATTGCAATAATAATATAAATGACATATTCAAATATGCAAAAATCTAGAGTTTTAAATTTATAAAACACGAATCAGCACATCTTAATTTGAATTACAAAAACTATTCTAAAATTACATATTTTATTTTCTGTGTTCTATAATATGCACATGACAATTTAAAAGCAATAAATATACTATGCAAATGAGATCCAAAATATATAATACCAAATAATATATATTATTAACAATCTAACTAGTGTAAAAATAAAGAGTAAGAGGTAAGTATAAATAAGATATAACACACACAAGAACAATAAAACAAGAAAGACAAAATTAGAAAAATCACTGAAAATATTAAAACGAAGCAACACAATACATAAAAAAGGGAAAGATAGGGACCTCGTCTTCATCAGAGTTGAAGATAGTTAGCTATGGAAACTAAGCACTCTTTTCTGACACGCTCGAAGGACATAGGACTATGAAAAGGAAATAAACTTACAAATATACATACCAAAAATTAAAGTAAACAATGTATCAAGGACAAATCCATATTAAATGAAGCAAAGATATATAATATAAAATATCAACAAATCAGAAACTATTTAAAAAATTAGGATAAAGCTATAGTTGCTAAAAGTAGTTTGAAAAACTCTGCCTTTAATTCAGAAAGTTAAAGTAGCTTAGAAACCATGAATTAAACTCAAAGTTAAATTATACTTAAAAAATTTAAATTGAGAATAGGTGTTTTCGGAATTCTTGTAATAACTTCAATGATTGGGTGGCTCATCTGTAATTGGGAAAACTGCGCATTATTTTAATCTTGAAAGGGATTCCCCTTACTTCCTACATATTTTAAAATAAAATTAACAAGAGTATCATTGTCTTGAAGATGTATAATTAAACATTATATATATATATATATATATATATATATATATATATATATATATATATATATATATATATATATATATATATATATATATATATATATATATATATATATATATATATATATATATATATATAAAAGAATAAAGAGGGAATAGTAAAAAAATGAATATAATGATAAAATTTCACATATAAAAACTTTAAAATTTAAAAAGCACTAATAATGAAAACTAATTAACTTATGACATTCATATCAGTTTTTATAATTCTTCGAAAAAGAAGATTTAATTATTGAAGAAAAAATTAATATTATTTTAACCATTTCATTTATAATTAGAAATATGAAATCCTAAATATCTTTTTTATGAAAGAAAAGATAATAAAAATATTTTTTGAAATATATTTAAGAATTTTTATAATATCTAGAACGAATGTATATTTTTTTATAATTATGAGATATTTGCATAATAATTAGTGATTATCAAGCGCAATTAGTTTTTATAGGTCATTAAAAATATTATGAATTTGATATTGCATAATATGAGAACACACCTTTTAAATATTTTTAATCTGTAATTAAGAGAGTGATTAAAGCAATTTCATAATAATTCTATATTTATTATATTATTATTTATTCATTTTAACGTGAAGGAGATGGAACAATTTTATTCAATATCAAATTATTTTGAAATGAAATTTATTCACAACATTATGCTCTGAAATCATTTATTTTTAGTCGAAAGCACTTAATTTTTTAGCCAAAAATAAATTAACAATTCTGTAATTTCATGTTACAGTCTCTTGCGTTATTCTATGTTACCCAAATAATATATTTCATACTTCTGAGACTTATTTTTACATAAATAATAAGCTATAAGTTTAATTATTTTCGTTTTTAGTTTTGTAAAGAGTTTCGAAAATCAAAAGAAACGAGCTGTTTCCAAGACTTGAAGGACTGTTATAAAATTCAATGCACTGTAGTATTACAAAATTAAATAATTTAAAATATAATTAAGTTCAAACATAATCATTCTTATAATTTTGCTGTTTATAGAGACTAAGTATTTCTTTAATTACCAAATAGAAGTTGTGATATTAATAGCATGTCAATGAAAGAACTTTTTTAGTTTTTACACCTAACTATTTAGCTTAAAGTTGAAAAGTAATTTTTTTTAGATATTGGAATAGATAATCATAAATCAGAAGTCTACTGCGAAATTAAGAAACCTTGCGTGACTATTGATTATTTATGTGCACAAACATATTTTTTTCGATATTTGAAAAATATGCCCTCCATTATTTGAAAAACCTCTATGCAGAGAAACTTTAATTTGAGAAGGCACCGTTGTTGTGCTTGATAGGTAGTTGATAACTTTTTTTCTGGAAAATTGTGTGTGTGACGCCGCAATAAATTTTGGGCATTTCCTTCATCCCCATTTACAGAATAACTGAAGTTAAATGTGAGATAAATCTATGAGTTATCTTTGAAAAATCAATAACAACATTAAAGTCAATCATAGTCAAACAGTATTTATAAAAATAAAATGAACAATAACATTAAATTTTGAAAGTGTCCTGGTTATATAGGTTATTCGGTGAATGTTGTAATGTGATTTATTCGTAATGTAAAAGTAATGAAAGAACTTACATTAAAAAGTTAATAAATATAATAATATATATTATAAATATATATTAATAAATATACATTTTAACTTGCAGAACTACTGTTGCTGGGAAAATAAATACGAATATATGCAGAATATAAACGTGAAATTATGTAGAATTACTATTTTCTTAAATACAGTAATTCTACATCTGAAGAATCATAAAGTATGTCAAATACTGATTTTCTAATTTCAAAAAACAAATTTCCTTAATTTGTACACAATTTTGATATAAAAATGTTATTTTATATATTTGTTAAGACAAAGTAAATTTTTTTGTTAAAAATATAACGAATTAATAATTTGTTTTATTATATTTATTTTATGTAACACACGGATTTTGATTAGTGTGTTTAAGTATTATTTATTGATAAAGAATAAAATGTAATTAGGTCCTCTTACTCATCCCTTTCTATGAATTTTTATTCGTGTGATATGGGAAATAATGAATATTGAACAATATAGTTTTACTTCAACTAATTTCTTAAGAATAATTTCCTATAATTAAATTGATGTATAATCACAATCCATTACTATTGGTCCACCTAAGCTACCATTACTATTGATCCACATATTTGGAGCTCATTTTATCTGTTATAATGTGATTATCATTTTATATCAACAAAACAAATTAAATAATCTATCCAATAATATAAAAAATTAAATTTATAAAAATATAAATTCACAAAAAATACTATAAATTTCGTAAAAAAATTATTACTTTATAAACCTCCAAAAATATACCGTATGCATTATATGATCAAAGTCTTAATAATATTATTTTAAATTTCAGTATTTGATATGTTATTGTTTTAGAATTCAGTTTCAAAATTTGTTACAGTAGCAATCAAAAAATATAAACTATACAAACAATATTAGTGGTCAATTTTACTTATCCATTCTTTTCAAAGACATGAATATTTAAAGCGGTATTTTGAATAATAAAAATTTCAGTACATTTGTTATAATTAAAATAATAGTGCTCAAAATAAATTTAATGTTTTTAATTGGAAAAATTTTACATATGCTCATTATTTTTTAATTAAAAACTTCTTAAATTTTAATTCAAATTAAATTTAATTAATTTTTAATTACAAATGATAGCATCGTTTATATAATCAACAAACTATATACTACAGTTAAAGAGACTGCGTTGAAAATAATATTAAAGTGTGATTTAAGTAATATAATTATTTAATTAAAGAAGGAGAAACAATTTCATTATAAAGTTGATATTACTATCCAACATAGGCTTTAAGTTTAAATTTTAAAATTTATGAAAACTTATCAATTATAAATGACAATTGAGCTACTGTTTATGGTGAAGCACTCTAAAATTTTTCTTGTAATTTAAAATCACACAAAAATCTCATACTATAACATATTTCAAAATTTAAATTTGAAACAATCAGCTCATTTACAGTTACAAAACTTAAACTACATAAATCTGATATGTTATAAAATATATTTTCTTACATGAAGAAAGTATGACTTAATATATCTTTTTCCTAGATTTTAAAATATATGCATACTTTGAAGGCAAAATTCTATAAAAATGTTCAAGTAACTTATAGAATACTATTATCAATTTTATTCTAAAGTATCTAAATACCTAATTATACATTTAAATACATAAATCTAATGATAAGTGAATAAAAAAATAAACAAATAATATTCTTATAAATTAGGATGATGTCTGCCATAGGAAATCCCATCTCACATCCAAACGTAATATCTCATTTTATGGATTAACCAATCACATGCGAATGGAAGACAGGCTGCATGACAACTATCCAATTAAATACAGTGATGATTAAACCACAGGGGAGCAAGAGCTTCTCTCTCTCTCATTTCAGCGTAAATAATTCTTCGTCACGAACCTGACTCCTGCCCTTCTTCAGCCTATTCATACTTGTCATTAGAGGGTGACATTTTGCATTATAATTTATTTTATGCAATCTATTGCAGTAGATGAATGTATGCATCCTACGTGGTCTGTTTTATGTGAGGCATATTTATTTTATCATTTGGATATGCTGTGGATATTAGCTTTTCTAACTGCATTTTACAAGTTTGAAAGCTTGAGTACAGTATAAGTTAAAATAATGCTGATTAATGTATCGTCAGGCCACAAATCATGTCGCTGTAAAAATGAGTTAGAATTAAATATTTTTAATGTTTCTTAAGAATTATGATTTTTATGAAAGTACATTTTATATGAAATGGAAAATTTGTCCTGCGTTTTTGTATGAGTATATTAAAAAAACAAAAGCTGTTTATTAAAATACATTAAAACTGAAGCTTTTTTTCTTAAATAAATCTAGAATATAATATTAAAAAAAATTATTTTGCTATTATTAAATTGAATCAAAGTTAAATGCTTCAAATCATTAATGAATTGAAACCAGTTTGAATTTTAGAGTACCGGTATTTTAAATGTAATTTTTAAGTTATATTCATTAAAAATTAAAGAACACCAAAATAACTAGTCTATCAATTCTTCAAAAATATGAATGTAAAATAAAAATTATTAAGTATAGTAAAATATTTCAAATATTGATACTACATATTTTATTTAATAAAGCTACTTTATAATCATGTATACGGCAGATGTATTCCTACTTTCATGATTCAATTTGTTAATGGCTTTAAGTCTGCATAAAAAACTAAATATTTCACTAGTTATCAAAGAGAAAATATACTGGATTCAAATGTCAAGATCTAAAGCTTCTCAGTCACTTTAATGATAAATGATCTGTTTTGTGAGATTGTACTTCCCAAATTAAATAAAATCTTATTACATCGAAATTAATTTTTTTCTCTTAAAACTAATTTTAATGTATTACATTTTGATTAAACTGTAAGTAAGTTATTCTGAAAAAGGCTATACGTTAGAAACAATAATTAAAAATACTCACAAATATAACACAACACATCTTTAGAAACATTTTGTTGCTTCACATATACACACCTATACTTTGTTATCAAAATATTCATTTCTATCAAGAACTAAATAATAAATACAAATAATAATAAATATAATACTTGAGTATAGCTATCTAAATACTTATCGATAAAATGAATTTTCTTTGGAAACCAATTGATTAAGAAAGATATATTTTAACAGGTAATAAAATTCCATCATGCTGATAATTGGTACCTTGTGAAAAATGTTAGGGTGCAGAAAATACTCTATAAAATATATTGAAACCGATAAACTTAATAAATTACCAAGCGGATAAATTGTTATTCAAATTCTTTCATAAAAATATTTGATTATTGTCAAGGCAGGTGATACTTTTGTTTTAACGTTATTGAATTTTCCCACCATCAACATTTCATAGACGATTTTTTTTAATCATTATTGATGAACTGATAAATGAACGCTGAATCTTAAATCCATTATCAGTTAGTAATGTAATTCTCAAACCTTTCTTCTGAATCTAATGCTTGCTTTTTTACAATCTTTAAACTGGCTTTTTTTAATTTGATCTCAGTAAGATTAATAATACCATTACTGTTTGAGTGAAATGTAAAATTCACTAGATTTAACAATCAAACTGCACCCGGCAAGCTTAAGATTATGTAGATATTTATCGGCAATGGTAAATTTGATTCACCAAATCCAGTATATGGCAACAGAATTTTTCTTCAAACTTTTATTACTTTTCACATTTTAGACCATTAGGTTTGGCAGTAAGATCTTATTTTCAAAAATATGTAATATCTCTTTTCAAATGTATCTGCACATGATAAACATTTTGGGGATAAAATTGTTAATCTGATTGCAGTGTTGGTCATTTCCGACTTCATCAAGACTTTACAAAAATATTCATTATTAAGAGAATTCTCATGTTGTATTTATTATTTAATTTCCGTTTACAGTTGATTTATCAGTACCAATAGCGATGAATATTCATAAATACCGAACATTAAAGTTTAGGATCAATTTAAATTTAACTTTACATATCTTAAAAATATATGGCTGTCAAAAATGTAATTATAAGTATTCTATATAAATCATACAAAGAGCTTGCTTATATATACTGTAACTACCACAACTAATTTTATTGAATAATTATCACAATAATATCTATACATATCTTTAATTTTTTTTTTATTTCCAAGAGTTTCCTGTCATAGAGAACTTAAAGTGATGCATAATTAAGATTGAAATAACAAATTAGAGCCTGATAATATAAAACTTATCTTACATTCTATTTCACAATCTAAGTGATATCTGGAAATAGAATATAATGTTAAAATTTACAACCATCGGAATTATTTCCGAAAGCTAACTGAAATAACTAAAACGCAAAGATATGTATGAATCTTTAAGAATCAGGAATACAGATATAATTTAAACTAATATTTTTTCATATATTTAATGTTATACTATAAAGTTTATCAAAAAATTCATTTATGGCAAAAAAAGTAACGAAAATTATTTTCTATAAATAATATTTTTGAACTTTTCTTTACTCAGTTATTATTAAAATAATCAAAAAAAAATAAAGAATTTATTTTAAATATATGACTATCTCTGGAATAAACAAGATAATTATCCTTAAAATACTTGTTAGAACAAAGATTTTAATTTTTAAAAATCTACATAATTGTAGTCCTTTCAAATTTATAATATTAATAAGTTTTTAATGAGAAAAATTGTGATATATAGTGTGGAAATTAAAAAGAAAAAACATGAGTATATGTCTATTATATGCATATTTATAATATAATAGACATATGGAATGCATATGAATGCAATGTCTACTACCAGTTACTCAGGTGTCAGCATACGATAATCAACCATGGTTCAAAATTATGTCATTATTGAATATATTTAGATATTTAGTTTTAGAAGCAGGCATTTGGGTATAAATTGAGAAACCTAAGAATCATGGAATCAAAAATTACATAAATGAGTATATTTTAGAGAAATTAACAAAAAATATTTAACTAATTTTAACTTACATTACTGAGCAGTAGCCGTAGCACGACATTGCAATAATACTTGAAAATGTAATGATCATAATTTTGTAACTATTTAACTATTTCAAGCTCCCTAATAAAATTAAAGAAGGGACTTTTTTCATTAACTCCTCTATAATAATAAAAGTTCTCATATTTTTAGTGAAAATATTTAAAACTAAAATGTAATTATGTGTACTGGTTTAGTAAATAAGTTAGATATGCATCGTTTATTATACATTTAAAAAAATTTCATTGAATAAGATTTTATCAGGTGTTTTTTTCTAGTAACTAGTAAATACAGACTTCGATTTACTGAAATAGCCTGTGGGTTTTAATTAAGTATTTACAGCAGCCTTTAGTTTCCAGCCTATAAAATACATCCTTTTTCATATTGAAAGATGATTAAAAATATTAAAAACTAATATCGCAAAATACATTGATATAACATATTGCCACACAGCAAAAATCATAAAAAAAGAATTTAAAATATCAGTTATTTTAAATAAATGAAAATACATTATAGTTTTATAATGTATTTCCATTTATTGATAAAGAAGTTGTTTCAGTTATATGAAAATATTATTTATGCAAAAGATATAAGTTAATTTAATTTTATGAATAATGTGTATTGAAGCCTAAGAAAATACATCTCAGTAAGTATTTAATCTTCAAAGAAATGATAAGATTTTACTATGTAATCTCTCATAAAATGTAAAAATCCTAAATCGTAAATATATGAAGTTCTTTTCTAATCATCTTCAATTGGATCCTCTAAAGACAAGAAAGATGATGAAAACCCAATGATGACATTTTTCCTCCTACCGTAGTTATTCTTGATTGATTCATACTAGTCCTTGTTGAAAGGAAAATTGCAGTGAACAAATTTATGTGGTTTTTGTCCATCCCCAAGTGATTTTTGTTAGATTTTTTTGAAAGAAATATTACCTTTTTGGGATTCGTCGATTTTTTCTACTCATGTATATTATCTCTTCATATTCTGAATAATGGCTGTGCTGAAAAACGTTAATTGATATACGAGATTTTACGAGAACCCAACTAGTACAATTTTTATAAGTATTCCTCAAAATAATTTCAGATTTTGTAATTTAACTGTTGGATAGCATGTTTAAATTTCTTACTTTTCATATTTAGTAGCAATATTACAAATATTTAGGAGTATAGTTAACAACGCGCGCGTGCGAATTTAGCTTTTCCTTGAATATTTTTATATTGCCTTTTCACATTATAATTCACTGAAACTTTCAAAAATTTAAACTAAGTTTTCAAATATATTAAGATATAAAAATGTTGCAGATTTATTTTTATCCAATTTGTAATTATGTTAATTGTTTTATTCGTAATGACTGAATGAATGCATTGGGCAAGTAATGAATTGATGCAGTATGGGGTACTTAAATTATAACTCCTTATTTATATAAAACGACACATTCAAGAAAGTTCCATTACCTTTTTAACGTATTCATTCACAATAAATTTGAAATAAAAAGAATATGTATTGACTGTCAAACATTCTAAATGAAAATGGATAACAAACTGATTATTATTATCATTCCTCCATCAATACTAATTCAAAATTAGATTAAATATAAACTGTGAAGTACTGAAATTTGTGTGTGATATGCTCAAAAATAACCCACCCTATTAAGACATATTAGACTAATTAAAAAAATCAAAATTTATCAGTTTAAAACAAAAATCGTTGAGAATAATAATTCAATGTTATATTTAATCTGCTAAAGAATAATTGATTTTATTGGCTACTTCTATGTTTTGTTTCGTCGAATTTTCTTAGATAATGCATAAAAATTGGCATTTAAAAACGTTTAAATTGTGAACAACCCATTAAAATAATTTTCTCTGAATGATTTCAAAATTAACTCTCTCTCTCTCTCTTTCTGTTATCAATTTTTCTTACGTATATTTAATTAATCAAAAATTTGAATACCATTTATAATTTACGAATCCTCATATAAAAAGAAGTAAAACATGTAAACTTCTGAACTAAATGCTGTAACTTCAATCATTTATCAGTTGGAGAATAAGTCAGGAAAATCAATCAATGAGGCAGATACCTCTCGAAGTAAGTTTAAAAATTGTCCCGAGCATATTTGAAAGTGTTCATTTTTCACTTTTAGTTTCTCTATACATTTACCTTATCTTTAAATATCTCTCTCTTTTATTTGATTTTATGTATACTTTATTCCAATTTTTTTCTCTTTCAGCACATTGATTTTTAACTTTGAGGTAAATAAAACTGAATTACACTCGTATAATATTATAGCAGAAATTTTAAAACCTTTATTTAAAAATGTTTTTACATTAAGTTAAAATTCATTCGTATACTTAAACTTCGGTGGAAATGTTTTTGAGTCAACTTAATTATTTAGAGAAAATATGCAATTTTTTTTAGGTAAGAACTAACCTTTTCCATTGCTTAAAACTTGAAATCAGAAACTAACTTTGTACATTGTAAGAAATAACTGTATTTTTTTTTTTTGCAAGAAATGAATATTATGTGCATGAGATCATAAATCATTTTATTCCAGCTTTGATATTGAAATAAATGAAAAATTCTTATATGCAATTATATACTAAACATTTATGAAATAAAAAATAATAAAATTTTAAAATTACTTTCGAAACTATGTACACTACTCCATTATGCCTTAATAAGGAAATAAACAATTACTTGATATTTTAATTATTGTAAGGAAAAATAGAGTATATTTATAAATTTTGTAGAAAGCATTTTATTGAAATGTTCGTATAACATACAGAACATGTCCACACAATTTTCTAACGACTTCAAATTTCTCAAAAAAGTTAAATATTAGTTTAAAAATAAAAAAAATCATTAATATCAAATTGTAATGGGGCTCAATTATCGTCTGCAGAATTAAAAATATTCTTTAGTTTACACAATACCAGAGAAAAGTAAACAATCAATTAAAGGCTATATTTTTGCACCTTCAGAAGATAAATAATTTTATTCAAAATTGAAAAACATGTTAAAATCATGGTTTTAATATTTCTAGACATAAAAAAGTAACATACTTCATATGACAAGAAAGAAACTTGAAATGTTTCTTTCAAATGAAAAAATGTCCGCCCAACAAAGGTACGTAAACATCTTATTAATCTTTATTAATCTAGGGTCTTTCATATTTCAGAGGCAAATCCATAAAACACAAATAACTATCACAAAATTTATAAATATCTCCATAAGAACTTAAAACAAAATTACGAAATCCAGTTTGAATTTAATCAAAGCAAAAAAATAATAAATAAAAATAATAATAATAAATAAATAAAAAGATAATAATAAATAAATAAAAAATAGAAAAATAGAACAATTTTCTTACCTTAACAGAGGAAAGTTTGTTTCACTGCGTAAAACTGTGCATAAAAATTATTTAGCATTTGAAAAAAATTGGAGAAAATAAGTTAAAATTGAAGACGTTTGTATATGTTTATCTAACTGCAATAGAAAAACATCGATCTTTTGACGTCCAAAACATTGAATGGACTATGCAGGTTTGTGAAAGATGATTGAAACAATATGAATCTTGATGATTTAGAAAACGGACTTTTATCTTGAAAATCACAGAGTAACATAAAAGATAAAAAAGGATAAAATTGAAAACATTACAAAATAAAATTCTTCTATTTACTTCCAAATATATCTATTATTATCTATTATATTCATTACAAAAATATCTGAGCACTCTGTTTAGCAATTCACTTTTAAATGTTAACATCAAACATAATATTTTTAAGAATAATCCGTTTTATCTTAATTTTCAAATTTATTTCCGAATACAGACTTTTTTTTCTGATAGCATTTAACTTAACTCATGTAATGTGCATTCCTACTTTTTTTTCTGATTTTTAATTAAATCAATTTTATTATTATATCGTAGAATATTTCCCGAACTGAATGATTCAGGCTATAATCTTTTCGCAGCTTAAAATTACAGTGTTCATAAAATAGTTTTAATAGAATTAAAAAATCTCACCCATTAAAACTGATAGCATTTAATGCTCAAAGATCATGAATATTTTATAATTTTTAAGCGTTTTAAATATTTAAATGTGTTTTAAATATTTTGCAAAATGGAAGTTTGGTTTTAAGTACCTGTAACAACAGAAAACCACGTGACGCAAAAGTGAAACGACTTAAAATCATTCTGTTCTTCAAATATTTGACAGATAGCAGATGACAAAAATCTCACTTAACTATTTTATATTACATTAAAACAGGAGTTGGAAATTAGCCTTTCTCACAGTTAAGATGTTTTGAGATTAGCTTGAATATCGGCCTAGTGTTACAAGTTTATCAATGTGTTATGTAGGTAGCGAGGAAGTTGGCTTGCAGTGTATCTGCACAATATGTTGTGAGCAGTGGATACTAGATGGCACCACGTGTGACCCGCGTGTCGAAGCAAAAGGCCGTTCAATAGTGGTCTTACATTGTCTCGTTCCACGATAGTCTCAACTAATGGCTACCCGTTGTTCCACAAATCATTTCCAGGGGCCTTGATGAAGTGAATGTTTGATTCAAGCGCCATTTTCATCTGCTGTATTTAACATCGAAACAACAAAGACAAAGTCTGCAATGGTTTCCAGCTAAAGTGATTTAGAATGCCAATTTATTGGTAAAATGTGATGCATAATGATGGTTCATTCTGAGAACAGATAACAACCAGGTAAGTGTATGGAGACGCCCAGGTAAATGTTAAATCCCACTAATTCTATTGAACAACACACTGGTTGCAGAGTAAATTTAACAGTCTGAAGATTATTGCTTATGATTGCTAGTCCATTCTAGTTGTAGTACGTGGAACCTTGTCAGCATTATATTGAAGACATTCTTCGACAGTTTGTGTGGATTTTTCTTAAAAGAAATCACAAAAACATTTTCCAGCAAGATAGTGCTCGTGCTAATACATCTCGAGTTGTTCAAGACTTCCTCAACCATTCCATTGCCAGCCCACTTTCAGGACTTGTTTACTATAGGGCATGTGGGGGATCAGCTGAAATGACACTAGTCAATAACGCTAGTTATTTGCTTCAAAAGATATGGAATGAGTTCTGTTATCATATGGACGTGTTCTAAATCACTAAACAGGAACATAATAAACATTTGTAAAAGGTGCATATACATGGCGAGTTTGTGATTCTTTTCATTTGTATGTGTGTAATAATTTTTAAATTATATTTTTTTCAAAATTAATAAATAATGCTAGATTTACATAATAATTTTACAAGAAGTTAATTTATAAGACATTAATTCTGTTCTTTTATTTAATCTATGTAGTTATATTTGTATGAATGTAATGAAAATATTTCTGACTTTAAATATGCATATTAGAAACGATATGATTTGTAATTTTAATAACATTTGAAATGAAAATATCAAAATTGAAAACAAAAAGTTTTATGATTTTTAATTGGATTTGGAATTTATTTGATATGAAAAATAATTCTAATTCATTTGTTGAAGTGATATCATATATTTTCATAATTTCATATTTTTATATAAATACTACTGGAATGTATTATTTCTCCATAATGTATATATTTATCAACTGCAATTTACTTATTTTTATTCCTACAAAAAGATAATAATTGTTTTTAAAATTATCATTACATTAAATTTTTAATAATTTGTTTGCACTGTACTGTTAAGTAACTAATTTTTTTAAGGATTTATAGGAACATTTTTAACATAAATGTTGATACCATGTAATGCAAGTTTAAGAGTACAAGGTATTTTTTGGAAGAAAAAAATTAATATTTAATTTCATTAAAAAGAAAATTGATTCTATAGATAACTTTTCCCAGGTTGATGCCTTAATTGCAGTCATAATAGAAGCGCTCTAAAAATGTACAATCTGAAAGACTCACCCTTCTGACTTATTTTCGTAGTTGGCGGCTGCCGAGCTTGACTTGTCCAAGTGTCACAACAACAGAAATCTCGAAAACTCTCAGGCAATCATGCAGATAGACGTGCATGAAGGAAGCAGAAGTGCAAAATCTATCTGCATTTGTTTAAATATGACTTGAATCAAGCCCAACACGTTCTGACCCGAAGAGCACTATTCTATCGCTAAATCACGCTGAGCTTTTGTGTAAAAACTGTGGAAAACACGTAACTCCTTAAAACTAGTATTTCATCTGTTTAAACCTAATATTGAATATATCAAAAAAATAAATATTTTCTTGCTTAAAAAATCGCAAAAACAGAGGAAATGATTTGAAATATATATGTTTATTAATTATGTTAATATTATACAAATTCAATGAATTTATTAATATTATACCAGTGATAAAAAAGTGAAGCTCTCTTTGTGTGTATACATATGTATAAGTAATATTGTAAGATAATGTCAGTAGTTATATAAGAGCTGCTGACTGGTAGATCGTAACTAAACTGGGTTTTCTAAGAAAGAAAAAAAAAGATATTTGAGGGTTAGAAAACTTCACATAAATGATTTATATTTTTTTGAGCATTGAGACCCAGAATGTATTTCCTAGTTAAAGAAAATATTAAAGAAGCTAATTTTGTATGAAAAGTTGAAGAATACTGATTTTCTTTTATATATCTTGACGGGATAGCTAGGAAAAACATATGGGCAGTATAAATGTGTGTTCTATCAAAAATATTTAAAATAATCTAAGGGAAAATATGAGCATTATTTCTAATCGATTTTCCTGAGTCTCTTGACACTGAAAAATATGGATTACCTCGCAATTTTGTATTTTTGTACTTGCCATACGTAATCCAAAGTATATAGACTAAAAGATGTAAACCATGGAAAGGTAATTTTATCATAAGTGACAGGATAGGATTTAAGCCTCATGTTGCAGTAAAGATATGTAATCTGTTTTCTTACCCTATTTTCCGGAACAAATTTCCTACATGCAGTAATGTAAGTGCTATATGTATAAGGTTTACTAGACATTAATTCTAATAGTTTTGCTTGCTATGTATTTTTAAGTTGTTTATTCTGTTGAATTATTTATGCTATTGTAAGATTTATTTGTGTTTGGAATTATTAGCCATGTAAAATGTTAAACTATTAATTCATTTGAAGTTAAGCTATTTATTAAGCAAAGTAAGTGAACTTAACAAAAGAAACAATATATGACATAAATTGTTCTAAAATGGTGTTTATAATTTATGTTCGTTGAATATGTTATGCATTCCCTACTCAAAATGAGTTGAATATTTTTGAGATAACGTATAGAAAAGCTTATTATGTATGAAAAATTGGAAAAAAATAAGACTATTTTGATTATCTTTATCATATTATTGAATTTAATGATGTAATTTATGTATTAGAGTATTAAGAACTTTTTCTGATTAGAAATGCTATTAGTGTTATCAAATATTATTTACTTCACACATTTTTAACTCTGAAGCTATAGCTTTAATTCTTCATATATGAGATATTATCGATGCTTACTCAGTGAGAAAAATAATATATGTATCCTCCAGTAACACAGATTTTTTTTTAAATCAACCTCAATTTATCATCTTAAATGTATTTTTTACGAAAACAACAATGTGATTTAATACATAATGTATATCTGGTTTTCAATTCACCAAATAGAATTATTTTATTTATTTATTTTTTTATACAAACTCCTATCTCGCGTAATATATTTTCTACATTACAGACCCAGAAAAGTAGCTTATTGACACTACATCTCTTCCAAAAACCATGCCAATGTAGTTCCCATAGGTGTGAATCGGAATGGAATGATGCATTTTCCATGGCGGTACTTCTAACCCCCTGAGGATGAAGAAAGGGAAAAGAGAGGAATAACTCAGCAAGAACAAACAAGAAAACTCAGAGGGAAACCAGATTTACTCTCATTGTAATGCTTCTGCCTCCTTTTTATTTCTTTGCTGGCACTGCTTGGAGTCTATTGTCTGTGAAAAGCAATTAAGGTGTTCCTATTGTTGCCCCATCGCTTTTGGCGACGCAGTGAGTGATTGGCTCATTTACTGGCGATACTTTTATATAGTGCTACTTTTTGTACTTCTTTCTATTAGGCTATTGTGTAGCTTCAATGAATTGTGACAATGATGTTACTCTCCTCTATTATAATTGGCAAAAAAATTGACACGATATTGACTTGCAGCTCTTATAATATGAAGGGAATAAAATCGGCGATTGCTTAAAAATGTTTAACCTTAATTGATCACATTTTATAAGGATAATGAATGCATTTATTTTTAACATGTCTTATAACTACTAAGAAAAGAACTTCCCTTTTAGATTTATTATAAAAGTAACTGGCTGAATAAGACATGTTTACAATATCTTAACTTTCAATTTAATAATACTTCTAATTTTATAATTTAATGTTATAAATTAAAAGAGATGTTAATTTAAATATTTTACTTATGAGTTCATTTATTTTTTTTAGTAGTTAGTGGTAAATCATGGATTTTTGTAAGGCTCATGTATTTCCTGACTACCAATTATTTTAAAAACATTAGAAAAACTTTATTCAAATAAATCTCAGGTATTAATTTCTATATGAATTTTAATGGCAGATATTTTTCTATAATATGCAATTAATTTTCATCGTATTAATGTAAAGCTGGCCCTTTTTATTTACTACTGGAGTAGGCAAAAAAAAAGCGATTTATTATCTTAAATTTCATGGAAAACTATTATTGGAACTCATTTTCTTAATAGGATCTTGAACCTGCTTTTTTGAATAAGTTTTTGAGTATGCTATTGAAATAGTTCATCACATTTCATGAATGAGAAAGAAATTTCTACTAACACATAAATTCGATCGAGCACCAATTTACAAGGATTGTTTTCCAGCCTCATTGTTTGTGCTCAAAAGGAAGAAAATTTTACGATTTTCTCTCCAATATAAAAATAATAGTTCATATTTACTGATATGATAGTACTTTTTATACGAATAGAAGTTACTTACAGTGATATCTGACAAACATTCTTATAGAAATGTAAAGGTTCTGAGTTTTCATCTTCACTAACAGACTATTAAGCATATTTATCAGCTACACTATCAAAGGTAACAGATATAAGTAAAAGCTTGCAATAAATGGATCAGGAGTATTTTTCCAAGACTTTTGAATCTTGACTGACAGTCACGTTTCAATTCAGCATGTCATGTCTCTAACTGGAGTGCTGTTGGAGATGATGCTAGATTTGGCAGACTTTCATCCAATCAAGCCACACATTTTTAGTAAATTCCTTCAGATATTGAAGTAGAGAGGAATGAAAAAGCAGATTCCTTCGCCAGATCTACTGCTGAGAAAAATGACAGTCATTTTTTGAAGCTCACTTTCTTCGAGATTTCTTCCCTGGCTAAAGCAAAATTGACTAAGCTTTTGAAAACCCCTCCAAACCACTCTTTGTAATCTGGAAAATATACGGGGAATCAATCGAACTCAGACAAAGATACCAATAAGCTACCTTTTTCATGCTTCTTGTGTGTCTACACAAGAGCCCTTATATTTAAGCAGGATCAAAAATATACTCGTAGTGGGATAGCTGTAGAGCTGACTTGGCTTCTCTTGCTTATACTTTGGAGTATCTAAATTTTAGCAAGGGTGAGGTTCTACGTGATCCTCATCTTTTTTAAACTTTTCAGATATTTTCGGATTTATGAAGATTTTCTAGCTCTGATACAACAACGACCTGAGACTGACAACAACAACAACAACATTATCAGGGAATTTCACAACTATATTTCGAATTCTGAAAGAAACACAAAGCGTATGAAAAAAACATAAACTTTAATAAGTGTTACGAAAATATATATTGCCAGCTTGATGGTTATGAATTATAGCTTGGACCACATGAAAGGTGACAAAAGTACTACTGAAAATATGGTAGTACAAACAACTGTAGCAAGTACGAGCAATATTTTTGATCTGAGTGCAATAAAAACAAATACAAGCAATAATATTTGAACATGCTGTTTGAATATGATGTTATTATTGTATTTTATGAATGAAGGGAAAATAACTATATACTAATGTGTTGGGTCTAGCACAGATTCTATATATATATATATATATATATATATATATATATATATATATATATATATATATATATATATATATATATATATATATATATATATATATATATATATATATATATATATATAATGTATATATATATGTCATATATAATCTGAAATATAGTTGAAATATTTTCAGTTATACTTTTTGATCAACCAATTTACACACTTTAAAATTTCTGACTATACAATCATTATATTATTGCTGAGATAGGATACATATACCTAGCTTCAATACCACAATAACGCTGAATGTCAATTTGATATAGTATAAATAAAGGTTGTCCTTACTTTCAGACATTCATACAGATGGCATTCATATATATATATATATATATATATATATATATATATATATATGTCTGCTGAATATCTCGTTTGGTTATTAGTGCTGAATATTTGGGTTGCAAAGCAATTAAGAAGTAATAGATATTTTTGCTAAAAATAAAATAAGATTTTTTAGAACATGTCATTTTTATATCCAGTGATACTTTCTGTTTCTATTGATGAAATTACATTAACAGTGTAACTTTAATATAATTTAAATAAAAAACCAAATATATAACTGACATTACAATAATATAATTGCAGAAAAATGTTACTGTAGGTCGAGGAAATTTTGTTAATAAAAAAGTGCTGTTGTCTCTAATAGTATGCAAAAGATCTGCTCTTGATCAGTTGGACCATGGAATATTTAAAGTAATCAATTACATCATTATGTCTAGTATTGAAACTCTGAGTATGACATAATCATGTAAATCGATTTTCATTACTTGTATTTTGTCAAATTGATAAAAAATTTTCTTTAAATATGATGAACTTCAACAAAATATGTAGTTTCTGTTAAAGTAATTATTGTAAATTCAATGAGGGCTGTTGCCCCTTAACAATTGGTTATACTTCATAACATGGTTGTTAAGTTTTAAAATTTATCAAAACTTTCTATTATGATATTATTTTTAAAATTTTAGCTAAATATTGATTTTCTTACTACTAAGAATGCATTCAATAGATATTTTATGTTGCTTGAATTTTCATTCTGTATTCAAATGTATATTTTGAAAAATATATTCATATTTTAACATCAAGTTATTGGAAACTAAATTAAATTTAATAACGCTTATGTATCATATAAATCAATAAAATATGCAACACGCGCACAAACACACGTACGTATGCAGGAATATTAAACTAATGAAAATAAATATTTCTTGCTTTAAAAGTAAAAAATCATGTTGCAAATAAAAAAGTGGAATATTTTAAAATGAAGAATATTTCCAAAATATTCTTTATTTTTAAATGTTCCAATAGCATACGCATGACAGAGTGTAACATAAATAATTTTTTTAACTTTCATAATTTACAGCTTAATATATTTCATCTTTAACATTAATATTATTAAATTCTAAATAAAATTACTAATAACGTAGCAGAATAATGATATAACTTATAATCCATTGGTTTAATGAATAAAAAAAGTCTATTTAAGAACACTTATCATATTAAATGACATTTAAGCAGTTATGTCAGAATATGTTTAAAATTCATTTAATTGAAAATTGTAAAATAGAACTATAAAAAGTATACCGTGAGTTCAAACCTAAAAGTTTTACATTCCAATTTTGCAGAATAGTCGAAATTGTCTGCTTTGCTAAAATAAAATATCAATTAATATTATCGTATTTTTTATATATTAATATCCTATCTCATAAATATCAAATTCAAATCAAACTAATTTTATTATTATCGTAATTGCTTTATCACATTTTAGTTTAAGTGAATAATTACTTAAATAAAAGAATCAAAAATATTTCTAAATCAACAAATTACTAAATTTGCACTATTTTTGTTACTAAGTATTTGTGAGAAAATAAGTAAAAAAAAATAAATAGATACAAATATCCTGTTCTCCATGCTTGGGAATGAGTTGTGTGAGAACATTCCCAATATTTGATAATTAAACATTAGCAATTATCTTTCTTTCAATCAATGCTAACATAAAATAATACCATTAAAGAAACTAATCATGAGTATCATTTAATCTTAAATAAATCACGTAGATTTTATCGATTCTCCAATATTTATTTTCTCAGAAATAATTTAATAATTTTCCAATTTATTAACTTTGTTAGAAATGCTTACTCCGATTTTTTTTTATTTTTGGAATATCGTTTCGTTTGTATCGATTTTCTCCTGGAAGAAAATTATCTCAATTCTCTACACCTGCACCTTATTATCACATGAAATATCATCGCCATTAAAAAAGGAAAGATTATTGTGCAAGGAGAATGAAAAAAGGAAGACAGAAGTTAACTCATTATTTTTTGTAAGAAATCTTTATTATCTGAAGTATTTTCCTGCGTAAACTCCTAGATTAAAAAAGAAATTTTAATGAGAATTTTTGATAACATATATTGAGGTCAATAAATCTTATTAAATTTTTTAAGTTAAATCTCTTATTAAAATTGATCATTAAAAATGTTGTTTTCATATTTCCGTTTAAATGGATTTAATTCTAGTGGTTATATGGAAAGTGGTAAGATATCATCAGCTTTATTAATATAATAATTTATTATTGTAAAATTGTACATTAAGGAAATTTAATAATTAAATTTTATTTGTGTATTAATTAAATTTTACTTTTCATACTTTCTTTCATAACAATAAAATTTCATAAGGTTATTAATAACTTTAAACGCTTGTTAAATGTGTTTTATGTATCTTTCTATGAATATAACTTTAAGTTGGAATACCTTGAGCAATAAAATGTTTCAACCATCTAAGTATAATATAATTGATTATGATCGGAAGCAAACGCAGGTTTTTTGACAGGGTTTACACAAGCTGATAAATCACAGACTAATTTTCTTTCATTTATGTAGTGATGAAGTTTTAAAAAGATGGCATAATTTAGATGCTATTATTATTTTTTTATCAAACTTAAAAAGAATTGTATGTGAACATATTTAACTATATTACTCAAATATTCATTTAATTCCATCAATTGTAGGGTTAGTGTTATATAAACATTACAAGAATTACAAGAACATTACAAGTCTTACTATCGTTCAATGTTTCTTACGTATCAATGAGCAAATATTTAGAAATTAAAGCAATTGAATTGTTGCAATTTTCAGTTTCAGAATGCAAAATGGCACTTTTTTCATAAATATTTGAAATATAATTGAATTTTTCAAACTATCAAGAATTCCAATACCAAAATTACATTCCTAAAGGTCTACATTTTAGTTTGCAATGGAGTTTCTTCTCAGTAATTATTTAATTCCTGTAAAATTACTCATTTTAAAATTTTAAATCCATTTTTTATGCTATACATTCTATACTATTTCATTTTTTTTTTTGATTTCAACTTTTGAAAACATAGATAACTAATTTCATTAGAAAATTAATGTATATAAGTTTGAAAATAGAAGAAAATTGTTACAAATAAAAAATAACAATAATAAAAATTAACAAATGAAATTTTCAATAAAATTGGGCAGTTGTGAATGTCATCAAATCAGTGCATTTAACAAATTACATAAATTCTTATAATATATGTTGTTGAAAGTAGAGCCGTTACAAAATAAACACAAATTTGTAGATAACAGGAAATAAAAAGTAATTCTTTTGAATATTTCTCACAGAGAGCTCCTGAGAAAACAAACATATTTCTCATAATTAACATTTTATTCATAATTAACATAATTTCTTCAAATCTTAAGATCAAAGTTCAAATTAATTTCTTAGATGTTAATAATGAAAATGGAAATGAAAAAAGATATTATACAACTCAATGGCCCATATATATATATATATATATATATATATATATATATATATGGGCCATTGAGTTGTATAATATCTTTTTTCATTTCCATTTTCATTATTAACATCTAAGAAATTTAATATATATATATATATATATATATGTATATATATATATATTTTATATACATATATATATATATATATCAGTAAATACAAAATAAAAACTTTGGTATTATAAAAAATAGTATTAATACTTTTACTCCATTTTAAGAGAAATTCAAATCATCTGCATTTTAATATATTGCTCAGGTAAAAAAATCAAATTCAAAGTTAAAGTTATAGATGTAAAATAAAGAATAAAATAATTAAAAATTAAATTTTTAAATATTATGTTAATTAATGCATTTTTACAGAACTATGTTCTAAACTACAAATCAATTTTACGAACTGTAATATTGAACACCAGCCTTGTAAAAGAAAAATGGAAATGAAATTGTTAAGAGAAAGTTTTTCAATAAACGATATTTAAAATTTTAATTTCTCTGTCTCTGTATATATATATATATATATATATATATATATATATATATATATATATATATATATATATATATATATATATATATATATATATATATATATTGTTTTTTAAATATTATTTAAAATATTAAAAAATTTAGTGACAGAAAATTTATTATAATGAATTGTTCCTAAATATGTAAGCACTTCGTAATTTCCCTCACAAACTTAGAACTTCAAAAATGAGCATTTCATAGAACTGCATTGGAAAATTGATGCAAAATTATTTGAGATAAAAAATGCTTTTTTCGAAAAATCCCCAAGAGCACTGTAAAGTTTACTTTGTCTACGTTTTCTAATTTTATTTCACAAAGAGCAATCCTTAGCATTGCAAAACTTATCCAATTAAGTCTCAAACTCATTTTACCACTTTCCAAATTACTGAGTTTTACTGACTAAAACACCTGAGATGATGGCTTTCGGTACCTTTTATGGCATCATGAAATTGTCTCGGGTTCACGCTGGGATAAGAAAACTATATCTCTCAGATGGAAACATTAAGTTGGAATGGGATATAGCTGAAGTCTATTTATATGCTTCGCATCCTTCATTATCACTGCTTCTGAGCGGAGTTCCGCTTTATACCCCAGCGCGTTACTTAAAACTTGCGTTAAGTTGTAAACTAAAACGTGGAAAGCCACGCAAATCCGGAATTGTTGAGCGTGTCTTTTGTTTAATAAAGGAACTCCTATCTAGAAATCTTTTGAAAGATTAGCAATTCCCGGTTGAAGTTTATTCATTACGTAAGCACACTTTCTTCAGTTTTCTAGCTAAAATGCATAAGAAAGGAACATGAAAATGAAAACCTCTTGAAAATTGTATACTCATTTTTCATTTATTTAATTAATATTTATCACAAAGAATTGCAATAATCTGCATATGTAAAAAGCACACTTTATAACATCGCTCAGTTGGAATGAAGTAGTATTAAAGTAAAATCACATTTTATTACCAACGTATATATAAATTTTTTATTAAAAAAATCCTATATAATGTACTGTTTAATGCATGAAATAACAATATATAGTAGATTACTAATTTTAACAAAATATATCATGTTATAACATGAGAAATATTCCTCGTATAACAAATTAGTTAAAATCAATGTAATTAATAAAATACATTAAGTTTAAATAATAATATTTGATATAAATTTCAGTATAGACATGATAGTTTCTGAGAGAAATAAAAATATTTTTCTCTCACCAAAAGTGAATATTATTGAGTCTTGTCTTACAATAAAGTTGATACAATAAAGCTTTCCAGTTATTTTAACATAAACAATTGGAATTATGCTTAGTCTTTTGCACTGATCAGAAATAAAGAATTTTTATTAGAATTAGCTAAGCACCCTATCGTCTTAGAATATACACCATTTTCTCCCAAAATTTCTAAATTTTTTATTCAACCTCATTGTGAAAATCAGATAAAAAATTATAAAATTAACTAATATTTTATTATCAACTATATAATTGCATTTACTTATAAAATAACAATCTTTGCAACCACAATGTTTTTACCAAGTGTAAAATTACTATTTAGCTGTGTGGGTGGGTATACTCATGAAATATACGAAACAAAAACATGGTAGGTTACATTATTTAGATTATATTCAATCATATTTAAAAAATGTATTTTTGTGTTTAAAGATAAAATATTTGAATTTCAAAATATTTTAATTCGTCATATTTTCATATGTATATTAATATGTATAGAAGCCTTTGTAGATTCTCTTTTACTTTTTAGTTAAATATATTTTCTTTTATTGATTACAGCAAAATCCAATTTTAAGATTAACAGAAATGTATCTGAAAAAAAACAACACATTAGGTTGTAGTGATTATTTTTTATAGAAATACAGCATAATAATATTTGTTGGCACATTCTACTTTTTTAATATAATGTTTTTTGGTCAGAAATATACAGTTAATATAATTTAATAAATTTACCAGCGTATATGAAATTCATGCACCAGTTAAGAACTAGATACAGTAATTTATGAGTTACTGAGTTGGCTGTGAGTCAGAAAAGTTTTTAATATATTGCGATAAAATGATACTTGGACAGCTAAGACGAATGTTTCTTACAAATTTGTTCTGCTTAAGACCAGATGTGATTCCAGTGAGTGATTCAAAGCGGAAATAAAAAATAATCAGCTAAAAAATAAAGGAAACCAAAGAAATATTTTGCTCAGGACTCATAATTCATTCAAAAAGAGTAATTTGTGTTTTGTAAAGAAAAGCAGTTAAATTTTTTCTCACTTAGAAATATGTAAGACATGATTTATAACAACAATATTATGATTCAACATTTGAAATACAGTTTTTTTGTGTTTAAGGCAACAATATTAATTTTTATTCGATACATTTTTTTTATATTAGTTTTTGCTCTAAATGGAAAAGTAAATCGTATTTCGTATTATGTAAATATAATTTTTTTTTCCGTTTTATGCTGCCGTATAACGGTTGGCAGCAAAATTTTTAGTTAATTTAAAAAAAATACATTTCTTGAAATACATAATTGTTAAAGAATTTTAAAATCATGTTCATTAGAAACTCCTCACAGAATGCTTGTTATCGACTGAGCATATTTGTTTAAAATTTTGTTGTTGTTTTTTTTATACATTTGCGTTGATTTTTCCTGTTTATCATTTTTATTTGTTTTGCATTACCACTTTTAGTTGCCATAGATTTAAACAATGAGAAATTGCAGAAACCTACAATAGTTTTATTCCAAACAAGATTAAATTTGAAGAGCATTTATAAAATAAATTAAAAAAATAATACTTCGTAACGTATTTTTGCTTAAAATTTTGAAAAGAAAATGATTTCACCATTGGACCATCGAAATAAAAATATACCTATTTTTTTAAAAGTTGTTTGCTAAAGTAGTTATATTTTATTTAATTAAAAAACTTACATAAAAAACTAATTATTCATTTAAAAAAAGAAAATGATCTAACAGTTTGTCAAGAAATTAAGCAATTTGAATTAGTAAAATTATCAAAAATTTAGCAAATAAACTCTAGAGATTTCATTATGTAGACATTTAACTATTTCATTGATTGATTGAAATAATTGATTGAAATAATTTCAATGAAAGCATATAATTTCCTTAATATATTTGTTACCGAATCTCCTTTTTAATTCTTCACTAACTTAATTAAAATTAGATTAAAAATTATTTAATATTTAATGAAATAACTAGTTAATAGTTAATTTTAATGTAGATAGAATTTGTATTGTGTTAGTGTGGATTGTTAACTTCTATAATTGAGAGCAAATTTCATATCTAAATGTATAAGTGTGTATAAAATGACAAAAAAGTAGTTGCCCATTTCCATTATTTTTATTCAATGCAAATATTTTTGTTGAGATTAGTTTTCTTTGTTGCAATAATAATAAATACATACAAAGACCCTTTGTAAGTGCAATGATGGAACTATTTTTAATGAAAAAGACAAAATTCTAAATAAATCGGTTGAACATTTTAACAAATTGCTTAAATGTGATGTGTCAAATAATTTGATTTTACGGTTGACAAGACTAGGAATCATTCGCATGATTTTCCAACAATTGAAAAGATTCAATAAGCTAAACTGAAAAATGAAAAACAACATTATTGAAAAATGAAAAACAACATGAAAAATGAAAAACAACATCATCTCTTGAAGCATTGAATTCAGTCAATGGCTCTCAACCTCATTTTACCACTCCCAAAATTACGATGCTTTACTGATTAAAACACCTGAGTTTGTGTCGTAACACTGCCTTTTATGGTATCATGAATTTGATTCAAGTCCATGCTGCGATAAGAAATAAAGTTTTCTGTAAAGGATACATTAAAATGAGATGAGCATGTGAGTGACTTTCCACGTTTCATTACCATGTTCTATTGAATAGAATTCCACTTTATAACCAAATATTAAAACTTTTGTGAAGTTGTAAGCTAAAATGAGAGAAGTGGGTTAAATTGATTACTTGAAGAATTATTTAATTTAAATTAAACATTGTGAGATTAAATTGATCAGCTAGTGTGTCTTATAAGCTTAATGTATCGTAGATGAATTGAATGTTTATTTTATTTTATGTAAAAGAAAGCAATTTTAGATTTCTTTTTTATAAGTATTTAAGAGGCAAATGTCATGGATTGAAGGGTAAAAATCTTATATGTGTTTAAAATACAGGGTGATCCAAAAATCAGGACGAACTTTAAAAATGAATAATTCGAAAACGAATCACGATACAAAGATGCGGTTTGCACCAAACGAATGGAAAAGAAACCGGGTTTTGTGTGGCAATGAAAAAAAAATAGTTCTGTTGGCGACCAACAGATGGCGCTGTCAGATTTCTGATGTAGGATTATGCAAAGCAACAAACGATATAAAAAGAAGCAACTGCAGCAGGTAATGGTAGTCGAAGCTGGTATGCATCGAATTGCTGTCCATAGTTGGAAAAGCCCTCTTAGTTAAACTGCTTTATAAGAATTTGGAAAGTGGCATTGCGAGCATATCGCTACATGAAGGGTATGCGAGATAGCAAAGGACCAATAACGTCTTCTGCATTGAACAAAATTGTGAAAAAAATTTGAAGCTACAGGTTCTTTGGCATCACGTCAAAAAAGTTGACGTTCCTCAACTGCAGCTGCTGTTGCCACGACAGTGGAGCAGACGGTGCAAGCCATGTCGGTGGTTGCTGCACATGGGGAGTGCAGTGCTCGAGAAGTTTCGAGGCAGACAGGAGTGTCGTACGGAAGTGTCTGGAGAGCGCTTCGAGTAACTTTGCAACGGTATCCCTACAAGTTGCAACATAACTAAAAACTGAAACCTCCTGACTTCGACTCTCACCGACATTTTTGCGAATTTGGTCTTCAATAAGATGGAAGAGCAGCACGACTGGCTTCACACTGTGCTTTGAACAGGTGAAGCACATTTCACACTCTCTGGCGCTGTTAACACCCACAATTGTCGAGTATGGACCACAGAAAATCCACATGTATTTGTTGAGGTACCCTTGCAACAGCCTAAAGGAACAGTCTGGTGTGGCTTCACTGCTGATTTCATAATTAGTCCATTTTCTTTCGAGGAAGTCACACAGACAGTTTTCCAAACAGTTTCTGTCACCGGTAAGCGATATCTAGCACTGTTACAGAACAGCATTATTCCTGAACTGCAAGCGCGACAGGCACTCCAAACAGTCACCTTTATGCAAGATGGAGCACCACCTCATATTGCTCTGCCTGTGCAATCCCTGCTACGCTCAACATTTGGGGAGGATCGTATTATCAGTCGCTACTTTAATCACGCATGGCCTCCAAGATCTCCCGATCTCACACCCTGCGACTTTTGGCTGTGGGGCTTCTTGAAGTCAAAAGTGTACAGCGACCAACCGGCATCACTAGCAGCACTGAAAGATGCCATCCGCCAAAATGTGTCTGCTATAACGCAAGAAATGCTACTAAATGTTGTGAATGGTGTGGTGACTCGTCTCACAGCTTTACTTCTGAATGATGGACAGCACATTGAACATTTACTGTAGTAAGTACTAATTAACTGTAATTAATCTGACTTCATTAATCATTGTTTCATTTGTAAATCATCTTTTGTTGCAATAAAACACTATAGCGCCATCTGTTGGACGCCAACAGAACTAATTTTTTTTCATTGCCACACAAAACCCGGTTTCTTTTTCATCCGTTTGGTGCAAACCGCATCTTTGTATCGTGATTCGTTTTCGAATTATTCATTTTTAAAGTTCGTCCTGACTTTTGGATCACCCGGTATTTCGTATTTTATCGATACCCAAAATTCTTATACTCAACTGGAAAATATTTTACTACGTCTGTATTGTCAGTTTTCTTCGTAAATATTAATAAATCTTTCTGCATTTTTCATGCCTTAACAGAAAAAATTTGTCTAAACTTAGCTTTATTTAAATTAGATCAGTTATTTAATTTTACTTTCCTTTTCATTATTTGGTCAGCATATAAAATGTATAAGTTCTTATTTTAATTTATTTTCCTTTAAATTTATCAATTTAAAATGTAAGTTTAAGCTTATAGAGAAAATTGAGAAAATGTGTTTCCATTGTTTATTATTTTTCAAGATCAATCATTACAAACAAATTATAAAGTACTTTTTGTTATTTTTTTACTTTATTAAAACGATAAATTGATTTCTCCTTAAAATTAATGTGAACATTTTAATTATAGTAAAAATATTTTTATTTACGGACAATAATGAATGTTTTTCTAAAAATAGTCCCCAATTGACATTTTTTTCTCAATGTGACTGTTGTTTTTATTATAATTAGTATAGTGGTAAAATTTATCAAATATTTTTATTAATGTTAGTTTTAATTTTGTATTCCTGTTATTCGAAATTTCACTGATATATTATTTCAAGTTAGTAATAAAGATATTTCTATACGTTTCGGAATCACAGATATGTATGCTTACCTATGAGGAAGAACTTTACATTAAAAAAAAGAGACCACACAAAGAAAATTGAAAAACAAAATCAGATGATGAGCAAAACCTTTTGCATAATTTCAAAATGAGTGTTTCAAAATATGCCAATGAAAAGTACCACTGCTATATTGCATGAAAAATTAATCAGATCTCCATATGCATTACACCTTCATTGTATTAAATAAAGCATATTTTTATTATAAAAATCTTTAAGTTTTTTTTCTCTTATCCTCATAAGCTTACAAAAGTAAAAAGATACCAAGAACCGCTTATTCTGTGTTACTATGGACATATCTAACTATTATCAAAATATTTTATACAGACTTGAAATAAAATCAAATGTTTACATTTTGCATTAAAGCAAGATTGAATTACTCAATAATATTTTATAAATAAATTCATTTAGAAATTTTTTCTTCAGTATGAAAACAAACAGCATTAGTAATATTTTATTTTTAAAATGTACATTTTTTTTTAATATTACAGTTTTAGTAACGTGTCCAGCGACATATGTTCTTTTATGCACCTGTAATTAGTTAATTATCGTAAAGTTGTTGCTTGCATTTTCCTGATATTATGCATTTAAATGTGCTTTAAACATTTTACGTAAGCACTTTTTATTGTCTTCCTCGATGCTTTGATCATTCATTCAACACAGTGCATTTATATTATTTTAAGACTCTTGGAGTGAATGATCACCATATCTATCCTAAACCATCACAACAGTGCTTAAAATTATATAGTTGTAATGTAATTTTGTGTAATTTTAAATCATTCATATTCCTTTCAATTTTATCATTCCATAAAGCTTTTTTGTCCACTTCCTTTTCAGATAGAATTACACTAAATATATAGTTCAATTCTCAAGTGTAGTCTGCTAGACATCACCAATCTATACATCTGGAAGTAAATTCATTAATTAATTTATAAGCCATTAACTACTTTTATATTTTTTAAAAGGTATTTTCAAACATCATCAAAAAATGGCTTCAGCAAAAGGGCACCTTTAGTTTTGTTTCATATATTTAACAAGTCACACTGTAATTAAATTTTAATTTCCCAGCTTCAAATTTTTGCTGCAAAATATAAACATTTAAGTGATATTAAATTCTTATTCTATGTTAAAATAACCAAAAATACACTTGAAATATATATGTCTTTCAAAATGGAATGAATAAATAATCTAGAAAATTCAATATATTAGTCCTAATATTTGAAATTTATACTTGTTTTCGATAGCAAGCCTTCTAGTTTTTTACATTGTATCTTTAGACATATTTGCACAAGGGAATGAATAGTTAGCTTCAGCATTTACTTCAAAATTCATACACAAATCCTTATATATGTATGAGTATGATTTATACGATAAAATATATGTATCACATTTAAATTCTCAAAATATGAAAGACAGAAAATAATAAAAAAACATAAATACAATGTGAAAATTCCTATTTATGTTTGGTAACAATGATACTCTCTTTATCCTCTTCAATTTTATAGTTTACTTGGATATGGTATCAGAAGAAGGAACACAGTAAATTTCAGCTTTTGCATGAAGGGTTGCATTACTAAATAAGTTAAGCATTATTTGTTAAATAATACTCATTTGCACTGTTTCTGTTTTCATGTTACATGCTATCAATAATTTTATTAATAATATAATTTTTTTTTATTTAGAGGCAGCAAAAATATACGTATTTGATTTTTCAATTACATTATTAAACTTAAATCTCAGAAATAATATTTTTTATGCGTTAATTTTCGATAATTATGTTTTATTGTCAATGAATATATTTCAATTATGCTATAATTATGCACATTTTCAGTATTCCTATAATTGCACTGTAAAAATATTATAATGCAGTAAACAATAATATATTGGGTTAGATATTACGTCAATTTTCTTAACCTTGTTTTGCATTGAAAAATTAGATATTTATAGTCGAAACATTCAGTGGCTGTACTTATATCATACAAATAATTATAGTTTAAGAAATTATATTTTCTTGAAATAATCTCAGAAACAAAAATTTTATTACTAATACATTTTAGTAGACGCTTTAACAAGAATAAAATCATAACTAAATTCCAAATATCATTATGTTAGAAATATATCATTATGGAGTAAATAATACCAATATTATTATCTATTAATAAATTTTTTAACTTTACTTTCCAAGTATAATTTATACCAAAGTGTGTACATTTATTTATAACAATGGTAAATGAAAAATTCGATATAAATTCATATGAAATACAAACACAAAATATCTAAAGAAGATAAGAACTCAAACGAAAACATAGTTTTAGTTGACTTTGTAAATAAATAATCCTGGACAAACATCTCTAAAACAAGTCTTCACCACACTTTTCGTATTTAATTTACTGAAAGCTTCTCCTTGGCAACATTCAATTCATCCGAATAGCTCTCCAGTTCATTTTACCACTTCCAAAATTACGATGCTTTACTGATTAAAACACCTGAGTTAGCGCCGTATCAGTAGATTTTATGGTATAATGAAATCGTCTCGGGATCATGCTGCGATAAGAAATAAAGCCTTCTGCAAAGGATACATTAAAACAGGATGAGGTAGCGAGTGACTCCGCATATTTCATCACCGCGGTCCGCTGAATAGAGTTCCGCTTTATACTCAAACGTTAAAAGTTGCGTGAAGTTGTAAACTAAAAGGCGGAAAGATGCAAAATCCGGTATGGTGAAGTATCTGTTTTGTTTAAAACAAAATGTTCAGTCGGATATGGATGAAATGTATCTATTTTATCCAAAAGGAAGGAGGATTAGTTTCCTCTTTTACATTTTAACGCTTAAAGTTGCAGCTTTACTTTGAAAAGGTTTTTAATATACATTTATATACATAATCACCTAGTTTTATTTAAAATGTAGAATTTATAGATTAAAATGATTTATTGCTTTGATGTCATTACTTTTTTATAGGATATAAACTTTGGATTTTTTTTATAGGAACTACTTTACAGTTTAACTACGCATTATGGATTAACTATTATAAACTTAATTTTAAAAAAATTCAAATGATATACCAATTTCTTAACATCTTTGCCTCTCTGTTAATAATCATAGTCTTTGGTGCCTGAATTCCTAATTTTAATAGATGTGTATTCATTATTAGTTTTTAAAATGATTTTCATTTTGTTTAAAATTAATTTTATGTTATTTTTGAAGACAAGAATCGTAAATGAAGTAATCTTAAGCAGTTATTTATAATTAATTTGTTGTATATTTAAATAATAAATTTAAAATTTAAATAAAATTATTTTTATCACAAAGTGAACTTTTTATAAGATAAATCTTGCTTTTCGATAAAAAAACACAATCATTTATTTATTTTTAAATTATATAGTAAAATATGTAAAATTTTTAGAACATAAAACAACATTAAAAATAAACGTATGTATGGATACATTTATATAGATACATATTCAAACATTTTTCTCGGATTTTTTTGTACAGTTATAAGTATCCTAGATGACATGCATGATTGTAAACATTGCTATAAGTTACACTGGTATTATTTGCTGGTTGTTTCATACTCTTTCTATTTTGAATATTTTTCTTTCCAGTCCATTTTATTTTGAGGTGCAAATGTATTCCACGTTAGAAGTGAGAAGTTTTAAACTTACAATTTACCAACCATAGATCTGTCGTTAATAGAAACAATCTCTTTTTTAGAATGGTAAAAAAGAATAACAATGAAAATATTGTATATGTTTCAAAATAATGCATACTGTAGTCATTAAATTAAAAGAATGTTTTTCAACGTGAATACATATGTATATAAATATATAAGAACAAGTAAAGGAAAAGTTGTGAATACAAGAAAAATAAAAGTAAAAGTTCTCTGTTGTCAAAGACAAACCTGTGTGTTCACCAGACCTCAACCAACTTCACTTTTTCTTCTGGGCACATTTGAAGTATTTATTGTACGAGGGATCTGTGGGCTCAGCTGAAGATCTCGTGGTTATAATCGTTTATGCCAAGGACAAAAATATCACGTCTTTATGAATATTCATGAGGGTGTTCCAGCCGTTCTCCCGCTGGTGTTAGCAGTGAAAATATGCGTCTGGTTGACACTTAGAGCACTTGCTGTGAATTTGTCACTAAATAACAAATTTGATAACGCAATTTCTGGTGGTGCTCATTCCTTGCCCCAACACTGTATATAAAAGTTATTATGTATGTCAGTACATAAAATCGAATTCTTATATTTCTTTTTTCTGCTTCTCAGACTGGAATGTGATCCAATGTTTTAGTGTAATTATTGCTCATCTGGATGATAAATTTCACAACCCTTAATATGAAAAATGTATATGATAACCCTACATAACTAAGTACAACAATATATAAGAAATAAAAAAGAAATAACATCAAAAATTTATTTTGATACAATTGGAGCAGTGTTTCAGAGATACTCATAATTTATAATACATGAATATATCCATCAATACGTCACCCATTTTTGTGACGATTTTGATTTTTCATATGAAATTAAATTTTAATTTAAAAATCAAAAAAGTGATTGGCATCAAATTGTAATAGGGTTTGTTTATCGTCTGCATTATTCAAAATATTCTTTACATTAAAATGTTACTGAAATCTAAATCGGATCAAAGACTAAATTTCTACTCTATACCATCAAAAATGTTCGTATTCAATATAAAAAAAGGTGTGAAAATCATGATTTTTATATTTCTGTATGTAAAACAAATGATATAACACATATGAAAGGAAAAAAAGCCTAAGTTTACATTTAATTGAGAAACAGACAAGACATATATACCCAACAATGGTACGAATATCTCGTTTTAAATTTATAGTTGCATCTCATATTTTAAAGGAAAACCTTACTACCAAAAGACCTATTGCAAAATCTTTAGATATCTCTGTTGGAACTGAGAGCAAAATTACAAATTCCAATGAAACGGTAACCAAGCAAAAAATCAAAATATTTTGGACCTAATGCCGAAACATGTTTCTCAGCGTAAGAGTTTATGCAGATTGGACTATCAAAATTTTCTGGAAAGGAAATATGGTGTTACAATTGATGAAGTTTGGATATGTTTATCTGACTGCAGGAAAAGACCAATTTTTTACAGGAAAAGAGAAGAAAATGTATTAAGAAGTTTATTTAGAGACAAAGGAAGATTTTTAAGGGTTTTATGGTTATTACTGAATTCTCTTACAACGGAAAATTAAAATAAAAAATGTTAGAAAAGTATCGAAGTTAATTCAGATTACTATCGAAAGTATGCTTTAACACCCATTTTCAATGAAAAACTTCTATTTCTTTATACAAATATCATTATTGTGTTCAGTTCCATTAGGTTAAAACTCCAAAACATTCATCTCAAACTATTGCTTGATGTTTTTGAAAAAAATTGAGAAATGAAACCGGAGTAGAAGCTATTCCTTTTAAATAAATCCCAACCAAATTAATTTAAGTGTCACTTATACATTACTGTGCATTTGAACTTTTTTAAAACAAGGTTTTATAAGCAGAAACTTAAAATATATGATGGAATCTGGAAGATAGTGTAAGAAAAGTGTAACAATATCAGTTTTGATGATCTAAGGAAAAAGAAAAAAAAACTTTTATTTTGAAAATCAAGTTATCAGAGGAAATTTCAAGCAAACGGCTGTGAGATTAAACATCATATTAAAATTTTAAATACTTACATTTATTTCATTATATATCTTCACAAAATCATTACAAAAATGTGTGAACATCCTTATTATATTCTCAATTTTTAGTTGCTCTTTACTGCAATAAAATATTACAATGAATTTTTTTTTGATATGATGTGGATTTTTTTCCTAAACGTAAAGTTTCAAGAACGATATTAGTAATTTATATTTCCAAAATAGCTGAAATAGCCCAGTTAAAATATTTAATTTCTCATAAGTTTAACTAACACGAACAGAAGCTAAAATCATTTATTTGATGGTAACTCTAGGAAAAGGCAGAAACTGCAAGGTTGTTAGATGCTACATGAAAACCCCTATTATTCAAAAATTACTGTGAATTAGGATTGTAAATATTAGCTTAAACAATTAAACTCATCTTAATATTTATGATTATTCTCACTTTTTCTGCAGAGCAAGAGTCACTTTATAACAAGTACGAACACATGCAATAAGGACAAACAGTCATTTCTTCTCAAGTTGGATGGGTGGGTATGGCAGAAGGTCCAAAAATGGACATGCTTCTTTCTTCTCAAGAGATAGATGATAAAGCGTCAGAAATATTTTTAATTTGCAATAAAAGTTTATTGAAACATGAAAACAGCTATTTTGAAGTACGTAAAAAAACTAGTAACCATTGTAAAAGATATAGAAATTTTCATCGTTTTTTATGATTAAAAATAGTTCATTCTTCAATGTTCTGTCTGTGAAGCTTCATAAGGAAATTATAATGCATGAAGCTAGAGGCATTTAAGGACATCATGGGTATGAGTTTCTTATTTAAAATCGTAAATACTCGTTTCACAAGACTGGCGATAATTCAAGATTAATTAAGTTGCCAAATTCTGGCGATTGGTTGATTCTGGCGATTTTTAGGAGCAATACTTTTAATATCAACTGCCAGTTAGCTAACTCAAATATCAACAAAAAATACTGCTGAAATAACATAATACGGACCCTAAATGGAGAGATATTTAGACAATAAAACTGGAATTAATGTGTACTGAGTTCTTTAGAATCACTGCATTTCCAAAACGAATATTTGCACTTGTTTTGACCAATTAATTATGAAAAATGCTTTCTTCTTAAAATCAAATTATCGATTTTCTGGAGGATAAACATAGTAATCAATCAGATTGGCATTGGATTCAACAGCAATTTTACTGCAATTAAGAGATAAAAATTGGAGAGATCTGGTGCTGATAGTGCAGGGCATAAAAAGCAAGAAAAAAAGACAAAAACGTATAACCAGAGAAAGTGATAACGATAAAATATAGAACTGTGTGTTTTGAAAAAATTGTTATAGATAAGATGAACTTAAAATTCTAGATTATAGACAACAAAGCCAACCACTTCGCTAAATATAAGACAATAGTTTGGTCTTATATTTAGCGAAGTGGTTGGAAATGTACTCAATTCTAGGCTAATTCACAAGGAAGTTTAAAATGCAGTGATACAATGTTCATATACATGAGTTTCTGTATGATTACTCAAAGGGTACTTAAACTTTTTAGGAGCAATGCTTTCGAAGAAATTTTTTTAAAAATGTTTTTGTCTCTCAGAATATTGAAGAGTCAGGAAAAGAAAAAAAAATCAAAATAGTTCACTATCTAGCAAAATAAGTAAAAGGAGAAAAATTTTGAATTATATATATATATATAACACATTAATTGTAAAATTATATTTTTAAATATTTGGAGAAAAATAGACGACACAGAATAAATTTCTTGAGAAACTTCTCCGATGAATAATTTAAAATTTTAGAAATCATAACTGAGATTGGTAATATATGAAAAATTGCAAATTTAAAAGAAAATGTAAATTTTAAATATGAAGTCATTAAATTACAAATAAGGTATTCTTGAGATCAGTAAAATAAGCAAAAAATTCAATAGAAAAATCATGTGTGACATCTATAAATTGAAATAATTCATAATATTTAACTTTAGTATTTTTAAGATACGGTAAAATCCAAATCCACGTATATATATATATATATATATATATATATATATATATATATATATATATATATATATATATATATATATATATATATATATATATATATATATATATATATATATATATATATATATATATATATATATATTACAATTCAATGAACTATCATTTATGTCAATAAGTTCGTTTATATTTAACTTTTTTATTACGTAGTTTACGTAATTTGTTGAAAAATTAAACTTAAATTTAAAGATGCATTTACATTATTTTTAAATTCATTACAATAAAAAATTAGTAACTTTAAAACCCTAAAAAACATTTTCTTCAATTTGAAAAAAAAAACATTAAAGATAAGTAAAAAAATAATAATGAAGATTATGGTATCTAGAGCTGAATATAAAATTCCAAGTATTCACTACTATTCTTAATTGATACCTTTTGAAAAAACTTAGGGTCATCATAAGAAATGACGATCTGTTCGATTGTTAAATAAAAGGATACTGTTTAGAAGAAACTAATTATTATTTGCTGTAATCACATGATTTAAAAAATTACAATTAGGACAATTCATGGCTAGAATTTTAATAAAAATGCTTGTTATTCGATAAGGGTGTTGTTTAATTTAGTCAATTATAAATTCAAAAAAATATCAAAGTTAAATAAAGATACATTTAAAAATTTTTACGCCATTTTTTTAAAAAATACTCTTGATATTTCTCGTTATCTTTGACAGGTACGCATTTCAAAATTAAAATTACCTGAAAATTAACAATACTGTTTGTTCTTGTTGATAATTTTTTTTTATTTCCATGATGTTTAAAAAAATATATTTACAGCAAGTGATTTTAAAATTAATTCGTTTCAAATCTTCAGAGAAATATTTTAAATTATTATTTAAATGAATTATTACGTAATAGAAAATTCAGCATTTACATGTTGTTGTTACAAATGACACTTGGATAAGCCAAGCTCGCTATGCCTCGGCTATGCGAATTTAAGTCAATTGGGAGCGTCTTTCGTTTATTCAGAGCACCATGAAGGTGAAAGTAAGACTTTTGCTCTTCAAATCTTCCGATAGATGGCAGCACCAGAAGATCTACGCCCTTAATTTTGGCATTGATCCGAAGGGGGTGTAAATTTCACCAGACCATTGCACCCATGGTAACTGCTCAATGACTGACCTCAGGACTTTCGATTCTACAAATTTAACGAGCACGTATAGCATTTACATTGCATGAGTTACGAGGGTTACTCTGAAATTTTTGAGATACGTGCAGAAGAGAATTTACAAAATAAAAATAACGGTTTAATTTTAAAGTACAAAGTATTTTAACACAGAAGACGATTTTTTGCTGACTTACTTCAACTTGTTTAGCGTGGAATAAATTTTAAACAGAAGAGAAAATGGAGTTGACGCGAGAACATTTTCGTGCTCTGATTTTCTACGATTTCAAAGCAGGATTAAATCAAGAAGAATGCGTTCAACGGTTGCAATTAGCGTTTGGTGATGAATCTCCAGCTCATGCTACTGTATTCAGATGGTTTAGATTATTTAGAAGAGGTCGCAATTTTCTTCAGGATCAAGAACACACAGGAAGGCCGGCATCGGCAGTAATCCCGGATAATGTGTCTGCCATACGAAAAATGTTAATGGATGATAATCGCTGTACCTATCAAATGATACAGAAGGAACTTAACATTGGATCCGCAGCCATACACAAAATCATTCATGAAGAATTACATATGAAAAAAGTAGTTTGCCTTTGGGTTCCCCATAATCTAACTCAGCATCAAAAAGAGGAGCGTGTCAGAATCAGTAAAGAAACTCTTAATATGCTGAATGATGGTGGCCACCGCATCATTTCTGAAATTGTAACAGGTGATGAAACTTACATACCGTTTTTTGACATTCCAAGACGTCAGTGAAGCAAAGTATGAGTCTTTGAAGATGATCCCACGCCGACAATGGTGAAAAAACAACGCGCACTGAAAAAAGTGATGTATGCCATTTTCTTCAGAAGTACGGGATTGGTCAAAGCCATCAAGTTGGAAGGACAGTAACAGCAAACCGGTATACCACTAAATGCCTTCCAGAAATTCTACAAGAACTGAATGTTAGTGGACTAATGCTTCACCATGACAATGTATCTTCACATACAGCCGGATTAACAGTTGAGTTTCTTAAACCAAAACAAATTAAAGTGATCGAACATCCACCGTATTCACCTGATCTAGCTATATGCGACTTTTGGTTATTCTTTAATCTAAAAAAGAACTTACGTGGACGTCGTTTTCATTCAGAAGAAGAGATTGATGTGGTTATAAATGCATTTTTTCATCTATTCGAAGAAATGAATGGCTTGAGGCATTTAATCAGTGGGAAATTCGTCTACAAAAGTGCATGATGCTGGAGGAGACTACTTTGAACACATTTAGAATTTTGTAAGTATAACTTTAAGAACCTAGTTGTATCTCAAAAATTTCAGAGTGACCCTCGTATTAAACAGAGTTAGTGTTAAAAAAAGGTAATTTATAATTAATTTGTGTTTTTCTTTTCTTAAGTTCAATAACCAAATAAAAATAACAATCGATATATATCAATCATCTATACTCCTAACACTTTGCCATATGCCAAGTAATTTTAATTAAATATAAGCAATATACGAAAAAAAGGAACAGAAGCTCTTAATTGCTTAGCAGCTATGATCATCTCGGAAACTAAGTAGATTTAAAAATAACATTTAATTTTTACTGAAATTGATTAATATATGTATAAATACATTAATACATATTTTAGAGAAGTTATTTTGAAATTTAAATATTCCCATTAGGATTGCGAAATATATATTTTTATTTACGTTCCTAGTTCTTATTTAACACGATAAAATGTTTCGGATTTTGTTCATCAAGATAATCATTAGGTTACTCATGGGGATTAAAATCGAAATTGCAGCGAATTGATATTGTATTAAGCATTCTTATAATTGTTTTTAACTATTAATTTTTCAATATTATATAATAAAATTCTGCTGTAAGTTTAGAAAGAGAAATAAATGGATTATATTAAAAATATTACAAGGTATGTATTAATATAAAACATTTAATGTTAAATGATTAATTACGTAAAGAAATAATGTGTCAGTATAAAATAATCAATTGTTTAATATTGATTTCTGTTAAAATATGAGCAATTATATAATTTATTTATTAAAATTTCGATTTTTAAAACATGATATATTAATTATTACTACTGATAACATCGAATTTATGAATTCTATGTATAAAATTTGTATTTTTTGTTAATATTTGAAGATATGTGAAATAAATAATTCTGATTTTGAAATATGAGTTGGAGAGGAATAAAAGAATTTAAAATATTTTGGTAAACTTTTTAGAATTAAAGATTTATGTTAATCGTTTTTCAAATGTTTTATTTACCTTTGCTAAAATTTTAATCAAAGTATATTTAAAAGTATTTGAATTTGTTAAAATAACTAATATTCCACATGGGTTTTTGAATTTTGTTTTTGAAATTATTGAATATAATAAAGTTTTTTTTTCTTTTTAAAGCATGTATTTTTTAAATGTTATTTTATTATAAATACCCACCTTTTTTGCATCTTGTAAATGTAAAATATGTGAAATTTAAAACTATTTCATGACTAAAATGTATCATAAAATAGCTTGTAAACAACATGTTAGCGAACAAATCGAAATTCTTGAAAACCGTTTTTGATAGCGTGCCAGAAGTTGTGTGTCATCAATCATTTATAATACGGTACAGGAAGGGGGATCAACATATTTCCCTTTTCAATCAAAAGCGGAAATTGCTATCTACTTGTTAACAGTAGACTATGGCGCTAAATTCGCTTAAAAATTTACTGATATTTAGATGATAAACATTGTGTGTCAACAACTGCCGATATTTAAAAAATATATATGCCTCATTTTAGTAATTTGTAACATAACTGTAACTTGTGCTCTTTTTTGGATTAAAAAACTCTCTGTTTTTCTATGAAATTACATAATTATGAAAAATGTGCAATGTTGTATAAATCTATCCAAAGAAACTTCATTACACTGTGATAGAAAAAGTTATGCTTTATAATTTATTTTTAATAAAAAGAAAAGCAATAATGAATAGCAATATTAATAGCTAGTTTAATTTCAACCAATAAACAATGTTTTCTAAAACAAAAAATACTAACCATAATATTTAAAGCAATTACATTAATAAAAAATGTAAAAATAGTAAATACAATTAATTAACCTAACTTAGAGTGTAAACAGTTGAGGCTTAACTGAGAAAATCATTATGCAAACGTTTTGAAATATACAGAAGTATTCCAAGAAACAATTGATTACATACAGTATTAAAACTAAACTCCATGGCACGACAGCCCATGTGGGGCAAGACCTACAGTGTCCATAACTGTTTTCATGACCGAGGGCCCTGGGGTGCGAAGCATATGTTCCAATTAGGTGGCCAGTTAGAGGTCCAGTTAGAGGTAACGTGAAACCCTCAGCGTTTAGTTCCCAAGCATGCTTGGTACTCAGTTTATCGACCCACTGAAGGGATGAAAGGCTGAGTGGACCTTGCCCACCCCGAGGATCGAACCGCGGACCTGTGTTATGGGAGCGTGAAATGCAGCCACTAAGCCATCGGGCTTCGCATACAGTATTAACGAAAGCTTATAAACTTACCTAATACAAACTGCAATTCAAGGTAAGTTAATAATTTTGAGATTTTCCTTTCATTAAAGTAAAATAAATTTTAAAAATATTTAATGCTGTTTTCCTTAAATGATTAATATTATAGAAGTTTGTAATTACATAAGTTTTTCAAAAATTTAAAATACTATTATATAGAAAACGAAATCAATATGTACGCAAAAGAAGATTTATAAATTGCGTATTCAATAATCATTAGGTAAGGCTTTAAAATAACAACATTTTAAAATATATAATATCTTTAAGCAAATTATACACTTAAAAATTATTTAAGTATGTATACATATTCTGAGTTTTGTCAGATATTTATTTCTAAAATTAAATTAAAAATGTGTTGTACGACTATCACTTTAATTTTCGTATTATTAATACTTTTCTACATGATTTATACAGTTCAATTGTAATTAAGGAAGCAAGCCAGATTTCTTTAAGATCATTCAAACTGTATTTAATAATCTGTAATTTTAGGTTCATAAGTAATACATTACGTGCTTGAAAATTCTATGTATGCTACAATATATCTCACTTTCATGATTAAACGCTAAAAATGAATAATATTATTGGTAAGTTTGTCTTTGTCTTCTTAGAGTTGGGTTTGTATGTCATTTGGTACCTCTGCTTTTATCAGCATTTAGTACTATTAACTCCAAATCCAATGTTTCCTAGATCCAGTTGCTCGGGTCACCCACTTTATTAATAAAGTCCGATAACCTTTTAATGGAGTCTATGTGTAACTCTCTAGTATGGATGATGCCTAAATAAGTTAATCTAGGGATGGCAAGAACCTCGCATTCGTAAATGATATGACTTGTCCATTTCCTCTTGCGTATGACATTTCCTGCAAACTAGGGTCTTGCTGAAACAGTCACATTTTATGGAGGTGTTTTTCCTGAAATAGTAGTGCCCAGTTATGAAGCCTACGATTAAACGTATCTTCTGCCTAGAATCTGCATCTTAGAATTTCAGAGGCAATCCTCGCTGATGATCCACAGATCATACTTTAAGCGTGGGTTTCACCAGGAGTGTTGAGCCAAGCTTCATACATCTTCCATTTTTCCCATCTAAGAACATTGGTTTTTGCGGTCTTCAAATTGATCCCACAAAGAGGTTCTGCACCGATGGGAACAAAAGATGACCCTTGTTTTATTATTAAGTTAGTGAATATCAATTAAATATTGTTCTGAGTTATTTGAACTGCCTATGTTAATTGGCTTTTAGAAGTACTTTTTATAGATTAAATGCATCATTCATGTATTCCAGAGGAGGAAACTAAAAAATGTATACCTCAAACATCCACACAAAGAAATGCAATTAGGATATCATGAAGCATATCATTTACAGGGTTAGTGAAATTAAACATCCGCTACTCAAGGCACGCTAAAGGCCATTCTACTAGACAAAACAGAAAAATATTTGGACAACATGCACTTCAGACAATGTTCTCAAGATTTCTGAAATAAAAAAATAGTTTAAAATATCGCCACTAGATAGCGCTACGAGTAACGGTATGAAAAAGGGACAAGCTGATATTCCAAAACAATGAAGGACCAGTGGTCTTACAGTAAAGGAAAGAAGGCAATAGGGCGATACACAATTACAATATTGCACTTGCAATTTATTAAACAAAAAGGACTTCTCCAATTGACATTCTAAACACGCAAATCAGTGCTTTAAAGCGTGTTTAATATCAGAACCATCATATAATATCCTCCTATAATGAATGAAGCAGTGAACCCGCACCATACGGTCACTTTCGTATCATGCAAAGGTTTGGCGTGCACCGCATGGGGGTTTTCTGTCGCCAAGATGCGACAATTATGGATATTCACATGCTCATTAAGATGGAAGTGGGCTTCGTCCGCACATAGAATGTTCCATGACCAGGAATCATCAGATGCCGTTCTCGCGAAGAATTGCAGCGTGGATGTTTTGCGAATCTCTAGGTCGTGTCATTCTAACTGATGAACCACTTGAATCTTATACGGGTAAATGTTTAGAATTCTACGCATGATAAGTCATACAGTCGAGTAGGGCATATTAAGGGTACGCGAGATCGTCGGTACACTGGCACTTCCGTGAAGTGATTCACTGCTGCCTTCCACGACCGATGTAGCGACATCCTCTACGGCTGCGCTCCTAACACTTTTTCTTCCTCTTCCCGGCAGAACGACTAGCTGTCCTATGCTTAAATTTCACCATCATGTTTCATAGCACGATCCGACTTCGGTCCACGCTGTTGTTTCTTCAAACGGCGAAACTCTCTGACAGCTGCCGCTGCATTCTCACCGTTCTAGTAAGTAAAGTTTGATTAGAAGTGCTCTCTCCACTAACGTCGGTATTCTGCAATGCTCCTCTGATTGTAGCACAAACAGCACATTCCTTTTATTGTGCATGGAATTTGCATATGTTGTCGTAAAATGCTGGTATGCAGCGCCCTCTAGTGGCGATATTTTAAACTATTTTTATATTAAAAACCCAATGTGTCTATTGTCCAAATATTTTTTCTGTTACGACAAGTAGAACGGCATCATCCAGGGTCCCGTGAGTAGCGAGAATTTAATTTCGCTAACCCTTTACTGCACTTTGGCACTTCATACAAAGCATTAAGTTTTAAACACATAACATAAAAATAAGCAAATGGTGAAATGGGTAACAATAGACTTTTTTAAACTGTAATAAACTTTTTTTCACAAAAATTCATTTTAGAATAATTTTAACTACGAATTTAATTTATTTAATAATAAATATGACATTATTTTAATTTAAAAAATATCAAAAAATGATTTGATATTAAATTGAAAGTCATATTGTATATCAGATTTATTACAGGTAATTTTGAACAAAGTTACTTTTTTTATTTATTTACCCAGCTCTTAGTATCAATATATGTCAATATATATCAATTATGTTTTTGTGATGAGCATGATAAAAAAACTAATATAACAATAAATTTTGCTTTTTAAGTAATCGTGACTATTTCTGTATTTTATTTAATGCATGTAAGGCATTATAGTATTAGATATAATAATCGTACGTAATTTTATATGACTCCTTATTTCATACAAAGTACTCAAAACATTTTTAACATATAATTTTGCAGAAAATTTAAATGACAGTTACTATGAATGAAAATGAACGACATAAAAACCTAGATATTTTACTTAAAACATTGCAAAAATGGCTTAAAATACATGGAAAAATACTTTTTATGTAATGATTAGAGCATTAAAGATTTTATAAGGTGGGTCAATCACGTAAAATTTTAATTTAAAATACAGACGTATTTATCAAAATTATATATACTCATTTTTTGTGTGAAATTACATTTAATAATGTAATAAACATTAATTTCTAGTTAGAACTAAAGAAAAGAAATTATATTATGGAAAAGTATCCAAAAACTCTGTAATAATGTTTTCGGATGCAGAATTAATCTGTCACATAAGAATTTTAAATTATTTTTCTTGCATAATGATTACTGAAAAACAAATCTGAAAAAATTTGAATTTCAAAAGTTATAAAAATTTATTTTTATTAAAATAAATTTAGAACAGCTATAATGTGTTTAATATTAGAAATGGAGTTGCAAAATTATAAAAAAACAAAATTATAATTTTAGTACTTAAAATTTTATTTAATATTTTTTTAAACTTGTGTTTTTGTGAGTAGACTTTGCTTAAAAACGATAACATGAATTTCTGTATTGTGTTTTTGATTCTAAATTATCAACGATGGAATGTTAAGTTTAATTAAATCTGGAAGTATAAATAAAATATTCCAGTATGAAAGGATACATTTATTTTTCCTGATTTATGGAGAAAGAGTTAAAATAGAGTGTTAAACAAATATTTCAGTTAAAGAAAGTGATTTATTTTCTCGTTGAGTAATTCAAATTTTAAAACGTAAATAAGTTGAAAAATTATTTAGTCAAAGCGATTGACAGATTAGAGACTCCAATATAATACTGCGTGCGAAATTGTAGTTAACCGAATTACAATGACTCATAACAGTTGATATGTCTGTAAATTTCATAATGCAGATTCTTATTATGTCTCACTGAATGCTTAGATATCCAGTGAGCAGTAATAGGCCTGAAGATTTTCCGGCTTATTCATTAAGGACACAATGTTTGATTAACATAAAAGCTCAAAAATGGTGAAAGATATGTTGAAGATAATTATCGATCTTTTAGACAATGCATTTAAAACAATGAGTGACCGTTATTTGACAATAAGATCTATTATTGAGAATTTGCTGCATCATTTGGATCCAATTAAGAAATTTTTAAAAAGCATTAAAAGTAGGAATCCATCATGTATCGAGTTGTTTCAAATGTTTTGAATTTGCATGAAAAATCATTTCATAAAGTGAATTTTAAACAAATTAATATATTGATTGATGAAGCTAGATCTAAGTGTTCGATACAGAAATAGCTCAAAAATCAAATGAATATCAATAGAAAATTGACATAATATCGAAAGAAACAAAACTTTAAAAAAATCAGTTGAGTAAAAGTTTTTAAAAAATCAATTGATTTTTTTGAAATGTAAGTATTAAGCGCCTGTGTGTCGTCGCAGTATTCTGTATTATGAATATTTACCGATTGGCCAAGTAATTAACGATGATATCTATCTGAATGGTATGTAATGTGAATGAAACAATTAATCGAAAATAACCTGAAATTTGTTAGAATTTCGTGAATTTCGATAATTATTGTGAACTTTCCCACATTGTAGCTGTTTTTTGTAAGTTTTTTCAAAATATTCAATAAATACAAAGACAGAAGCAAATTATTCTGATATGTTGCAGACTTACTTTCTCTTCACGACTGAAACTGTTCCTTCTTCGTTTGCTCAGAAATTTCCTCTAACTTGAAAAGATAAAAAAAATGGTTTATTATTTCTGAAGAAAAACAATAATATTTTAAGGTATGTTTGAATAATAGAAAATACAAGGTTTTGATATTGTGCAGAGAACAGTCTAATTTCTAAAGTCGTTGAAAGGCATTTTAATGTCCACCACGAGTTTTCCTGCCAGGTGGAATTTTCACAGGTTCTGGTCCGTATTCACGTGAGGCAAAAAAAGAAAACTGGTTAAACACCCAACCACTAGTCTTGACACACGTACTTGCCGAAGGCCAACATTTATACCTTCCGTTGGCAACGATGGTTATAGACCGAACCCGGGACTTAATTGTTCATATGAAGAGTCTCTGTACTAAACAAAGGCCACTTTCAGGCTACTAACACTTTTTTACACACAGGGCAACCCGTTTGGGTTTAATTACCCGGGTGTGCGGTTGACAATAATTCAAAAAAGATTAACTATTTTTTTTAAAATTTTTACGAATAAAACGATTTGAAAATTAAAAATTATATATATATATATATATATATATATATATATATATATATATATATATATATATATATATATATATATATATATATATATATATATATATATATATGTGTGTGTGTGTGTAATAATTCCCTTAACTATCGAATAAAGAAATGAATCATGAATTTTTATATATTTAATATATATATTTAATATATATATATATATATATATATATATATATATATATATATATATATATATTTATATATATATATATATGTATATATATATATATATATATATATATATATATATATATATATATATATATATATATATATATATATATATATATATATATATATATATATATATATATATATATATATATATATGTATATATAAAGCATTTTAACAGTGAGATAAATGTTTTAATATAAACTTTTTCCATATTAAAACCTTAACTCCATTCTTCTAATTTTAACAGTTTATTTATAAATATCACAACTTACAGTGATTCGTGGTTTAAATATGAATAAGATTAATATAAAATTATTTTTGTGACTTTTTTATTATGCATGATATACACATGAATCATGAATATATTTCTTCAAAACTCAAGGAATCAATTTATAGGCTTTGCATATATTATTTCAAAGCCTATAAATTATGTTTTACAAATATTTTCTTTAAATTTTATTTGTGTAAACAAAATATTTCTTTTCACTTATATTAAAATATTTGATGCATTATATAAGAAAATGAAATTGAAAATGCAAATTTATATGAAAATCAAAATGTATTTCAAATTTTATTACACTTCAAGAAAATAAGTATTGAAAATACGCGAACCACATGATCGTTTCAAAAATTTTATTATATTGTTGTAGATCAAAAGTTTATTGGATCTTATCAAAAGTCGAAACCTATACTTCTCATGTTACAAAAATGGATCTGAATATATTTCACCACCATAATCTGAATTTTTGGGGCAAAAATTTTTAACTATATTGAGATTATCTAATATGATATTTATGTTATATATTTAGTTGAAATAAAAATGTTCGTGTTTTTGTAATTCTAACCTTAAGATAAAGATTATTGTTTATAAGAACGTAAGAGTTTTGATGAAATAAATAAATTTTGATTTTATTAATATTTTTATCAGTACTGATTAAGGTCTGAAAACGCATACATCTCTAATATAAGTTGGGAAATCATAACAATCAATATGGGGCTTGCTACTTATATACGTATACACATTATGCAAAAAATAAAAATCTAATAATATCATAGAGTTCTAATTCTATTACATTAAACTATTCAGTAATATATTCTATTTAAATTTACAATGTATTTTATGAGGTTTCTAGTATTTCTATCACTGTGTTCCATGATATGAAATACTATAATAATTTTTATGTTAGGAACAATATGGATATATTTTGAGCATTGTATAATTGTTTTGTTTAAGTACCAGTTTCTAGTGTTACAAAAGTATTAATTCGTGCATATAAAAGATTTCAATTTTTAACTGAAATGCTGAATTGATACACTGCTGGACAATTGCTAAGGACGGATAACACTATCATCCATATTAACCACAAAATGAAAGGAAGCAAAATATGGAAAATTAGAATAAGTGCGAGATATAGTAAGAAGTATGCGTATGCAAATATTTTTTCCACGTCTGTTCATCACGTGATAGCGTTCATAAGAGCTTTAAAGGTTTTGACGCGTGTGGACAATTGTTGTTTCAAGTCAAAGTTTTATAGGAAAGGTTTAATAAACGAATTTGAAATTTTTGGCATGTCTTCCCAACATCACTTAGATGATTTTATGCGTGACCAAATTATTAGAAAGATCGAAGAAGGGCGAAAAGTAACAGATGTTGCCAGGGAGTTCGACACCGCTCACAGCGTTGTTTCATGGCTGTGGAAGTCATTTAAAACTACTGGAATGTGTAGTAGGCGGCACGGAGGAGGTCGTGTTAGAAGTTCGACGCCTGCAGAAGACAGATATATCGTCTTATCAGCAAAAAGGAACAGGCGCACCACAGCTCAGCAGGTGGCAAATCAGTTTCTTGCTGCCTCAGGAAAGCAGATCTCCCGAAAAACTGTTGCCAGACGTTTGAGGGGAGGAGGACTATATTCCCGCAGACCTGTTGTGCGTGTCCCATTGACCAGACAGCAACGTACTGCCCGTTTGCAATGGTGTCGTGAGCATCGCAATTGGACTGAGCAGGACTGGGCATGCGTACTATTCTCAGATGAGAGTAGGTTCAGCCTGTCATCGGATTGTAGACGCCAACTGATCTGGCGCGAGAGTGGTACTGCTTATCGTCCAGAAAATACCCAGGAAAGGGACCGATATCTGGCATGCAGTGTCATAGTGTGGGCCTGCATCATGATCAATGGCCACACGCCCCTACATGTGGTTGGGAATGGGACTATGACGGGCCAACGATACATTATTGAAGTTCTACTTCCTCATGTTGGTCTTTTCCGTGGTGCTGTCGGTGATAAATTGGTTTTTATGGACGACAACGCAACATGTCATTGAACATTCGCTGTTTAGGTTTGTCTAGACAGCGAGGGTATTCAACGCCTCATATGGCCATCACGTTCTCCAGATCTAAACCTCATTAAAATGTGTGGGATTCTTTGGGGAGGCAAGTTGCTGGTCAAAACTATCCTCCGACAAACAAGAACACCCTCATCCGTGCACTCCCAGAGGAATGGGATAAATTGCCACAGCAGCTGCTGGATAATGTTGTGTAAAGTATGATACGACGTGTGGAATGTTGCATCACACTCCACGGTGGACATATCCCGTACTGATACCTTTCTTCAAAGTGCTTGCTGACTTTTAGATGCATTGTTCCATTTTTCAGTATGCAGCATCAAATGAAAATTTTTTTCTTTCAGATGTTTCACAGCTTTTGTACTTTCCACAGAACAATAAATATTCTTTATTCTAATGTCTGAACAGTGTGGCAACTATATTTTATCCTGCTAGGCCTCATGTCTCAATTAATGTTATGCTACATTGCAATTTGATATCCGTCCTTAGCAATTGTCCAGCATTGTATTTACTATGTATATGTTTAAATAAAAATATTTCATAACTAACCAGTAGTAAATTAATAAAACCTCAGTTCAATTCTCGCCTTTCAATGCAAAACAATTGTGGACTTTCTTCTAGAGAACTCCGTAATGAATATCTGCTGACAGATGTCGTATCAAACTTATTGATTATTATTATAATTTGTCTTTTAACTATTTTCATTGCGTAGCCACTTGTTGAATTAGAATTCTTACTAAGCAGCTGGTTCTAGGGTGTATCATTTTCAGGTAAAAGAATATTATTATTTGGCATAATGTTTTTTACTAAAACATTTTAATGTATTTCAAATATATATTTTAATCAGATTTGTTTCGATTTTTTGTTTTTATCATTATTGGTGAAAACAAAAAACGCATGTATTCTATGGTGTTCAAAATATTTATTTGTTTTGAACAATATAACATATATATATATATATATATATATATATATATATATATATATATATATATATATATATATATATATATATATATATATATATATATATATATATATATATATATATATATGTATATATATATATATACTATATATGCATATATATATATATATATATATATATATATATATGTATATATATATATATATATATATATATATATATATATAAGTTCTAGGAAAATATCCGTTCGAAAATATTTATAGTACGAGTTTTTTTTTATTTGTATAAGATACAAATCTTAATAAATAATAGTCTTAATAAAAATTAAGGGCATGAAGAAAAATTCACTTATGAACTCTTACGCTAGTAAAATTCGAAGTTCTTTAATGGGAAATACGAGTGACAATAATATATACTTTTGGATTTTATAGTAATTTCAAAGATGATATACTTATTTTTATACTATTGTAAATTTAGAAAGTTGCATATTGTTTTTATTTCTATAGTTATTTTTGTATTATATTATCAAATTTAACACTTTTATAAGTTTAATTTAACACTTTTATAAGTTTAGGAAATCATTCAAATTATTTAAAGTAATGAATAATTGCCGCCCAACTTGTCTAGTGGTCAGTGTGCCTGACTGTGGATAAGGAAGTCCTGGGTTCGAATTCCGGTTCGGGCATGGATGTACTTTCTCTCTCTACCTATCCTGTCTTTGTCCTTTCTTTGAATGAATGAGGTGTGTTGAATGGTTGCCTACCCTATAAACGGGTTCCTGTGGCAGGTGTGTACTGAAGAAGTCGGAATCCTCACCAAATATGGTTCAGTTGGAAAAGTGAAGCAGTGCACCCCATACTGCCAGCCTAGTTGACACACAACAACAACAATGAATAATTGGAGATTAACCATTTTTAAAATAGTAAATGTAAAATTCATGAGCACTAAAAATACTAAAAAATACTATATTTGAAAACTAAGAGCTTCTACCATTATTCAGATTTTTCATTCGTTTTTAAGTGCCAGAATTAATATTTAATCGTCAGTATGATGAAAATATTTGCCTTGAATATTTCTTAACTAGTTTAAAATGTGTATACATATTTCCATTTGACTAACTTTTAAATAATAGATTTGACAATGTAGCTGTTCCATTGTTCCATGTTTTTAAATGAAAGTATTACTTACATTGTTCCTATAATAATGCATCAAATTATTTGATAAAAGTCTTGAATAAGTTGTGTAATTGAAATAAGTTCATATTGAAATTCTGCATTTCATGCAGAATCATTTGTAGCAGTATTATGAAATCATTTTTTATTCTCTCATTGGCATTGATTTATCTTCATGAAATAAACATATTGCGATACGCATTAGGAAATGTAAGTTTTTCATTCTTTGTATAACTTAGTTTAAAGAATTTGATAAGTTTTAGTGTGTTTTTTTCTATGGATTACGTTAAATTAAAATTAAATACTTAATTGCAAAAATTAGGTATTTTACAGAGCCTAAAGACTTAAATTATTATAGCACTTTACATACTTTTAGAAATTAAAATTCAATAATAAAAGTTTATTTTAATAAAAATATTTTATACTATAGTAAAAATCTCATGTTTAACAAACATGTCTTTTTATAAAATTTACTGCCATTTCTCATTCATGAATGAGCTATTTTCTTCCGTGCATTTGAATTTGATCTTATAAAATTTTAAAATTCTAAAAATATAAATTATATTATTCATGAAGCAATGTTTCATAAACTTAAATAACAATAACAAATAAATACAATCTATTGCTAAAACACAAGAGCAACATTTTAAGATGAAACTGAATTGGCTTTGATCCAGTCGAAGTAAAACATTTTAAATTTTTTTCCAGCTACAGAATGGAGAGCTGAATTCATATGATTTTGACCTTATGGATTTACTACGTATTCGCTGAGGGAGGTTGAATTTCATAAAGAAATAATAGAGTCTAATTTTGCTTAGAAATCTTATCTGAAGAATATTAATAGAACTTTTATAAATTTTTTCATTGTGTATATGATAAAAATATCAATCTTTGTTAACTTTAGTTGGAAATAAATTGTATAAGGTAAAACTTTATGCATGATAATATACTTACAGGTATGTACAAACAATGGTATCATGTGATGAAAATATATTAATAGATAAAACATTCGAAGAAAGTGGATTCTTTATTTGAACAAAATGAAAAAAAATGCATTTAAATATAAAATTGGTAGAGGACCTTTTGATTATATTTGCTAACGTATTAAAGTCTTGATTGTATTCCGTATTTTCAATTCTGCTGATTTTAATAAAATCTCCACATTTGTTCTGTACAGAATAATCGAAATCATCTGTATTTGGGAACAAGAAAGTATTCTATTAATAAATACCGAGAGCTATGCAGTGTACATGGTGAAACATTTCTCAACTTTTTTTAGTAAAACTATTATTGACAAATTGTTACTATCTTCAATGTCTATCTTCATGCTCTAATATACAACCTGTTACACAGGTTGTATATTAGAGCATGATGAATTTATTAACTAAATAAAAATTTGAAATTCAAAATTTTATAATCAATGTATTTTAATAAACTTTTCTACTGTAATCAATATAGAAATAGAACCATAACAAAGGTAATTCTCAATGACCGCCGTATAATACTTATATTCTATTAAATGAATTAATCATTTAGAAAACACAATAATCAAAAGGTTAAATGATTTAGCTGATATCCTTTATTTCTAAATTATGTATATTTATTTTGGTATCCATATAAAATATAAATTTCCAAGCAAATATATATATACGAGCGTTACTCTGAAATTTTTGAGATACGCGCAGACAAGAATTTACAAAATAAAAATAACGCTTTAATTTTAAAGTACAAAGTATTTTAACACAAGAGGACGATTTTTTACTGACTATACTTCAAATTATTTAGCGTGGAATAAATTTTAAACGGAAGAGAAAATGGAGTTGACGCGAAAACATTTACGCGCTATGATTTTCAACGATTTCAAAGCAGAATTAAATCAAGAAGAATGCGTTCAACTGTTACATTAGCATTTGGTGATGAATCTCCAGCTCGTGCTACTGTATTCAGAAGGTTTAGAGAATTTAGAAGAGGTCGCAATTTTCTTCAGGATGAAGAACACACAGGAAGGCAGCCGTCGGCAGTAATCCCGGATAATGTGTCTGCCATACGAAAAATGTTAATGGATGATAATCGCTGTACCTATCAAATGATACAGAAGGAACTTAACATTGGATCCGCAGCCATACACAAAATCATTCAAGAAGAATTATATATGAAAAAAGTAGTTTGCCGTTGGGTTCCCCATAATCTAACTGAGCATCAAAAAGAGGAGCGTGTCAGAATCAGTAAAGAAACTCTTAATATGCTGAATGATCGTGGCCACCACATCATTTCTAAAATTGTAACAGGTGGTGAAACGTACATACCGTTTTTTGACGTTCCAACACATCAAGAAAGCAAAGTATGGTTCTTTGAATATGATCCCACGCCGACAATGGTGAAAAAACAACGCGCACTGAAAAAAGTGATGTATGCCATTTTCTTCAGAAGTACAGGATTGGTCAAAGCCATCCCACGCCCACAATGGGGAAAAAACAACGCGCACTGAAAAAAGTGATGTATGCCGTTTTCTTCAGAAGTACAGGATTGGTCAAAGCCATCCCACGCCCACAATGGGGAAAAAACAACGCGCACTGAAAAAAGTGATGTATGCCATTTTCTTCAGAAGTACAGGATTGGTCAAAGCCATTAAGTTGGAAAGACAGAAGAAAGTAACAGCAAACTAGTATACCACTAAATGCCTTCCAGAAATTTTACAAGAACTAAATGTTAGGGGACTAATGCTTCACCATGACAATGTATCTTCACATACATCCGGATTAACAGTTGAGTTTCTTAAACAAAAACAAATTAATGTGATTGAACATCCCCCATATTCACCTGATCTAGCTATATGCGACTTTTGGTTAGTCTTTAATCTAAAAAAGAACTTACGTGGACGCTGTTTTCATTCAGAAGAAGAGATTGATGTGGCAATAAATGCATTTTTTTCATCTATTCGAAGAAATGAATGACTTGAGGCATTTATTCATGGCATTAAGGTGGAAAATTCGTCTACAAAAGTGCATTGATGCTGGAGGAGACTACTTTGAACACACCAAAAATTTTGTAAATATAACTTTACAAACCTAGTTGTATCTCAAAAATTTCAGAGTGACCCTCGTATATATATATATATATATATATATATATATATATATATATATATATATATATATATATATATATATATATATATATATATATATATATATATATATAAAATTAAAATGTACCGATTTTGAAAAGAAAAAGAAAATTAATCAAAAAAAGAAATAAAAACCACCAAAACTGGAAAACATCTCATGCATAAATGTATAGGAAAGCTATTCACGCATAAATATATATGAATAAAATATATAAATATTGATAGAATACTTAGAATAGCACAAGTTAAAAAAAATACTTTATGCTAATTTGGGTATATTGTGATAAAAGTCAAGCATTTATAATATTACATTATCTCTGTCTATGTATGTGACTTTTTGTTCTGTAAGTTTCATTTTATTTCTATATATCAGATAATTTGGAATTTGTAGCGACATAATAGTTTTATGTGGTATATAATAAATAAAACATCACTAAGTTTCCCAATGCAACTTCACTCATTGCATTGAAAATAACTGTTACATTTTCTGTATTTTTCAATTACAGAAAATGAAACCGATTAATAAAAATATCATGAATGTATATGCATTACACTATATTAAAACGCTCTATTTATATACACATTTTAATTATTTTGAATAAAAATATAAAAAATAATATTCATTATATAGCCAGTCATATGTGTATTTTTATCAATTTATACACATCATACATGTTGATATTTATAAAAAGATTAAGAATGCTAACTATTAAATATAATATGGAAAAAGAACTAATATATGGAATATGAATTAGACTCACAGAATCAAATTTTAAATACATGTGTTTGATAAAACTAAGGAAACTAATTAATATTGTTAAAATTCTCTCTATTTTCTTGTTTTAAATACTTGGCAGAATGAAAAATATGTACGTAAATAATAAAATTCATTTTTTCTATGTCTCCTTTACTATTCTTGAAATTGTCTTCCTGATAAAAGTCACCAGAGATTACGCCTGTACAATTTTCTTGTTTAACGAAGTTCTCTTTTATCTATGCATTGATAACAATACTTGTTTTAAGCGATGAACAGATTAAACCAAGGTTTCTCACCAAATTATGGTGAGAAAGTTAAAATACTCAGCTATCTCATCTAAGCTCAAACTTTACCCTAACATAAAAACTCGGGGAATGTCGTCTTCTAAAATTTAGGAAGATAGCCAAACTCAAACTTCTTATCTTTTGTTTCGCGCAATATATAAGCTAGTATTCTGGAAGTGTTTATTTTCTAGAATGTTGATTTATTAAACTATTCTCCCCTTTGCTTAAATCGCTTATGATATTATTCAGTGTATGTTGAAGTTATATTTAATTAAAAAGACATTGGTTTTGTTTTTAAGGAAATGTGAAACAAATTTTAATTTATTTAATCTAATGCTGCTTTAAATGTCAGATCAACAATATCAAGATAATGTGAAATTAAATCATTGTTTTGGCATATTAGCTTATAAACTAAACCAGTAGATAAACTATTGATCATTTGGACATTTTTATATCTAAAATATATTTTGATAAAATTCACAAAACATTTTTGATTATTTAGATGATTCATTGATTCATGAAGATAATTGATTGATTTATATTTACTTTTGTTTCAAAATATAAGAAAGTTATCTTACATGCTAACTTAGATTACAGTTATCTGTAAAATAGAAGATATACTTACTTTGATCTCAAAGTAAGCTTGCAATGATAAAAATTTTATTCATCCACGTAACTTTCAAATGTGTAAGACAAATGTTACAACAAGTAGTTTGTTGTTATTCCAAAAATATTTTAAAGAAAATTATTATAGAATATTTTAGCTCTTTTTTAAAATTTCATGATTGTGGGCAATTAATGAGGAAAACAGAAAATTTCATTACAATTCTTAACTTTATGAATTACGCTAATAAAAATTATGTACTGTTATCACCTTCTTGTTCCTATCAAAAAAATCTTCAGCTTCGCGGATTTCAAAATATTAATTTTTATTTATAAAAATGAATGACAAGTCTTTGATGAGAGATTTTCTCTAAAACAAAAATTGCATTTATAGCTTAATTGCTTAGAAAAAAAATATTAGAATTTAGAAAACTTAACTATAATTCATAAAACATTAATTAGTATTCTTATAGTTAACATAATAAATAATCATTTTAAAATTTTATTTAAATGCTGGTAAATTAGAGAACCTTATAATATTTAAATATTATATTGGAGAAATGGAAGAAAAAATCATATGGTGATTACTTTAATAATCCTATCTCTATACACGTGTATCAAAACATGAAATATAAAAAAATTATAATGTAAATGGTCCATTGTTTTGAATTTGAGTATTTTTACTTGATTGAAAATCACACACTATTATGCGTTTATTATATATGATGTCTTTTGTAATGAATAGGAAAAGATTTTAATAAATTTAAAAGTTTGTATTACGTGACTGACTATTAACTTACTATAAATATCCCATTATGCGATATAGTAATATTATTGTTTTTTCATTATGAGGCTTTTGTATTAAAAAAAAACATATTTGAAAGTAAAATTTTACACATTATCTTATTACATATAACACAATAAGAAATAGTCATTAAATTTATATTTTTAACATTTCATATGTGTAATACACGTGATGAATATTTGATAAAAATATGAACTCTTCCACGTATAATTTGTATTAAACTAATGTTATATTAATGCGACGTCATTAAGTCCGTTATGTCATTTAGATATACTAAGAACCAAGAGTTCCCTGTATTGCAAGTGAAGACACTTGGAAAATATCCAAGTACTGCCAACAACAGATAGGCTAAAATTAAGCTGTAAATGCATCATCCATCATCCACACTTCAGTTAGTGAAAGCATTTAATACAGAAACGTGCTCAAATGTCGTTGATAGTAATTATTTTATCATAATTAATATTTTGTTTTTATTAAACAATGTATTGTAGCATTTATAAATGGAAGTAATGAAAAATTAATTTTAATTTTGAAAATTTATCATAATATAAAATTACTGATATGTTTTCTCTTCAAATTCATTCTTTATTTTTTAAGATTAATAAATGATTTAAGTATTTTAAAATATATTTCTAAAGAAAAATACTTAGCAAAATTTGAAACTAAAAAATTAAATGCAGAGTAATAAATATCTTAAGTATTAAATACCGAAGGAGATAAGTATTGAGAAGTTAAACCTAGCATTTTTATAAGAATTTTCAAATAAAAATGTGCAGCTATATGTAGATTCGTGGTGGATGATGATTCAAATTGTATGTGCTTTATTTTTTTAAATATGTTACGGAAAAGAAAATTTCTAAACGGCTAAATAAATTTGTAATAACATTTACATATTAAAGTAATGTGTCATTTTCATGTATGTTTTTAATAAAAGTAATATATGGCTTTGGGATTCACTATAGCCCTTTAAGAGCCAACTAAAAAAACATCTAGGAAATTTAAAATACTAAGTTCCAATTTATCGAAGTGTAAATGAAAAACTCAATAGTTGAAGTTATACGAAAAAATGTGTTAATTGATTCTATTCTTTCGATTCAATGTAATAAAAGTGAAAATTTTCAGAAAAGTATGACAAAAAAATATTTCAATTATTATTTACAGTTTTTTAGCTAAACATATAATGCTTTGGTATCTCATACCATGTACACATACATTACATTGCAAAAGACACATTTAGCATAATAATATTTGATGATATTTATGAAACTCTAATAAAATATTTTTTTACCGATTTGATATTTACTAATCGAAACGCTTCAAAAAGATAGATATACAAATACTTCAAATACTATAAAAGATAGATACTTCAAAAAGATAGATATTCAAAATAATATTTTAAAATATATAATTTCAGACAGTAATGGCACCATAGTTAACTTATGTTTTCTTAAGTAATTTCAATCTCACCTTCTGCATATTTCCGAGGTATGTTACTAAGCCTGCAGTTCTTCACATGTATGAGAAAGCTTATTTTTTACATATATACTATAAACTAGTACAACACACAAACCTATATTAAAAAAACTCAGCTAAATATTCATGAGAGCAATATTTACATTGTTTTATTTTTTATTTCAAAGAATATTGCATTATTCGAAATAAAATTAAATCAACTATAGCATATGTTTAATCTATTAAATTTAAAATCAAATTTAAAGTGTAGCATACTTGTCATTGCCTTATCTCATAGTAAAACTCTTTCAATCAAAACTGAGAATCATTCATTTTATTTATTTTTATTCATATTTAATTAGATAACTCTTAAAATTTTACATACATTTTATTATATTAATAATGATTATTAAAATACTTCCCTTTCTTAATATATCTATCTATCTATCTATCTATCTATCTATCTATAGATAGACCCGAGTTAATTTTGGCCAGCACTCACCTCGTGGCCGTAATGGCCAGAAGCTGGGCCATCAAACAACCATGAGAAGGCTTGCCGTGGCCAACAGAAAACCGTGCTTGTGCCAGCAGCGGCCCAGATTTTTGCCGGCAGTTTGTGTTTGCTGGGTATCTATCTATCTATCTATCTATCTATCTATCTATCTATCTATCTATCTATCTATCTATCTATATATATATATATATATATATATATATATATATATATATATATATATATATATATATATATATATATATATATACTATTTTTACCATTTTAGGACACTACAGTTTTAAATTATATGATGATTTATACTTCAATGATAATAAAAACAGTCAATTCATGTTTATCATATTTGTTCACACTCTTGAATGAGAATATTATGTCTAATATGTTGATTGCTTTTACGTTGAACATTTTAATAATATTCAGTTTATCATGAAACTGTTTTCTTCTATTATATTCTAATTTTTTTCAATAACCAGAAGTAATTTAGTTATTATAATGTGGTTTAACTTTTTGCTCTTTCTTTAATAAAATAAGAACCATTGTATTATGTAATTTTTTAAGAATATATACACAAATATATTAGTGAAATATTTTAAAATGATTTATATATTTTTAAATAAATCTTATTTATAAATATTTAAATCTGTATATTTTGTAAACCAATGTTATCAAAGTAATGAATACTAAATAATTACATAAATTTTTATAACATGATAGCATTCATTGATTTAAAAATATTATTAATGTGTATGATTTATTAATACTAATGACACTATTTTAATGTGTATCACTTTTTAATGAATTTCTAAAAACTCTAGGAATTTATAAGACGATTATATGTACAAGTGTAATATTTAATTTAAAATTTAACTTCTTAAAATTTATCATTTACTTAAATTATGCAGTTTTAAACATATGAAAATATATTACATTGCATATAATTATGATTTAAATACATAATTATAAATATATAAATATTTCAAAAAAATATATTTACATTTTAAAGTCATTGCATGCTTAAGCTTCATGAAATCATTAATATTACGTTTCAATGATTTCTTTAGCCTTTTTTCTTTAAAAAAATGTGTTCATATAAAAATTGCTACAAGTGTTTCATTTTCTTTACAATAATTTAACATTCTATATTACAAATGTTTTTTGATATTTATTTTTGCTTCCTGTATCAGTTTAATAAACCATCTTAATGAACACAATTCTATTATTAGTTACTTATTGAAGAAATAAAAGCCTTCAATTTATATATATTGTGTGTTAGAATGAAAATTGTTTTAACTTTCAATATTATTGAATCAAAACTATACATAAGTGGCAATTTAATTACAGTCAGCAAAACCGTAACATGCGAAATGCAATTTTAAAATTATTAAAGTAATTTTTGACTTCCTTTTCTTATGTGACATATTTCATGAAATATATTTCTTCCATATAAATAAATTTTACTTAATTTAATTGGTAATACTTAAAAATCATACGCAGAAGCCCCTAAATCAGTCTTCTATAACAACCATAATTTTTGTAATAATAATAGTAATAAACGTGAATAAACTTTTTTATAAATTAAGTTTGATTGTAATAGCATTATTTCATTAACAATATATAATTATATTAGGATTTGAAACACAAATAAAATTTTGTCCTTTGTAGAAGAAATCTCATTCTTTCGGAATATGTAATGGATTCATTCTATTTTAAGTTTTTATGCGTAGTTTATACACGTAGCTCATAAATGAATGAAAATAAAATAGGAAGCATAACTTCAAATTGTGCCATTCCCATTGGAGTCGTAAGTGACAAAATGTCCTAACTAAAGTAGTAGAAATCTTTTTAACCAGTAGTTACTGCTGTATTTTCCTTGAAATGTCTTTTTACGAAAGTAACAAAAATACGTTACATTACGCTTTTTTTCGAATATAGATAAAATAGAACAATAACCATTCGAAAAAGAGTTTAAGTGAAGAAACCACTCATATTCTCTCCAGAGTGCCATTGATGAGTCACATGAAAATGGTGTAAAATTCTTCTTTCTTAAAATGGCTCATTTGTGATTTCCAGAACTGGAAAAGTAGTGTTTCAAGTTTTCAAGTGTATTTTGTAATTTAAAATGTGTTAAAACTTTTTTTAGGTTACTTCTACATCAGAATATGTAAATGATGTATTAGATATATGTCTGAATAAATTTATAACATAGATTATCATCAAGTGGTTCACTTCGATAAATAGTGTTTTCTTTAAAAAAAACTTTTAAAATGTGTTTGCTTTTTAAAAATAATTTAATATTTTCCTTTTTGTAATATATTTCTTATAAATATTTAAATATTATCTTAAGTTTATATAGTATTGTCAGTTTAATTTTATTGTTTCTTACATGCACAAGAAAATTTAATGGATAAATCATTTTACATAAAATAAGAAACTTATACCTATGACTAAAGCATCTAAATGTTCAAATAAAACATACAACTCTGTTTAAGCAGAAAATAAAAATAAAAACACAATTCTATTTACTAAAAAATAACATAAGAACGTACGTTTTTAACTTACATGTTCTCATTTCAATATAAATGAAATATATTTAAATGACACGTAAGTATTATCAAATTATTTATGTAATATTATAAAATATTAATTGTTTTATATTATGTATAACAAAACCTACATTTCAATATTTTATTAATAAACAAGTATCTATTAATGAAAAAACTATCATATAAATAATTAGAAGAGGTTACAAAGATAATTTTGCAGATTAAAATACTAATTTGTCCAAGCCACAATATTAATAAACTATAGTACATAATACAAAGTAAACAAGAAAATTCTTCTCGTTTAAAATGACCCAAAAGAACATCTTCTTCTTCTTCATCCAACGCCCGCCCTTGGCCGATGGGCCATTTGGCGCCGTGCTTCCCAGTAGAGTCCAGCCGCCCATGCAAGTCATCGTCGGCCTGTTCCAGAGCATTACAGTAAGCCAGGTGTTCGGCTGTACCCTCGCCTGTAGAACACAGGGGGCAGAGGGGAGTATCGGCAAGGCCGATCCTGTGGAGATGCTTCTGAAGGTAGTCGTGACCCGTTGCCATCCTGAAGGTGGCAACCGCCACTCCACGCGGCAGGCTGTTGGGGATGGTATTGCATCTGACAACCGCCCAAAAGAACATGACTTACATAAAGTGTAGTCTGTTGTTAGTCCTTGAAGTATTCACCATAGGTATCCAGCAATTTCTGCCAATGTGTGTTCAGTTGCCCTATCCCCTTTCCGTAAAACTATGTTTTTGGAACTCTAAGAAAGTCCGTGAGTTTTTGGAGCAAGTATGCTTCATTGGTGAAGTGTTTTCCACGAAGATGATTGTCCAGAGAACGGAAAATGTGGTAATCTGATAGTGCAAGCTCATGTGAACAAGGAAGGTGGCAGTGAGCTTCCAATTAAGTCGCTCTATACGGTATTCCTGGACACCCGCTTGCCACGCAGCCTATCATAATAGGTATTATCTGCCAAGAACAGTACACTCTTGTAATTAAGTTAGTTTCGATTAGACTAGTTCCACCTCATTTTATTGCAATATTTGTTGCTTATGTTCAAGTTGCTGTGAGTACAGGTCCGTAGTGAACGTTTGGACCCGTTAATAGCAGCTCACAGTGAACAACTTTACAACTAGTCCACCAGACACAAAGTATAATCTTACGTGGGTGTATAGGTGGTCTTGTGCTGTGTGGGACATTATGCTATGGTGAAAACCAATGTTTGAAACACTTGGATATGTCATACAGGACCAACTTTTTTGCAATTTGTCTGAGCTCGCATGAATAGGGTTGCGTTACGGGGGTCAAAAAGTAACAATAAACTGGCTGCAAGTCATTGTTGTTTATGGACATTAAGCAGCATATTAGGAACCCACTTGCTCAGCCTAAGCTTCTTACCTAAATCTAGTAGTTTTACCGGAAATGTTAAATTGTCTGGGAAGTTTACCATGCGTTTACCATGCGATTACTAACCTCTAATATGGCCGCCTGCAGGACTTCGTCATCCAAGAGCTGTGATTGTCCACTGCTAGCTTCATCACAGAAAGACAAAGCTCCATAGAAATAAAAAAAATTTTAATTATACTGTTGTAATATTTTCTAAAAATATCACTAAAGCATGCAAATTTCTATAATTATTTTATTAATATTTTAATTAATTTTTATCACTTCAGACAAAATATCTATTTTGGAATAATTGGTGATTACCAGTTGAAGTATTTGCTTGAAGGAATTTATTTTTCGGAAAAAATATTCTTATTTTTTCAGAAAAATAAGTAGCAAATATTATTAATATTATATTATTTTTGAAATTAGAAAATAGCATATACGATAAGGTAATTAGTTTAATTCTCATTTCAAAAAACTAATAGCTAATAAAAATTATTTTTCAAGAAGCAATATGTATATTCATTAATCATAATGTTATTCTTTGTTACTAAAAGTATGATGGCAGTTTTTGAGCTGAAGAATTTAGTATTTATGTTAAATAGAACTAAGAAAATAATATCTCAAAAGTTTTTAACAAGAATTTTCAGTCCTCATTACAAAATCATGAATTGTGAAAAAATATTTTCTCATTTCTCTACTTTTTCTCTTTTTTATGACTTTACATAAAATAATAGGGAAAATTTTATTATGAATATAAAATGAATATATATTTGAATGAAAACCATTTTATTGAAATATTTACTCTTGATTTTTAAAGGATTAAATATTTAAATTTCTTAAGTTTACATTCTTTCTTAAATAAAATACTTCCATCTTACTCAAAACTTGTATATTTTGTTTCTTGAATGAATTAAATAAAAATTTAGGTTATGTTTTTTTAAAGATTTACCTATTGTTTATCATTTATGTAATAAAATACATGCTCAAGTAATTTCGAAATAATTTTTGGTAGCCACTCATAATACCCGTAATTAAAAAAGACTAATTAATAAAACGATTAAATTATCAAAAATTATCGCATTTATTTTTTTAAATTATGATTTGATAATTAATCTATTTGAAAATAGAATCCGTAAAAAGTCCAAAGAAGTTATAATTTGGTACGTTATAAAATCTTCCCTTGTAAAAAAATTTTACCATTAAATAATTTAAGAGGTATCGCACTTTAAAGAATTAAATTCAAAATAATATTTATTAATTTAAAAACTTGTGTTATAATTCACTAATATTGACATCGATTCAATATGATTTTACTAAGCGTTTATAACAATGTTTTTCATCAGCCACTAATCTGATTTCGATTACATGATAGTTACTCAAAATTAATTTGGTATTACACCATGTATTTTCATAGTAATATTAAAATTTAAATAATACATCAAACAATCAATCATCAAATAATAATCAAACAACGTATCAGACAATTATGCTAAAATGATCAAATGCTCAGAATTGTGATATCTAAGTGTATGATAGAATAATTTTTTGTTATTAATAATATGAAAAAAATCAATTTTTTTAAAATTAAATTTGTTCTCGTTTTCTGTTATAGAAATATAAAGTAGAATGTAAAATTATTTTTAATATGCTACCTTAAATAAATACAAGATATTATACAAAAATGAAAAATACTTCTCCATTGGCTTATAAAAGATAAGATTGACACATCCCCTAAAATATTTTCAGGCTGCTTGTGCTATAGTGAAAGGAGAAAGAAGTAAATACTTTATTTTTTCGAATTGGTTCGGCTTAGTTTTATGACGGGGAATAGATTTAAGTTCTTTCTTAAGTCAGTTTTGGAGCATGAAAGATTTAAAGGTGTTTCAATTTCTTACTTTGAAGAATATCATTCTTTTAGGAAAATACCATTTAATACTATGGAATATTATAGCAATAGGATTTCTTTATTAGTAAGTTGGATTCCGGTTTATGATGTTAAAATTTAAGATTACAAATTTCGAAAATTTTGACATGATATTTATTCATGTACCTATAAGAAGTATCTGGCTCCAAATTTTCAGGTAATACAAATTTGCTGGAAAATATCATATAAGTATGAACTAAAGAGAATTAATGGCAGTTGTTATAAGAAAATTTTTATATTTACTTGCTATAATTTTTTGTAGAAAATGATTCATAGCTAACATTTTAAATAATACAATATTGCTTAAAATGCATGAAGTATTTAAAGTGTATATTGCATTTTTAATTACCGTTTTTTGCGGTAAAGTGAGGGAAATATACGGTCCTTTTTTTAAAAATAGAAAGTAGAACGTTATAAGAGTTCTACTCTATTTTGTTCATACTATTCTTTTATTTTGTGTTGTGGGTCTAATTGCTTATACGCTAATAAAAAGCAATAGTACATAATATTTATTGACATATCAGCCGTTTATGAATTACAATGATTAACTGATATTAACTGTATTTTTAATTAAGCCGCTATTTGCTTGTTAGGATTTTTTTTTTTGGTTCAGTACTCTACAAGCACTCTTTCAGATATCGAGATGAGAAGTAAGCATACTCATCTAGTGTCATAGTCTTCTTTATCATCATTTTTGTCTTAGAGTTTTGCTGAGTTCGGTAAATTTTTCTTAGATCACCAACTCGTTATGTAGAAGAAAAACATTTATTAACAATACATAAAAGAAAACCAAGAGCAAACATTGACATGAGCGTAAAGTAACATATTGCAAACCATCTACTGTTTATCCATCATTCTCTCTCATTTCTCAACCGCAGCCAAAATTAAAAGTTCTAATCAGAAATTTCTCTAAAAACTGACACTTCCCTCCGTAAAGATTTGGTTGCTTCTTTCAAAGTCAAATCAAATGCAATCAAGTAAATATAATCATAACATGACTTAAAATATACATAAATAATCCTTATTTATAATAAACATATACTTATGAAACTTTCCAAAATTAATTTAGCAACATACATACTTGCATTAAATGGATTTTTTAATTAAACATACAATTACATAGGAACTTAACAATGAAAATTAAAAGAACTTTTTCAAAATATTGTTTTTTTAATAAACTAGAAACAATTAATTAAAAAATTATTATATCAAAATAATGAGAAAACACTAATTACGATGTAAAATTATAAATGTTTAAATTTAAAATTGATTTAACATTGAATCAGAGAATAAACACTGCTTCCAAAATCAATTTGTCATCTTAAGAAATTAGGCTTAGCAAAATTATGTTTAGATCATTTAAATTACTTAGTTATAGAATTATATATTACTTAATTTATATGTTTACAATTTTTTTCTATTCCAAAATTAAATTCGTATTAACTTTTAAACACCAAAAACAAAACCATGTATAAGTATATACCGCAAATATATACCTACAAAGAAATATTCATTATTTAGAGTAACAAATAAAAGATTCAATTGTTCTCACAGTGCTCGGCTTTTAACCATGATATTTGTCAGCATTATAGATAACTCTAACATTGTTAGACGTGTCCTTAAATTGTTGGATCTTATTAGGGTGAACGTGATTTGTACTAACTTCTGAAAGTTATGCATCACAAGTATATTCAATTTCCCTCTTAACAATCATTCCAGGCCCAATCCATCTAGTGTACATTTTATTTTCACTATCTGGGATCAAGTACATAACGTCGTAATCTTAAAATGCTTCATGACGTGTTTTTTTATTGCGATAATAAGCATAAGATAGTGGTTTTCTAAAAGCACAGAGATCAGTGCGTTCAGCAAAATTTACGAGTTTCATCTTTAACTTATTCAGATAGTTAGTAACGGATTTTGACTGTCCTAGTGGAATAAGAATCTCGTTAGTCCAGGTAGTTTTCAGAATGAACAATAAGCCAGTGAAACATCTGCCACAAAGCATCCGAAAAGAACTAACGTTAGTTGTTGCATTTGGGATTTTTCTGTTAGCCCATAGAATTGGAATGTGTTTTTCCCAACCCTCTTGTGGTGTGAAGAATCATGCTTTTTAAAACTTTATTAAATCTTAAAACTAAATCATTTGAACTCTGATGCCCTGGCTTGGAGTATCTAGAGCATTCGAGTCTTTCTGGAAATACCTATTCAAAGTTTGATGAGAATTTACTTTTCTGATATGTAACTAGAACTTTTGGTATGCTAGTGCCAGTAAAAACCTGGAGTAATGTATCGCATTTCGACTTAGTACTCAAAAAATTTAGTAGCACAGTTTTAAGCTATATAGTGCATTAATCTATATAGCATAAAGCATATTTAAAACCACGACAACTTGTATCGATTGGGACAGTAAAATGATATCGTAAATAAAATAAATATCGTAAATATTCTAAGGTTTTCTTTTTCTGAAAATGTCCTCCAAACAGTTGTTTTCTTCAAGAGATCGGAAACACTAACTGTTCAACATTTTCAACTAAAATAGTATCTTCACGATATAAAAAGCTCTATATATAATACGAAGCTTATTAATTCTTTTATTATCTTCCGAACAAGAAATTAAATTGGTGTCATTTTCCTGCCCATTTCGAAATTTTGCAGAGTCTGATATTTCATTAATATTAATATTGGCCTCTTGGATTTGACTAACTAAATTTTCAATTAGGAAAATAATTGAAATTATTGATTATAGTGACACAAAATATAACAACATCTTTGTTATAGAAATTTCTTTTTATATCTCCATTTTTACATTCATTTCTAACAATACATAAGTATTTGATTTCCTTATGACATAACTTATCAGTATTCAAATTATCTTAAGATATAGTAATATTCAAATTATTATCATAATATTCAAAACATATCCATATTCAAATTATTATCATTTCTAAAGTATCAAAATCAGAAATATCTTTAATTGCATCGCAATTTAATTAAAAAAATTATCATCATATAATATACCATTTCCAATTTCATTATTATATAATTTAATACTATATACAATTACAATCTCATTACATCCTAAACTAATACCATTTATAACAAAATTTAATACATTTAGTGCACTTAAAGATAATAACAAATCATTTGATAAATTTTAACCAGTGTATATGTAACATTATTTGGTTCTACAATATTTATAAAATCTTCACACTTAGTTAATGACAGATTAAGGAATGGTGCTTTCAAACCCTGCCTAAAAACACATGTCTACATTACACTACTATGAGTTCTCTTATACTTTTCTGGAACTAAATCACTTCTTACTAGAGGCATTTGTGTTCCTGTGTCAGTTATTGCATTTATAATGATTGAATCAATATTTAATTTAATTATTGGTAATAAGTTGACATAATTTCGCTTGTTAATTTCCTGCTTTTCACTTAATAAATTTCGATTAAATTCGAGGAGTCAAAATATTTTCATCTCTTATTTCTTTGCTTTCACTTTTCTGCTAATGCCCATAATTACGAGATTTACAAATATAACACTTTTGTTTTGATTTGAAGTTCATAGTGTGGTAATTTTTTCATCACAAATAAAACTATGATTATTATTTTTAAACATTTGTTTTTTCTCAATTTTGGTATCAGCTAACAATTTTATAATTGATATTAAAAGGGCGAGAAATCTCAGACATGCGCCGTTTTAACTGTATTTGTAAGCTTTTAAATTCAAATCAATTTATTGCGGTTCAGTTTTGAATTGGGAATATGTCGAATCTTCATTTACGGCAGAATGACACTTCTCATTTAGTTTCTTTAAAAAAAATAGTGACGCTGTTCTTTATTTGCTTTCAATTTCGCTTTCCAAATACTTCATTAAGTTGAAACATTGAAATTACCATCACTTTTCTGATAGAAATACTCAAATTTTATATCTTTAGGTATATGCTTCATTAACACTGGATGTAGCAAGTTTTCAAAAGTTTCAGTATTTATGTTTATATAGTTCAGTGATCTTATTTGTATATTAAATCGTTTTTTAAAAGATTTAAGATTTTAGTTTTGAGCAATTTGTAAATATAATAATTTATGCATATATGTAGTGTATTAGTACGAGGGTAAGTTGAAAAATAAGTTTCCCCTGTTGACTGTGGTCAGAGTTGTGTATGAAAGTCAAAAAATAGAATGAGACATTAAAGATATGACATATCTTTTTTTCCACATAAGTACCAAGTACATTGAGACATTTGTCATATCGCTTAATAAGCTTCAAAAAGCCCTCCAGGAAAAAATTAGGGCTTTGCATATGGAAGAAGTGTTGAACGGCTTGTTTCACTTCTGTATTGCTTCAGTATTCCAAAGCACCTTCCCCCGAGATTTTTCTTCAAAGCCGGAAACAGATGGAAGTCGATTGGTGCGAGATGAGGACTGTATGGCGGATGGTGTAGGCGCTCCCAACCAAGAGTTGCAATACGGTTTTGCGTTGCCGTCGCCGAATGTGGTCTGGCATTGTCCTCCAACAGCAGAACGCCAAATGTGAGAAGGTCAGGCCGCTTTTTCCGAATCGCCTCTTTCAATTTCGGTAGGGTGTCACAGTAGCGCGTAGCATTGATGGTTCCAACCTCCAAAAAGTCCAGCAACAAAACTCCTTGGGCGTTCCAGAAAACTGTGAGGAGCACTTTACCTGCACAGGGAGTTGTCTTGAACTTCTTTCGGACAGGTGATGACGGATGTTTCCACTCCATAGATGCGGCCTTCGATTCAAGCGTGAAATGGTGGACCCACGTTTTATCCCTTGTCACAATCCGAAACAGAAAGTCTGGAACATCTCGTGCGTTACCATCTTCATGGTAACGCACGAGATGTTCCAGGCTGACCGCCATGTGTTGTTCCTTGTGTGTTCCATATGCAAAGCCCTGATTTTTTCGTGGAGGGATTTTTGAAGCTTATTAATCGACATGACAAAATTCTCAATGTACTTGTACCTATGTGGAAAAATAAAGGTGTGTCATATCTGTAATGTCTCATTCTATTTTTTGACTTTTATACACAACTCTGACCACAGTCAACAGGGGAAACTTATTTTTCAACTTACCCTCGTAATTAATAAGTCTTTCCTACCAGATTTTTCTTTTAGTAGTTTTATTGCTTTATCGTAATTTTCTGGCTATAATTTTTTTTACCTTTCATGCATTAACTTCCAGTAACCTTAATAAATAGTTAAATTAAATCATTCTTGAAAGACTTGAGTTTTTAGCTATAGGTGTATTAAAAATGTTTTAAAAAGTTTGCCATTCATGAGGATTTCCCAGTATTTTGAAATGAATATTTTAGGCAGCCTTAAACATAGTGAACGAACATTTTGCATATTATTAGCATTTGGTGCCGAAAAACAAGTGGAATCAATCGAAATATATTTCTAAGCCGATATTTTAAGAACTTATTTCCTCTGTATTGCCACTTAGTAATTGTATCTTCGTATTTTAAAATGTTTTCTATTTCTGTTTCTATCTCATATTCGCCAATCATGCCCAAATTTTCTTATCTAAAATTGTAAGACTGTCTTTTTTAACTCTTAACAAAGCTCTATCTGTTTTTCAACATTTTCAATAACATTATCGTTAATAGCAACTTCAATAGCAAACGTTGTTTTGTGGTGGTGGTGCAAACGGTTTTCTGTTCTTCTTCAGCTTAATTTAATAATTTTAATTTCTTCCTCAATTTTATAACTATTCATTTCATTTTCCACCATCATCGTACTCTATTAAAATTGCATTAAATACTTTTTACTTTGTTGATGACTCTCTCTATTAATCATATGAAAATTTATTCCTGGCTTAGCATAATCCTCTGATGCGTTCCGTAAGTGATCTACATAACGTGTTTTCGTCACCTGCACCAAGTGCCAAAATCATCAGGCTTCTCCTGAGCATCTTTTGGATTGCATGTGTCTCTCTAGGGAGGATCTCTTTAGCAATCCTCTTTTAGTCTTCGACTTCCTTACAGTCAACGAACTCGTGGATCTAGTCTGACTCAGTCAGACATGGAGGATAATCTACAACAACAACAACAACAAAAAGAGAAAAGAAAAAAACCTCAACATTATTTTTTGTATCATTGTAATATTCCTCTTCCATATTTGTCTTAGGTTCTTGTTAAATGTGTTGTGCAAATTTATCAAAGATCACCAACGAGTTACACCGCGGACAAACATCTATTAACAACTCACAAAAAAACAGGAAAAAACATAGACATAAGCGCAAAGTAACACATAAGTCTAGCGATAAGTCTACTGCTTATCATCCTTCTCTCTCCTTGCAGTCCTATCTCTGTGGAAAAAATTAAAAGTTGCAACAAGAGACAATTTTCTACATATATAATCCTGACATTTAAAATCTACATATTAAAATTTTCCTTCGATTTCTAAAATATCTTCGGCAAAAAGGTAAATGTAAAACTCTCGAACTATGTTAAGTAGCAGAATTAAGCTTTATTCATTGAACTTGCATCTTGAATGTTCAAGAATATTGTAAAATTTTTATGTAAAATTCAATTTTAATTCTCTGTTGCGTTGGCAACAACACGAATGTAAATTATCTTGAGACCTTATTGTAGCGCCAGGAAGAATATAAAGATAAAATACTTCATTGAAACTGGCATTAAACGACGTAGCGGAAACTCCATAGCTCGTTGTATTTAGATACGTTGCTAAATTGATTCTATATTCCTTTATCATTTTAATTATAAGTAATTTAAATTAAGCCTAAATATATTCATAAAGGAGTGTTCGTCTTTAATTCGCCCACTTCCAAATTTGTTTTAAAATTCGCGTCGCGTAGCCAAAACAAAACAAAGATTGATAATCATAAGCTATAACAATTCATTTTCATTTTCAGTGTAACAAGAATGAATAATATCATTCTTTTTTAAATTTCTAAAAAAATCAATTACCGCAATACAGTGAAATAAAACAAATATTGAATAACAATTTAATAAAAAAAAACAATAGTACTTATCAAGGAAATATTTTATGCTTAAACAAAGATACAGATTAAGATGAAGAATTGTTTGTTAAATTATATTCAATCCTGAACAAGTGAAAAGAAGAGTTGCACATTTAGATTCTAAATACAAATTTGTTGACTTTTATAGCTAGGAGTTTTCCAAGATTTTCGTTGCAATGCATGAATATTACCTACGATTTATGAATGGGCATTTCAGAAGACAATTAGAAGCTGCAGAAATTAAAATAAAACTATGCAAACTTATTATATTGTTCGGATGTACATTACACACATTGTCAAAACATAATCAATCTCGATGTTTTACTACAGGTGCCAGCTCAAGTTTGACCTCGTCACCTGACCTTTGTTCAAAATTGCGAGACTCTAAGTGGTAGAAGAGTATTACAAACCATTATCCTTAAGGTTTTATCCGAAGCACACCAGCATTATGTATGTATGCCTAAAAAAACATGATTCATAAATAAGAACTTCAAATTCCGTCAGAATTACTGTATGGAAAACAAATGAGTTATCCATTAAAACTAAATAATTTTTACTAATTTGAAATGACAATTAAAGTAACGTAAAATATAGAATTTCATATACAATCATTGAAAAAAGCTTAATTGATCTGCACTGCTTTCAGTGTAATAGAATCTAGTATGAAAACTAATAAGAAAAAATGTTAAAGCGAGAATAATAGTTTTTGGCTTTGCGATGGTTTTCTGCTCTTGGTTTTCATTACTTGACTGTCTAGCACCATCGGTAGTTAAGTATTAACTCCATGCAAAAATAACATTTAAGATTTTTTTTAAAAATCATGAATAATATTATTATCATTTCTTTCCCACATCATACATTTATAGAACTTATCTTTAAAAATATATATAACGCTTATTTCTATTTGCTGTATTTCAATTCATAATTAATTCGTGCTAAAAATCGTAAATAAACTGAAAAATTGTAATTAAGTCTTTGAAACTGGAACGTAAGCATGTTCACTTTTAAGCAATTCATCATTAATTCATTTCTTATAATTGAAAAAAAATATTGTAAACACTGAGCATAAACTGCTAAAATGTATTCTATCATGCATGAATTAATTTTCGAAATTGTTATCGCAAATACAAACGGCTATTTTATTTTTCAATATTATGAAAGAATGAATTCAATTTATTGAATTGAATTTCTCTCTTTCATAAGAGCAGCAGAACAATTCTTCTTATGAAGAAATAATGCATGATCCATTCTAAGAAATACTCTCATTATTATATTAATTTAAAATTTAAATTTTACATATTTCTTTTCCTTAAATGAATAAATGCAAATGGTATTCCTATTTCTTTCAATAATAAAAAAGTTTATGTATTTTAGCTTCCGTAATTAATTCTTCACTTTATACTTAATTTTTAAGATACATGTTACATAAATATTTTCTTCAGATCTATTATTCTAAAAAAACAGTTGCTGGACTACCCATTCTTTCAGTTTTAACCTTCATAATAAACGAAATTAAACGTGAATATAATTTTGGAAATCTTTATGTTAGGAATTCTGGAAAAAATTAGGGTGCAAAATATAACTAAAATTAGAAAACTAATATAATTTCTGATGTTGTTGTTGTCGTGCGCCAGCTAGGCTTGCAATTTGGGGTGCGCTGCTCCACTTTGAACCATATTTGATGTGGAGTCCGACTTCTTCAGTACACACATTCTATAGGAACCCGCTTATAGGGTAGGCAACCATTCACACCTCATTCATACACGGAAGGGACAAAGACAGGATAGATAGAGAGAGAAAGTACTGCCCGAACCGGGATTCGAACCTAGGACCTCCTTATCCGCAGTCAGGCACACTGACCACTAGACAAGTTGGGCGGCATAATTTCTGATATTGTTCTAAAATATTCATAATTTTTGATTGGGTGATGAAAAGTATAGAACATGTTATTTATATACATTCGTGTTCATAAATTAAGGAAAATGCTAGTTCAGGCAAAGAAAGAGACAGAAACAAAACGAATGTGACTTATTTGTAACGTCTATTTATTAAAAAAGATGAAGAGCAAAAAAGATGTTATATGTTTAACATCATTTATAAAAATTGCGATTTTTACTCCTTGGAGAAAATTTCAAAAAAGAATTTATTTACAAAAAACAATATAACATGCTTTGTATGATGGTTAATTGATAGTATGCCCCTCAGAAGATGCAATACAGGAAGTACAACGCCTAGGCATGCTAAGAATCAAATTATTGATCTGGTCTTGGGGAATATTACACCTCTCATCAAGAAATACTCTCCGAAGTTCCGGTAGACATGGGGGGTTTGATGGACTGCAATTAGTCGGCAAAGCATATCTATTGGATTCAAGTTCTGTGAGTTTTCTGGCAAGTCCATACCGGTGATATTCTCCGATTGAAGGCATTCTTCTACAATGTTTCATGGTGATGATGGGCGTTGTCATCCATAAACAGAAATTCTGCACACATGGTATCTCGAAATTAACATACACGTTGTTCCAGAATGACATCTTAATGGATGTGGCCGGTCATGTTACATTCTGAACATGCAGGTTAGCTCTGGAATCCAGAATAATTACTCCCCAAACAAGCAATCCTGCACCACCGTAGCAGTGTCGTTCAATGGTGTTCTGTTGGTGATAACGGATACCTGACCCTCTCCATATGAAAGTCCAGTGACTCGTGGGAAAACATCACACAAGACCACTGTTGCGGTGTCCACAATCCATGCTCTCTACTCCAGGCTAACTACAAGCGACAGGGAGTTGCGGTAAGTGGATCATGTCTGACAGGCGCATATGAACCAATGTGCCCTAAGCGTCTGTACACGATCTGCCTTGAAACTGTGGTACCAGTAGTTGAAGAGAGCTGACGAGACAGGTCTGATGCTGTGCTCCGTCTGTTTCTTTTGGCAGTAACTGTAAATACCGGTCCTCATTTGGCATTGTAACTCAGTTGTAAACTGTGTTGTAACGTCTGGTCACATTACCATCATCTTGGAACCGTTGCCAAAGCCTGGAGATGACACTCCGGGTGATTCCAAATTCCTCGGATACCTCTAGCTAGGTACGTCCACATTCCAGACGGCCGACAATTCTACCTCGTAAAACATCATCCGAATGCTTCTTTTGTGCCATAACTATGTTGTTATTGCACTGAAAGGTTTTTAAGGCACTTGTGAAAAATTTTTCTTCTTTTCAAATATTCCTTATATGCCCCTCCCTTACACTATCGTCATTTTGATGTACTATCGGTGCTATTTGGTGGTTTCTTGTAATTTGTATATTATAATTTAAGATGACTGTGATGATTCTACATATGAACTTTTTGTTTTAGAGTTCAATTTCTGTATGATTTCTTAATTAAGGGACATGAGTGTAAATCATAATACACATAGATTTAATCTGCAATCAGTTTCTAATTGCAGAATATCCATGATATCTAAACTTTATTTTCTACTGGCTGTAAGGAGTTAAATGATGCTGCATACTTTAAATACTATAAATAGACCAACGTTTTTTTCAAATTTCATTTATATAAAATAACAAGAATTTAATTTTCAGGCATATTTTCATAAAATGTTGTTTAAGGGAATTTTATCAAAACAATATCTGCCTAACAAGGCCACATACTTAGAAAATTTCTTTTTAATATATGTTTTTATACATACCAAATGGTTTAATACTACACCCCTTAATTATTGCATTGTAGTTCATCGTAAAGTTTTATTTTTATGCTAATATGCTATTAATGCATTCAAATAAAATTCTACATAATAAATATTTAGCCCAAACGTTTAAGAATGATAAAAACTAACATGAAAATTTATTGGATGTGAAACTTGATAAAGTGATTCAATCACTAAAAATATTTCTTGTCATATACTGCTCAACAAAATAATTTATACTTTAAAGATAATGGAAGAAAAAGGAAATTTACCAAGTTTTGTTTGAATACAAAATAATATAAAATATTTTTGTGCTTAATTTTTAAAAATATAGAAGTTATATAAAACAGTTTTTGAAAGGCTCTATAACTTTATTTTAAATTTCAATTAAGATTGATGAGGGAAACAGAAACAAAGAAAAAGCAGGAAATTGAATATGAAATGAACAGCATATGGAAGGAAAAATGCATTTGTTATAAAAAAAATATTTGGTTGGCCCAAAACTATTAGTTTGAGTATCAAATTAATTCTGAAATTTTTTATTTTACTATTAGGTATTCATATTTTATAAAATATATATTCATTATTTTTTAAAATCATGATAAAAATCAGTACCTCTAATCATAATAAATTTTTATGACAATAAAGTTAATCGCAATATAAATTATTTAAAAGGAGTTCAATGTGATGTTTTGGCTACATTTAAACTGTAGATATATGCTCAATTCATCTACCAGATTTTCTCAGGAAATACTCTTTAGACGAAATAGAAACTATCTTAATTTCCAGAAACTTTCTTAATTCTGGATTGTACTGCAGCTGTAGATATATGCTCAATTCATCTACCAGATTTTCTCAGGAAATACTCTTTAGAAGAAATAGAAACTATCTTAATTTCCAGAATCTTTCTTAATTCTGGATTGTACTGCAGCTGTAGATATATGCTCAATTCATCTACCAGATTTTCTCAGGAAATACTCTTTAGAAGAAATAGAAACTATCTTAATTTCCAGAATCTTTCTTAATTCTGGATTGTACTGCAGCTGTAGATATATGCTCAATTCATCTACCAGATTTTCTCAGGAAATACTCTTTAGAAGAAATAGAAACTATCTTAATTTCCAGAATCTTTCTTAATTCTGGATTGTACTGCAGCTGTAGATATATGCTCAATTCATCTACCAGATTTTCTCAGGAAATACTCTTTAGAAGAAATAGAAACTATCTTAATTTCCAGAATCTTTCTTAATTCTGGATTGTACTGCAGCTGTAGATATATGCTCAATTCATCTACTAGATTTTCTCAGGAAATACTCTTTAGAAGAAATAGAAACTATCTTAATTTCCATTCCTAAAGAAAAACATGCAAATAAATTTTTGTAGTTTTTCATATATTTGATTTATATATCTTCCTCCCTTTAAAGTAAGTAAGATAAGAATTATATTTTTTTTGACAAATAATTGAAATTCTACTGTTCAGTACTCAATACCTGATGATAAACTTCCTTCAGAATAGTTTAGACGCACAGCACGCTTTTCAACTCTATACGTGATCCGTTTCTTGTCCGTTTGTCCTTCTCACTTAAAAGGCATTTTGGTGGTGCAGAGAGCTTGCATTGTTAGGACTTAACTAGATTCATTTGTAAGCTGATTAAATAAAGGATAAGAAGTTTCTTTCTATACGTGATTTGACGTTTACTAGCTATTTTTCCAAGTGTATAAATAGCTTAGAAGAGAAAAAGTGAATACAGTTTTATTATTTGATATATGATTTTATTATACATACATATAAACATATTAGTAGAAAATATAAAAATCTAAACATTTATTCATAAATTTCAGAATTTACGTATCATTTGCTTTTACATTAAATTTTCAATGTAACTCTCGCAAAGATTATATTTTGAAATTATTAAAAAAATTATGGTGGTCTCTCCAAGATATTGAGAGACAGTATGATTTCGAAGGATTAAATTCTTTTCCAAATCCTTCAAAAAGTATTGCTAACAGTTTTTTAATTCCTATTTTATACATGTTGAGATTTAAATATTTATTAAGCAATAAATATTTTTTAAAATTCCTTAAAGGAAAGTTTATTATTTTCTAATAAATCAAAAGGAATGTGAATATGAAATATTATATAAAAGAAGGTTTAGGAATTGAAGTAAATAGGTAAATTATTCCTTGGCTAAATTTTTATTTTTACTAATTTAACTACGTTAATAAACTGCAATGTTTATAAAAATTTATAGATCAATATACAATTAAAAGAATATGGTAAATATGTGGAGCTCTTTTAGAGTTACTAATTTAGTATCGGAGATAAAATGCTCACAAAATGCATAAGCAATTTAATTTTTCAAGTCTAAGCTCTGACGAATGATTGATAAAATAAAATGGACAAAATTGGAAAGTTTACGTTATGATAAATTAAAATGAACTGATTTTGATTTGATTGAAAATTAAAAAAAATGAAAAAATGGAAATAACTTAAAACATTTCTTTGCATATAATTACTGGTCTGATATCGAACTTTGATAATAAATGCTAGGAAAAACTTTGCAAGTTTATGCTTGTATTATAAGCATCTTCAATAAATAAGAATGTTGGAATGTTTTAAGTGTTAAACAAAGTTCATTCCTCATTGCTTATTAGAGTTGACATTAGTAAATACTTCAGAATAAAAGTGTTCGATATGATTAAGTAATAATTGTGTTTGTGCACTATGTGTAAAAACGATCATCTCAGATCATAATAATTTCATTAATTTCGAGTCAGTATATGCAGTTATAGTTTTTAGAAAAACATATTAAATTATGTATTAAAGTCATTAAAATTCCTTATGTGTAAGTGAAAGAGAAACCAAAGCTGTGCAAAAAAAAGAACCCTAAGTAAAAGAAAATAATTATCGGAATCTATTTTTGAGTTTTCCAAAAGCTCCATAAATTTTATTTTCTTCGTCAGACAGAAATGAGTCTCATAAATTCAGGGAATTTTCTAAAGCCATAGTAATTTTATCGAAACTTATTAAGAAAGGTATTATCTGTTTCTGTATTATCTAGTTTAGTGTTTTGAGTTGGTGTCTAAGACAAAAATATTAATTTATGAAAACTAAATATTCTAATGTTATTTTTATTAAACGTATAGGAACCACACATAAATTTTCTATATAATTTAAGAATAAAATTCATCTGGGATTCTTTGAATTTTTGCAAATACGTTACATTACGTTACTTCTTACCATCGCTAGTTCTATAATAACAATTATGAATCTAAGGCCGTGGTAGCCTAGTGGTTAGGGTATCGGTCTTCCATCCGGAAGGACGGGGCTCGATTCCCATTGCCGCCAAAGACCCACCGAGTACATGCGATAAACGTGCTCGTTAAATCTGTGAAATCGAAAGTCCTGTGGTCGGTCGTTGAGCAGTTACCATGGGTGCAATGGTCTGGAGAAATTTACTCCCCCTTCAGAACAATGCCGAAATTGAGGGAGTAGATCCTCTGGTGCTGCCATCTATCAGAGGATTTGAAGAGCAAAAGTCGTACTTTCACCTTCATGGTGCTCTGATTAAACGAAAGACGCTCCCAATTGACTTAAATTCGCATTGCCAAGGCATAGCGAGCTTGGCTTCTCCAAGTGTCATAAGTAACAACAACAACAACATGTATGCTTAAATAAAATTATAAGTGAATTTTTATAGGCAATTATTTTTTTAGATGGCAATTGTAAATATGTTTTAAAAAGTGCTTAAAATAATTTCTAAGAAGCAAAACTTTTGATAAAATAAATTTGTACATTTTTATGCACGAAAAATTGCAAATAAATTTATGAAAGTATAATTGGATGTGCATTTTAAAATCACATAGTTTTTTTTTCTTTTATTATAATGCAATTGCATTTATTATTTAAAATATCATTTGTTCCTTATCATTCATTCACATTTGTTTTGATACGAACTTTAAAACAAGATAAAATAAAAAGGAACTATAAACAAAAGTAAAAGTATGATATCTAAAGATGCAAAGAAAGAAACTTCAAGAAAAGAAAGGAACCATAATATTTCAAAGTGAATATTGTAATTCATTAACTTTAAAATGCTCTTTAGTTCAACTCATCTGAAGATTCTTTGATTAATGAGTCTAAGCAAGCTCACTTTTATCTTTTCTAGCTGAATAATAGTTACAAAATGAGATAGTAATGATTAAGCCAAGTTTAATAGAGAACTGCACTGAATATTTCATTTTACCACTTTTCTTGGAATTAAATTCCGCTTTACACGCTAACATTAAACTTTGCGGAAAGTTGTAATTTAAAAGTCGGAATTACATTGAGACGTGGAATAGCAAAGTGTCGCTTTTGTTCAGTACGAAAACTTGAATTGGGAAATCAATTGGGAATTCAAGACATTGTGTAGCAAATGCGGTCTATTATTATTCTCTTAACCGTGAAAATGTTTATGCGTCTATTCTCATTAAACATATTCTCTGAAGAGCTTTAGCGTAAAGTTATTTAAGAAACATTTGAAAATGTAACCAGCTTAAATCTCTTTTGCAATACTGGCTTAACTAAAGTAATCAGTCTCTGAAATGTTCATATGTGTGAATTAATATTCTTCATTTTTTATTTTCAATTATGTATTTATTTATTTTTTGAAATTTAAAAAATTAATTTTAAAATATTGCCACAAAATCATAAAAATTCTGGAAAAGAATTTGAGATTAAAAATAAATGATAGAATTATGTTTTCTGAAATATGAATAAGATAAAATGAAGGATTTTCTAGAAATTTTTTCCGAGTAAAATTTAAGATATCACTTCTATTCACATTTAAGAAATATTTTAGATCAATTATGAACAATCCTTGAAACTATACACTTTTTAATAGTAATAAAAAAATCGGTAAATGGCAATTTTAAAAGTATTTTATTTCATTGACTATAAAAATTTATCACTAATAATTTGAAAGCAACATTTCAACAATAAAACAGCTCCCAAAAGTTTAAAACGCAGACAATTTATTTTTATAAAATGAGAGATGAACTTTTCTTAAATATTTACAAATATTATCAAAAATGTAAATTACACACAAGTTTTTATTTTGTAAAATTTGATATATAATGCCTCATTTTGAAAATTGCTTCTTAAAAGAATAATATAGCTTACAAATTATTTTAAAAATTTACTCAAGTTCTACATAAGTTTTTCAAAATTTTTCAATATACATTTTCCATATTTTCTATATTTACTAACACATCTTTAAATTTTGTTTTTCAAAAAATATTAAACTAAAATGTCAATTCTATGTTCTGCATTTTCACAAAATTTTTATTTCATTTTAAGAAATAACTTTCATTTATATATAAGATTATACAAATCCATTGTATCAAATGTTGGTAACATTTTAATTGTGCTTTGCTTTCACACTTTTTAAGTCAATGCTATTTTTGTAAGTGTTTTTTTATTTTTCATGTTATTTATAATTAATGTGCTTGTATTTGTGAAATATGTTAACTTCGTAAAACATCATAACTGAGTACTTATACCTGGGACTTCATATAAAATACTATGAATTTGAAAACACAGCTAGTAGATCTTGACATTCAGTATTTTTTGACTTAATTATTAACATGTCAAATGTTCTAAGATCAAAAAGGAATTTTGGGAGGCTTTTGGTACTTTTTTATTTCATTGGAAAAAAATTGTTTTCCAAATAACTGAGAAAAAATCATCTCCAAAATATTATTTTTTATTCATAAAATATTATCATATTAGGAATAAACTTATTTTTGTCTTCTGAAAATCCTAAATAGTTAAATCTACGACAAGCAAAATAAAATTGGCGAATCAACTAAAAAATGGTCAAGAAGCAAAAATCAACATCAACCGCAAACAACGAAATATCAAACACTAGCGCTCAGTCACGAAAAAAACGAATTTCGTTTTTGTTTACCGAGGAGTTTATTTCGTTATAAATTCATAATTTTGCATTCCAAGTTCTGTGATTTCATTAATTAATTGTTTTCTGTAGAAAGGAAAAGTACCAATATTTTTACAACAGTAGAAAGAAGTCTTCTAACATCTTACTTATTTAGTTATTCACATATTTATTTAATTATCTCTTATTAAAGAGGTATTTTGTAGCCTTTTTTGCTTAGAAGTACTTTTAATAAATATTCAAAGACACATTTTATGGGTTTATCATTTGCAATGATATATAACCAAATTTATTAATTCAATGCACAAAATATATAGCAGTAGTATCTGATAGAAATCAATGGCTTCGTATTTCCAGGTGGTTATACGGTTAAATACATATAAATGGAAAATATGTAAGGCAATCAGCAAACTTCAAAGATATTTCTTTGTTAAATTTAAGAAATCTTGATACATGGAACTAACACTATACTGTATTGAAAATAACTAACATGGAACTGACACTATATAGAAAATAACATGTGTAAGACTAACTTTTATTAAAAGAACCCTCAAAGATCACAGCCAATTTTTGTCATTGAAAAGACTTTTGGATTTTTATTCCCTATTTGGATCAACCATATTTAATTTACATAAGACAGAATAAACTTTTTGCGAATATTTGTTAAAAATTATTAAATCTGTCTAAATAAGTAATCAAAACGGGGTATTTTAGCAAATAATTAGATATTTTAAATAACATGCAAAATTCTATTGTAATAATTAAGAGATTTATATATGTTTAGAAAATTATCATTCAAAATATTTGTCTAATCATTTTCATTTATGTCATCATTTCTAAAATATGAATAGAATTTTCTGTATTTCGAAATAAATACATTGCAAATATGCATTCAAGAAAGCATTACAATATTTAAATTAAGAACAAATTCAAAAAAATAAAAGTCTCTTAAGCTTATAGTTTCTTCTTTATTATTAATAAATATTTCTCAAGCTATCATTAAAATCGTACTGCTAAAATTTCATCAATAGTTAATTAATTGCATGTAAGCATGATGGCTAAACTTGTGTACAATTTATCCCTCGGCTTACAGAGTTGCTAGAATGAGGTTTCCATGTGCAGTTAGTATATTAAATTAGAGGGGTGCAAACACAGTGAGATTACTCAAACCTATATATGTGATGCCAGTTCAAGGCACGCTCTCCCAGAAGGAATGGCTAATATTTAAAGATGAATTAAGCAATGTGCAATTCATTAGTGATTGTGTTAAAGCGACTTATTTAGGCGTACTGCAGAAATCTATCATTAGTTATTCATGGCTATATTTCCGTTATAATATATCATTTTTTTATTAATGAGATATACCTCCATTTATACTATTTTTCTAAATTTTAATTTAGTTCGATAATTAATTTGAATAGAAATAGAAATCCGTTTTACGATCTTGAAAAAGAGAAGTTTAATTTTTGAGTAACATGAGTAACTAATGATTATCTATAACATAATGCAGTATATGTTTGCTTAAGTTAATATATAGATTGTTCTTTTTTATATGGAAAACAAAGAATAATATTTCCTAAGATCAAAATAATATATTTTTTTATTTTTACAGCAAAATAAGTATCCGGAAGTTTTGTAACTCTAATTTTAGGTTAGCTTTCATGTTAATTAAAGAATTTATTACTTTTTTAATGTGATCTAAAGTGTTTCACCTGAAATGCAATGTTTTTAAAAATGTTCCTGCAAAAAGTTATTAGACATAAAAATATCACATTAATATTATATTATTTTAGCCTATATACTTTTGTGTTTTAAAGATATGTTTTCAAATGTAGAATTAACTTTGATTTCCCTATTTAATAATTGCAAAAATTTCAAAGGATATGAAATAATGTATAAACTACTTCATAGAACTATTTTGTTTTCAAATTTTGTTTATATGCTGGATAATATTAAAAATGGAGAAAACTAAATAACGATGAACATCCGTTTTTAAATACAATTTTATAAACCTTTTGTTTAATGTACGGATCCAAATATTTGATAAAAATTGGATAAAAAGAAAAAAAAACTAAATGTATTTCTTTAAAAATATTGATATTGATAATTATTGCTAAAGTATGAAAACATGACACACAACAGGCACATGTATTAAACTGAATTTTTAGATAATACAGGTAGGAAATTAAACATTTTAACACATTTTGTATTAATGCTTAAATGTCTGAAATGTACGATCGACAATATTTGTATAATTACTTTGAGAAAAGCATAAATTTAAGATTGAAGTATTGAAAATAATATAATATTGAATACATTGAATAATTTAAGTCAAAATCCATTTTACAAATTGTAATACATGGAAACTAGCTTTTAAATTTTTTACACTTGTTGCCGTAAGTAAAAAATGTATACTATATTTATCATGGGTTACAAAATTGTTATACATTTTAAAACAATTTATCAAGTAAAACTAATTCAATTTCGCTAAAACGTTTTAAAAAAATCAACTCCCTAAACATATTAATGTATTTTATATTATGTATTTATTTAAATTCTTTCAAAGCGCAGGGAGGTCCACCTCAAGTTAATCCCCTCCCACGTCAACATTCCTGGAAATGAAGCTGCGGATACCTTAGCAAAAAGAGACTGCTCTGCGACGACTACTACTGATTATGACCTAGCTTTTGAAGAGATTTTCTCCGTGGCGAAAAATAGAGACCGGAAAGTCTGGCTTTCCCCTCCAGCCCATCCCTGGTACAGTAGGTCAAAACCAGGAGGAGCATTACATTTTGAAGCTGGCAGACAGGACCAAATGGCTATCACAAGACTTTTCATCTGAAATGCATGTCCTTTGAATCCGGCCGTAAAGTCTTTCCACCGTGTCCCTATAGGATGGCACTATAGTGCCATCTGCTGCCGGCTTCCCCGCATCATATTCTCGATTGCTTAGGGCTCACTTTAGAGAATGTTCGCAACAGCCCTCTCCTGGTGCTTGACTTTGCTAGGGTGCATGGAGTCATGGATTTGATCTAGCTGCCGCTAGATCATGAAGGATTGGACACAACACAACAACACTTAAATTTGTTGGAAATAAACAAAATATGCATGGCAAAATGTACTGACTCTTCAAATATTAATCTAATCATTGAATGTATAATATCTTTAAACTTTTTATTCCACAATGTTTATTTATTTGTGGTATATTTCCTCTATATATTTCTAAATATTGAAAAGCTCTATAGCCAATAAATGCATATGACTCTCCTCTCATTGTCTGCTGGATCAGAGCTACACATCCAAGTCAAACAAACCAGTGATCATGTAAGAACGTTGCCTTCTATCATAACTATAATTTAAATTAATCAATTATTTCAGAATCATATATTTAATAAGGATGTTGCCAATAAATGCATATGAATTCCTCTTATTTTCTACTCTTAATTTAAAAATTAATTAAAACCTATATTCTTTATTTTATAAAATATAAAATTCCATTTTAAATACTATCATATTAATAATATTTTACTAGAAGCTATATTTTCCTTTAAAGTTACCAATATTAGTAAAACATTCTTGCTATTTTTCAGCCACGTTGAAAAATATATTATTGAAATATAAAAAGGGAGAATATTGTTAGGAAAACATAATATGTTATAAAATAGACAAATGTTTTCATTTTCCAAAATTAAATTATAATGTGTTTGTTGGATCTCTTTTAAGGATAATTAATTAAAAAATTCTGAATACTTTATTTAATTTTTCTTTCGTTTTTCTAATGTATTTAAGCCAACTTAACTGATATTTTTATTGTATCTCAGCTCATATATGTAGAGATTTATTTCTGTGTTACTATTTTGGAGATGCTAATTAAAAACTATAAGATCATTCTAATGTTTCTTTAAAAATGTTGCATTACCTGAAAATATTTAATTAGTATTTTTTAAGCACTTTAAATTCACGAGACGTTATGTAGAACACACAGAGGACAGGTTGATGAATTACAGCGTAAATATTTGTGTTGAGCATTAAAAATGTGCTTTTTCGTAAAAACTCAGAAAACAAATTGTACTTTTATATTCATCCAAGAAAAATTAAATGTACTTAAGTGCATGTCACGCAAGCTATTATTTATGATAGGACATGGCTTTTCTTATATAAAAGAACAGTAAGATGAAAATTAAATTAAAATTGTAGTATTAAGTAATATAGAATGTAACTTCCACAAAAAAGTTAAATGTTGCATTACGTTAAGTTATAAACTGCGAAAAATTTAAAAGTTTCATAATATATTGTAAGTTTAAACTGAGCCAGCAATGGTTTTTTTATTTCAATTATGTAAAATTCATAAAAAATTTACTTTTGTAGGTTAATTCAATGAAAAAAAGAGCTGTAGTTTTCTTACTCTTGGAACAGTCAGAGAAATTATTAGGATTAACAAGCTAAATAAATTATGCTTATATTTGTATTATAAGTTTAAAACTGCTAAATAAATCTTTTGGGGTTTAATATGAAAATTACTAGCTATACAATAAAAAAAAATGCAAACTAATTTCTAGAAAAATAGTTTTGTCTGTATTTTTTCTGGTGTAAAATTTTTACAAAATGATATAGCTTCTGTATGAAGAACTATTGAATCAATATGATAACTATATAACTTATATAATGTAAAAAATATCATTCTATTATACTTTTCTGCCATGTGTAATTAATAGTCAATCACTTTACTTTAAACTCTGTTCAAACTATAAAGTATTGCATGTTAATAATAATTATAACATACTATTTAAACTGCCATATACACAAATTCATCAATACCATTAACTACACATGTTGAAATGAATTAATTTGTCTAATCATTGGTATGGTGTTTTATTGTAGAGCATTTTTATAAAAACGAATGCTTTATGTTTGAAAAGTATACAAATATTTTTATTCGAAATAAACACGAGCAATTAATTAAACATGAGCAAATGTAAGTATTTATGATGTTTATAAATAATTATTATTACTTAAATGAATAATAATAGAATATTGAATGTATACTGGCACAATGATCATACCAAATATAAACATTCATATGAAATGTATATTCAAGCTGAATTTCTTATTTAAAACTAGCATACAGAGAAACATTCATGTTTTCAGAAGCAAAAATGACATTTTTAGAAACAAGAATGACGTGATGTTGATTGTATTCGTGCTTCTTAATTCTCACTGATTTCCTCCTTAAACGTCTTCTTGAGTCGAAATAGATCGTCATCAAGAAAATAAAAATAACCGAACTCAAAACCCATGCTGTTCCAAATATTGTCTAACTATATATGAAACACTTTTATCTTGTAAACAAGTTGCTTTCTTTATTCTGTTCTCGTAATTTGATTATACAATACATTCAAGAAGTGCGAATGATATATTTGTTCTCTTGGATTTTGAGAATAGCTGTGAGTGTTAAACATTTTTAGTTAAGAAAGAAATATCATGATGCATTCATTGATTCTATATTTTCATGAAAATTATGGATTGTCCATCAAAAAATATGAGAAATGCTTAAACTATAATACAAGAACCATAAATTAAAGTTTCAAAATTCAATTTCTGTATAATATATTAACTATAAAATATTCATGATGCATATATTGTCACGCAATTATAGTTTCTTTCCAAGAGATTATTATATATGAATAACTTGCTTAGCATAATCTGATTTATATGTAAAATGAAATTACGTGGCATATATCCCTTTGTGTTCAAGCAATTTTATAGTCAATAATGTAGAATATGTGTTTATAATAAATTTTTAGGGTAGTAAATACATCCACTAATCATCCAGGTAACATTCTATATGCGCAAACTGTATATGTATGTACTAATAATGTAAATTTATGTTGAATATCAATGTAATTGAAGACATCATAAAATTATTTGAATTAACGAGTAACATATTTTTTAATAATTATCGAGTTATTTATTGAAATGCATATTTAAGTTATTGCATTGACAAAAAATACAATTTTTTTGATAAAAGTTTAAATAAATTTTATAATACTTAAAAAAAAATTTAAAATGACATAAGATATATCATAACATTTTCTAATTATTAATGAAATAAGAATTTTTAAGAAGGGTGCATGATATTATTATTTCTAAGATATTGCATAAATCTCAATAAAACGGAAGCTGATACTACTACACACAGAAGAACCAAAAAACTATCTTTCAATTTAGTATAGCCATTTTTAAATTTTCAGGTATTTTTCCTGTGCATTGGAAAAAGCAGAGAATTTTATTACATAGAAGGTTCTCTTGTTAGAGAAGAATGGAACAATAGCAATTTCAAAGCGATGTAATTTCTTGCTCGACTCTCAAGGGTACCATTGCCAAGTCTCATAAGAATTCCTGGAAATTCTCTTCATGCATACCAGGCCGGTTGTGAGCTCATGAAAAGGCTAAAATTGCTTTTTAAAGTATTTCCCATTGAACTTTAGAGTCTTAATGCATTTGATATCTTTTAGCTTCAATATTACAGACTCTTTTACCTATATTTTGCATAGAAATGTTTTAATCTTTGATGTTTAACACATTTTAAAAGTTTTTCCGTAGGACATTATCTATGCATTTCCGAAAGTATATAGTTCTCATTCGAGTAAATTTACGAGAAATTAATAGCAACAATGTAAATTTACATATCAATTTTTAAAAAAAAGTCTAGTAAATATAAATTATGTAAGAATATAAATTTGAAATTTTAAAGATAAAATTTGATGTTTTAGACAAAATCTGCTGTAGAAAAGGAAGTAAAAACTATACTTGTCAATTTTAATTTCTTAGCTTTAAAATTCATTTTAAAACAGATTCGCTACTGAAGTAAAACTACTGTTCGTACACCTTAAGATTTAATTATATAAATGTGTAAGTGTAAGTCTATTATATAAATGTGTAAGTTGAGACTTCACCCACGTATAATAATAATATATATAATAATGATCATTCAAAATGGATGATATTTCTGTAATAAATGCATTGTAATTATGTCCAACTCTAGCTGAAAATTAAAAGTGTTGTAACTTAAACCTCTTTAACTTTTTCACACGCCTGCATACAAATGCATCTCTCTCTCTTATATATATATATATATATATATATATATATATATATATATATATATATATATATATATATACACTACTGGCCATTAAAATTGCTACACCAAGAAAGAATGCAAATAACAGAACGATATTTATTGCACACATACATTATAGTGGAAAGAATAAGTGATTAGATTTATTGGAAATTAGGATGTATAGATCTTGAGAAATCAGTACCCAGAGCAGCCACCTCTGGCTGCAATAACAGCATTTATCCGCCTAGGTTCAACACTATGCCACAGTTCATCGACAGTAATGGATGGTGAGTGATGACTTGCCAATCGCTCGGCAAGAATTGACCACACGTTCTCATTTGGTGACAGATCAAGAGAACGTGCCGGCCAGGGTAACAGTAGAACCTGTTCTGTATCAAGGAAGCTCAGAACAGTACGGGCAACATGCGGTCGTGCATAAACCTGTTGGAACAAAGCATTAGGGAGGCCTCAAAGATAGGGCAGAGCCACGGGCCTTAACACATCGGAAATGTAACGGTTGCTGATCAAAGTGCCGGTAATACGAACAAGAAGTGATCGAGACGTGTATCCAATGGCAGCCCATACCATCACTCCTGCAGATGGGCCAGTATGGCGATGTCTAATGCAAGCTGGCAATGCGCATTCTCCACGATGCCTCCAAACACGGATGCGACCATCATGGTCCTGTATACAGAACCGAGATTCATCTCTAAAGATGACGTGATGCCATTCCCGCGTCCAGGTTCATTGCTGATCATACCATTAAAGGCGCTCCTGTCTGTGACGATGCGTCAATGGTAGCCGAAGCCGTGGTCACCGTGCAGACACTCCATGCTGCTGCAAACGTCGTCGAACTGCTTGAGCAGAAACTTGTTGCCTTGCAAATGACTCCATTTCTCGACTCAGGGTTCGTGACGTGGCTGTACGATCCCTTGTACCCATGCGGATAAGATGTCTGTCTTCTCTGCTGTTAGCGATGGGGGGGTCGCTGAGATCATGCATGACATTCCGTATGATTGTCCTGAACCCATCGATTCCATATTCAGCTAACAGTCATGGGGTCTCGACCGACGCGAGCAGCAATATTGCGGTTCGATAAACCGCAATCCCAGTAGGCTATAATCCTTCCTCTATCAAGGTCAGAGACGTGCTGATAGGCATTTCTTCTTCTTACACGAGGCATTACAACAACTTTCTTTGCGAAAAACAACGTTGATACGGAAATTGAGTATGAGAAAACTGCTGTCAAACCTCTGGTTTTATACACATTGTAGATGTCGCTACTCTCGTCTGCTTTGTATGAATGCGCTGAAAATCTAATCATTTGCATATCACAGCAAGTTCTACCTGTCATGCTAATTTCACGTGTGTGGTGTGCTGCCGCTTTCCTGGTGTAGCAATTTTAATGGCCAGTAGTGTATATATATATATATATATATATATATATATATATATATATATATATATATATATATATATATATATATATATATATATATATATATATATATATATATATATATATATATATATATATATATATATATATATATATATATATATATATATATATATATATATATATATATATATATATATATATATATATATATATATATATATATATATATATATATATATATATATATATATATATATATATATATATATATATATATATAAACACACAAATATTGAAAAGTCCTCCCAGAGCATAATTATATTCGGAAAAATTAAATAGGCCTTCACCTTTTCTATTACTTGGTATCTAATGATTTAGGGATTAAGGAAAGATGTCTGCATACTGGGATAAAGCTTACATTTAAAATTATATTATTCTTATTTTATAAAATGGTATTGAATATAATATTATTATAATAATGAATATAATGTTATTATAAAAATCCTTTGCATAAAAACATAACTTGTATAACGATTTAAATTTATGTGAACCCGTTTCCATAATTACAAATAATTAACAAATGAGATGATAAGCAGTTTTAGATTCTAAAATCTGCCTTTTTTCTATTTTTACTCTAATTTTTAAAAATAAAAATATTTATTACATTAAATAATAAATAAAAGATGAATAATCTTCATCTAAAAAATTTAGCCTTCATATTATACATTAATATTTTTATTGGAGAAATACATACAAACACAATTGTTTCACAAAATACAATTTATCTTTATCGACTCATAATGAAATTTCGTTACAAATTCCTGTAGTAAAGCAGACCATAGTGTTTCCATCGAATCGAAAATCGAATATTTTGCTGAGATACAACTGCCTGAAGGCATTTCACTCACACTTATGTTTCATAAATATAGAAATATTGGTCGTGTTTTTCAGACAACATTGATTCTTACATCGGAATATATCAGCTGGTGTATTGATCCTTCAGTTGAAATCTCATTACCAATGGCTATCTAAAGCGAGTATTAGTTAAGGCAGTACTTTACAGTTTTACTTTTTTTATATACATAAAAATGCATAGGGCATAAAAAATAGGTATTAAAAAGAATCATAGTGCAAAAATTATACATGGCACAATATAAAGAGTGATAATGTTAAATTTAATCAACGGAAAACTTATATTTGGAAATAATGTCAAATATTTTGAGACGATGTGAAGTCAGTATAAACTGCTAAAATTATTGCCCCTCTGTTTAACATGAATGTATGAGGATATCGATATTGTTTGAGGGAATAATGTAATACATCTGAAGGATTTAATTTTTATTTCTTGTATTTTAAACATTGAGTAACGCGTCCTCCGAAAATGTTGCAAATATGACCAGCGGGATCACTTGTCCATGCCATTTACGTTATAAACCGTAAATTTTAGATTCAATTATGACGTATGTAAAAATTTATTGTAAAATATTCTTTCCATCTTTTATTAATGTTCGATTGATATATTTATGACAAAATAATAAATAAGCATGTATAAACATAAATGAAGCAAGTACATTTTTATTCTCTGCTTTTAGTCTTATGTATAAAATTTGAAAAGCAATTTTAAATATTGAAAAAATACTTCTGACATATATTAATTTACAGAGCTTTATATATATATATATATATATATATATATATATATATATATATATATATATATATATATATATATATATATATATATATATATATATATATATATATATATATATATATATATATATATATATATATATAATGTAATAAAATGTTTAGAAAAATACTTTGTCATTCTTAATAGATGTGTTGTGAAAATTCCTGTGAAATATACAGAAAGATAATTCTGATAACAGATTAAACAATTAAACGACTATAATGATATTTGGATTCGAAGGAAGATTGCGTGTTCGGAAAAAATCTATGGAATTAATTCATGGTACATGAAGAATAATATTATCATATTATAAAATAACTGTTATAGGAAATAAAGCTTTCATTATACTATGCATGTAGTTTTTAAAATTTTCTCTACACTTCTCTATGTTTTTTTTTATTTTATGCCTTTGGTAAGATGTAGAAAAACTACAACACAATTACTTCTATCATAACCAATTCAGGGAATATAATTTACAGGAAGAAGGCTATAAATTTATGCAGGTCCCTCCGAACTTGCATGTGGTTTTATTCAGGAAAAAAGTGCTCAAGATTATATATATATATATATATATATATATATATATATATATATATATATATATATATATATATATATATATATATATATATATATATATATATATATATATATATATATATATATATATATATATATATATATATATATATATATATATATAGACAATGTATTCAGTGTTTGGCATTCAATACATATGACAGGTGGCTTGATAATTTTGAAAACTCTATTTCAGATGGTCTGTTAACTAATTTGCACTGAATAGAATTAAACAAGTGATATGTTATGAATAGAAGTAATTAAATGATTAACTCTTTTATTTTTAATATCAATTCAATATGTTTTTTTTATTTTATTGGTTGTTGAAATATTTCTTTGCACTGAATTAAAGGATATTTATTTGGTTATTTATACAACCCGACATTGAAAATGCAACACCAAGAAGGAGTGGACAAACAGTTACGGAAATTTCAGAGTAAACACTTCTTACCGACCTATTCACACTTTAAGTAGGGTTGGTCCTTACGGCAAATCGCAGCTAATAAACACCTGGATGCTCCACAGTGCATCGACTGTAGGGAAGATAGATGAAACAAAAACTGTATAACTTTTCTGGGGTGCCCGGACAAGCAGAATGTCGTTACCATGTGTTGATTTATAATTCTATTGGAAGATGGTGGCGACCCCGCAATGCACGTCTACCAAAATGCTGCATCAAATGCAAGACACCCTGTATACTCCCATATCGAGCAAAACCATTTGCGATTGATTGATAGTGGCCTGCGCTCAGGAAGTCCGTTAAAAAGACTAACATTGACCCCAAAACATGACGCCAACGTCTGGACTGGTACCGGATTAGAGCAATGTGCACAACGGACATGGCATAGGATTGTCTTTTCAGATGAGTCACGCTTTTGTTTTTTCAGTGATAGTCGCCGCGTACGTTTGTGGCATTGACGTCTAAACATTGCCGATCTTGCAGCATTTGTGAAATGACCTAAACGGCATCATGGTTTAGGACGCCATTCATACTTTCATTGACTTTATGCCAGACGTGTTTCGCAACACATGGTGGTCGTGCAACCTACTGACTGGACTCAGTTCTCATTCTCTATTATTAGTCATTTCGAATGGATCACTTTTTGCTCGCTGATGTCTAGTTCAGTTTGCTAACATTCGTCACATTCTGGCAATTCCTTCTTAGAGTTGCCTTTCCAATGTCGGACAGTGTATGTACGTATGCATACCAAATAGTTTAAAAAAATTTGAAGTCAAAAATAGAGTATTTTAGCTTAGAATATAAAGGCAAATTACAATATTATATATTTTTGGTATTCAAAGGAAAACGATTTATTCATTTTTTTTGTGTATTAGATGTCAAAAACATTTTTGTGCATTAGAATTGAGAAAATATTTTAATAAGAGTTGTTTTTTTAAACATGTATTCATTAAAATTTAATTTGTAATTAAAGCATCATTACTTAATTTTTTGCACTTGGTACAATTCTTGAAACGATTGACATAAATTATATGCATCTAGTTCATTTCCCTTAATAAGTATAGATTTTTTTATTTTCTTATAAAACGTGTGGAGAGAGCAACAGAAGGAATTCAGTTCTCCAAGCTTTGACTCAGTCACTTTTTTTTTAAAATCTTTTACTCCTGAATTTAATCGTTTTACAAAATACATTTCTAAATGATACAATTTCTCAAACATTTTTATATATCTTTTATTTCTAAAATTTAGGTAATTAATGCTATAATTAATAAAATTACTAAAAAAATAAAATTTCACCTACCAATATTGATTTGAATTTAAAGAATAAATAAAAATTAACAAAAATTACTTAATTAATTTATTAATTATAATATCACATTTCCTGTTTTATGTTATTAATGTATTCAACTGTACTAAATATAAACAAGTCAAAAATATCATAGAAAGGTACATAATATAAAGCCAAAAAATAATAATAATCATATGACCTGAAAAAGAAATTCATCTTTTGAAATTGACGATGCTACAAAGTATGCAAAATAAGGTTATCTCGATAGACTAGTTTTTTCTTAAGCTAGAGTACAGAAAACTATTTTTCTGACAATCTTATTTCCCCCATAAATCCAATAATTACATCACTGCTCACAACTATCTGGCATCCGCAAGAAAATCCAGTTTCTTCCTAAGTTCTTATTTGTTGTGGAAGCATCTTACACTTTCTTTCATCCCTTGGGACAGATTCTTTTGTCTCTTCAAGTCTCTTTTACTTATTTTTCTTGTTCATTTGGTGCGGAAAAATTCAAGAAAATAGCTTGATCTATTTTTCCCACTCTTGTATTTCTCTTAAAGTAGAAAGACATAAATGTGAAAGTATTTTTACTTTTCGATTGACAGTTTGATTAAGACATATTTATAATCCGAAAATCACGATATTGCCTAAGGTAGTACTTATTTTTAGTATTATGTAATTACAAGCTTTACCTAAGATACTTTTTAAATGGTCTATTATCAATACTTGTTTTTTCTATAGAAATTATAAGCAATGTTTATCCACTAATAAATGGATAAACATGGTATCGCTTAGCTTGTGATTTGAAAACTTGCAAAAACGAAAGAAATTTTTGTATATTATCAAAATATATTTATTAATTTATAAAAATGCAGTTTACGAATCTTTTCGGTATAATTCATTTCTTTGTATATGTAATGACATTTTTTATTAAATTAATGATAATCTCAAGCATTCATCAGTTGAGTGAAATCATTCAATCTGTATTTGTACATAAAAAATAGTTAAATAAATTGGAAAATTTTCCGATTTATTGAAGCATTTGTTTGTTACTTTAGGGGAAATTTGTTTATTATCAGAAATAGCACAAAAATGTTACCATGTAAGGCACATATGTTAGTAGGAAATTATTTTTTCAATGTTGAGCTTATTTCTAACACTCCGAGTTTCTGATGTTTTTGAAATGTTTTGAAATAAGCATCCCAAGTACTGTTATGGAAACAGAAGCAGCTAAACATGCAGACTAATGTTTTTTTTCAATTTCCTTTTTTGTATGAAAGCAAATTGCATTGATAATTAAAGTTTTTAATTAAATAATGCAGAGTTTTTTTAGTTAATGTATGTAGAACAAGTTAAAAAGTTTGCTGTGTAGACAATAGAAGTAAGCTCAGGTATTCACAAAGTCGTCAACTAATAAACTCTCAGAGACATTTCTGTAAATTTAATTCCAATTAATGATCTAAAGTAATCCTGAAATCTGAACAACATTAATTCAAATTTCGACTATATATTAACTTCTAGATCAGCATTTGGTGCTGGATTTTTGATGTACCACAAACAATTTATCACTTTTCTGCATCATACTGAAAAAGTAACTGGACGTTGTTTAAACTGTGATATACCCCTATATATATATATATATATATATATATATATATATATATATATATATATATATATATATATATATATATATATATATGCGCATATATATATATATATATATATATATATATATAGATAGATAGATAGATAGATAGATAGATAGATAGATAGATAGATATACCCTGCTTAGGTCTGAACATTTTTTGGAAAAATCGTATCTTTTAACCCACAAACAGCTGGTTGTGGGTCTTACAGATCCAATCGTTCTTAAAACACAGCATAGAAACTAAAATTTTTGGAAATTATTTCAGATCCTCAAAACTGTATTTATGATCAACTTCTTTCTAATGGTGTAAATATCTATATTTTTGAAAATCACTTTTGTTGATATTTTTTTTATATTAGGGTCTTCCAGGTCCTGCTCTTCTGCTCGTTTATTTTAAATAAAGATAATTTTATTAAGTTTTAGACTAAAATTAGGTGATATATTTTGTTTTAGGAGGAAATGAAATGGTTTGTTACTAGGCATAAAAATGATTCAAATGTTGGAGACTCCATTAATAAAAATAAATGAAGAAAAAATTCATGAACATAAATCTTGAAGGAAGAGCATATTCTCACAAGGATTCAAATTGAAGAAAAAATTATGACTTTTTGGCTCAAACTTTTTACACTGGTAAATAGTAGAGTAAAACTAAAAGTCTATGAAATAGTTGAGTTACTTTTCAGAACACTGTCCTAAAATTACCAGGAAACACAAATTATTTACGCTGGAGTTCAAAGTTAACATAATTTTCAGATTTGGTCACTTATTTCGATAACTACGAGACAGGTTTTAATGGAGTTAGATATGTAAATTACTATATTGCAATAAAAATAATTACGCAACACTTATAAAACACGCGGATGTTAGAGCAGAATACTCATTGAAATTTGAAGACATGTAACAGTGGATGCAGAATATAACAAGAAAATAAGTTAATAAAATGTATGTTCTCCTCTTACAGATATGCAGGAATTGCAGCGTGGTTAAAATTTGGTTGCTTATGATTTCTTTTGGAAATTGATTCCAGTCCTCAGTAACGCTGTTTTCTGATCGTGCGTGATTATCGGAGGCTGTTGCAAAATGCAAATGCCCATCCAGAGTGTACCAGATCTACTTTATAGAGTTCAAGTCTATAGATCTGCTTGGCCAACCCATCCGGCAAATATCTTCACTTCCTAGAAATTCGCCGAACAGAAGAACTCTATGTGACTTCCTGTTATTATCATTTAAAATGAACTAATCATCAATTGTGTAAATGAAAAATCGAGCATAGTACTTCAAGACTTCACCCCAATGTAAAAGACATGGAGAGGTGTGTGTCTATTTAACATGATGTCTGAAAATACCATTAAACTTCAGCCACCATAATAGAAGACACTGGAGAGAACTCGTAGACATTCGAGGGCAGGTAGCAAGCCTTTGATTCTCTCTATATGAGCATACGTTTGGAATATTTAGATTCCAATTTTTATCCTCTCTACACAATGCTAAACAGAGAATCTTGTGGGTATAAGTAAGCGTGACGCAAACCGTATATCTGTGTGCAAATAACCCCCTGTTATGAATTTATGTGGAAAAAATAACCCTTAAAACTAGCGCTTCTGTGGCCGTATTCAGGTCAATTAAAATCTGAGAAGCTTTAGCATCCCTGTTACGCGTTCTAGAATAAAACAAATAGAAATCATCTCCAGTTGTAATGACTCTTATATGACCTGCACAGGCTTTCTCTCTATAGATCCAATCTCCGGGAACTGTTTTCATAAGCTGTGCATGGCACTGAGCTGTACAAATCTAGATTTGAGATTGGCTTGCTTGAACGCTCTCCCCACAATTCACCATATCATTCCATCATACAAAAACCAGAGCAATTGGTCTTTTATACTCTAGAAGATTCCACACATTGTTGCAAGTAAATGTAAAATATCACGGAACTACAAATGGAACAGGGCTTGGTAATTTCTCATCATCATCATCATTCATGGCGCACCAGTCCAGGGGGGCCAAGTTCCTTCTGAACAAGTTTCTTCCAGCCACCTCTACTGGCAGCCAAACTCCTCCAATTTTTTGTTCCAATGACCTTGCAGATTTCTTCGACTGCATCCACCCATCTCAAGTTTGGTCTTCCTCTTCTTCTAACGCTGATGAGTTTTGCAAAAAAAAATTCCTTTAGGGTTTTATTGTCCTTCATTCTAATAACATGCTCAACCCAATTGAGACGGCATACTTTAACGTGATGTACAACGTCTGGCTCCTTGTACATTTAGTAGTTTTCTGTATAGTATCTTCTGCGCCAGATACCGTTTTCTTCGTACCTCCAAAGATACCTCTTAAAATGCTAGATAGCCCAACAGCCTCTCCTCTTTTACAGTCAAAGTCCAGGTTTCCGAGGCATAGGTCAAAACGGGACGGATAAGCATTCTATAGATCTGTAACTGAGTTTTTCATGATAAAAAATTAGTTTTTAATACATGTCTTAGGCCTAAAAAGGCTTTGTTAGCTGCAGTTAATCGTTTTCTAATCTCTGGAAGAATGTCATTATTTATGTTAAACATTGAGCCAAGATAGATAAGTTCATCAACTGTTTCAAGTTTATAATCACCAATGAGTAGATGAGTTTGGGTAAATTGGGTTCTAGGTACAGGGAAATATTTAGTTTTAATTTGATTAACAACAAGCTCAGCCCTTTTCGCCTCCGTCTCAATAGCTTCAAAGGCTTCTATTAAGTATTTTTTTTTACTTCTGGCTACCAGTGCAATGTCATCTGCAAACACCAACACTTGAACAGATTTTCCGAAGATACTGTCCCTGGTGTTGATACCAGATTTCCTGATGAATCTTTCAAGAACAATTTTAAACAAAAGACAAGATAAAACATTCCCCTGCCTTACTCCCTTATCAACGAAAAAGTCTCTATAGAGTTGTCCCTGTATCAGGACCCTACAGGAAGTCGAGTTGAGGGTCATTTTCAGCAAATTAACCAACTTTAATGGAATACCAAAAACATGCATAGCCTTAAATAATTCACTGCGGTCTACAGAACCGTATGCCACCTTGTAGTTAATGAACAAAATACGTAAATCAATATCAAATTCATGGCACTTCTCCATAATATGTCTAAGACCAAATATATGGTCCACTGTGGATTTGCCAGTACAGAATCCACACTGATAGTCGCCCACAATATTATCTACATATGGGACAAGTGCCTTGTACAATATTTTGTACAATATATATCACCCTTTTTGAAAATTGGGCAAAGCCAGCTTGTAAACCAATCCTCTGTCATCTTTTCGAATGACAAAACATACTGGATTATTCTATATAAGATCTCTAACAATTTTGGCCCTCCGTTTTTTACAAGTTCGGCTGGTATGAGATCTATTCCAGGCGCTTTATTGTTTTTGAGCTCTTTTATAGCAAGCAATGCTTCCTGCATAGTTGGGAGATCCAGCTCAAAAAGTCCATCTATGAATTCCTCCTGTGTAATCGCAGGATCAACAGTATAATCATTAATCTTTAGCAGGTCTTCAAAATGCTCAACACATCTCTCTAAAATTTGAGAGCCTTTACTATAGATAACACCAGCCTTATTTCTACAATAGTTGATTTTAGTTTTAAAATCTTTTCGACAATAACTGACCTCTTGAAACAATGCATGACATTCATTGGTCTTCTTGAGGTGTTCCACATCTTTGAATCTTTCTTCCTCAAAAGCCCTTTTCTTAGTCCTGAAAACCTTCTCCTCATATCTTCGTGCCTTATGATACTCCTCCAACAAACCCCTGCAAGTACCATGCTGCAAAGATCTTTTATATGTAATAAGTTTTTGCTCATTTGCATCTTTACATTCTTCATCAAACCAATCCTTACTTTTCTCCTTAGTCTTGTGGCCCAAAATTTCAGCTACTGTATCAGAAATGGCCCTTTTAAATTGGCATCATAGTTCTTCAATATCGGCCTCATTGGAGATATCCAATTTCACTTCCGAAATTCTCCTTTAACACCTTAAACACCCAGAGAACTTTTCATAAAACATTTCCTTCTCTTCGTCCCGTTTGTTCTCTGTAGGGGCATGTATATTAATAATATTATAATTTGCAAGCCTCCCCCTGAAACGTAACTTGCATAATCTTAGTGTAATATCCCTAAAATCCATAATTAAATGTTTCAACCTCTTAATAACTAAGAAACCAGTTCCCTCTATATGCTTTTTGTCGTGGCAGCTGTAAAACAATAGATGAGTTCTCTTGATTAGCGAACCCTGCTCAATCCACCTCATCTCCAGGACCACAGCAATATCCACCTTGTAACTATCAAGTTGCTGTATAAGCTCCTTCTGGGTTCTAGCACAATAAAGACAACGCGCATTCCAAGGACTAAAAATCAAGTCCTTATATACTTACCGAGTTCGTCTACGAGTTAGGCACCGGTCAATTTCCTGTTCAGACTTCGTAACTGAAAATTTTTTCCGAGGTGAGGGGGTTAATCTCACACCCAATCCCCGACCTGGAGGAACAGTCCCCTGATATAATCCCTAGGGGTAGGGTACCCGGCTATCCCCCCTATTTTTGAAGCCTTTTACGTCACGCATAGGCTACGTTGGGACTATTCTTACCCCCTGGTCACCACACGGGGCTTGGTAGTTTATAATGGTCTAAACATTGAACTGTATTAAAAGTTGGTGAAGTATTTTGAAAGAATTTGCTGAGTAATTCATGAAAGAACATATTTAGAAAGGAGCATGCATGGATCACTTCCTTCAGTATCTGATGGAACTACTGTTAAAATATTTATCATCAAGTGAGGCAAGTAAGTCATCAATGAAAAATAAAAATTTGGCCATAGGAAAATATATATCTGTCTGATTATAAAAACTTATGTCGGAATAATAAAAACTACCTGTTATGAAAATACTAAAGATATTTACAAAAATAAATAAATAAAAACATAAATAAATTATAAATATTCTTTTTTAACAATTTATTTTGAGTATTTACAAATTATCTATTCCTTAGAAGAAAATGCATTAAAATTTATAAAAATACTTTTAATAATTTTATTTAGCAAAAAATGATGACCGGGCCTCATAGGTCCACCGCGCATTATCGTACATGTTCCCCCGGGTTAAAAGTGAAAACTTTTCAAGTAAAATTTTATTCTCATTGGAAAGTTAATTAAAAATGGATCAAGATTATTTTTTTTTCAATTTTGTCAGATCCATCTAATTCTATATTACTTGAGTAGGAATTAGTTTTTCAAAGGCATCGTATTCAAGCACAATTACATTTTATACATTTTATGTCTCAATAATTTTTACTGCCAATATCATTAAGAGTATTATCTTGTTCTTTCATAAGAAATTCAAAACTGCATTCAGTTTTCGAGAATTCATTTTTAAAAAACACATTTCAATTTTCAAGGAAATCTTTTACTTTAAATGAATTTGTTTCTATTTCAAATAAAGATTTTAAGTTATTAATTAAAGACCTAGCTGTTCTGTTACAATAACTTAGCCTTAAGGAGTGAAAATTTATTGAAGAACACTCTCATTCTTATTTTAAATGCAAATAAATAAATTGGCTATCAAAATAATATAGCTTTGTTGGTTATTATTATCTTTATTTTCGTATAGTCTTGTTTATTAAAACAAATTTATTCTATCGTATTGTTTGTGAAGTTTAATTAAAATATTATAGATATGTTTACTGATGGCTAGATATTTTAAATAACAAAGAAAATGACTGTAGAGCAGGAAGAAAAGTATATTTTTTTCACTTCAACTCCAAAATATTATTTAAAAACTCTAATCTTTATAATCACAATCTTTTTAATTATATTTGCTACTAGAGACGGCATAATGATGACATTTTGATAATCAGAATAATTTTTTACTATCGTTAAATTAAAGATGAGGAAATATGTGTTATTTTTAATTTCATGGTAAAATGATGGACATTATTTTCATTTTTAGTAGTTGATAAAAAAAGGAAACAAACAATTCTTTTCTTTAAGGAAATTTTTTTTTGTATATACAATGTTTCAAGTTAAATTCTTAAGTCATTTTATCACACATATATGATTTTACTGACTTTATCTTACATTCAATAAATCTTCTGCTCAGCACTTTTGAGCTTCACGGACAGTGATTTTTCATTGAAAGGATAAAATATTCCAATTCTTTATTTTAATAAAATAACTAAATTCCCATTCAATATTAAAAAATTAAAAAAATTGGATGACAGTTGCGTACATAAAAGAGAAATATCTTTTTCTTGAATAGAAATACATTTTGAAAAACTACGATGATATGTTTCATATTAATCAGACTACATAGAAAAACAAAACAACCATTGTTTTGTCATTTCATCAAAATTATATGTAAAGAAAAAAATAGTTGTCACACAGACTGTCAAACACATTTTTTTCTGAAACGAAAAATAAAACAGTTTAAGGATTTATGAGCTCATCGTTTGACATTTTGAACAAGGCACATAAAATTGATTTTTTTTATTCCAATACATGTGAGTAAAATGAAAAACAGATTCTAAAATTGGAAATACTATACGAGAAATTTACTGATAAAAACATTATTAAATATGCATTCCTATTTTTAGTAACTGTAGTTTAAAAATACAAGACAAATGACGGTAAGAAATATTTTTGAGGATCTAGTAGATATTTAACAAAAATTAAACTAACAATAACTTTATTCTACTACTTGTTATAAACACCATAAATTAACAATTATCTACTTTAATAATATTCAAACATTTGTAAAAAAATTAATGGAAAATAAAGTATTTTTATATTTATTTACATATTAAGTAAATTTTTTTAGATTTTGACATCATTTAAAGTTCCATACACTAAAATATATAGCCATCATTGATTCTTCCTTCAAATTTCTTTTATTTCATTAATCTTTAAAACTGTATATTCTTCGGAATAAATTAAAGTTAATAATATAAAAAATCATATAAATTTGCTCCTCAAAAAAGTTAACATGTTGTTCAAGTAAATCATTAAATCGACATTATACGTGATTAATATTTTTAAATTTCAATGAACCATATGAGAAAATGGCTATTCAGTTATTAAGAACTATTATTAAAGGCAAATTTATCTAAGCAGTGCGGTATATTTTTTTAAAAAAAGATTATTTTGGCGTTTGAGGAATATAACTGCAATGGTGGCTTATAATTTAATTAATTTTTTCTTAAGTTTCATCACATTATGGACAGTTATAAATCATTGTAGATTTAAAAATAAAATTTTATCTAAACCCATATTTTTGTCTTTTGATTTTAACAAAAATATCTGCAGTTTTTTAGGCTTATTATTTGATTGAAAAATGAAGAAGATACATTAAAAGAATTACCTTATAGTAATTAAATTGTGACAAAATTAATACTTCTGTCCAATGTTTTTAACAGCAATTCCTTGTAAAGAATAACTTACGTATGTTGTAAGAGAATACATTAAAACTATCAGAAGGTATTACTTAGTGTCATTTCTAATATTTTAAATTAAACAAATTTTTTGATTATGAATCATTTTTGTTATAGTATATTCTTTTGGTAATCGACTCTGTATGTGTATTGACCATTTAAAGTCATGCAGGGAATCCAAATACTTATCAAAGGAATTAAACAAAAATAAAATACTAAATAAATGTTTTTACTATTTAGAAAAATATTTTTTTGGTTATTATTTGTAAAATTTCAAATACATTATTGTGCTTTGTTTTTGCACAAAATGATGTTTAATATTAAAGAAGAATGATTATTAGTTATATAAAATTCTGCTAATTTTTAATTTGTAAAAATCATAAATTGGAATATATAACTAACATCAAAATAATTTTATAATTTAGAAACACTATACATATAGTAAAATTTTTTAAAAAAAGTAGATTATACTTTCAACAATAACAAAATCCTAATACTTTAATTTTCTTTACTCATATTATAAACCAATTAATTTCTTATATTTTCTATTAAAAATTTGCAGCATGAATTTTCGATTTTAAAGAAAAAATCTATAGTTTTTGCATCACACATTACGTCTATTTTACTAAAACGAAAATCAGTTCCTGTAATTTTGTTGTAATACTTGGTTGTACCCTTTCTTCACCCTTGACTTATTGATAATAAAGGAAAGTAAATGATTTATATACATAATTTTCACATTTATTAATGAATTAAAATATATTTTCAAAAATGAAATCACAGACAAACACACACACACATACCAATTTAAGAGTAGATAGTTTAGTAAAAAAAGCTTTAATTGGATGAAATAATTTAATTTATTTATAAAAAAATAATCACAAAAGCTATAAAAATGTTACAGGTGACTCATGCATTAGCAATCCCAGATGAAATATAAAACGTTTATATTCTTTTAATAATTTTATACTAACTTTTCATAAAAACTTTCAAATAATTCGAAAATAATGCTCTATCTTAATAAATTGTGTGCTGAATAATACAGTGCAATTTCTATAAAGACCTTTATACTATATTATCCTTCTTATTATATTACATGTTATGTTATATATTACGTATCATTTGTATAAGCAGAACTTAATAATATTTAAAATTACTTTTTAAACTTAAATATGGTATTTTCTTAATAATTATTTTCAGCTGAAATTTTTTGCTTTGATATTTGGATACAAATAAGGAAATATGTAACCATCTCAATCTTTAAAAAACTTATAAATATTTATAATGTTTGTTAAAAATATGTACAAACCAATTAGTGAAAAAAGAAATAGGAAACTAAGTAGTTATTACACTTAAATAGATTTCAATTAAATAAATGGAAAATAGTTTTTTTTTAATTAATACATTCATTATTTGAATGGAATTTCTTTCGATTGCAAGATAAATATTACATTTATTGTCAAGGACAACTGTGTGTGTGCTTTTTAATACTTCAAATTTAATTTAAGAGCTACTATATATTTAAATAAATAAGATATACAATTGAACAAAAAATAAAAACGTTAAGAAGAGATTGTAAATTTGCTAATGGAAATTACTAATAATTTCTAAATCCCATTATATTTATTTAAATATAAACAAATATGTTAGGTTTTTTTAGATTACAAACAGATTTTAAGCTTCTTCATAAATGCACAGAAGCATTTTTAAAAAAGAAAGTATTTAATATGTAAAATCTTCTCTCATTAAAATAAATAAATTTAATTAATAAATCTTAAATATATTACTTTTATGAAACTGTAATTTCCATTGAAAAAATCTATACAATTTTTACAACAAAAAATAAAAATCTAAAATTTATAAATATTTGAAAAATGATATTATATTATTTCGTGTTTGCTAATAATGTATTTTCCATTCCAGTTTACACTTAAATAAAAAAAATGTTTATGTTTCACGTGACAATTTTTTGTTATTAAAACTTGTGTGTGATTTTTTTCGTTCTCATTGTTTGTGTTAGTTTAATTACAGGAAGCGGATTATTATTATTTTTATTTTAGTTAAAGAAGCTATTGTGCCAATTTCGGGATACAATTTATCACAAATTTCGCACTATAACTCCTTTATTGACATATTTTAAAATAAATTAAATGGATAAAATTTCTACATAAATATAACCAAATACACGAACATAAATATTCACATATGTTTTTTATAGTAATATTAAAATTAGGGTTACTTTCACTCAGTAAGATTATTATGTTAATGTATACAAATAACCAAGTTAAATTTATATGAAAGGTAATGCTAGATTTTTGAGATAAATTTCTAATATGAATTGATAATGATATAAATAAATTTATTTCTGAATTAATATGTATTAAACGTTGCTTCTTTAAAAAACCCTTAAGTTGTTATGCTAAAATTTATTTTTGTGGGAAACTAAATGAAAACTGCTAATTACTTAAAAATATAAATTAAGTGAAGAGTTCTGCAAACAATTTGTTAATGTAAGAAAACACAGTAAATATTTTAAAATGTGGATTTAAAATTATTTTAAATCTGCATAGAAGGATTTTTGAAATTTGCGAGAACTTCATCTTTTAGATTGTGAGCATACTTAACAAAATAAATACACCTGGTTGGCTCAAATAAAAAAATAGCAAATTTCAATAACTTGTACAGTAAATATTCACCTTACAAATTAATTTAATTTTTTAACATTTATGTTTATTTATGTGTGTTGAAAATAATAAGTAATAAAAATTACAATAAAAATTTTTACATCATTTAAAATGAAAATATAAATTTTCTTCTATGCCTATAAATTCATGAGATGTTATATCAACAGGAAAGTACACTTTGTTTCAGGTAAATTACATTTCAGTTATTGTTCAAACTATAGTTAATTCTGGAAATGTTTTCGTTAAGTAATATAACGTTAAAATTATATAAGAATAGTGAAAGAGAAAAATTAATCTTAAAAAGTTAATTTTGAGATTTTGCAAAGAACATAGAAAATGAAATAAAATTAGTTTTTAAATATATTTTTAATCGTGTTATTCAATTATATATAAAACAAATCATAATGTCTCGTTCATTCAAATCCATTCATTTTAACATTTCATGGCTCAGGATTTTTTATAAATATATAATTAATTTTACTATTCAGCTATTAATTAAAAATGAATTTTTTATATATCATGATGTAAACCTACTAATAACAATTAAGGAAAATAATTATCAACCTAATGATAACTTTTGATGAAATTATTTAAAATTTCAAGTTATATACAAAGTGCATTTTAAAATATTCAAAATAAAATATACTGTTAGGAAACTCTTAATATTAATATACTATTACTATTAAGAATACTAAGTATTCTTAAAACTAGAAAGAATACTAAGTATTCAAATTGACATCGTAGAAACATATTTAAACTTATGAATTGCATTATACTATTAATCGAATAAATATCTTACCTTTTATAAAAAAAGAAATCTAAATCTAGCAAAATCATAAATATTATACATTTTTAAATGTAATTTATAGGAACTAATATTTTCATTAGCTTCCTTTTTGAAAGGATTGTATACTATGCGATACTATAATAAAGGAAAATTCCGAGTAACAATAATTTGCACAATGACATTCAAGTATTAGAAAGAGAAGTTAATGGAAAAATGTTTTCCCAGAGGTGCTATCAGTTGTACATGAACAGTTAATAAAAATATTTTCTTAAGAAACTCAGTAAGTATATATTTTAACTAATAATTAGCAATCTCTTTTTTATCAAATAAAGTAAATTGTTATTTATATAACTTGATATACTGTCATTGTTGCTTAAGTTTTTTTATTATTATTATAAAAATTTGTCTTAATTTACAAGCAAATTTGACTACTTTTCCATTCAGAACTATCTAGATTTTCTTTATTAGAGGTATTAAAGCGTAGGTTACGCAATTTAATAGATATTGCTACTACTATTTAAGTTGTATATTTGTTTTCAAAAATTATATTCAATATTTCATTTTAATTGATACTTCTCCCACTTTTATAGGCTAATGTTGACAATCAGAATTTTCGCACTCACCTATTTAGATATTTTAATATTAAAAAATCTTAAATTCAAATTTCTTTAAAGTGTGTTTCATATGAACAAGATAACTATATCTAATATCTTAGTTTTATCATATATAGTAATTACAACATAATATATCAATTCACATGACCATAATTATGAACACCAACAGAAGATCATTGCTGATTAATTGAATTACCTTAATTCTTGTTTATTTATTTATTTAATTTTTGCATGAAATGTGTTTTATTAAGAGGTGGAACAATGTAGCAAATTTCTTATCAATTGTAAATATAAATTTTTTTGTTAATTTAGCTATATACATATATCTTAAAATATCTGTTATATTCTCTTGAATTTTAATATTTTCTAATGTATAAAAATAAAGAGGAAAAATTGAAATAAATAAAAATTTAATTTCATCCAATATTAAATAGACTGAACTTTTTTTCCATTTCATTTCGTAAAAAACAAACATTTTTAGTTTAGAATTTAATTGGCATTAAAAATTAAAAAAATAATTAATTTGATATTAAGTCCACTGAACTTATTTTCTGTTCTATTTCGTAATATGCAAGAAGAAAGTTTCAGTTATTTCTAATATCATAAATTTTATCAGACAAATGATATCACGACTTATGATAGTTTTCTTATTAAGCCTTTCTTATTCTTTTCTCAGAAGCAAATAATTAAGGAATTAGAATATTATAAACAATTTAAAGTAAAATTGTTTCTTTATTCATTATGATAGTAATTTTTTACAATTGCATTGCAAGAAATAATAATTTATAGATTGTTATTTCCAGGAATTTATCTTTATAATAGCAATTCATATGTTAGTAAATATGCTTTATGATAAAACGGAATTTACTTCAAAGATTGAATACCATTTAAAATACTGTAAATAATAAGTTTGAAGAATATATTCCAAAATTTATGACAAATGAAATGTTTAGTTAGCTTGTTCTACTACACAATAAACATTCAAGTATATCTAACGTATTTTACTAAATATAGCACAATAAGTATATATTTGTTTTAGTTTTATTTAATAAAAGTATATCAAACAATTAGAATTGACTTACACACAAATTTAAATTTATGTAAAAACAATTTTTGTTTTTAAGTCTAATTTATTTTAAAACTTTATGGAACATAACACTGTAAAATAATCTTTAATGTTATTACATTTATTTAAATTTAATAAACAATATTATTCTGTTAAGTACCATTTATAGTAGACAGACTTACTAATTATTAATTATAAACTGTATATTTCACAGCAAAAATTTTTATAAATTGTGTACTTCACATCTCCAATTTTTTATAAACATAATCAGAATCCTATTTTGCTTATTTTGTTTGCATAAATTTGTTACTGAAATGTAAAAAATATAAATATATATATTACATGCTTATTAAAAATAAATTCCTATTATAATTGTTTAAAGACAGTTTAGGTAAAGTATATATATATATAAATATATATATATATATATATATATATATATATATATATATATATATATATATATATATATATATATATATATATATATATATATATATATATATTTATATATATATATATATATATATATATATATATATATATATATATATATATATATATATATATATATATATATATATATATATATATATATATATATATATATATATATATATATATATATATATATATATATATATATATATATATATATATATATATATACACATTATACAATTCAACAAAATAGTCTCTTGTTGAAATTTCTAATTTTCAAGCTCGAACAATTTCTTTTTAAATTACATTCAAATTTCTCGACTAAATTTAATGCTATAAAAATAGATCCTTCAACTAAATTAAAACAAATTATAATTTGCTAGAATAATTATAATTTTTACAACTTTTCCTGTTATTAAGAAAACGGAGTGAGAGCAAGTAAATATTTTAAAACCTTTCATTCTTAAATAAACTTTATCTCATTAAATGAAATTTAAAATTTCAAAATACCTTTATTTATTTTAGAAAGTCATTCCGTATTCACATTATTTAACTGTAAAGGCTGATTTGGCTTTTAATGTCTTTACTTTAATAAAATCATAAACTAAACGGATGATAAAATAAAAAGTTAATAATCCATATTTGATTTTGATTAACGTTTTGTTTATCTTAACAGAGAGTAAATATATTAGCTTTGTTTGAGTTTGAATCGGTGGAGAAAGCGTTTATTTTACTTTAAATATTTTCTTATGTGAAATTCATTAATGTCTTTTTACGTAAATATTTATATGGAAAATATCAACTTTAAGTAAATTAAGATATTACATTTTACAGATGAGTTTATAATTGAATAAAATTTTAAATAAACTACATGAAATGTTTCAATTATGTATGTAGTAAAAGTTTAAGCTACCTAGATTTAGAAAATAAAAATATAGCTTTTACACTGAATTAACAATGTAGAGAATGTTATTGTTCAGTTCAATATATACTTAAATTCATAAATTATAAGATGAAATGAAAAGAAATTCATTTAATGACATAATATTGTGAATTATTGACTGCAGAAATTTGTTTATTTCAACACAAAGACTACACAATTTTTTCTATCTGCTGCTTTGACAGTTAAGTTATTTATTTAAATAGATTGAAAACAATTTAGTTTATTAGGTTAAGCTAAGTTATTTTTATTAAAAATCTTTGCGCCAGTTTGTATATGTAATAATATATGTGTAAAATATTTAGCTAAAATAAATACTGAGAATATGTTAATTTCACTATTATTAGTATATGAATTTTATTTATTCTTCTATCTTATTAACAATGAAAAATTAAAAATATAATTTACAGGATTTCTTTAGAACTTAAAAAATGCCACTTGCTGTTTATTAAGTTTAATGATTCTTGCTCATCGTTCAAGCTTATTTGTATGAATCAATCTTGCATACAATCCTTATACATTATATTACACCATATATTCTCCGTTTGATTAAATGCTCATCTTGATTAAAATCTTGTTGTTGCTGTAGTTACCACTTTCGCATATTTAAAACATAGAAATTCATATGTTTTGTATACCATTGTAATAAAGGCCCAAATAGTAATAAATATATAAAGCATTACGTAACATGTATTTTTACATATATATACTGTAGAATATTCCTTTTAACAAGTTAAAGTATTATTTAAGAAAAAATAAATTCTTATAATATTATGATGAATATACTATGGACTAAGGTAAATATAATTAATTGAGAAGGTACTTCTTCATAACAATATTATGTACAGCGACAAATATTAATTATTTATTTTTATATTTCGGAATAGGATATTGATTACATAATAAAAAATAAGTTTAGGCAACTTTTATATAGCTCATTATAATATTTAAGGCATCAATAAGTAAATAAACACAATGACCTGAACAATAAAATCTTTATTGATTCCATAAACGTAAAATATAAAAAGTCATTTTGGCTGTACTATAATGTGATCCATATAGTCTCCAGCCAGTTTTCTTTCTAATTATGTTTCATTAGCATGTTTCGTTAATTTTAACTTGAAACTTCATACCTAATTAATTTAAATTAAATTTAGAGTTTTCGGTAAACTGAAATACGAAATGAATTAAAAGTAGATTTACTTACACTAATAGAGGCTGGTTCGATAATGATGGTTCATGGGAGAATATAGCATCCAAGATAATCATTAGTTTGCCATGCAATATAATGGTGATTGTCGCTAATGTAGCGTAATTTCTATGAAGTGAGTATTATTTCTATATTTTATGAAAGCAGATTACTGTGATCAAAAGGCTTGGGCCTGATAGTTTTGTAACATCGCTTTTCCTCATTTCAATATTCATTTATGAAGTAATTTAGGAGCATTTCAATTGAAAGAAAATCTGTGTCTCAAATTTAGAAATGATTAACAATATTGATATCACAAAATATATAGGTTATTGTAAGTAAACTCTCTAATCTACAATCGTCAAATAAAATGTATTTGGTGCACGTAAGCAAATCACTGTTAGTGGCTGATTTTGCAAAGGAATAACAATGCAGGTAAAAATATAATTGTGTGCTCGAAAACAAGAGAATACACTATTTAATGATTTGTCAGTTCAACGCGTAACATATATACTACTTAATTGCTTTATTGTATTCTTCAATGTATTATACTTTCCATTATATTGTGTTTGAATACTAATAAATTTGAAAAAAATGATAGCTAAATTAGTAAGGAGTAATAGTACAGTTATGATATATTCTCTGCAAAGTGATTTCTGTGATGATCTGAATACAGCTGCGTCATTTTCATTTTCTTATGAATAGGAAAAACAAAATTCACTGCAATTGTACATAAAACTCGATAAATCATTTTGTGATGTTGCTTAGATTTTGGAAACACACATATTTTAGGATTTTGTTATTTTATTATTAGATATAATGAATACAAGTTCACCCTGACAAGTTATTGAACCGTGAACAAGATATTGCATTGATCTGGAAGAGAAATGCTAACAACACTAATCTGCCTTTATTTCTGGTTTGTGATTTCTAAGTAAGACACAACACACACACACACACACACACACACACACACACACACACACACACACACACACACACACACACACACACACACACACACACACACACACACACACACACACACACACACACACACACACACACACATTTAACTGAAACACATTTTTTTGCTCCCAATCTAAATTAAATTCAGGTAAGTATTGGCATTTAATACGCAAAAATTAACCATGAATTGCATTGTATCATCGATAAAAATACGATTTTCCACAAAAAATTTTCTTAGGTGTTGATTAAACAGTGGATCACAAGCTATGATAATATCCTTCTGCAATTCTCTATTATTCTGTTCGCTTCAAAATGTTAAATGATTTTCTGCAACTGTGGTAAAAAGGAAGGCGTGGCAAACACTGCAATCACTTTTTCTACCATTCACTTCTCTTTAAATACAATGTTTCAAAAAAGTATTATTCGCACTTTAATCAGTAATCTGTCATTGTATTAATCATTGCATTTGTTTTCACTTTCCTTTATTAAAAGAAATACATAAATATTCTTCTGTAGGAAACATGGATCATGAAACGAGAATGAAATATCTAAGTTTTTTTTAAAATGAATGTGTATTTAGACTTCAATAAAGTTATTACTTTTTTCACTTGAAATTACAGTAAACAATAAAAGTAAAAAAAAAAGTTTAATTTCTTGCAGATGCTCTTTAACGCATAAAATAATTTCATTCTTGTGTTTAATTTGAAAATTAAAAATTTTGCTGTTTCATTTCTTACTGATTTATAAGAACATTATATCTTTTTTTACATTTATTACATAATACTATAATAATTTAAAAAATTTAAATTTAATAACGTAAGGAAAATTTCAACAAACGTAACAGAGATTATTTGAATTTAAATAAATATGACATAAATATTTTTTTTTATTTTTCAATATCAGTTGAAATTTAATAAATTGATTTTAATTTAAATCAATTAGAAGGATCAATAAGGATTTAAATCAATAGTAAAATTTTATTCGTTTTCCCAAATTTGATTGAATGAAAGAGCTCAATTTTTTTATACAATAAAAATGCATTATAATTTACTGGTGCTTTCAAAATTTTCTCCCTCCAACGATAGATATATTTATATCTATATTTTAAACATAGTAGTGTTTATCAGCATTTAATATTTTCAGATTCACTTTTTAAATATATCTTTACTTGTTAGTAACTTTAGCCATTAACTAAAATTAAAGGCAATCCTGTTAATTTTTATTGATAATTTTGTTAAAACACAACACGTTATCGTTGAAATATAAATGTATATAGCCATACTCCCATTTGATTACTTGTATGCAAAAAAAATAATTACACCTTTTATACAGTAAACTGTAATGATCCATCTTTACTTATCTATTTGTCTTAATAAACCTATCATAGAAAAATTTTCTTTCACATATGTGTGATTTTATTTAAATGTGTGCGTGTTTTTACTCTAGATTATATATGCGTATATAATTAATATTTTTTCAATACAATTTTACTTTTCTTTATATTTTATTTCATCTCGTATTTCTGTTTTCAATTTGCCACATAATATTTTGATTTTATTTGCTAAGCAAGAAATATAATTCAACTTCAACGTTATTTCTTAAAAATGTAAATTAATTTATAGCATATGTTTCGTGTTGGACATTTATTATTATTAAAAAATGGAGATTAATTTTTTTGTTCTTTTGAATTACTGTTTTTTTAGTTTACTGAATATGTTTTTTAACTTGCTTTTTCAATCTGTTGATAAAAATATATACCGAAAAGTGTTTTTACAATATAAGAAAAAAAACTTATATTTTTACTTGTAAATGTGTAAGTAAATATTCCAAACAGTTCTTAAATGCTTCTTCAGGATTGACGAAATTGTTAAGATTATGAAAATTTAAGATAACAATTTGCTCTCGATATAAGTTTTCACCGAGAGATCACTATCAGAAGAAGCATTTTGTCCAAAATACTCTACAAGAAAATAATCTCCTATCGCAAGTAATTCCAAAATTTAAAATTATGGAAGAATTTTTTTCCTTAAGATTATCAACTAATTTTACCTTTATTTAAAATTAGTTTGTGAAACAATTAGTTGGGCATATTTTTAAAACCTAAATATGTTATTTGACCAAAAAAAAAGCTAGGAAAATTTATAAATGTGAACTAGCTTATATAAACCTATGTTCCGAGTATACATTGATCATTCTATATCAACATTTAACAACATAATCATGCCTGTTAAATTAACAAAAATGAACAATATACCCAAAAAGACGTTTATTTCAAAAGCCAGGTTTGCTCATTTATTTATAGAAGGAAACGATTTAAATACACATATAAATATCAATCTAGTCTTTAATCGATGTCAGAAAAATATTTACAATTATTATAAAACTACTTAAATTGCTATGAGTCAAATGTTTGCAAGTTTAAACAATATCTAGTAAACGTGTTCATAGGTATGTAATTTAAATGTACGGGAAATATTAAAACTTAGAAATACAATATAAGAAACTACAATATAATACTCGTAAAAAAGGATGAGTTATTTTATAATTTTGCAAAAATATATTTAAATATAAAACTTATTTCAATCTATTTTTTTATTAAATTAATTATTGTAACTTTTTTTAGGTATTTCTATGTGTTTCTATATGTGTAGAAATTTATATTATATATTTACGTAGGGTATTTTCCCCAGAAAGTACAAAAAAATCTTAATGAAAGGAAAGAAAAGGATTGTTAATGGCATTTATAATATTGAAGATAGTGTGCATATTAAATTTTTATATTAAGTTTGAAGTAAAATACGAAACATAAAAAATTAATGTACGAACAAGGATAATTAATATTCTTTACTGAAACAAATGAAGAAAATCAATCTATTTTTACACATCGTAATCATAATAATGTATTTCCGCAAACATTTACCTTTTACCAATATTTATTTATAAAAACATTTTTGTGAATATGTGTTTATTTCATAAATTCATGTTTTGGACAGAAAGTTTGTTGCTAATGATCATTTTCTAGACAATTATATCTCTGACTATAAATTATTAAAACCTTTGAAACTGATTATGATCTTTTAATTTGGTAAGTTAAAAATCTATTCTATTATTTATATTCCTGCTCTATAAAATAATATATTCACAATATGATTATTTAAGAGAATTTAAAATTAATTTTTTCATCACATGCAATGAATTATATTATTTAATTTCAATCAAGTTTTATCTTAACTCATCTTCAGTAACAATTTACAAAAAAATAATAATAACAATAAATCAATGAAGGGAAAATAAAATAGTGTAAAATATTTTCATTTGCTTTTTTTTAAATATGAAGTTTTTCATAAAATTTATTATTTTCATATTGAAATATTCTCAATCAATATCTCTCGGCTCTATTTAGAATTTAATTTAGGTGAAAGTTTTATAACAAAAGCAGTATAAAACTGAAGGATGATTTAACATACCCTAAATAACGCTGCCTTGCTGATTAAAATACAAGATAAAATGTGGCAGTTATCTTTTATGAGATCATGAAAGTGTCTTACTATCACTAACGATAAAAGATCTCACTTTCCTACAAAGAAGGCATTAAATTGGACAATCTAGTAACTTCACAAGTAGTTTCCCTCTTACTGTACCAGTTTTTTAAATTGAGTTCCTCTATGTAATAAAGAATTAAACTTTTGTGAAAGTTATAACCTGAAGATAAAAGTAGTGTAGAAAGTGGAAAAATTACTGTCTTTTGTTCATTACCAGAAATAGAGCAAAGAGTTTCCTAAAATGTGCTTCAGCAAGAATTTCATATACTCTTGCATCTAACTGCACAAATTAAGTTGCAGATTCTTAGAATTTTTAAACAAGTGCTAAAAGAATTTTGCTAAATTTCTGATTTGTTAAATACGTAAAAAATTTAAAATAAATTTAATGTTTTTATGAAATGCAATAATTAAATTTCTTCAAAGTAAATTGATTCACGATTCATTACAGTTAGTATTGAATACATAAGGGACCTCATGATAATTTTACTTTAGTTGGATTTAAATGTGAATGACGAAATAGATGATATATATTTTATATTGTTAACATTTCAAATTTGTCATTCAACTTAAAGCATAAATATTAATAAATTAGCGTATCAACTGATTTGGAAAGTTTCTCTTTTTATATACCTTTGCCTCAAAATAGCAATATAATTTATTTTTAATAATACTTATATTCAACAATTTAAGTATATGATACATCATAGCATGAATCATAAGATGCATAATTAATCAGATTAATAATAATAATTTAATGAAACTTCAATGAAGACCACGAAAGAACAACTATGGAAAAATAAAGATAAAAAATTAAATACAACTTAAAAAGCTAAGCATATACTTTTGAAAAACATTTTTATAATATAAGTGAATTTAAATTTTGATTATATTAAAATAAATATTTATGTATCGCAATATTTTTCAACATTCTTTTATTAGTTCTTTGATATGTCATGAATAGATTAAATTGAAAATGTTGCACAATAACTATTCAGAAATTTGTCTTGCAGTGAAAAGATATTTCTGCAGTTTCTTCTAAATTTAATTTTGCTTTTCTTCTATTCCTTATAGTAAGCAAAACAGCTCTCTATGATCAATAATGAGGCAGAAAAAAATAAATAATGTTCTACAACAATAAGTTTTATAATTAGCTTGAATTGAAATTACGCTGTTTTAAGGTTAAGCAACTTTACATATTTGCACACAGTGCAGGTAAGCTCCGGACTATATCTAGAGCTTAAAGGGTTTGGATTACTCACCTATCATCATGCAACTCATAATTTCAAGCCACAATCAATCAATCAATATCCACCTATTTCTACTTAATTTCTTCATTTTCTTACAAGATTTAAAAAAAGGATTATTATCTTTTATGCTTTATTGCATCATTAATTGATAGAAATTTGACTCCACTATTATAATTAAATTTGCTGCTTACTTGATATTATAATATTGATTTATTTTATTGAATATTTACGTTTTCTGCACACTGCGTTAAAAGAAGTAGAAACTGGCTTCATTATAGAAAAATAATGTGTAAAAAATTACTAGGAACTAATTAAAATTTATAGTCATTCAACATTAGAAGAAAAATTTATATATTTTTGTGAAAAAATTCCTCCCGATCAGGGACTTCGTGGCTCAGTCGGTAAAGCGTCGGACTCGTGAGCCGGAGATTGCGGGTTCAAAAGCAAGCGCGGCAAGTTGCGTTAAAAAATTTTTCTGTTAATTTCTTAATTAAGTTAATTATGTAAATTTCAGTTTCCAATTTTCTGCGGGCCTTCCAAGTCTGGAAGGTTCCGAAACTGTATATAAATAGCGACTGATTAGATTTTTAATAATAATAAAATCTTGATTTAATCTTGGGCGCTTTCGTTTCCATTGGCTTTACTACATTCACATCATCTACGCGACAATATTTATTTTATTATCAAATATTTGAAGAAACACTTAATGAATAAAAATTGAATTAATTTACACTTTTTTGAGAATTCAAACTTAGATGAGTTTCATTGTTAAAATTAAATGATTTACAGTAGGGTACACGTTTTCACAGTATTTTAATGATTTGACAATGAAAGTATTACGTTCTTTTCATCTTAAAAAAAGGCAAAATAGAATATGATTTCTTTTATATAAGCTAGTGAGTTTTTGTGTGTATCCTTGTGCTGATTAGCTGATTAAAAAGCTGAGCATTTACAACGATGGAAAGTTTAGCAAATGTATATTATCAGAAGTAGTTATTTGATAAAGAGACTATTTTATTTATTTAAATACAATAATATTCTATCTCTCTCTCTCTCTCTCTCTACACACACACACACACACACACATATATATATATACATATATATGTGTGTATATATATATATATATATATATATATATATATATATATATATATATATATATATATATATATATATATATATATATAATAGTGTTAAACCAATTTTAATATCTTTAATAATACATAAAATATAGATATTAGTTGTTAGGAAAAAACATTTGCAATCATTTTTACAGGAAACAACATTCATTTTCCCTTTTAAATAAAAAAGAAAAGTGTAATATAATTGTTATCTTCGGGAAAATTTGTGAACAAATATTTAATTCAAACAGAATGTTTCTCAATAATATTCTTGCTTAGAGTACATTTATATTTAGAAATATACATTTATGAGTTTTACACAAAACTAAGATAAAAATAATAAAGCAAAAAAAAAAGAAAAAGTTAAATTTAAAATTTATAAAAAAAGTAAAAAAAATGCAGAAAAAGTAAATAAAAATGTGAAAAATATATTACTGTGTTAAGTAACATTTCTTTTCCAATGACATAAAAGAAGGCAAAATACTGACTTCTGCCTTTCCTCATATTTTTAACATATGCCATTTGAAACCTTAGAAATCGATACAAATATTATTTTCGTCATCAAGTGGCGTTTTTCTTTGTGAAGATCTTATCTCTCTAACCACATTGTTTAAGAAAAACTTTTTAATTTATACAGTTTGCATTTGTAAATACCCTTTTAAAACTTGCCTGTATCTGTATATTTATGTTTTGTGCTGTATCTTTCTCAATTAAGGCCATCCGGTCCTCTTTCAGCCCCAGTGAGTCCCAACAGAACCCCTTTAGTCCCCACGGTTTGGACAGTCCACCACTTAAGGAGCTCTACTCACACTCTTTGGCCAAGTACTGAGCCTTGGTTCCCTCCAGGATTACTGTCCGACGACGTTCTCCACCGTATACCTTCGGGTGGGACGGTGCTCTTTGGTAATGTTATCACCAAAGTTATTATTAAACAGTTTGCATTATTCATTGCATGTTTTAGTATCGTATTAAAATAATCAATTTAATTTTTTTCCATAATAATTTTTGCTTTTCGTTTGTTACATAAATAAACAAATTTATTATGTTAAGAGGTTTTAACAAGGTTCAACCACTAGAATTGCTTAAGAAAACTAAATTACATTGACCTTTAAAACAATCTATATGAAAATATAAGGGAAAATGTGAGTCAAAGAATGGAATTTTATATTTCTTCTCATAAATAATATGATACTAAAAAATAAATATTGGATAGGCAATTATAATAAATTAAATTTTAGAAAACAAATTTATTAAAATAAAAGATATACACTTGGTGGCATACGTGAACAAAAACTACATTATAATAGATGTATAATAACACTTCCAACTGAAAAGAGATTGTGATAATGCCCAGAAGAGTGAACTTAAAAATATACGATACACCATATGGCAGGAAAGAATAGAAAGAAGTAATGTAAAGAAATGAAAGGTGAACCATCCAATTCATATTGTTGATAATGATTATAGTAATAATGACTTTGTTTATTATTAAGTTATTTTATATTATGTTTTATGCTATGATAAATGTTTTTTAGTTGATAATATTCTAACTTCCATATTTCTTTCCATTTTCTCGCAATTTTCTATTCTCTAAACCTTTGCAATGAGTTCTCATTTAGTATTTGTTTTTACAATTTATTTTTATGTATATTTTAGTTAATAAATGTATTTATAAATTCATAAAGTTTTTCTTAATTTCATAAAACACATCTTACTTAATTATCGAATATTTTGTTTTTTACATTCTAAAATCACTTTAAAGAATTAATAATAATACATAAGAAAAGGAAAAAAAAGTTTTAAGAAAAGGAATTCAATCTTTTTTAATATTTGTTGTAAAGTATAAATTATTTCCTAATATTTCTATTTGAAGGTTTTATTCATATAAAGGGCAAAATTTAGTAACATTTGTTAAAACTTGAAAAAAAAATTAAAATATTTGTGATATTATCTTTAAAATGCATAATTGTACGGTTAAGAATATTTTTCTGAAAAATGCAAATAATATTCATAGGAGTGACACTTAATTTATTCCTTCCTTAATTGATAAAACGTAATTCCCAACAACAAATATAGGCATGTTAAGATTGTCAGATGAATAACAACTACATTTTTAATTAACAAAGTCTTAAGTTGCTTTTTTCTACGAATATTGGCAAGCTTATTAGTGTTTTTGAATATTTTGTGAAAGATTTAAGTACACTAAAGTATGACACGCAGATGGCAGAAGGGATCTTTTTCTTTACATATGTCTTGCTTTATAAAAAAAGACCTCAATGTGTGTCACTAAATTTAAAATTTTAATTAAGTAATATGTAGAGGAAATGTTTACTAAGTACTCAACAAAATATTTTTTATAGTAAAATGAAGGACATGACTTGTCATTAATTAATGATACGTTTTATTCATGTTTATGTAAAATTTTAAATATCCTTTCGAATTTAAGTATAACACGTGAATATTTTAATTGATTTTAATGTTCTAAAATCTCACAAATATTTAGCATGTCAATTAAGAATATATGAGTAATTTTCACTTTGGAATAAATATATTGTAAGCTGAATTTATGGTAACTTAATTTTTAATTATAATTGTCTATTAAATAATGCGAAAGCTTTTGTTTCAACTGATCTGTATTATTTTATTTGATTGTTTGAAGCAAATATTAAAGCTTACATGCATTTCTCTTTAAATGAATTATATTTTCTGGAATTCCAATTTTGCATTTTTAAAGACACTTAATAAAATTTATATGAGAATTCCTGATGATAAAATGTCCAAGTTTAGGCTAGTAAATATTATAAATTTTTATTTTCAGTTTTGAACATATCTGATTAAATTAAAGAATTAATATTTCCAACAGTAAATAGCATTCACTTTTAAGATTCCTTTACAAACTATTTTATTAATTATGAGCTTTTTATATATATTTCTTTACTTGTCTGTCTTATTAAATGGGCGCAGTCATTTAATAAGACAGCAAGTAAATTGCATTTGTCAAGATTATATTTACTGAAGAATTAAATTAAAATTTTTATTTTTAATCAGTTAACGCTCTTTAGAACCTGTTGTGAGATAAAAAGCTCTTCTTAAATTTGAATATATTTAATATAACGAATACATTTAAAAATTAGTTATACTTATTAGTATCTTAAGTAAAATAATTTATCACAAAATTTTGATGAGAAATAAATAGAAGTTTATGCTAACTTTTATGTTGCATTATTTAATTGCAACATATACCTAAACAAAGTGTTTCTAAAATTTAATATTTTTTTATTTTATAAGAATTTTATGGATAGATTAAAAGTAATGTTGCAAGTTAAAAAATTACGAAGCATTTTTAAAAATGGAAATATTTTACTATGGGATTATTCTAATCATTCTTATAGTTAACTAGGAAACATTGAATTAATGGTAAAATATTTTTAACCAGTATATTCTATATAATTTAGATGATATAGGGTACAGAACATATTTATGATATACAATAATAAAATGATATAATTTAGATTTCCAATAAGACATTTAATTATTTATCGTATTACTGCACATGTTGAATAGTATTTCAAATTTGTAAAATCCTTTGTAAAAATATTGAATAGTGATTTATATCTGACGGATCTGTCATTTATATGAATATCTTTTTGAAAGAAATGTAACAGATGAGGCATTGAATTCCTATATTTGTTTGTTTCAAAATTCTAAATGAAATTACATTGGTTTAACCAAAGTTTCTAAGAAATCCAATTGCATAATATCTTTGTTTTTATCAAATACTGATAAATGTTTATCTTTTAATTATTTGTTTTTCATTTTTAGTAAAGTAATAATATAAAGAACAGTTGCCAAACAAATGATTGTGCAAAAATTGAGACGTTATACCGAAATTGTGACCTATAATTTAAATGTTATTTTTATCATATTTATGATAATAACATTTAAGTTATAGGTCTTAAATTAAACGCTTTAACACAGTTGCGGTGCTGAGTCTATGTGAAGAGAATAAAAATTTATTTCTGTATAAATTTAAACAGTCTAAAAATAATGATAACAGAAAGAATTACAAGCAAATGTATGAAGAATGTTGCTTAAAGAGGAGGAATTTATTTATCGATTTCTATTAGTTTTTCTAATAATATTAAAGAAAGATTAATCCATAAGGAACTAAAAATATATAAATGCAACATAAATACCTCTGAAGGTTTTAAAATAAATTAATTCACAACTTAGAAAAAAATATTTTAACTTTGAAGAGAAAACTTTTCAAAGAATAAACCATTTAAGGATAATTTCATAAAATCTCTTTCATGTAACAAAACAATCTAGTTTCAAAATGACAACGAGCACTTATGATTGCTAAAAGAATTAAATTGGTCTTAAATCTTCAGCCCTTAGGAGAAAGTTTTGAAATGTCTTCTCGTGTTTATAATTTGAAAAATAAAAATAACATTTATGAAATATGATAATGTCAACACGGAATTAAAAATAAGCATAAATAATATGCTTTATAAATTTTTAGAAACATTATTTTCTACAATTGCATTAAAGTTTAAAAACTCAATTATAATTGATGTATTCCAAATATTTGTGATTTTAAGTTTAGTTAAATTGTTTTTAGAATATTCCAAATTATATGAATTATCCATAAAATTATATTTTTGAATTGTAATAGTTCTATTTATAAAACGTTTACTTATATTGATTATGCACACAAGTTTATTAAATTCAATTTTTAAGTTTGAGTCCACCAAACACTTCAACAAAATTATTACAACTGTATAAATTAAATTGAAAAAAAATATTTAAAGTTTTAGTATTTGTTTATTATTATAGAAAATATGATACCAGTAATTTCCTATTTTCTTTTATGCAGTAAGGAGGTCTCAGCAAAAAATAATTTTGATCAGCAATAATAAAACCACAAGCAATTATTGAATTATAAAGCAAATTCTTTATAGACTGCTTACACTACATTAAGAGTTAAAATTGCATGTATAGCAACAAAATAATTTAAAATTTAATAAAAATAATTTAAAATACAATTTAATACAATTTAACTTTCATTCACTTTATAATATGGCCTCTTTGGCCAAGCTATCTGCCAGCTCATTGTCTACAAAGCCCACGTGGGCCTTTATCCAGCGAAGCTTGATTGTCTTTGTCAAGTTTAGATCTTTCTAATCTTTCAGATCTAAATGACCTAAATAAAGTATTTGTATATTAAATTAAAATGTGTGTGTTCCATGCTTGAAAACCTTTGCTGATTAATCATAAATATGACTTCAAATTTCATTTGATGTGGATGAAAATTCATTAGAAATTTGATTATGAATTTTGAAAGAATTTATGAGAGCTTTTTTATGATTTTTATATTGTATATTAAAAAAAACTTATTATAGCTGTCATTGAAAGGATAAAAAGTTCTGTAAGAAACTGTAAGAAATCATTTATAATTGGTTTATTCACTCTAAAAATATTTGAATGCAAACTTTAGTAAAATTGCAAGTAATTTATTTAAATAAAAGATGATGTAAGATATAATTTTAATAAAATTTAAATGTCAAAAGCAATTTTGAGAAACAAAATAAGTGCTAAAAATAAATGTGTTATTGCAGCCAAATATTCTAACTTTTTTTCAATGAGTGGAGATAAATCTTACACCAGTGTGGTTAAATAGATATAACATACTTATTATAATTTGATATAACTTGCACTTTATATGTAATACAAAATCTGTAAGGTTAATTTTGAAAAGTACTTTTTAAAATCTATATCTAAAACTTATGATATATTTTAGGAGTTCTCTATATTTAAGTTTAAAGAAAATATGTAGTTCCCTGCAAACTGAATATTCTTCTTTTATAAAATTTCAGTTATTTCCTTTAAAAATATACATTTTAATTCACTTGTTATATTCATATTCAACGTTTTGAAAGAGCGTATTTTCTTAGATGGGACTTCATCCTTGTTATAGAAAGGGAATGAGTTTGAATCTGGAATCACACAAAGATCCTTCGCATTCCCAAATGGAGCACGTAAAACTGTCTTGGTTGCAATGTCCTCCATGCGAAGTGATAGCAATTGTTTGACAGGCCAGACCTGGGTTTTTCTATTGGTCACTGCTTTCAAATTCCGAACATCAACCAACTTTCATGGTCCCGATAACATGTCTATTGGGTTCCTCATTAAATAATGATCCCCAAAAAAATCCACCCCTATAGTGACGAAAGTAGAAACACCTACTAGCCTGGCACTAAAAATGTGTTGTAAAAGAATACTCTCTCTTTGTTTATATATATGGATTAGAAGTGATGCTGTATTGAATGCGCTACTCTATTTTTCTCTTCTAACGGATTTAATTTACAGTTTTTGTTTATAATGCGTTATGTTGTGGAATGTTTTTTGCGAATTCTGTAATATTTAATGAAATACAAGAAAAATTATCAAGATTTTTTAAAGTTGATTTGGTTATTTTTTAAATTATAAGATGAGAAGAAAACTACTTACCTCTGATAATCAATAAAATAATACAAAATTAATATATTTTAACCAGATGAGTGGAGCAATTTTATAACATAAAACTGTAATGAATATTACAAAAGTAAAGAAAAATGTTATAAGACTTTAATAATAACAACTTATACGTATTATTTTAATAAATGTTTTCTATACATATAGATAAAACTACAAGACAGATTCCCTGTAATTTACATTCTGTCGAAATCAAGTTCATTTACATTTTTTTTTATTTAACGACATTCATTTTTTTCACAAAAAAATTAAAAATATGATGTTTTACTCAATATTATCTAAATCTCAACAGAATCGTAAATGGGGAAAATGGTATTTCAAGAAATAAAGGATTTATATTTCGAATTTCCTTCATCGAATCTTATTCTTTTCAAAAAATTTTCAATATATGCATGAGACTGAGAAATCCTATTACATTTCACTTTCTTTAGCTTAGATAAGAGTAGAACAACGACAATTTCAAAACTGTTGGAAGAGGAGTAACTTCCTGTTTGGCTCTCAAGAGAGTCATTGTCACGTCTTGTAAGAACACTTTTGAATTCTTTTCAGGTATACTAGGCCAATTTTGAGCTCGGAAAACGGTTTAAATTGTTTCTTCAAGTGTTTTTGCTCAAAACTTAAGACTTCAAGAATCTTACTTACTTGTATATATCGATATATCTATATATATATATATATATATATATATATATATATATATATATATATATGCAGAGAGAGAAAGGGAGAGAGAGATAAAAAATGGTCAATATTGCAAATAATAATAATTAACGAAATCTATTGAATTGTTGATTTAGACGAGTGCAAAAATCTCAATACCCAACTCTTTAATAGAAACCCTTGTGGAAATAGTCTGTACTGTACATTGAGAGAGAGATATATAATATTCTGGTTAATTAATTCCATTTAAAAGGACAATATTACCAGATGTTTTACCGCTATATATAATAATTGTATATATTTGGTTTATTGATTAAATCTTGTTATACATATGAAAAAATCCTATTTAATCCAAATCTATTATACGGAAATCTTAAATATATATATTATGTAAATTAATTAGAGAATCCATTTATTGGAACAACAGAAGGATGTTAATTAATGTGCATACTAAGCCAACATTCTTAAAATTAATTACAATATTTCTTGTTTTAGAAGTCAAAATATTAATTTATTTTGTTGATTTTAACATGTCTTAAAAATAATCAATTTAATGAGGAAGATAAGTATCATTTTGACATAAAAAATTTGAAAAAGAATTTTTTTCCAATGTCAGGGAAACCAAACAAATAGAAGAGTAAAAGCTAAACATAAAAAAGACACAAAAATAAAAGAAAGAGACAAAATCATTCCCAAAGAAGCCTTCTCGCACGCCAATATTTAGCAGGCTTGGAGTCAAGTCCATGGACTGAACTACAGCTATGATGATGGCTTGTATTCATGGGTTTTTTAGAACGACATAATCTACAAAACAAATTCGATGCTTGTCTGTTGTCGCAAGCCGAAGTAGTACACTGTAAAGCTTTGTCAAGGGTATACATCACTAGAAAGTAGATCTACGCTGTATCCCGGACGTTGAATAAGAAACGGGGAAAATACTAATTTTGAGTTTCCTTTCAACAACTGCTTGAACTTAAGCTGTCAAAAAATTACACAAAACACATCCATAAAGATTTAAAAATGTCGTACTAATTATCTTTAAAGAAATATCTTCTACATATATCTTGTATGTTCTCACAAGGTTATTGACAAAGAACCCTTGTACAATGCGTGCCAAGTGTGGTCGTATATCATCCGGTTGAAATATAGCTTTGGGCAAGTCATGGAGGTAAGGTAGTACAACTGGCTCCAACATCTCGGATATGTCTGTTTAAAGTACCCTCAATGCGCACTATAGGAGTGCGAGAGTGATATCCAATGCCATCCCATACCATAATACCTGGTGCAGGACCAGTGTGGTGGCGCATAACCCAGCTTCTCAGCATCCCCTCTCCACGGTGTCTCTAGACAAACATTCAACCACAGTGGTGTTGAGGATAGAATATTGTCTCATCAGTAAAGACAATTTCATTCCATTCTGCCATCCACACCCTTCTTTCATCGCAACATTGGTGGCGAGAAATCTGTGGTTTTGAGTCAAGCGTAGACCAAGCAATGGATGTCTTGCAGTAGACCACTATGCAGTAAATTGGGTCGAATAGTACGCGCAGACATTGGATGAGGTATTACAGACTGAATGTGCGGTGATATGGTTCATGATGTGGCTACGCGACCCGTCACTGCCATGCGCACAATTTGCTTGCCAACACGTGAAGTGGTGCATTGATGCGCATGCGATCAAACACGTCGGTCCATCGTACCCTCCTGCATCTAATGATCACATATCCGAAATACAGTTGTTTGATTTTCTCTAACACGACTACTGATTTCCCTAAAAGATAATCCCCAATCCTGGTAGGCTACTATCCTTTCCCTGTCGAAGTCGGATACTTGATCAAAAATGATCTCGTTTTTTCTATGTAGCATAATTGACTGTTTATTTTTTTTAAAGAATACAAGAAAACACAATTGTAGAACTTGAAATCATCGAAATCTACAAGCCTTACGTAGCACTTTGAAGTGGCGCCGCAGGCACGTGACATGTGCGTTTGCACTGAAATTCTAATCATTTGCAAATTTCAGCTCTTGTAATTTATGATGTGAGTTTCGTGTTATTTGCATACTTCCTTCAGGGTGTTGCATTTACGGAGGTCAGCAGTGTACTTATCATTTTATTATAAAAATCTATGGAATATAATAATACAAAAATAGTTTTTAATTTAATTACAGTCAACTAAATTGGAAATTTTATTTTAAAATGTGGAAAATACCATATAAAAGTATTCAGTTATCTAAATTATGTTTATTTTAAAACAAACATGGTAATAAACTAACTAAAAAGAATGCATACATTATATTTTTTATTTCATATTTGCATAAATTCCTTCAGAAGATGCTACAAATAAGACTAATAATGTAAACTTCATAAAAAATATTTCCTTCAAATAACAGACTCTTAAATTTGATAAGCGAAAATATATTTATATGATAAGCGAAAATAAACTTAACAATTTCCTCTGGATATATTTACTTCATTAGTCCTATATATTAATCATACTTAGATTTTTTTCATTTTCAAATTCATGAATTAAATGTGTTGTATAAATTTATAAGCAAAATTTCCTTTTAATTTTTTCAGTGAAAATTAAACGTTAGAATCAACCGTGATTCTAACGTAACAAAACTGTGCTACTCCGTCCTCCGCATTGCTCTAATTTGGCACCATTTCTGACGTTTTCGTCCGTGCTGTAGGGTCAATGATTGTCTTCTAATGGACGTCATGAGCTCTGGCCATTAGTCATCAATCGACGGTAAATGGCTCTCCTGGATTGAGAACATGCAGGGTGTCTTGCACATGATGCAGAATTTTGGTAGAATGCTTTGCGGGGCCGCCACCGCCTTCAAATAAACTCGTCGATCCACGTGTAGGGAATTCATTCTGATTGTACACGGACCCCGCAAACGTTCTTCAGTTTCTTGTTTCAACCATTTTCTCCAGAACCGGTGCACTGTGGAGCATCCAGGTGCCTGTTAGCTGTGATTTGCTGTAAGGACCTACCCGCTCTTCTCAGTCTGATCACCATGCCCTTCCTAAAGTCATCTATTTGCTGGAATAGACTCAGTAGATGATGACCTGGCATTCTCTGCAATTACAGGATTCCTTTGCGACAAGATAATATTGTTTCAACATTGTTTCAACGATAATATTCCCAGCAGCAATAATGGCGCAAATATTGCCCCTCTATCGGTTCCTCAACTTATATCCTATCCTACATGTGCTGGAAAATTGCGCATTTCACATCATTTTTATAATTTAGCCTGTAATTTGCATAATTTTTAGGCCACTCCTTGCTATTGCATTTTCAATGTCGGGCAGTGTATATAAAATGCAGTTAACTATGTTTGTTTACGTATACTATAAATTATTGAGTTCATTCAGTGTTAATTATATTTCCTTATATATATATATATATATATATATATATATATATATATATATATATTTATTTATTTATTTATTTATTTATTTATAAATATATATATATATATATATATATATATATATATATATATATATATATATATATATATATATATATATATATATATATATATATATATATATATATATATATATATATATATATATATATATATATATATATATATATATATATATATATATATATATATATATGTATATATATATGTATGTATAGTAGGTACTGTAGCAGTTCGCACTATTTGTGGCTGTTTGAGATGAGTCATGGTATTTAAGAAAATATTCCGAATAACTGCGTAGTTATTTTGCCTTTATAGAAATATTATTTTGTCTTTATAGAAATATTATTTTGTTTTAAAAAACATTTTTTGGTACTTTTAATTTCATTATAATTCCTATGATAAATTAAAAATATATGTTTTTCATTTATACATAGTTAGAAATTGAAGTATAGAAATATATTCTGTAAATTCTTATTCTTTTTGAAAACATGGTTTTAGTTAAAAAATTTACAATATTGGATAATAAATTTGTTTTACGGAATAAATTTACTCGCATTTTTGTGTTCGATAATAACAAATTATGCAACAGTGTATGATTATTTAATTTGCTACTTTATATACCATTACATAGGTTTAAAATTGTGTAATGTATTTACATGCCTTTAAGATTAGTAGTTCTTTCTAAAGATTCTCTATTTATTTATTTTGAAATTTTTAAGATACTGTTTGTAAACACTCAAATATTTATACATAGTACATCATAATAAATGTCCTCACGTTAAGGCTTACCCTTCTGGGAAACACTAAATTTGATTTACCAGTGGATTACTGAAAATTTACGATTTATATTCTGATCCATATAATAATAAATATTTATTAAGATTAATTATGAAAATATCTTGCTGTTTTAATAATCATCTTAATGATCAGTTTTTAGTAGGCATTATAAACGGTAGAGCAAGAAACTAAACTTTAAGAACAAAAACTAATCAGCCGAGAATCTATTTATTATTATGGCACATATCATTATTAAAATCTATCAGAGATAATGAACTCTGTTGTATGAAAATATAATTTTGACCCTTTAAATGAGATACAGTTTTGAGACCATAAGTATGTCAACAAGCCATGTTATCATTCGTTGATAGCAAATTTACTGTACATTATAATTTTAAGCACAATTATGTTAAAATACCTTATATTAAAGAAAGAAAGTGCAATGACTAATGATGTCAACGTTCATGACCTTATTAGATTTGCGATTCTAACTTCGAATTTAAGTGGTTGATTGATGGATTGCGTTCTAATTTTCTCTTGAACAAATGCAACTCCACATTGAATGATTTCACTTCAGTTCTAATGAAATTTTGGTTGAAGGAAAATTCAAAATACCACAAAACGCATTAACAATAAATCAAATACTTAAAAGGAAAAGTACTTTATTAAATTTGCATTCTTTATTTCATCAAAGTCATAAACTAGGGAATCTCAATCAATATTAGCTATTAAACAAATCGTTGAGAATTTACCATTAATATGAAAATACAATAGTTTGATTTTAGGTTTGCATAAATGCTTATTTACATTATTTGAACGTTATAATTTATTTTTCAAAAGAATACTGGTGTTACAATTAGTTATTATTTTATTATTTTACATCTAAAGAATGCTATCAACAAATACATAAATATTTCGTTATTATATTAAGAAAAAAATCTTCTTAACGATTTTACACTTTCAGTTACACAAAGATAAAAGTTTCACAATTTTCCGAAGCATAATATTATTAAAATAAAAGAGATCTTGTCATCTAAATAAAGATAGTGCGAATTTAGAAATATGCTGTTGTTTTTACTTATCTCAGGTTGTCTAGCTAGGCTAGACAACGCCCATAAAACAAAAAAACATCTAAAATGTCTAAAAATGTGATGGGCCCCGAAGGACATCGCGTTTTGTAAAATTTTGGCAGGCTAAAATATGTCCAGTAGAGGCCATATTGACGGAACACCAATGACAGTCTGGAAATGTCGTTTGCTCCTGCCGAAAGGTGATTCCTCTTGTGTGCCCACTTAGATAGCGGACAAAGGCAGTTTGATATAAGGTATTGGTCTAAGATTGATGGTCTCACCCGTCCTTTTGGCGAAGTACCATGGATGCTTGGAAGGAGTTTTCATAAGCTTATTGAATTCAGTTTTTGCTGGAGAAGAAATCTCACTAGATGTGAGCTCTCCTCCTGGGTTTACTCCCTCCTCTGACGCCGATCTTGCCAAAATCCATTCTTCCATTCCCACATGTGTGAAGGGATCCATTGGAAAAACAATGTGTGTTCGGGTGACAGTCCTTCAAGAAGATTTAGTATGTCCAGGCTAGTTTGATCTCCAACAGTGCTCCAATTTAAAGGATGCTGGATTGAATCACCACTGTCAGTCAAAATCCAGATATCCCTTAATTGATCCTCCACATCTACTCCATACTGTAAACCTCTTCTAATGGCTATTAGCTCTGATCTAAACAAGGAACAAGTATCTGGGTTTCTTATTTTAAATTCTAGTTCCCCGGAGACTGTGTTTATGTACACCCCACTGTCCGAGATTACCCCACACCTTTACTACCATCTGTATAGATTTTCAAAGAACATGGAGGGATATTATACATTGTTTTAAGTGCCAGTTGCTTAATGTTTAACGAGAGCCAGAATCCCTGAGCTTTTTGTCACAGTTGCTAGGAGCTCCTCATGGAAGTATATTCCATCAAGTGTTAATACAGCTCCCAGTGATTGGATTTAGGAATATGAAACAGTAAATGGATGTGGAAAATCGGCAATGGAAATTTGGTAATGAAATCATTCAGTTCATTTAAATATGCTACCAGTCTCTTTACCCTATAAGTTACTGCTATATTTGTTATGTTACTATCATTTTAGATTTATTCATAATAATTTGAATAAATTTGTGAAAGAAAATGACATGCCCGGTGAATGAAAGACACAGTCTTATTTGAATAGGCATAGCCAAGAAACAGGTTTAAGAAATGCATCTTTCAATTATATACTCACAATAGATAATTTCAATTATTTTAATTAAGATATTTTATTCCATCTCAAAAATAAAGTAAAATAGTTGTGAAAATTCTGATACAATATTTACTATACATGTAAGGAAAAAAAAACAAAATGTGACATAATTTCTATTATTTTGTCTAAAAATTAAATATTTTTATAAAATGTCAATAGACATTTCATATTATGATGATTTTTTCTTTCTCATGTTGCAACCAAAAATGCAAATAATTTTTATAAGAGCTGAAATGAATCGCTCGTAAATATGAACTACTGTAAAATTAACTCAAAATATTTATAAAAATTTATTTAATTTTAATATAATTAAAAACAATGCAAAATCAAAATATAAATTTTTTGAAAAAAATAATTTTTTTAAAAGTAAAATGTAAATTAAAATTTGGCAATTTAAGTTTATAGAACAGTTGCATTTATCAATAAATTAATGTTCTTCAGTTAGATAATTTGACTTCATTATTAAAAAACGTTGCATTTAGCTTACATAATTGCATGATAAGCATTCAATAATATCATTTATTGTATAATTTAAATCTAACAATAAATGCAGTATTTGTTGCACTGAAATTGCTTCAATAAAAACATTGCACAATTATAACATTTTTTTCTTATTAAGTGTGCCTATAAAATGCGTATTAATGAGAGTAAAATTAAAGAAATATATCTAAAGAAATAATCATAGAATATCTAAGGAATTTTAATATTGTAGACATTGTATTCATGTAGCTTTAAGAAATAATAAATGAAATATAAATATGGTGTTTGTTTTAATGTAAAGAAATGTGAAATAAATTCATCTCGTCTAATTTTCAATAAATAAAATGAGATTTTTATTTATTTTGAACAAGTAAGTCAATACGAATTACATTATTAAGTAAAGCTGTAAACAGAAAAAAAAGCTATGCGGAAGAAAATTTTAAGAGTTCAAATGTATCTCTCTAATACTTTATATTATTTATTTTACCAATATATATATGTGGCTAAAGTTATAGGGAAATATGTTTATAGTGAATTACTATAACTTTACACTATAGCATTTTTTTATTAGTCAAAATACTTATTCATGTAAGAAATTTAAAATAATGCTTAATATTTTCTTCCTCAAGAAAAGTAAAATGTTTTATCACTATTTAACTACTCTCAGTAAAATTAAGAAAAATATCATCAGTTATCAAATAAAAGAAAAATGATTTGAATTCATATTCCGCGATTTTATTCCGCTTGAAATTTTTCAATGCATGCTTGAGTGCTGGAAAATCCTATTACATTTCACTTTCTTTAGCTTAGATAAGAGTGAAACAACGGCAATTTCAAAACTGTTGGAAGAGGAGTTACTTCCTGTTTGAATCTCTAGGGTGTCATTGTCACGTCTCGTAAGAATGCTTTGAAATTCTCTCCAGGTATACTAGGCCAATTTTGACCTCGGAAAAGCGGTTAAAATTGTTTTTGTGAGTATTCTTCCCCAAGTTTTAAGACTTCAAGGGTTTTCCTTACTTTTATTTGAAGCAAAAATATATTTTTGTGATATATGATATATTATACACGATATATATAGTGAGGACTTCTTATTGGATTTTACTGTTGGCTACAAAATAAAAAAGTTTTAGAAAAATCAAAAAGGAAAATTTAGATTGTTTCCTTATGTATGTTATAAGGAGTATAGTTGAAAAGAATCTTGTAGAATTTTAGCTTTTGATTCATCATTTTTCATTTTGATGTTAATTTTCGTTTCACACTGTATGTGTAAACTAGCCTCAATTCAGTAAGATTCAGAAAGACAAATCTTGTTTAAATGCATTTACCTAATAGTTTTACTCTTAAATGAATATGATTGTTATACATTTTTTAATAGTGGGTTAAAGCAAAACTTCAAATATCCGTTTTGTGATGTAATTTGGAAAAAAAGTATTTATTAGAAACAAAAGGTATTTTAAACAATATGAAAGCAATGTTATTAAAATATGCTGTCTTATTTCTTTATTTACAAATGAATTGAATTTTTAAAATAAAAATATTTCAATGGAAATATTAGATAAGGAATATTTTCCTCAGATTTCCACCCCAAAAGAAAATACTGAAATTTTTGACCTGAGTAAAAGGAAGATCGGATGTAACTAAATTAGAACTTCGTTTCAAGAGATAGTTGTAATTGTAAAAAATGGGGAATGCATTTATAAGGATAATAATACGTCCTGTAGAAAGAAGTCATGAAATTAACTAATATCTGGTGAATGTTTTCCACGCTATATTCATTCAACATTTTATACAAAATATATACGATAAATAAAAAGTTTAGATTAGAAATTCGCAAAAATATATATAGTTAATGTAATGTTGACTCTACAAAACGTAACTAATAATAAAACATAAAGAGAAATAACGTGCCACTATTCCGTACTAGGTATTCCTCGCATAATGTCAGTAAAAATAATATTTCCGAAGTTCAATAATATACTGTTGCGAATTCTGTAAATATTGTGGTATACTTTTTATCCTGCTGTGTTAATTTACTCATATACTGCATTTTAGAATGTAAAAAAAAATCACTATTAATTTGGTGTAAAGAACTTGATTAGATTAGTTTTTATAGTGCTCTCTAATGTTGTCCATTGGCTGCGCTTTTCATTAGAAATATGCTGGTTCTATGAGAAACTCGCCAAATTAACACCAATTCTGGCAACAAAATGTTTTGCATCCATATTTCGCGATATATTGCTAAATTTGTAGCCTAGCTGGTGATTTTTGCTGATATCCGGGATACATCTGAAACGGTGCAGAATGTTCTGGAAACTCTTCGGATGCTACATATAAACTTCCGATGAGTTAGAGCAGTTAGTTGATATCAGTTTCTCATAGCACACCGACGTTGCTGCAAAAAGAACTATTTTTTGTATATTGAAATAGTGAAAACTGTTTTATATTCTGGCTAGATTGCGTTGTGGATTGAGTAGTATTGGAAACTATTGTGTTTTTGTAACATATGGCTTTTAAATCCTTTATTCGTGATCTACGAATCCCGAGTACGTAACAATATGTAGCATGTTTTATTCATATGTTATCATTTTTTCCAGAAAAAAGTTCATAAATAATTAATAACTGGAAACTAGATTTTACATTTTATTTCCGGTACTGATTTAAGTGTGCATGTTTAGGACTATAATTTAATTATACTGTTATATTATTATCTTTAAATCAATATCCATGAAAAGTTATAATCATATCAGTGAGAAATGGAAATGCGGTATAATTTGAAACATGTGTCAGCTTATCTAATATTGATCATATAAATGCTATAATGGTCTATCTAAAATCTCGATTTATGAATTTAAAAACAAAATTTAACATCTATAAAACCCTAGTACAACAAACCCTGCTGTTTGGGAGTGAATACTGGGCAGTTACTAAATTATATGAAAATAAATTATTATCATTTGAACGAAATTCTTAAGAAACAGTTTGGTGCAGCCCATGAACATACTTGCTAGTAATTCTCCTTTAATTTTGAAATCTATCATAAGTGATAAAATACAATAGACAACAATGACCCGGACATTTGTTCCGATCTGACAATACAAATCTAGTAACATAATTTCTGTTTTCTAATTCTATGGAAAACAGAAGACAAGAAAGGTCACCAATTAAGTGGCTTGATTTGGTGGGAAATGACCTAAATAAATAAAAAAAGTTGGAAGAGACTTGCGAAGGAGAGGACCACAGATTGTAACGATTATTAGAAACGCCCTTGGCCTGTAGCATGCTGAAAACAAGCTTCCGAAGAAGAAAACAATGATTAAAAAACAGTTTCAATTATAAATACATCGGAGACTAAACTTAATTTTAAAGGAGATTTTCAAAGATAAGATATTTATTTAAATTATTTCTCAGTTAATAATATGTTATCATTATAAGTTTGTTACTATTATTAATATTACTAACCAACTCTGCATATAATGAGCATCATTTTCATGTGCAATGGTAGCGAATTATGTACCTCAAATCATTTATTCAAAACATCATTGGAGCATGTATTTACTTTGTGGATTCATATACTTCAAATGTAACTGTCGTTTATGTGCATCAAATTTTTACTTTTGTTTTGCAGTAAACCTTACAAAAATTCACCGCTTGAAACTTTATAATCTTAATTTATGTATTAACAATAAAAAGAATAGCTTTAAATGCAATAAGTGAAATAATTTACTGACTCTAGACAGACAATTTAATTTTAAAGAATCTGTAACTGATTATCTTGTGTACAGTATATTTTTGCAAAGAAATATTTCTAGACCCACTACAGCTAAATCAATGTATCTACCAATTTGATTCATTCAGTATGTAAAATGAATCTCTAGTTTAATCGTCTAGTCTTATTATAATTTTAATGGGAATTCATTTTAAGACGTAAGACTGACATTTATTTTAATGAATTATAATTTATTTATTTTAAACTCAGTTATTTGGAAAAACATCGTCGATATGTAGTTATCCTTGAAGTTTTAGAATTGTAGATAAATCTTTGCTCTGAATCCCAACAAAACACACACATGTGTAAGAAATTTCAGAAAATATACCTTCATCCTGCATAAGATATACAGGATTTTTTTATTTTTAATTACTTTATTTGTTTTTAATTTTAAATGTTAGGCCTATTTTCAATTATCTGTGATAAACAGCAATATCTGTGAAGTTTAAATTTGTATTTTATATAAATTTATGTATTTCTAAATAATTATAATAGTTACTTTGTCTCTTTATTTTATTTTAGAAGACTAAAATTGCATAGAAATAATCAAATGTACTTTTTATTGAAAATTATATTTAAAATAACGAGTTTGCTTTATATGGCTAACAAGAGGGCGATAACAAAATCATGGAAAAAACAAAGTTTAATTAAATTTCATCATAATTCCAAAATCTTCCAACTCACATTGACTTCACTTTATATAAAAATCATTTTTAATATCTTCATTATTGTAAAAATAATGAATATTTCCGTTTCGAAAGAATTTTGCTATATTAAATCATAAATAATGGACAAATATAGAATATTTTTTTGTATAATCTATTTACTCAACTCTTTGCTAGCAAAATGCATACAGAGGCAAAAATGCATACTTCTAATGTGAAAACTAGCACACTTTTATCAATATTTTTATTTTCACTTAATACTAGTCAGAAGTTCACATCATTTCCAAAGGTCATATATACACAATTACACGTTCTTATATTAATTTTTGAGAAAACGTTTATATGATTTTAATTTCCCACACTTTATTAGAAAAATGAAGGTATAAGAACAAAATAAATTAAAGTAGGGGTAAATATATTGCATTTTTAAAGTAATTCATAATTTCAAAATATATTAATCAAATTAAAACATTTCAATGAATAAATAAATTTTTATAATAATATATTTGTTGATAAAAGAGAATATTTGCGGTTAAATATTAGTGATTTTCACCAAATCATTCTGTTTTAATCATATTTATGTTAAAAATTATATTTTCTTTTAGTATAAGTTTACATATTCTTGTTTACTTTCTTTAGTAAAAAGATATGTGGTAGAGAAAGCCTTTATAAACATTTTGCTGAATCCTTTCTTCCCAGAAGGTAAGATTTCCTTAACCAGGGATGCATTACATCAGGTTTGCATGAAGTCACGTTTTAGTCAGTTCTATTGATGGAATATGATACATTCCTCTGTTACACGTAACATTTCTTTTTCGAAACTTACTCCATCATGATGCTTACTGAGCACGTCTTCCTTTTCCCTTTGTCTCCGCCCACGTTTAGGATTTCTCCAAGTTTCTTGATCACCCGACGAATCAAAATTTTCTTGCTGGTATACTCTTATACTTTTTTTAGGTTCAATATTGGGATTACTGTTAATTCAGAACAACGTTTCATCAATAATCTTCACGAACCATCAGAGCATGACACTATTAAGTATTATATTATCGGTCAAAAAGTAATTTACAGTGATATAATCACTTACAGTAGCTATATAGCAATGTATTAATAGTATATTTAATTCATGATTAAACACTATAAACAAATGTATTTTTAGCAAAACAATGAAAAGTAATGATTACTACATCTAAAATTTTAACATGGTTCATATTTACAATATGATATTAAATAATAAAATAATTTGCATATAGGTTTTTAATATATATATATTTACATATATATACAAGAATAGATATAAAGTTTTTATGCTTAGCAATACATACAGCGCAAAAACAGCTTAAACAGAATTACTAAAATATAATTAATAGTAAGTTTTATTTAAAATTAATATATATATATATATATATATATATATATATATATATATATATATATATATATATATATATATATATATATATATATATATATATATATATATATATATATATATATATATATATATATATATATATATATATATATATATATATATATATATATATATATATATACAGGGTGATTATAAAAAAACTTTGCCAACATCTGCACTTCTAACGTCCATTCTATTTAACCGATCAAGATGATATTTCAAATATAGTTCTTTTGAGATATACGCTGGAGATTCTGTGAATGGCAACACAGTGGCCCTCGCGGTTACAGTTATAGTGACAGAAACTCGAAATTTTCGAATGGCAACGTCTACTTTTTACCATCGCAAAATGTTCAGCACATGCGAAAACCCTAAATAGCGTTGAAACGGTACCGATATGTCTAAAAACGGACGTGTTCTGCAAACACAAAAAAGAGTTCTGAAAACCGGCCAATAAAACATGATCTGGGCGCACGCAATAAATTTGCATGTGACAGAGTCAAGAAACCAATCACAGAACGCCGGTCGCCAGATATTCAGCGTAGGAAACCTATAAAATACCAAGCGGGTATGCGAAGTCGTTATTCGGGAACTCGCACATGCCGACGATATGAGTCTTCCTATGAAAGTTCGCGGTGAATTGATCAAACTCTATGACCAAAATGGGATGAACGCTGCGGAAGCCTTGCGTGTGTATCGCCGCAATCATCGACAACGACGCGGCCCATGTACTCTGCAAGCTCTGCGTGATTTAGTGCGGAAATTCGAAGATACAGGCTGCACCTGTGACAAACAGCGCTCCGGACGGCCAACTGTTTCTGAGGACGTTGTCATGGAAGTGCACCATACAGTGACTGCAGGACACACAGAAAACGCAAGAGGCATAGCGCGCGTGTTGCATATTCCGAACTCAACGGTCCGCAAGCTCTTGCGCTCGGTACTTCACATGTTTCCCTATCGGTTCCAGCGCGTCCAGATGTTGGAGCCGGGTGACCCACAACAACGTCTGGACTTCGCAAATGCATTTTTGTCACGATATGATGCGGATAACGACTGGCCACTTCGCATACTATGGACGGACGAAGCGCATTTCACCTTAAATGGCAGCATTAACACAAATAATTGTGTGCACTGGGGAGAGACGAATCCTCATGCTGTGGCGCCAGTACCATTATTTGACGCCAAAGTGACTGCGTGGTGCGGCATTACAGCTACATTTGTTCTGGGCCCGTTCTTCTTTGAGGAAACGACCCCGACTGGCCCTGCAACATGCTCTGTAACGTGCCCTCGGTATGCAGCCATGCTGAAAAATTATGTCTTACCGGAGTTGCGTCGGCTGAATGCACTCAATGACATTGTTTGGATGCAAGATGGCGTACCTCCACATATAGCGAGGTCAGTTAAAAGGCTCCTGGATCAGCATTTTGGTGATCGCATCATCTCACGCTATTATCCTTTTCCGTGGCCTGCGCGATCCCCAGATCTGGCGCCTATGGATTTCTGGTTTTGGGGCTATCTCAAATCCAGAGTTTATCTGTGCAATCCTCAAACATTGTCGGACTTAAAGGATTCTATACGGCGTGAGATTGGAAACATCCCTCGTGCCATGTTGCGTGCAGCGACATTGACCACCGTCTCCCGCATGCAATGCGTAATTTCCTGTGATGGCACTCATGTGGAAAATGTTTGAAATTAATAAAGATTTTTTTCTCTATGTGTTCTCATCATTGAGCAGTGTCTTGTCTCTGTCGTATGCATTATTCCTCCGTGCGCCTTGAAGAACTGTTTGTATGTGTATAACACGTCGGTTTTCGGACATATCGGTACCGTTTCAACGCTATTTAGGGTTTTCGCATGTGCTGAACATTTTGCGATGGTAAAAAGTAGGCGTTGCCATTCGAAAATTTCGAGTTTCTGTCACTATAACTGTAACCGCGAGGGCCACTGTGTTGCCATTCACAGAATCTCGAGCGCATATCTCAAAAGAACTATATTTGAAATATCATCTATGATCGGTTAAATAGAATGGACGCTAGAAGTGCAGATGTTGGCAAAGTTTTTTTATAATCACCCTGTATGTATATATATATATATATATATATATATATATATATATATATATATATATATATATATATATATATATATATATATATATATATATATATATATATATATATATATATATATATACTTCTTATTCTTACATACGTATTTCTTATTTCTTTTATTTACGTTTTGTAATATTTCGAAGAAATCCGTTTAGAAGAACACAAGTCTGAATATTTCTATGCAATAGGAAATAGAGCTGAATTACAAAACATTTGATAACACTTATTTGGAAAACATGGGAATATTGATCTTGTATTTTCCTGTGAAAAAACGTAGATTTATACACTCGTATAAATCAACCATTATATAGATTTAATCAATTATTATCATTCGCAATAGTGACCATCTTTTATATGTTCATAAATTTTATGATTCTAACATATTATATTATTATTAGAATCAGATTGTTTTCAGACAGTACAACCAATTTTGGGAGAAACGGAATCATAAATATATCAATTCAAATAAGCACTATGTATTTTACCAAGAATTATTTTTTTTAATTCGTTTCTTTAATGCATTAAGTGTATGGTATAAGGTGTTTCATTCATGAAACTAACGTAATATGTAATTCATAAAAATATTTTGAAAATAGAACTTCATGATTTGGAAAAGGCTTTTGATGATATCATTTTTATTTTGATCAAGAAAGTGTTTTTATTTACTGTTTTACATTTATAAATACGAGATTGTATTTATAAAGCCAAATTTGTTGTATAACATTAATCCTGATCTTTTTATAGGAAAACTGTTTACTTTTACTTAAATCTGCTTTTTAAAAAATATGAAGGTAAAAGTTATATTCTTAATACTTACTTTGAAATTTTAATGCCCTAATTTTTTTATCATTTTGATATTCTTTGATAAAAATATTTTATTAGATACTGTTTTTAATTAAAGTAAACTTTAAAAATAAACTTAAATTAAACTACAGAAATATTTGGCAAAACCCTTACTCTTAAGTTTGTTTGGAAAATTTAACAGTTGATAAAAAAATTTTTTAATAAGTTAAGAAAAGTAAAAAAAAAAAAAAAAAGCTTAAAAATCTAGGAACACATTTATGATTTTTCCTTGAAATTTGCCTTTTATCACGGTGAAATGAACTGAAATATCTTGTTCTCCGTACATATTTTCTAATTTATATTTATGGTAATTTCTGTTGAGACAAAGATTTTGGAAGAAATGTTCTGTTTGAAATATATCAAAACTTATAAACTATAACTTTATTTTTTATTGAAATCGACAAAGGATGTGCATTTTTATATATTTTTCACATTATAAAAGATAAGTAAGACAAGTGCTTCTTTTCAGTATGGAATATTTACATCAAGTATCTAAAAACAGAAATGTTATTAAAGCTAATGTTATTAAAAAATGTTATTAGCTATATTTTCTAAATGATATTTTTCATGTTTAAAATACTAGATTAAACATTAGAATTCTTGCCGATTATTGCAATCATTTCAGATTAGAATTAAAAAAATCAAAAATGATGCACATATAAACGTAAAACGTTATGCGTTAATAAAAAACTTAATCTCTCTAATAAGCTCTGTTTTAATAATTGCTTACACTTTTTTTATTTATTATTATTTGAAAGAAACGATAGCCCACTATACGCATTTTAATTCACGTTATAGTCGAAAACTTACATGATTTAATACTCGAAAATAATTACTTATTAATGAATAAAAATGTTGATTAGCTTAATCATTTAAAGTAACAAATACTTAATACGCATTTATCTCTCATAGAAATTAATTAAAATTGCATTAATTTTTAAGCGAATTTATTTCAAATATCATTCATAATATTTTTCAGCACATTGTCTAATAATGCAAGTATATATATATATATATATATATATATATATATATATATATATATATATATATATATATATATATATATATATATATATATATATATATATATATATATATATATATATATATATATATATATATATGCTTTAGTACATAGTTGAAAAATGTGTTTATTTTTTATTCTTATTATCTGAGGATTTGCTTAACTTTCGAAAAATATTTACTAATCTTAACAACACTTCCGGAAGAAGATTGATTGCAATTACTTTTTATCATTAAATGTTTGAATGGAGATTTTAATTTTTAAGAAAAGTATTTAGATATTTTTATTTTAAATTAAATTTGAAGTATAAAATACACTAATGCCTTATAAATAAAAAATAGTCGTCAACAAAAATAGTCATGAAACTATTTGTAAAAGTTATTTAGAAAATAGAGTATTTATGCAGTCAAATACAAGGTGTCTACAAGTCATGATATTGTAGCGAATTGAGTCGTTGCTCTCATAGCTGAAACTTATGGGTTCTTTACCTGAGGATGCTAATGCCTATAGTACACTACTGATCTTACTCAAAAAATATATGAAATTGGTTACTGTTACGCAGCTTCTGAAAAACTACTTTTTTTATTGGTTGAAAAAATCAGCAAATCCTAATACTTGGTACTTGTTTCTAAGCACATTCGGTATAATCATGATACATCTATACATTGCGCTTCGCAATACAAGTTGCTATTAAATTTGTCTCAACAAATAACACAACGCTTGGAAAACAAAAGTAACCGACTGTTAAGAATATCATTCAGAAATGGAAAAGAATTATGTATTAAGAGTAATTATAAATTATTAGTTCATTTTTGAAAGGTTATATTTTCAAAAATACTACAATTTCAGACATGAGAAGTATCTGAATAGAACCATAAACTCACCAAATCTAAACATCATTGACACATATTCATTATATACTCCTTTAGTGATATGACACACGACCAGACGACAAACCAACTGGCTTCCTACATTTTGAAGCAAATAAATAGTGCCATAGATTTGTCAATACTACCAAATTTTCTTTGTTTAAACGTTTTTTTTTTTTCGCATAATCTCTCGTAAAATATATTGCTCAGCTATAAAATACAAACAACAAGCCTATTGAAGAACACAAAAATATTTCTGTGTTTTCTCTCCATTTTCGACGGTTACTAACTTTCTACAGACATACCCGTTCAGAATGATAATGAACTTATTCTGCTTACACAGAAATACAGTTTACAGTTTTTTTCACATAACAAACACTCGTGTAATATTAGTATGTTAGAAATTATAATATTTCCAAAATGAATAAATCATTTATGTTAATTCTGTGTATGTAGAATTATTAGTGGAATGTAAATTGTGAATAAATATGCATATAATATGTGTATATTTGCGTAATATATTGGGTATATCATAAAATATCATATATTTCTATTTCTATTTACATTTCTATATATTACAATATTTATATTGCTGTATATTTCTCTAATCTATATAATTTTTATTGAATTTTTGAATAATATTTTTATTTCATATTAGATTAAATTATATTTTTTCTTATATGAAATATAAATCTTGTTGAAATTATTTACTTATTTTTAGGCTTTAATGCATTTGAATTTACTTCAAATATTTAATTGTTGAAATAATTTAAGTCCAATTTTCTTCTCTTTTTCAAATACGCATTTTTTAGGAAATATTGTAAAAAAAATTATATACTCTGTTTTAACTTTTTTTATGTAAGCTTTATGTAATTTTAATCTAGTTTTTAAAACATAATTTAAATGAAAAATAATTTATCATTGAATTTTCTGTACTCACTCAATTAATTTTCTGTACTTTTTTTAAATTTCTTAAGAAAACAAACTATGATGCAGTGAAATAAAATAATATTGAAATATAAGAAGAGAGTATATTAAGTTTCGGATTTTTAAATATAGCATTCCATTTTTTCCAGCTTTTAAACTTTAATCAAAATTTAATATATAAATCTGTCTTTAAAAAATGGTCTTAAAATATTTGTGAATGAATCTTTAGAACCTATCTCTTTAATTACCTGGGGCCTGAGCAGCTACCAGGCGCGTCGGTAGGCGGTGGATCACCGAACGTCCTGTAGGAATGACAGGATAGCCTTGAATATAGAATCAGAGGCCGCGAACCAGCTCCCGTAAACCCTGGTGTTATGCGTTCCGTGCCTAGGGCTAATTGGCACCGCGGTATTGGTGTCTTAACGGAGCCTCTAGTTGCCTGGCAAACTTCTAGAGTAATTTGCCTTGCCCAGTATCTCAGGCAATGCTGGGTGGACTTATATTACCTGAGCTTATAAATTGTTATCTTGTGGCTGAAAAGACACAAGAAATAACAAGCCTTTCTGCATCTACAGGTGATGCCTCTGAAGTTGACCTTGCTGAAAAAGACAAGTGAACTCAGAGGCTGTCTTGTAAATGGGCAGTAATGAATCCTTCACTTGAGGTAGAAATGACCTCCAAACCATCATCTGGTGAAAGTCAGGAAGCTATCCCTAGTATGACTGACTCTCTGACCAGATGGGACTATTTCAGCAAGACCCTATCTGCTGGAAATGTCATACGCAAGAGGAAACGGCAGAGCATATCATTTATGAATGCGAGGCTCTTGCCCTCCCTAGATCAACCTCTTTAGGCATCATCCATACTAGAGAGTTACACCTAGACTCCATTAAAGGGTTATCGGACTTTATTAATAAAGTGGGTGACCCGAGTAACTGGAACTAGGAAACATTGGGTTTGGAGTTAATGGTACAAAATGCTGATAAAAGCAGAGGTGCCCAATGACATACAAACCCAATTCTAAGAAGAAGAAGAAGAAGATCTCTTTAATTACTGTGAATAAAACTTTCAAGAAGTTTCTTTTAATCATGGAAAAATACAATTCATTTTCAACTGAAGCTTTTATTTTCGTAATGAAAATTAAACTATTTTATAGAGAATTTACACATATTCATTACGTTTTCATTCTTAGTTTTCATAAAAATGTATTCGAAACTACATTCAAAGTTGCATTTAATTTGCTTAAAATTAACGCCTGATCATCGTTATATTTGGCTAGACTTCCCACGGTAAACCAGTGTCTTCCTCTAAACTGTTTCATTGCATTCTACTTCTGACACACTTGTGAGTCAATTTCTTTCTTCGTTAGCCACTGATTCTATCCACTTCATTTTGGGTTGAAAACTTTTCATTTTAGTAAGATGTTAAAAAAAGACATTTTAAATGCAAAATCAACATATATTCTAAATATATGAATCACCTACTTCTGCCAATTTTTATGAACTTAACTATATTTCAATCTCTATAGATTTTATTGAACTAAAAGTTACATCTTCCACTCCAAACACTGTTGACTTCAATCCCACCAAGAATGGCTCGCAAATATTTTCTTTCAAAAATGACTGTTACTTGCTCCAGCTTTGGTCAGGGTCTTAGAATCTCTTATTTCTGAATTTTAAAGCTATAAAATATAACTTTTAGGTATGTATTACGAATTAAAATTGATCAAAGAAGCTTAAGTAAAATTCCTTTCCATATAGGTATATTTTTAAATCCTTTTATGATTTACCTGACATCTTTCTAAAGTATTTTACATGTTTAATAATACAGCAAATAAAATATATAAATTTTAAAATAAATACTAGTTATATTGATGTTGCAGCATTTATTATAAATATTTTTAATAAGAATAGAATCTGTTATTTCTGAATTTAGTCTGTTATTTCTGAATTTAGTCTGAATAGAATCTGTTATTTCTGAATTGGTCTTAGAATCTGTTATTTCTGAATTTTGAAGCTATAAAATATAACTTTTAGGTATGTATTAAGAATTAAAATGGATCAAAGAAACTTAAGTAAAATTCCTTTCCATATAGGTATATTTTTAAATCCTTTTATGATTTACCTGACATCTTTCTAAAGTATTTTACATGTTTAATAATACAGCAAATAAAATATATAAATTTTAAAATAAATACTAGTTATATTGATGTTGCAGCATTTATTATAAATATTTTTAATAAGAATAGAATCTGTTATTTCTGAATTTAGTCTGTTATTTCTGAATTTAGTCTGAATAGAATCTGTTATTTCTGAATTGGTCTTAGAATCTGTTATTTCTGAATTTTGAAGCTATAAAATATAACTTTTAGGTATTTATTAAGAATTAAAATTGATCAAAGAAACTTAAGTAAAATTCCTTTCCATATAGGTATATTTTTAAATCCTTTTATGATTTACCTGACATCTTTCTAAAGTATTTTACATGTTTAATAATACAGCAAATAAAATATATAAATTTTAAAATAAATACTAGTTATATTGATGTTGCAGCATTTATTATAAATATTTTTAATAAGAATAGAATCTGTTATTTCTGAATTTAGTCTGTTATTTCTGAATTTAGTCTGAATAGAATCTGTTATTTCTGAATTGGTCTTAGAATCTGTTATTTCTGAATTTTGAAGCTATAAAATATAACTTTTAGGTATGTATTAAGAATTAAAATTGATCAAAGAAACTTAAGTAAAATTCCTTTCCATATAGGTATATTTTTAAATCCTTTTATGATTTACCTGACATCTTTCTAAAGTATTTTACATGTTTAATAATACAGCAAATAAAATATATGAATTTTAAAATAAATACTAGTTATATTGATGTTGCAGCATTTATTATAAATATTTTTAATAAGAATAGAATCTGTTATTTCTGAATTTAGTCTGTTATTTCTGAATTTAGTCTGAATAGAATCTGTTATTTCTGAATTGGTCTTAGAATCTGTTATTTCTGAATTTTGAAGCTATAAAATATAACTTTTAGGTATGTATTAAGAATTAAAATTGATCAAAGAAACTTAAGTAAAATTCCTTTCCATATAGGTATATTTTTAAATCCTTTTATGATTTACCTGACATCTTTCTAAAGTATTTTACATGTTTAATAATACAGCAAATAAAATATATGAATTTTAAAATAAATACTAGTTATATTGATGTTGCAGCATTTATTATAAATATTTTTAATTCCATGAAAGGCACATACATGAAATGCAACGAAGCTATAACGTATGATTAAAAATACTCATGTTCAGTTTCATGCATTCAGTTTCTTAACAATGTTATATTCAAATCATATTACTCTTTGAAAGGTTCTCTTGAAAATAATGAAGTCAATAATGAAATCGACAAAAACATTATAAAACTTTATTCAAAACTGTGTTTCAATTTCAAACACAGTTCTTATTTAAATTAAAAATATACGACATTTAATGAGCTACTACAAATTTCAGTTCTATATATTGCGTTAAAGAAAAATATCTTTAAATATAGAAGACATCAAAAATGAATTAAGATACTAAGTGCTGTATATTATATGAATCTTATACATCTTACACATATGCTTGGCAAAATGAAAGTATTCGAATATTTAATATATTTATATTTTAACAATAATTTAACAAAAAAGACCTTACAGCACTTGTATTTCATGTAATCTTATTTCTTTTATGTTTTCGTAAAAGTAAAATTCTTTTAACATGTATTTAATATAACAATATTGTATGCAATGATAGAGCTAGAAAGATGCCATAAATTCATATTTATTTATCATGATTCATAACCATAAGTCCATATTAAAGTGGTGCACAAATCACATTTTTAACAAACAGTATATTTTGATGACTTTTGAATTTTTAACTCATTTTTTATTGACTGCTATTCTTTTGTTATGAAAAAATAGTAATACTTAAAGGTCTACTTTGAAAATTGTGATTATATTTAAATAAATCTTTTTATCTATCATTCTCTTTGCCATCTTCAAAAAAAGTAAATATTTTTGATAAAACATGATTTAAAAATAGAGAAACCAATAAGCATATGTTTGGTATATATTAATAACAGTTTTTGCTGTTTTAGGACTTATACAACGAAAAATACTAACAATAAAAAGTAAAATTATTTTATTGCAAATAAAATCTATTCTCAATAAATTGCATTCACTTCAATTTAATATATTGGAATAGTGATTACAATATTTTCTTTAAAAAAGACAAAAGTTACAAAATATTATCAATACTGATAAAAGTTCTTAATATTTTTTTTAATTTTCTGCTTTATCCGAATAATATTTCTTGTTAATTTAAAAAATGAAATTATATATATTCATTATAAACTAAGAATATTACAAAAATTTAACCACATTTCATAAAATATGTAAAGATTATTTACATCCATATAAAATATTTAAATAAAAATCAAAACTCTTATGTTATCTCAAATTTTAAAGAAACGATAAAAAAATTATAATATAAACAATCACACGACATAAGCGTCCATTCAATAATAATATTTTTTGAAATAAGTAGTTGGAAATTGTAAGAACATTAGCTATCAAAATATGTTAAAATGCTTCCCTCGAATGAATTTATGATTGCGAGATAAAAATGCATAAAAGGTTATTAATTGAAACTCGATTGCAATATTAAGAATCAACCTTTAATTCAGAAAACTATGATACTAAATAAAAACAATTAATTCAGTGTATTAGTTAATATTTATAATTAACTTATATATGAAAATTGAAATATTTCTTGAAGTAAAAAAATCAAATTGACAGAGATGCATTTCTATTGCAATTGACGAAATCAAGGAAAAATAATTAAAAAATATTTTAATTGTATGTACACATACATATGTTACTACAAAGCATAATTAAAGATAATTATAGAAATTTTAAAGACTTTAAGAACTTTGTTTTATGAAATACATTTTAAAGTTATCGGGATAAAGTTAGGCAGCTTAAAAATATTCAGATTTTTTGATGAGTTTTGGGTAATAAATGTTTTGAAAATGAAGATAGTTTATAAATTTTTTTATAAAATAGATTTAATTAATTGGTAAAAGAATATTATGAAATGAATATTCTGATTTTGAATACCATTTGCAAGAAATAATTAAAGTAGGAAATAATTATTTTGATAAATAAAAGTTGTGTGTGTATACACATCTGAATTGTTTTTATTCTAATACATATTTTTTGTTCTCAGTTTCAGAATCAAAAAGGGTTGTTTATTTTTACATGACCATTGCAGTTCATTATATTATTTAAGCATTTTTCAAGTAAGTTGAAAAAAATTTATGAAATAAAAACTTAATTTGCAGAAAAATGAAGAAACCTAATAAAACTAGAAATTTTATTATATAGAATGATTTCACATTCAACAAAAAAGGCAAGTATTTACTTGGTGTGATAAGGATTTCTGTTTATATCGCTGAGCTAATGGTCACTCTGCAGTCTTTTTTCATTCCTTGATATTAAACTTCTTTTTGTAACTTGGATTTTTTTAAGAAGTAATTCTTCATCATCAAGAATTCTTATCCCCATTTTAGCATTTTTTGAAATCAAATGAGATTTTTTTAAGAAATATTTTTTAAATTAAAATGTTATGGATAAATTGTATAGTGTCACATAGAAGAAATGGTACAATTTGCAAAGTACATTTACGTTTAAAGTTATATTATTTCATTCTTATGTTTGATCAAAATATATCTCTTCATCATGCCAAAACGTTTTTGCTAGGAATAAGAAGGACATTAATAACAACAGTAACAATGTTGCCTTATTTTCATGCAAAAACAGTTACAAAGGTACATAAGGACCTTTGTAACTGTTACCATATATATATATATATATATATATATATATATATATATATATATATATATATATATATATATATATATATATATATATATATATATATATATATATATATATATATATATATATATATATATATATATATATATATTAAATTTTGCATCAAAATAATTGCAGAACATTATAAGTTTTTGACTAAATTATTAATTTTTTTCCAGTTTCACAATAACATTTTACTATATCTTTGGTTTAAACCGTCCTTATTATTTAGGTATGGTAAATATAAATGAAGAACTGAAATGTTATTAATATTTTTATATATTGTAATAAAAATACTAAATTTTATTTGCTTTTTATTTGAGTAAAAGAGCCCAGTAATATAAATTTGCGTGAAAACAGTTTAGAAATTACTTTTATTTTTGCCCCCTGGCATAAATATGGGTGGAATGTTATTTTATTATTATATTTGGAAAACCGTTTAAATATACAATTTTAAGTGATAGAAAATCTAAATGCGTAATACATTGTTTTCTTCACATATATTATTTTTTACATTAAAACATATCGACTGACTGCTGAATTAGTCTTTGAATAAGGGAGAAAAAGTATTTTTTCCTGCAAAAATCTTATTTCTCATAAATCCAATAATTGCATCATTGCTCACAATTATCTGTCGACCGCAAGAAAATCTAGTTTCTTCTTAAATTCTTGTTTGCTGTGGAAGTATCTCACACGTTCCTTCATCCTTTGGGATAGATTATTTTGTCTCTTCAAGTCTCCTTTACTTCTTTATCACCTATTCTTCCGAAAAAAACTTAGATCTATGTTAGAATTCTAGTATCTCTTTCTGAATGAGACAAGGTAAAAAATTTATAGTCTACAATATTTTTGGGCAATATATTTACACAAGTATTAAAGGATAATGTTCTGTTATTTTTAAGCTTGATTATTAGTTTCTATAATTTTTTTTCTTAACTATGAGAAAGCAATTCTATTTTCTGTTCACTAAAATTAGAATTAGTTACTAATAAGGAGCTTAAACAAATTGCGTGCTATAAAACCATTGTAAAAATATATGTTTGAAAAATAATTAAAATAAGCTTTTCACATCATTAATATTATATACACAAAATTAACATCTGAAATTGTTATTACATATTTACATGAATTAATGAAATTTATATATTTTTATAATAAATTAGCCTCGTCTAATGTGAATTAAAGGTGAAACAGCAAGTTGTTTTTTTTAAAGAGGAGCTATGCTTTGATATACGAAACAAAAGTATATTTTCAAAAAATATGTTAGAAATAAATTATGGATGAGATCTATATTAAGTCAAAATTTACTGTCTATAATATTAATCTGTAGTATATTTCGATACTATTAATCCTTCAAAAAATTAGGAATGCTTTAAATAACTCATATTCCACGCACTAAAATATTAAGCCATGTTTAAAAGGGTTAATATTTGCTGAATAAATGCATCATTTCCTAGCTAAAGGAACTTCCTTTTTTATGACGAGATTTTATTAAATAGTAGTAAATATATATTTCGTGTTTAGGTTTCTTACTAAATTTGAAGAAATTGTTGTTTTATTTGTTTTTTTTTCCTTTTAAGACACATATAACACTGTTTTCAAGTTTGTCTGAAGTAATACTTTGCATTTGAAGTCTTATGAGTACTTATTCTCCAAGAGTAAAAAGTTTTGTTATTTATGATGATCAAATATTTTCCTTGCAAACAAATCTAGATTTGTTTAACAATTAAAAATTTGCAATGAATAGATCTAAAAATAAACTAATTTAACCAGTAAATAAACAAGAATTTAATATCAAAAGCAAGTTATTTATGAGAAGAACAAAATATTACATTAACAAATTGGACAAATTGTAAATATTAGGTAAAATAATTCTGACGATCAACATATAAATGAATTAGTTTCATAGTTATAGAAAAAATTAATTCGTATACCACAAATAATAATGATACGATGAGTATAGTTTGTGCATCTGCTTTCAGCATGCACATCGGTCAGGTTGGGGTTGTGGGGATTTTCAGGGTTTCCTCCTTTGCAACACATAAATAAAATCCATTACTGTTAAAAGTCAATCCCGAAGGTAGTTTATCTGGAAGATAACAATATGGAATTTATAATGTGCAAATGATCTTTTTAAAATTTATCATTTTTAAGAATTCAATTTTATGATATTAAGTAAGCTTGTAAACGTTAAATGTATGCTTTCCTATCTATGAGATATTCTATATTTTTATGTATTTGATCAATTTAAGATTTGAAATAAGCGAATATATTACTCTGTGTGTACAAATGAATAATTTTTGAATATATGCCTCTGTATATACAGCAACGACTATCACCAAATATAAAAAAATATTCTTCTTGTGTTGAAATTAATCTTAAAAATTTTTATTTAAAAAATCAGTTTATAATACCTTTGATTTATTAACTAAATGTATCTGATTTATTTTAATTTTTCATCTTGGGCACAGCGTGTTTTTCCTTCATAAAATAAAAACATATGTAGAACTTTGCGTTTAATAGAAAAAGTTAAGTTTGCTTAATATTAAAGTGCTTAAAAATTGAGCGACATTAACTTCAGAAAAAAAATAAACTTTTCAAACAATTTCAGGAAGTATTTTGAACAGGTTCTAAAAACTTCAATATTAGTAAGGCAAAATGTTTAAAAACTGCCAGTCTTGTCATTCTAATCGAAACTAAAAAAGAAACTTGATTGTCAAACAGATTGTCAAATTTAAAATAAAATAAAAATCCTTAACAAAAGTGAAACAGTTTCAGAAATTCTGTGTTTGTCATTTGACATGTTGAACGAACGAAAATAAATTGATTTTTCTCATATTTGAGTCCCAAATGGAAGATAAAGGTAACACTGAAAAAAAAAAAAAAAAAAGCTTTACTGGAAAAAGCAAATTGTTAAAATTTGATAAAATATTCAAGTTTTAGTAAAATATGTTAATAAGTTTGTGTTATTCTTTTAAGCAAATATCTTTGTTTACGCAAAGATTTCTATGACAAATATTATGATTAGTTCTTATAATAAGTAAATAAAATCGTAATAATTACAGTATAAAAACATACATAATTTGTAAATCATATTAACTGTTAATAGTAAAGTAAGGACTAATGCAAACACGTGTCTTGAGCTTTTCATTCTTAGATTTAGTGAGAAATATTCATCATTTATATTTGATAAAAGAAAAAGCTCGCAAATCTACTTTACTGTTTATTTTATTAGTTTTTCAATATTTTGCACATGGAAATATAACAGAAATATTTATTAGCCAAAAATATCTAGGGATGCTAAATATATTTAGGAAAATAGTGAATCTTATTATAATCACCTTATCTGTGTGTACTATGTAACACATCAACTGCCCTCCTACCTTTTATAAGCAGTTTTCTTGTTCCACTAAAATTATTTGATCAATCAAAGTGATTGCTGTTAGAAATAAACTTAGGTGTTTAAATAAGTTTTGTTAATAAATGATAAATATTTAGTTTATAAAATATAAATAAAATGTTTGCATTGTTTTTTGGTACTTTCTAAAAATAAAAGCATTTTTAAACTATACACGACCCAAATATTAGACAGTTATTGCAATTTATTTCTATCGATTGACAATGAGAATCGTACTGGGATATAAAGGAATTAGTGGTAACAATTATTTCATATCAAAATAATTTTGATGAATCTAATAAAATAAAATTATGTTGATCAAGTATTTCATTTATTACTTGGATTTCATTTATTACTTTTTGATTATAGGAAATTATAACCATTACTAGTTATGAAATATTTATTATTGCTTTTAATGTAAATGCTTATGAATATAAATGATATTTAAAATATAACTATTGAAATGATTATATATATATATATATATATATATATATATATATATATATATATATATATATATATATATATATATATATATATATATATATATATATATATATATAATTTTTATTAAGGAAAACAGGGAAAAAACTATCAAATTATCTTACTAAGATAACATACAGTTTACAGTGAACCATACGATTTAAGTTCAATTATCAACATACATTGAATATTCTTCCGGCTGAATGATGTTTTAATTATTATTGCTAGTATTATGCGATTTTTGTCTTTTCATATTACAAGGTATGAAACCAAGAGAACTTTTAAGCATATGCATGAAATACACTTAAGTAAACTTACAAAATTTCTGCTCTCGTTGCATTTATTTGAAAAAAAAATCCAAAATTTAAAATATATAGTTTCTATATTTTTACGAAAAGACCTGGAATTGTTGTCAATGAAGGATAATTTCTTAGTAAACCAAAATGCAATGACTAAATATTTATTTGAAGTCTTACCAATCAGAAAAATGCTTGGTTTTAATTTATGTCAACATAAATTCAGTTTTATAGCCATTGTTAAAATATATGGTAAACCATCATTCTTAATATAGGTCATCAAACGCTGTGTTATAAATTGAAGACAATAATGAAAAAATTTCAATTTGAATATAAGTATTTAATCCTGTGAGATGTGTATCATCACTAATGCATTTTAATTAAGTATACGGAAATAATTTCCCTGTTTTAAAATTAGTAAATATAATATTTAAGCATTTTATACGAACTCATTTTGGTAAGCTGTTGTTTTTCTCTCTGTTACATATGTGAATGCAAGTGGGAAAAGAAATAAAGTTGATAAACCAGGTTTTAGCCTCTTCGTGGAGAATCAAATATCGATGATTCTTCTGGATTTTTTCAATATTTAGGAAAATTCAATTGACAAAATTTCAAACTTAAAATTATTGAAAAATTCACTTATTTAAAATCATTGCTTGTTGATCAAACCTATAACTATGTTTCTGATTTTTATTTTCAAGAGAAAATTATGATTCTTGCTTAAAAATGTGTTGGCTTTTTGGAAGAATCTATCCAAAAGTACTAAGTCACGAGTCTCAGAAAAAAATATGTAAGATACAAACATTTAAAGTAATATCCAATACAAAATAAAATATTAAAAGAAATAAAATCTTTAAAATTTAAAAAAAACATTAAATTAACAAGGAAAAAAACAAAAGAGGCGCAGTCTTTAAAAAGAGCGCATAAATATCTAGTAAAATTTTATTATCTGATTACAATTTTGAAAACCTTAATCTAATTTTGAACATACAAGAAGATGATCTGGATTCATAGTTCCTGAATTACAAAGTTGACACAAATTAAGGGCATAAGAATGCCTATTTTATTTAGATGATGTGTCAAGTAATCGTAGATAGTCCCTCTGCAGTATTTTTGACAACTTTTCAAAAAGTCTTGAATGTTAACTCAGGGTTTGCCCGTTGATTTGGCTACCTGGTCAAGATTAAAAGTACCCTTTAATTTTATTCTGTTTGTTTTACTGTTGTATAAAATTCATTAAAGATTAGTATGGTCTTTTCATATATTCATTAAAGATTGGTGAAGGCATAATTTCTAGTAACCATATGAATCAATTATTAAATTAAAAACCTGTTAAACATTCATGTAAAGTATATTTGTTACATTAACTCTATGGTCAAATGAAAATCATTATAAGCAATTTAAATTTAATAAATATTTCAAGTGATAGAGTTATGACTGGGTTTTGAGAAAATCCAATTATCTTAAAATTTCTTCTTCAAGATTTAACTATTGAACTCCATAAAAAGCATGCTTTCTCCATGTCAAAGAAGATTCGAAAGAGCATACCTTTAAAATATTTGAATTAATGGAATTCTTAAAACTGGAATCTGAATTTTTTGATGCTATTTTAATGATAAATAATTCAAAATGTGAAAAACTATGGAAACATTATACCGTAGTCTTTCTTTAGTAAGGAACAAAAATGTGCATTCAAATAATTTTAAATCATTACCCTCGATTTTTAATGCATGTTAAAATATTTTGTAGAAATGATTAACACGCGAATCATCTAAATTTCTTAAATACTCCAACAAAAACGACTAAAATTTAAAAAAAAATTGTAGATATTATTAATTTTTAAAATCTTATTTGCTTGTTGAGTAGAATAAAATTAGTCCCATATAAAGATTGGTTACAGTTTCTCTTTAAAGTTTCACTTTTAAGTTTTTTCGTTCTTATACTTTTATAATTCTAAAGAGCGAAATATAAATAAAGAGTGACACAGCAACTTATTCTAATAATTCCAAATCAAAAAAAGTATTATTACAAACTCATTCTAATAATTCCAAATCAAAAAAAAGTATTATTACAAACTTGTTCTGTAATAGTTAAAAATGAAACTAAATCAAAATTGGTAAAAAAAAATTTTATATATAAAAGATCAGAGATGTCTTATATAACGAAAACTTTGACTTCTGAACTAAAATTACCAATATATATTTTACCAAATTTACTTTAAGTGCGCTTAACAATTTATTCGTTTGGAAGCTGTCAAGGAGACGAAAAAGTTTAAAGCATACTATTTGAAAAAAATAAAAATTATGCTCGCGTTAACATTTTAGTTGAGGTTATATACAGGATATGGATACAGATATGATCTTTGGTTTACCTCTCCAAAGTCCTTCCAGTTGTCAAGTTATTGAGAAATTTATGACTTGGCTTGGGAACTTACCGAAACAAGTCCACCCAAGGAAAAAGTAAATTTATTACTTGAAGCGGAATACTTCTGAGATATAAAACATGGAAGCACTGTAAAAATAAAAAGTAACTTATTCATTTCTCCTGAGATCTTTGCTTTTTTAATGGGTAAAATCAAACAAAATAAATAAAAAATTAATGCTTTATATGTGTTAAGATAGGAATTGAAAGTTTTTGACTTACATGATTTCTATAAATCGGATTCAGTAGGAATTGAAATTAACAATAGAAACATTTTAAAGTGGATTTAGATATCCTTCAATCCTTTTCATAACTTGAAATATATATATGAAACATTTTTATGGAAATATAATAAATCATAACTTACGGATAACTTTATCGATTGAAAGTAAGCATTACTTGGATAACAAAATAAAAGGAAAAGTCCCCTTTTCAAAAATGAATATAATAACAGTATTAAAGAGTAAATTGAAAAAGGAATAATTAAATAACGGTTATTTAGAAAGTAGGTACAATTGCTATTATATACCACATAGGTCCATAATGTGGAAAAATAAGCAAACAGCAAAAGTGAGGATTGAGTTATGATGCATCGCCAAAAACTAAAATTAAATCTTCAAATAACTATCTGATCCAAATTGAAATTTTAGTATTTTGTATATAATTTTAACATTTCGTATCCATAAAATAGTATCTACATTGAGAAGACCTAAAATAAATCTTAAATTACAGAGAAAGACAGATAACTTTCGAGATTTTTGTTGTTTAATAATTTGGATAAGAAATAGCTTTGGTTTTAAAGGTCAGAAAATATACGGAGTACCATCTGGAGTGACAAGTCTATTTATTATGTCCACCACAACTGAAGGTTGTTCCACCACATTTTAGAGTTTGCAAAAATGAGTCCAAAGTGTTGGAAATATTTGATAAAATATTATACTGTCAAGCCTCCTATAACGCGGTGAGTGCGTACCGCGTTATATGGAAAGCGCGCTATAGGAAACTCGGATTTAATCGTACAAACCAGGCTAATTCATAGCGCGTTCTATGGAAACCGTCTACCGCTTTGTATGGAAAACGCGCTATAAGAAACTCAGGATTAGTACAAATCACATCATTCGTACCGCGTTATGTGAAAACCAATAAATACAAAAGGCAAGATAAATTATAAATTATTTTCATTGAATTAAAGAGTTCATATAAGGAAATGATAAATAAAATGAAACAGGAACTAAACTAAAATAACTGTTTTACAACAAAAACAAGAAAGACTTTTGTAAAGTTATGTAATCTTTCAACATTCATCCTCGCTGTCAGATATGAGTCGCCTTCTCTTAATGAACGAAATGTCTTCCTCACTTGGTTCATCTTCACATTGATTTTCAATTGTAGCTCTTTTTCTAACTCCACTAAAACTTCTCTATAGAGAGCTAAGCAATTTCTTAACTCTCTTTTAAACTTTGCGCATATAACCATTGAATGATCAGTTTGAATGAAATGAAAATCTAATTCTGTAGCTAAATATAGCCTTTTTTCACAACTTGTAAATGGAGATTTGGCACCCATTCGTTTTTATTTTCGTTTACCAATGCATTTGAGGTGGGTGCATCAATTAATTCCATCAGTTCTTCCTCATCTAAGCTTTCTTCCCCGAGTACTAGTTCTCTTGTACCCTATTGGCTTACTGCAAATTCTTCATCGCTTAACAAGAAGCAATGTTTACCCGTAACTGAGAGTCAAATAGTAGAATCATCTTGAATTGCTTGAACTATTTGAAGTAAAAGAGATTTCCAACACGCATTAAGCGTTGATGGTTTAATTTCCGGCAATTTGATGACGCGATTCTAATACAATCTAAAATAGAAAATTCCATCCATACTTGAATAAGAGTTTTATTTTCACAATTTTCTAATATGTCGAAAATGGTTTGGAAAAGTTGGCGTGGGAAGTACATTTTTAAAGTTTGAATTCTTGGTTCAAAGGTTGTATTAATCACGAGCAGTTAGGAGAAAGGAAGACAATTTTCACATTTTGATGACCCAGGTCTATATTGTGGCAACCAGAGTTATCAAGAACCAATAAAACTTTGAAATACAAATATTTTTTTCCATCGTATAGGTTTCCACTGCCGGTATAAAAACAATCATAAAACCAATCCTTAAGCAAATCTTGAGTCATCCCAGCTTTTTTATTAAATCGCCAGAATCCAGGAAATTGGGTTTTATTAATGTTTTTCATCACACGGAAGTTGAAGAACGGTTTTATTATCATTGGTTTTATCATCAGGCTCCCTGTAGATTGCTGCACACATGAAGGGGGATACGTTCGTTTGAAGGTTTAAACCCTGATTTTTCAAAGTGAACCTTTGAAAAATCAGGCCTTTTATTTTTCAAAAAGAGAGCCTTTGATTTTTCAAAGTGAAGGTCCTAGATGGTAGTTTTAACCAATATAATGCCGTCTCATCAGTGTTAAAAATCTGATCAGGTGAATAACCTACTTCATTGAAAATTCTAGCTAGTTCTAGCTTATAATTTTCGGCAGCCTCAGCATCTGCTGTGGCTTGTTCTCTTTGAAACTTAATATTGTGCTATGTCTACCTTTTTTTTAGTTTTTCAAACCATCCTTTACTTGCGACAAACGAATGATTTTCTAGCCCTGCATAAGAATGCCCAATATTCCTTAAATATACGTAGATTTTAATTGCTTTTTGCTTGGTAAGATTTCCACTGATAGGAATCTTTTTAGCTATACAGTCTTCCAATCCCATCATTAACGTCCGCTCCATTTTAATCTTATTAGCTGGTTTGTTTATTTGTCGCTCAACGGTCATTTTTTCCACACGAGGGCTAATTAGACCGGGACCTACGGCTAAAAGTGGATTCCGAACCATGACAAACATCTCTGCCCGAGGTGGTATTCGAACCCACAAACTGTTGAACCGAAGGCAAGAGCGTTTAATCATATTAGAATTTCGTGTGCAAGTAACACGTTTCGTACCTAACGGGCAGCCATTTGCTACAGATTACCTTCTATTACCTGCATTTTTCTTTATGGTTCGAATTGTAGATTCATTCAGATTTGCTGATTTTGATTTTGCAACAAAGATATTTTTCCCCGCCTTCTAAACGATTTAAAATTTGGATTTTATCATCAAGCGATATAATTTTTCTTTTTAATCCTTTTTTTGTTTCTTTTGTGTTTGACGTGATGCAAATCTAAAATTAATAATTACTTAGGTTAGTAATAATTACATTAAAAATCTAGGGTGATTATTATATTAGAACAAATGAAGAATATTACTTACAGTATTGTGTAATGTTATCCAATTATGAACCACAAATTAAACAGCAAAAAGCTAAGCGAATGGAAGGTACAGACAATATTTTAGAAAGAATTGGTCACCAACGAGACGTACTGTGAAAGAGCTCTGAGACGACTGAAACCGATGCCGTAAAGTTGCTAAGAGATAAGCTTGAATATTTATATAACCATATCCAGTTAAAACCGTTCATTGGGTGCCCGGAAAAACTGATGGGACGTTGTTGAACGGAAACCGCGCTGTAAAAATACCGCGTTATAGGAGGGCTGTCGCAATTTCATTTCCGCGTTATATGGAAACCGTGTTCTGAGAATACCGCGTTATAGGAGGGTTGACGGTATATTGACGATTTGTTTTATAGATCTGATACAACAGATGAAAATTTCTGATACGGTTGATCTGATGCAGCAGATTGATAGCGTTGTAAAGATACTTAAGGAATCTAGCATGAATTCAAGAAAATTCAAACTAATTCATTAGTACTAAGAAATCATTAAGAAAAGGCGTTAATGGTTTGTACGAATGATAGTTTGAAACATAATAAATTAACATGGTAACATGGTAATTCTTTGAGATTCAGATAATGACAAATTAAAATTATAAATACAATGTTTAGTAATAATTTTGTGATTGGAAAACATATATATATATATATATATATATATATATATATATATATATATATATATATATATATATATATATATATATATATATATATATATATATATATATATATATATATATATATATATATATATATATATATATATATATATATATATATATATACTATGCATGAAATAATCCAAATCGTGGTTAAAATCCGCATTTATATCAGAAAATTAATATTGGTATATAATTAAGGTATTAACACTGACATTATGTTTATTAGTTTCTCTATTATTTCTTTCTCTCTCTCTCTCTCATTACACACATAGGATTCTCTTCCTATTATTTCTTTCTGAATCATGACATTTAGTAAAATTTAGCAATTTAAATCTCAGTGAATCATTAATTTAATTATATGAAAATACACATTACCTGACATTTTTTTTCACGCATAATATTATCTACTAGAGAAGTAGAGTGTATTTAATACATTGAGAATGGTGAAATTATGTTTACATTTAGAAAGTTCATATAGGATCCATATTGGTGTAAGATTAATCAATTAGTATGCGTTTTAGCTAATGTGACACTTGGACAAGCCAAGCTCGCTATGCCTTTACTATGTAAATTTAAGTCAGTAGGGTGCGTCTTTCAAAATTTCAATTTCTTCACATAAATTTTTAAAAACAAAATCAATATTACTTAGATATAAATGATAATTTATTATGTTCTTATAATTCTAGTTTTCTGATTAAAGTGTTAAAGATAGTAGCAATTGACGTTTTACGGCAACATTTAACTTATTTAGAATGAATAATAAGAATAAAGCAACTATTTTTATTAAGGAGATAAATCAAATAATCAGATAAGTTATAAGTGTGCATGTACTTTTTTACCATCATTCTTGTCGAACTCATTGAAATTCTACGAATTACATGATGCAGGAATTTAGGTTTATTTTTAGGTAAACTCTTTTTCTGATAAAAAAATATTTGTATAAGAGAAAAATTTCTATCAGGCATTTTTATCATTCTATGGTATAAGATTCATTAGTCTGTAAATGTGTTTACTTTGCTGTATTTTCTCTTCAATATAATATATTTGACCATGGTATATTAAATTTAATCTTTAAAAGATAACTGCAAAATATTTAAAATTTACTTAAATACATAAATATTAATTAACTGAAATATGACAATATTAATATATTCTTAGTTCTTAATATTAAAGCAAATGTTTAATGTATTACAAATATTTTTACCCTTATACATACATATTTTTCACAAGGTAAAAATAAATTAGTTTCATTTCATAAATTTTATATTTTATAAAAATCTATGCAAAATATATTTGATATTTAGTTGTGAAATTCTGGTTACACAATGAATTTGTAAAGAAAACATTCTGTTTCATTTCAGTCATTTGAATAGTTTGTTTTGCTTAGGCTAGATTACGTTAGAAATTATTATGCATATAAAACTTATTAATTTTTTAAAAAAGATATTTTTTAACTAAATGTTTATTACATTTCAATTTAGGTAAAAATATGATATTTTGTGATTATATTTGAATATATCGAGAGGCACAGAAAATATTTCTAAATCAGTGAAAAATAATTTTAGAACAAAAAAAATTATGCTATTACGAGAGACTTTTACTGTGGCTTTCAATATTTTATTGCATTACTTTTCTATCAAACATGTTTATTTGCAACTATATTTGGAACTCAACAACAGTATATTGTATCTGGAATACTCAAGTTTATAGTATAGTTCATCAGTAGCATTTTGAAAAATGAATACAAATATTTTTACTAATACTTAAAATTACCCAGAGCAAAGTTATGAAAAGGACAGAAAAATTAAAAAAATAAATGAAATGAAATAAAAAAATAGATATAAATATAGAAATATAAATTTAAATAAAGCTTCAAATATGTTTACGATTAATCTTATACTTTTAATTCGCAATTATTACTATAAAATGTAATAATTATTCAATAAATTTGCTTAAGATAGAAAATTTAGGATAAAAACTGTACATTTAAGGAAGTAAATTTTATAAATGTAAATTTATTCTAATTCTTAAAGAAAATTTATTTCAAAATTTTAAATTTTCATTTCCAATTAGCATCTAGTCTGTGCATATTTTCTATGATTAAAGGTATTTATAAGTAATTATTTTTAAAATAAATTTTTAAGTAATTCTTCAGGAAATATTATAGAAATTGTTTTATTTATTTATTTATTTATAAAATCATAATATTTTCTGGAAATGTGAAGTTTGGAATTTATGATTATGAGTCAATGTGGCTTAATTTTAAGAGGAAAGGCACGTATAAGCCATTAGTATATAAGAAATCCTTCTGAATTCCCTACTATTTCACTAACTTTTGAAAGAAGCATATCGTACACTAGGCACGTTTTATCATTCAACATCTTGTTGCTTCTTTAGCTTTCAGACATTTCGTTCTTTTCCTCTAAGCCAGATATAGGGATTTCTCTGCCCACTCGTCTTATCAGTCATTTCTCAATTGAGAGTCTTATCACCATGGCTATTTCTGTTCGAAGTCAGTTTTATCACAGGTCATTTCCAATAAATGTTTCGTATAAACTTGACTCAACAAAAATATGACATTTTCGGAAGTTTCCTAGATTTTGTGCAAAGAAAAATAGCTTTTGCATATATCACATGGGACTTTGTTGCATATTTTGACAATTTGTCTTAATGTATTCTCTTTTTGAATATTTTTATATAGTATATGCTAACAAAATTGATACAGAATCATTTGAACAATAAGATATACATAAAAAGTATAAAAAATAAATTTATTTGAATTTCAGATTAATTCATACTCTATTAAATTATTGGAAATCAAATCATGTTTATAATAAAGCATATAATGGAAAATTTAGATCATATAAATATTATTGAATATATTATAATGAATTTAAGATAACAAATGTATTTTCTTAATATTAGCTATTTCAATAATGTAAAACAGTAAAAAAAAGAAAATATAATTTCCCTCTTTCCAAACTTAGAAATGTAAGCCGTTACAATAAATCCTTGGAGTTTAAATCAATTTTGGAAGCATTAATAATACTGATTATTAAAAAATGAATTCATAATTTTGATAATAAAGAAAAATTAATTATTTAGAACGACTCGTCTACTAAGATCAAAACTTCTCTAGCATAGGAAATGTATATTTAAGTATATATTTCTTTATTTTTCTACTCAAATGCAAAATTAAATATTAAAATATAAATTAAATAATGTTTAGGGAACAGATTTCAAACTATAAAATTTATTACATTTCTTATAAATAATCAAATATGATTTATAATGGTCCATTAAGTTATTTACTTTGTAGTATTTATTTATAATATTTATTTCATGGAATTCACAAGATGCATCATTTCTCAATAATTTATATGTATTTAAACATGTAAACATTAAATATGCTATCATATATAAAATTAAACTTATGCATAAAAGATCTTCAATTATGCATAAAATATTTTGTGAAAATCTTATTTTCATTCGTGCAAAGTGCTTCTCTTAAAAACTGTTACATAACTCGTAAGTAATTTAAAGAATAAAGTATTTAAACTTTCTTAAAAATTTGAAAACAAACATTTAGAAGTTTAGAGATATTTAAACATTAATAAAAACGGTCCAATTATCTTTAGAACATAACAGAGTAATGAAAGCACATTTATTTTGTGAAAAAACTTTTAGTAAAAAATTTGAGGATTTGCTTTTAATTTAGTTGTAAAGCAATTTTTGACTAACTTATGGATCAAAATGCAAAATACAAAGATGTTTCATTTTCTTAGAATCGTCAAACTAATTAACAAATTTAGAAAAGGTTTATATCATGATTTAATTAATTTTATATTAATCTTTTAAAATAAATTTAGGAATACATATAAAAATTTTATTCCTTTAGTTATTATGCATAGGTTTGTAATGGTGCTTTAATTTTTTGGAATATGTATAATAAATTAAGTAATATTTTTTAAATATTTTCTAATATTAAAATTGCTTAAAATTTTAATCTGTATCCTTGAGCAAAAACAATGAATTTAACTTAATTTGCTAAATTGTTAGACCTTAAATGATCAGTTCACATTCTTTACAATTTTTTTGCTTCAGGGTAAACTAATATTCAATATACATTTAAGCAAAGGAAGTATGAAGGTACGTGTAAACAAAGATGAAAAGCGTATTTTTAAAGATGTAAGAATTGTTTGAAGAAAAACATTTTCCATAAGAAAATTTAAATAATAGCAAAGAGGTATTAAAAGACTGCTATATATTTGAAATTTAAAATAAAAAATTAATAAAAGAATTTGACAGACTTTCATATATATATTTCCATAACTTGTTTTACAAAAAATTATACATTTCAAAGAAAATGTTTTTGACATTTGATATTCTAAGACAAGTAAAATGTACAATTTTGCAAAAATGCTTGCATTTAATTTTTTATTTTATATTACACTACTTTGAGAAATTTTCTATTTGTTAGAATACTTAAAATGTAATGGGGTCAGGAAAATAAAGAATGTAGTGGTGCTAATATAATTAAAGAATGAAGTGGCACGATACTACTATAAAATGAAGTGAATTAGGAGTTTAATTTCTAATCTTAGAAATTTAAAAATAGTTTTAAGTCGAATTAAATTTATTTTTCAAAAGGAAATGGTTTAGCCCCCATTGTTAAATGGGAGGGAGAGGGGGCTAGATAAGCCATAATTGAAAAATAAAGTAAATTAAAGATAAATTAATAACATTGGATAGGAAGTTATTTATACTTATTACAAAATATGCGGATACATGGACATATATGTCTGTATTTATTTATACATTGCTATAATATATATAAGGTATTATTATCACATAAAAGAAAAACATGTATTTTACATCCTATAAAATTATTGTAAAGATATTTTTAAATCTATCTACAAGTTTCTTATATAAATTGTAGCTATATAAATTATAAAAAGCCATTATATTTAACATGTCAAATTATTTATTTGCCTTCCTGGTTGGAATTTATTTTGCCAGTTTGAACATTTTGATATAATAAATTTCTTATTAAAATATCTAACTTTTTTATACAAGACCAAAAGAGTTTGTTATTAGAACGTATATGAATGTGAAGAAAATTTAATGAAATACTACTTCTTTGAAGCTTTCTATCAATAATAAATTAAATATAATAATAAATAAAATTAACTTTTATTTTTTTAAAAAAATTAAAATTATAAAAATGTTTAAAAAGATATTTAATTTTTATTTTTAAAAAATTAAAAATTTTATAAGAAAATTGAACACATTTTTACAATAGCAAAACATTTTGTTACTTAAATGTATATATAACTAAATCAAAGTTATTGAAATATTATTTATTTTGTACCAACAGCATCTTATATTATAACAATACAATTTTACAAAATATATCGCATCTCTTATCAAAATGGCAATAAATTTCTTGGAAGTAACTACTCTTTTTATCTTGTTATGGGCTTTATCTTATATCTGTAGATATTTTTCAGCAAATACCTCAAAATATAAAGGAAATGAAATTCCTTGTTTTAAAATAAAACTTTTCTGTTAAGAAAATATAAAATTTCGACTATATGCTTTATTAAGAAATAAAAGTTTTATTGATAAATTGTTTAATATATTTTCTTAATTATTTTATTGTATATTTATTTCTCCTAGAGAAAATAATCTGTTTATATTTGTATCAAGTACTATTTTCTATCAATGTGCACAGTTCATTAATAAATAATATTTGAATTTGGATTTATACCACATGATTATTTTTATAAATTTCAGGAAAATTCCCAATATTCAAGGTAGATGATGATTGAATAATCCTCATTAAATATGTTGTGTTACCTTTCAGTAATATTTTTTATTTATTTATTTTTTATAGAAGCATTACTTTTTAATTTTTTAGAAAGAATCGATGATTTTAATTTGAAGCCAAAACAAATCAAAATTTGAGCAGATATTTTGAAAGAATTGTGGAAATAATCAATAAAAATTCACTAAAACTTTAAATGGAATAATGAATAATGGAAAATTAGTGTGTTCAATAACATATCAATAAGTTTGAATTAGTTCTGTATTAAAAAATAAAATATAAAATGATTTGAGTTGGAAGAAATATAGATATGTTATGTTATGAACTATTATATTAAATAATTATTTCTATAACTAAATTGAAAAAATATACATGAAAAGTGAGAGATATAATATATTAAAAGAGGTAATGTGATTTTTTTTGTAGTTTGAAAGAAAATGTGTATTATTCTTTTCTTTAGAAAAATAGATTGAATTTTCAAACTCTTGTCATATTAAATTCATCAAATTGGAAAGTTTTAACTTGTTTGAGGAGGAAGGAAGAGTTTTAGTCCACTTTTTCCTCATTTTATAACATACCTTGAAATAGTATATTTTTTTAAACCAATTTTGATCTCAGACATATCTCTACTGAGGAAAAGACAATTTATCACGAAATTCATTTTGAAAGAAACGTTCGATTTAAATCTCTGTTTTAGATTTCTCACTAAAATCAATTCCTTTGTCCTAGTTTCAGTCCTTTCTTTATCTCACTGAAAGAAAAGAGAGAGTTTACACTCTTTCTATCAGCAGGAGAGCCACTACAAATCAATGTCCAATACTGGACGATAAGCGGTTGTGTGGACAGTTTGGACACTCTTCACGTGTTTCAAATTTGGACGTGATCCGCCTTTGATCTGCTGGACTCTCTTGCTAAAGAACATTTGAATGGAAAAATTCTAGATTACAGAAGAAATGCTTTGGGTATTTTATTTGGTTGGTAACTGGGATGGTATAAATAGCTTGTTTTTCATTATATTACAAATGTATTCTTTAATAATTTTATTTAAATGTTTAAATTGAATGTTAGTACATCAGGATATAGCTTTAGTTTATATTAGATTAAGATAATTTATTTTATACATACGATATTATTTATTTAATTATATACACATTATTTTATATATAAATTGATAAAAGTAACAGTTATTAATACTTAAATTCTTTAAATAATTAAATAAGTCTTTTTAAATAATTATATTGATGTTTGTTTTGATTGATCCCATAATGTTATCAAATATAGTATCATAAAGGGATAAAAGGAAAAAAATTCTGCAAGGCATTAATGTGTATGTAACATCGATGGAAGCGTTATTTTTAAAGATAAATTTATAAACACAGATTGATAAACTCATAAAATAACGAACACAATCTTTGTATATTCCAATTTTGACATACATAACAAACATTATGAATCTTGAAAAATCATAAAACAGCTATTATTTTCAATCCATTAATAAATTAATTAGTCGACTATTAATTTAATTCCTGACTTTGGTGTGTTTTATATGGATTATTTTCATTCGATTTATTCTGACGCTGAAATACATAATTTTTTTTTAAACGGAGTAGCAAGCATTCTAAATTTTGAAATCCATTGTAAGATATTTTAACATCCATGGCGTATATTTATTTCTGATCTCATTTTGTACAAGTTGTGAGAAGTATTCACAGATCACAATTGAACAAACCCTTAAAATTTCAAGCTTTCTTCCAGAAAGCCTTCCATATAAAAGGCAGAAATACGACATTCGTTCCCTTTTGTTCAACAGTAGCTGAAATTGAACCCATGATTTTAAGCCATGAAGAGCACTATCACAAACTAGTGCACAGCTTTAAACATATATATTTTAGAAGCAATTTAGAACACGCATTAACAATAAAATTATTTTTAATTCTTTCAGAATAGCACATTTCTACAAACAGCATCATTTAAAAAAACAAATATAAAACAGTGATTTTTAAAGGTTGCTTAACATTTAAAGATAAAATTTTAAAAAAGTTCAACACAATATTCTATAATAATATAATATTTAAAATATAATATACATATATAAAATATTTTATAATTATATAATATTTAATAATTTAAAGAAAGTATATTAATAAACATTTACAGAATATTTATATTAACAATAATAAGAAAAATTCTTTTATTTGCTTTATATATTTTAAGATTAAGGAAATAATGAATTTTTCTACCTTTCAGTAGAAAAACATTCAAAAACATACAGTTTTATTTGTAGGGAATTTTTAAATACATAAATATTGCGTAATTTACTGATATGTGTGATCGGATGCTTTAATATATTTCAGAAAGAGGCTCACATGCCTCTTATCCTGAGGACTTTTATTCACTTATTTTCTCCTGATTGTTTTCACAAGATTTTTATTCTTTTAATAATGATGCAATAAATCATTATTCCCAGAAAGAAAAAATTCTATAATTTTTATTTTTTATAGAAGTTTTTTCTGATATTAAAAAGATAAGAAAATTTACATTAAGTTGTTAATTACGAGACATGTGTCAACATGAATTTGCAGACTCGAAATATTAAAAAAGTATTTAGAAAAAAATCACATGTAAACATAAAATATTTTTTCCAAATCATTATTTTTGAAAACTCATGAATTAAAACAATCCACATAAAGCGTACTTTATAAGTTTTTTAATCAGTTTTTTTTATATTTTATCAACACTTTAGATTGAAAATTCATTTTTATGTCGTTATAAAGAAATCTTAGAAATATGATTGCTAAATCTTGATTGTGTTATCATATAAAAATGATCATAAATGGTAGACAACATTAACATTAAAACACATTTTTAAATCCTTTCATATAATTAATAAATTAACTTTTTTGTTATGGGAAATGTAAACGTTGATTAAATAGGTCCTTCTAAATACGGAAAATTCAAAGTTCTTTTTCTTTAATTTTGTATGTTAAAATATACAAATGTATGTCAATAAGAATAAAATAATAAATTTAAAATATATATAAGTAAGTATACCAACTGTGATCATACATATATATATCACATATATATATATGTATCATCACACATATATATATAATATATATATATATATATATAATATATATATATATAACATATATATAATATACATGATAATCACACACACACACACACACACATATATATATATATATATATATATATATATATATATATATATATATATATATATATACTGACCTAGCCACGCGTTGCAGTGGCTGAGTTTTTAAAATACATTGAATCAATTTTATTAATTCTAATAAAATTGATTACTAATTCTTGGGTTACTAATTCAAAATATTACTAATTCTTGGGTTCAATCAAATTAATATTTTCTAAAAAAATTTAGAATAGGTTCATTAATAGGAGATTAAAAATAAAACGTTTCACCAAAATTTAATAGTAATAGGTAAAGTATCGAAATTTTGAAATTAAGCACAAATCAACATATACTTTCTGAATTTACATTTTATTCATTTTATATTAAATTATAGTTTGTAATCAGTGACTTACTTATAAAATATACTATATAAATTAAAGACATCTAAAAATAAATTGTTATAAATGAGGTAGATAACATTGGCATCGAACTATTATTATTTTAATTTTAAATTATATTAAAGCTAAAAAAATTTTCCGCGGCATTATACTGAAATAAAAAAATTAAAAGAATTTATCATTTGAATAAATAAATTAGATCAAAATGTTCTACTGAATAAATTAATAATTATCAAATTATAAAATAAAAATAAAAAATAATAAAAGGCTATCAAGAAATACTTACATATTTTCGAGGTGGTATGAAAATTAGTAGAGAAAAACAGTAATAAATAAAATTTTATTTTATTATTTATAATATTAAAAATATTCAAACTGAATACTGCGCAATAATAACACAATACAAAGTATAATTATGAAAATGATTCACGAAAAATTGTTATAGTATCATTACACATCATGAAAATATATGTAAATTCTATATTTAACCACGCGCTTGCGCGCGCACGATAATTTTCTGGAAGATGGTATAATCTAGAAAAATAAACACGTCGCCATCTGCCGAATACCTGTGCAACTTAGATGCTAAACCGCCATCTATTAGAAACTTACAGAACTAACCTAAAAAAAATAAAAAATTAGGGTTGTACTACCCCTAACATTTAGGGGGATGAAAAATAGATGTTGGCCGATTCTCATAGATACCGGATAAGCACAAAAAATTTCATCAAATTCGGTCAAACCGTTTCGGAGGAGTATGGCAACGAAAACTGTGACACGAGAATTTTATATATATATATATATATATATATATATATATATATATATATATATATATATATATATATATATATATATATATATATATATATATATATATATATACACATTCATATATTCATAAATAATAGAGTATGGACGTATGGACTTTCAACTAAATTAAAAAAATTATTTGAAAAGTGATGAAGGTAGCCTTAAAATAAAACGCTGAACACTATTTCCAAATGATATAAATTATAATTTTGATTATCGTATTTTAAACTTTAACTTCTGATAATCATAATAATGTAATGTAACTAAGACATTCAGCAAAAATATTTATAATGTCTTTAAAATCCATTAGTCTAGTCTTCTGTTTCTAGAAAATCAAATATTTGAGTTCAAGTGAAAGATAATAATTTCTCACACAATTTATTATTCAAGTTAATTACAGATTCACATTTCCAAAAGTGAAATGTTTACTAAATAATTCTCTTTTTTTCGGAAAGAGAATATATGCGACTCCACATTTGAAAAGTAATCATTTCCAATTGAATGCTACTGTGAAAACTTGAGAATTTAAATTGGACAAATAATATCGAATTCTTATGAATTAGTAAGTTAACTTAAGTCTTCTTTTTAACTTGCTTTATTCTTATCTATTGTATTTCTTATAAATAAAATCAAGTGTTTAGATTTTCAAAATAAAGTAATACATTACTAAGCATTCGTGATTTCTAAGAAAGTTTAGGGTGACATTATATTAGTAGTTAGGCACCTTGTAAAAGAGATTAAAATAAATTAAATCGCATTCATTTATCTATTAAAATTAATCTGATATATTTATCGTAGGTATTTTAGAGAGGCTTCTTAGGTTAATCACGTAATATAAATCACATATATATGTAATTTTGCCAAATTAATTTGGAATTCAATCAAAAATGAATTTTTTAAAGATTTTTAGCTTATAATTTCTTACATATTTGTGTATTGTATTGGTATTCTATAGATACTGTGTGTGTGATATCCATGCTTCTATTTATTAGAAATACTTTGTTACCAATTTAAATTCTATTTTTTATAAACAATTACAAAGTTAATAGCTTATAAGTAATTTCAAAAAAGTAAATTTAGTACTTTACTTCTCTTTATTATGTTTTTGAGTATTTATGAACATATTGTCTTGAAATTTTCTGAAATCCTGAAACGTCTGTTCTTTCTTTTCACAGTATAATTTCTTCTTGTTTATTTTCCTTTAAGTTTTGCTTGCCTTTTCTTATGAAGAATAAAATAAGAGAATAAAGAATATATTCTCTATATTGATATATGACTGTTTAAAGTGGATTACTACACTAATTTTACAGTGGGGTTACCAAAAAATTAGAATACTTTCATAATTTTCATTAAACATTAATTTTACAAACCCACTAAAAACACTGAGCTTACTTCTGAATATAATTCCAAACAAATAACCATACTTAAAAATTACGATACTTAAAGTTTAATTTATTTTTTACAAATTTATTAGTTTTACAAGTTATAGTTAATTGAAAATTTAAGTTCTTTAATGTAAATAAGGGAAATGTATTGTAAAAATATTGTATGATTTTTATAGCAATCTAGCATCCAAAATAATAATCCATAAATGATTTTCAATTTTACGTTGACTAATTTGATGACTTTTAATACCTGCACCTCAGCTCATAACTGATATATTTATATTTGAGAGTAAATTTAAAATACGATATTTTAACTCCGATCTGAAAGTTAAAACTGGGTAATTTTAAATGAAAAGAATGAAATTGAACTCGTTTTATGTTTAGACAGTTACTGCTGTAAAACATTGTTCTTTATGATGCTCATTACATGTGTGTGTAAAATATATGTTTGATAATTAGTGAAATTTTGTTTTAAAAATGCTTTATATTATGCACTAATTACATACGAATAATATCTTTCAAGTTATTTTTCACTGAAAATGTCATAAAGAGACTATTTTCAATATAATAAAATCATGAATTTTCTTTGGTAAAATGATTTTCCATCATTTTATTAATCATCAGATCAGCTATTTTTCTACGAAAAGTATTTAAAAATAAATTATATATTTAAAACTTTGTTTTAAAATTTATTAGTTTCGTGAATTTGACAAATAATTCGCGTGCGCGTGACTTCTACATTTTTGTTTTTTATTTTGTACATATACAATCACCCTTTTTACCACAGATGCACAACGCTAGGATTTTAGAAGTAAGCTAACTAAAAAAGTAAGTGCATAAATAAAGCAAACAAAAGCCGAGAACAGCTGTTTGGCTGCTCAAAAAATTGGTAAGTTCTAAGTCAAGCCAAAAAAATTTCCTTTCATTCTAGAGGGTAAATGTAGGGCACGAGAAAATTAAATGTTCTCCATCTTGAGGTACCTTTTTTGAACAGTCACATACATTATTTGATTTTAGGTTTGAAACAAAACAGGTAACTTACAAATTTGCAGTTCGCAGATAAATATTGCGAAATTCAATGACCGGAAAAAATCAAACTTTATTCTTTAATATACAGTAGGAAAGAAATTTTACTGACCTCAGCATTATGAGGTAAAACATATTCTCCATTCCATTTAGCTGAAAGTATCTTATTAAGAAAGGATTTCAATATCTCTTTTGAATGTTAATATTTACATTTGTGGGTAAATTCAAGGTATATTTAGCTAAAAAAACTTTTATATTTCATTCCCATACCGTGATGTGGATACTCATATCAGGAAAACTAATATCAATTCCTCTACATTTAAAAAAATTTACAGTGAATAGGGTTACAGTTACTAATTTGTCAATTGCTGATAAAATAGCTAGAAAGAGGAAAAGTTTTCCGAGCAAATAAAACCTTGAGGATACTGTTTTATTATCTTTAATCTAACTGTCACAAGATAGATATACTGAAGTTCTGCATTAAAAAATGTACCTTTGTTCATGGTGTTTAAAATATCAAACGTCAGATCAGTCTTCAAATAGAGCAAATCAACCTTGTGGTTCATCATGCTATCATCTATAAGAAAAAAACTGCATAAGCGTGGTAAAATGTTATGCTTTATTTGAAATTTAATCATTTGAGGTCTTTATTGAAAGTACTTGAATAATTAGAAAAAATGAAGTAAATAGATTTACTTTCACTGATGAAAGTGAAAAGTCAAGACTTTTATATTTTCTACACAATAAAAAAGAATAAAGCATTATCCTTTTTTTATAGAATTAAATATATACAAACTAGTAATATAGATAAATAAGGTATATATTTGTGTAATAATGATACAGAAAAAAATTTGTTTTATTTATATGATATTTAGAGATTAAAATCAGTTACTCTTTTCTCCAAAAATGTTTGCATTTTATAAAACAGTATGTACTGTTTGATTACTTTTAAGTTTTTTTAATTAAATTTTTATGACTTATAATTTTTCATATGGCAATAAATTAATATTCAGGCAAAAAATAAACTGCAAGCCAAATGAAGAAGATAAAAAAATATAAATACAAAAATCAAAGTTAATACCTGGTTGAATAATATTCTTTTTTTCCGTTATGTTTACAGTGGGTACATACTATGACTAATCCAAATTTGTTAACTGTTGTAAAAGTTCCTTTGATAAATAAAGGAACTTTTAATATGGGTTACTTTTTTTTGCTTCGTATAATAGTAGTGCTGATTAAAAATATTTACAAATGCGCATTAATTTCAAATATTATTAATGTTTAATTTCATTGATCTTTTTTATTTTTAATAATGATATTTTATGCCCCATATTCATATTTTCAGAAATATGTTTTCCAAAAAAAAAATTGAATGTTAAGTTGGTTTGTTTGATGCTAAATCATCCTTTTTGCGCTCCAACGTGTTTTGAGTGCTAACTATTTGGCTGCATGCTATCATAAGTAATAGTAATTTAATATTTATGAAATTCCTATAATTTAATTATAAATGCTAATGAATTTCTAAATTTTATATATTTGGGAATGACCAATAACTAGACCAGTAAAATTATTTTTAATAAAATCATCATTGATATTTTAGATGAAATATTAATGAAATATCTTGGAATTAAAGAAAAATGTTAAATATAGCGAAATATCTTTAATTTCCGGCACATTTTGCATATTTGCCTTTTAAATTTCTTTAATTAAATGTCACTTTTTCATTGAAGCAATTTCAAGATTAATAAAGTGAAAAAAATTGCAATGACATTAGCAACGTTGCAAGTTCTGAAAAATAACACAATTATGAAATTTTAAGATTCAATGAAAATTGAATCCATATTTCATATTTGAAATCTCTAACTGTTAATGCCATTTTATTAAAGCACAAATAATAAATAATGATGGTTTATACATAACTACACAGTAGGAAAGAACGTTTTACTGGCCACAGCATTATAAGGTATATTGCTATTGTTTGTTTATTTTCTAGATTTTATAAATTGATATCATTACCGATTTTTAAAATAATATTTCATTCATTGCAAAGAATTTGGTTTTTAAAAGAATGTAATTTGTCTCTTAACATAATTGTACATATTACATGATTGTTACATTGAATATGTTTTTATTTTGAAAGTAACACATACTGTTGTTCCGATACATATCAATAATTACATAAATAAATAGAGTTAAAATGCATTAACTTTGCACAAATTATGATTAGATCAACGAAGTGTGGATTGTATTTGAAGCAAATGCCCCTTAAAACTATTCCATTAAAATTGTATACAAGATATTCAAAAATATATTTAATGTGATTCCTTACATATGTTCATTTAATTATTATATTGTTATACAGTTTATTTTATTGCTATATTATATTGATATATTACATATGTTTATTTTATTATTACATATGTTTATTTTATAGACTTGAAGAAAATTTTATTGTTTTTTAAACTTCTTATTATATATAAATTAAAAACAACGGTTTGACATAATTTTAAGGAATTACAAGAAAGATTAACATTTCAAGTATAGATGTGAATTGATTAGAAGTAATAACATTTTTTTGCAAAATTTTTATGCCGGCATTGTGTGGTTAAACTATCAGATTCACAAAATTTACAGTGTAATTAAATAATGAGTTGTACTCTCTTCTTACGATTTGTGATGGAATGTTTTGTTTAAATTTTGGAAGGAATATCCAAAACTACCCCTAATATCACGTATTCTTATTTTAAATTATTTGAACACATTTAACTATTCATGATTGATTTAATAAATTACATGCTTTTAAGCTGACCGTAAAAAATAAAATATAAACCTCAAGAAGTTATAATAAACTGTTATTGTAACAGCGCTACTAAACTTAAAAATAGATTTACTTAAGCAATTACAATTTTATCAATAGTTACTATCGATTGATTAATATCCTTAGCAATGTAGATAAAAACCTATTATAAGGAAATTAATAATTACGACTTTTCCCCATGACTAAAAATAAATACATGTTACTATAAAATTTAGGTAAATTATATATTTTAACGTATAGTGTATCATAATATCTTTTAAAAGCATCAAGTTAGGTTATATTTCTTTCATAAACTCATTTTTTATGGAACAGAAACTGCATATTCTAGCTTAAACTTTAACCAAAATGCATGCATATGCATACTTTCAGACTAATTATTTCTTTTATAAACTGGTGACCTTTTAAGTAGTCTGTAGAAACTCTTCTCCTTTCGGTATTAGTTTGCTAAAAGTTTATATTGACATAAGAATAAAATCAACTCCTTTCAACTTGTTTTATCACACCTTAAGTAGCGTTTCTCTTCTAATTAAAAGTTCTGAGTAGTTGAAGCGTTCACATTTTATAGCCTCATGGCTGCATCATGGGATCACCATCGATTACAAACTATACTTTTCTAGAGACATTAAATTGGGCACTTTTGTGATGTTGCATGCATTTCTTCTTTCACCATTTTAGTACTTCAGATTGAATTCTGCATAGTATCATATATATTATATATATATATATATATATATATATATATATATATATATATATATATATATATATATATATATATATATATATATATATATATATATATATATATATATATATATATATATATATATATATATGTATGTATATATATATATATATATATATATATATATATATATATATATATATATATATATATATATATATATATATATATATATATATATATATATATATATATATATATATATATATATATATATATATATATATATATATATATATATATATATATATATATATAGTATAAATTAAGGAACACCTTTATTGTCTTCAAAAGAAATATTTGAAGCTGTTTTAAGCAAAATAATTCTGGTAATTATTTTTCATTTGATTAATTGGATTGACATTCCATCTGGACATATTCTTATTTCTGTTATTTAAATTCAAAGTTGTGTAAAATTATCTATCAAGTATTTATTTTAGTATTTATTTTCAGATTTTAATTTAAAATACAGAATCTAGATTGAAATAATAAGTTAGAAGTAACTATGAATTAGCTATGACAAATAATAAATAATTTTTTCTTGTTAAATAGTAAAACTACCATAGTAGAAAAAATGTAGTTAAATCACTGAGTTAAAATTTCAAATAATATAGTGCCAACTATTTATTAAGTTTTAAATTCCCTAAACATTATATAGTAAAAATATTTAAATTTGAAAATCAAATAGTTCCAAGTCTCCAAATGAATATTTAGTAGACAAAAATCAACTTTATTTATTTTTAAAGGAATAATGAAATATTTAGAAATGTTTGAGTTTATTAAATCATGTTGAAATAACCTAAATATTATTTTAAATATATTTGATATATGTGATAAATATGTCAGTAAATAATTTTTAAAATAGTATTTTTTACATCTTTTACAAATTTTCTTATTTTATTTATTATTTACATATGTTTCAACTGAAACTTAAAGTGAAGTATCAAGAGTTTTCTGCTTCATAATATAAAAACAAGAACATATTTATTGAATTCAGCTGAGTCTTGCATTGCTAGTAAAATTAGCAGTGGCGAGAGATTATTTAAAATAGCTAAACACTTAAATCTTAAATACATAAGAAATATCTTACATACAATTGTAATATCTTAAATACATAAGAAATATCTTACATACAATGGTAATATATTTAATACATAAGAAATAAAAGATAAATTATAAGCGAATAAAACATCAGTTGTGTCTAAAATAATATTAAAAAATATATTGCTGAAAAACTGAATTTTCACTATTATGAGATACTTTAATTTTTTAGTTGGAAAAATTTTTAAATTCATAATAATTTCATTATAAAATATATTGCTCAGTTTCTTTACGTAAATAGTTCTTTTTAACGATTTTTTTTAAATTTTTCTATCACAAGCATGAAAAATTTTAAGCTTTCATTATGAATGATACATATATAAAAACAATTGATGCATAATAAATGCATCAGAATATCATATTTCGTATTGTAAAAAGCAATATAAAGAAATATTTCACATCAACAATTTATACTTTTCCATTATAATCAATAGAATGTCAAAATCTTTAATAAACATATACGATAAAAATGCTAAAATGTGGGAAAATTTGAAGAAAGGTATACTGGAAGCATACACAGAAATGGAAATATATTCAATGGATCTCTACAAATGATGTTACACTTTAGAAACAAAGATTCAAAATGTGTCGTCAAAACTTCAGAAAAATAGAAAATTAAGAACATAAAATAAGTACAATGAGAAATGAAAGTTTTCAGTTCTATTCATATATTTCCATTTTGAAGTAGATTTTGAAATGGCACTACTTTTTCAATTCACCCTAGATGTAACTTTCTGTGAGGAAAACAATTTATCACAGACTTCAATTCGAAAGGACCTCAAAATCAAAAACCCCATTTTTTTTTCATTCGCACTAAAATAAGAACCTTTATCTTTGTTCTGATCTTTCCTTCATCTCAGTTGGAAAAAATAGCGCTTCGACTATTTTTATCACCAGTAGAGCAACTACCGGTGAATGTGAATACTCACCGATAAGGCATAGTTTGGACAGTTTGGACACATAGCACGTGTTTCATTACTAGACGTGATCTGTTTCTGGACCATAGGACATTCTTTCTTAAAAAGCATTCAGATGTAAAGCTTAAGCGACTGTTCTGATACGCTCACTTGTGAAATTGACATATTGTTGAATAATAGAGTTATTTCTGTTTATCTCTAATTTAATGTTTAAGATTGTGTTTTCCCAATATAAAGAAGTAATGTTTTTTACATTTTTATTCACATTATTCACATTTTAACATTTTAAAAAGCCAATAGTAATTAAAAACTTATTTTTAACATAAAATGAATATGTTTATAATTTTACTTAGCAATATTTAAATACTTGTTGCATTTTATAATGTTTACAGAATTAGTGATACAACATATTATTTAATAATGGTGTTTTTAGATTAAATTTTTAACTTTGCGCTCCATTAAATAAAATTAAATCATTGAACTTAACATATTATTTGTCACATATCACATATTATGCCGACCTATGGCTGAGCGGTTAGCGTTCCTGCCTCCCGACTGCGGGTCCCGGGTTCGAATCCCGGTTTGGGCATGGATGTTACTACTTACTCTGTTCTCTCTATGTTTCCCTGTCCTTTCTTCTGTGATGATGTATGAATGTGGCTCACCCTATAAATGGATTTGTGGTGGTGTGGCGCGGGCAACGCTACTCGCCTCCATGACTTGGTTCACAGGTGTCCGCTGGGTAACGACAAATGAGTAGCAGTTTCTGGCCTTATTTTGGCATAGGGTTCGTCACCCTAGTGCCTGCCATTAGAAAAATATTGCATATTATTATGTTATACTATAATGATATGTATATAATTTATGCTAAACTAAATAAATGCATAATCAAAAAAAGCATTTAGTATAACTAGTAATATTTAACTTAAGCTTTCCAAAATGTCACATTGCATAAACTTAAAAGTGATTTTTATAATAATTGGATACAAAAATTAAAAAAAAATATTGGTTAAGTAAATTTGAAAATATATTATTTTCAATTCTATAAAAAATCTCCCTACTTACTTTCTCACTAGATGTGCTAGATATGTTAGTGGAATTATTAACATAATGTGATTAAAAATAATATCAAACTAATTTTTTCAGCTTATTATATTCTAATATATCAGACAGTTGTTGCAGTTGAAATAAAATCTTAAATTCAAATCAAAGGAAATATTTCATTATATTCTTTGAATACTTATATATTATCTTAATGATGTTAGGCAACAAATATATTTGAGAAAAATGTAGGTTTCAAAATTATTATTGCAGCCAGGAAAGAAAAATATTTAAATAATTATATCTATATTTGACATGCAGACACTAAAAAGCAGGCAAAAAAATGCGCCTGTTTCAAATGTTTATAACAAACTTCTTTTCGGTTTTGATTACATCATTGTATAAGTATGTCTGTTGGGATCTGAAATTCCCAACCGACATACTTATACAATGATGTAATCATGATGTAATTATTGTGGGTGTCGATCATTTTTTAGTTTTACTTCTATCCCCCAGGTTGAACTTAATACGATACGTTAATTTGTCAGATATAAACTCTGAAAACATTTAACAAATTATTAAATTTGCCTTGCAATATCAGTGTAAAGACAAATGAAAGTTAAATTAATATAATGCAAGTTTTTTTCACACATTCAATAACTGAAATATAAATTATTTACGGAACCAAATAAAGATAATTGTAGATTACTTTAGGAAATGCAGATTCTAAATTTTCCGAACTAATAGTGGAGTAATAATATTAAGAAATTTAATGAAAAACAATTTACGAAGTCACATTGTCAGTTGTGGAAACAAAATTTTTCACACACAAATATGCATTATAGTTAATAACCAAATGAACATTATTTACAAAGTTGCTAAAGCTTTCTCTTTTGAAAGTTTTATAGAAATTTATTGTATTATTTTAGCAAGATATATACAATTTTAACAATACTTTACTATTTTTTTGATAAAAAGTTCTGTATTTTTAATAAGCATAGTTCCAACATTTAAATTTTCTTAATATAATTACTATAGTCTAGTACCAGTATTATATGCTAAATTCATATTGAACTTAAAGTTAAAATGGCATGTAGTATGAAATTCTTTTTAATTTTATTTTTACTGCTTTATTTAATATTTGCAAAGAAATTATAGCTTTAAAGATAAGATATTTCCTCTTGTAATTTTTAAATTATGATTTTTACACTATTATTAAAAAGCATTTTAGTTTTATAAAACCTGTAGAAACAGATAATAAATGAATTAAAATATGGAAAGATAAATTAATCACAAACATTAGGTATTTCCTAATTTTAACAAGTTTAAAATAGGTATTTCAAAAGTTAGTTTAAGTTGATTAGTTAAAAATATTACTTATATGTATCAAATATATTTTGGAAAAGCAAACATTTCTTCAAAATTTACTTTAAAGTGTTATGCAGCGATTAATATAAAATAATGAGATAATTATTCATATAGAAATTATTATATATGTATTAAGATTTGATATATTATTTTGCATCGTATATGAAAATACATAGATTTAAAAATACATGCATTTCAAATTTTTTAAACTTTCTTGGGAATTTCAGAATAGTATTTTTCTTCTTAAACCTTCTACTGCTAAATATCTTACAACATTAATGATTATTAATTGCTTTAAAGTTTATAAAAATAATTCATAAAGCTATACTAAATTTTTACACTGAAAAAACTTTAAAGTACTAATTTCAATATACATCTTTTTAAATAATTTCATTAAGAATTATTTTATCCATCATAATTTTGTTTATTATTCAAGTTAATTTTATAAGTTCCTATGCACAGTAGTAAAATTTCTGATTTTGATAAAATTCCAGAATTTTCGTTTAAATTAGAAAATAAATATGTGAAATTTTATCGTTTAAGTGGATCATAAATTTCGTTCATGAATCGAACGTTTCAAAAACTTTTTAGAGTTTAATTCACATAAATTATATTTAATTCACAGGCTGTCTTAGATAAAAACGTAAGTTGTATTATTTTATAGTTCATTTCATTCTTACCGAAAGCATTCTTTAAAATGAGATAAAGGGACAAAGTTAAATAAATTAGTGCCATAAATTATTCAAAATCCTTTATTTTAAGACAGTTTATGATCAAATTAACTTCGTAGTTTTATTTTCCCTGAATCCAGAATAAATAAATTTACTTTTATGTTCATTTTCGGTAGTTCAAAAGGATTTTGACTTTTATCATCATTGCCCAAGGTGAAATTTCATTTACTTGAGGCATTTTTTCTTGAAAAAAGAGGTTTTATTAACTGGTTTTCCAATTGAATAGAAATAATAACTGACTATTCATATTAGAAATGAAAAGTTATAAAGTATGAAAATGTCTTATGTATAACTACCAGTGTATTAATATAACGCATTAAAAAAAACTAATAATGCAATACTATTTATATTATATATAATATAGCAATACAGCATCAAGTTTTGTGTAGATAATTGTTAAATATTTAATCCTATATTTGAATTATTTAATATAATATTCTTCAAATTTAATTATAATATATCGTATCAATTTTTTTCCAATTATAGAATAATTTTGAAATCTTAGTATCGGAAAATTTCTATAGCATAAAGGACTCAACATACATAATATTCCACGTCAGAATATATATAATTCCACAATTTTTTTATAAAATATTTGTGTTGCTTCAAAAGACAGTATTATTTTTTGCAGAAAATATTTAATTAATATAATGACAATGAATTAAAGAATGATGAATTTTCAAAAATTTTCATAAACAATGAATTTTTATAATAACAGTGTGAACACAAAATAGTTTCTATTTAGGCATATTCCTAGATATTTTATAAAAATTTTAATTAGGCTTGTTATAAAGAAATGACATTAGTCTATTGATTCAAGATAAAGAAGTCCGCCAAAGACCCATCGAGTATATTCATTACACGTATTCCTTAAATTTGTGGAATTGAAAGTCCTGGTCATTGAGCAGTTTCCATGTGTGTAATGGTGTGGATAAATTCTCTTTCTTCAGATCAAAGTCAAAATTGAAGGATTGGTTTTTCTGGTGGTGCCATCTATCGGAAAAGTCTTAGAGCAAAGAATTACTTTCTCTTTCATGATGCTCTGGTTATACGAAAGACTTAACCTTCTGACTTAATTTCACATAGCCGACGGCTAGCAGGCTTGGCTTGTCCAAGTGTCATAAGTAGCAACAACATAACATATCAACACCTATGTAAAAATTGTGCATGTAAAACAAAACTCAACAGTGTAAGTGGGAATTATTTTTAAGCAACTAGAGTTAAATATAAACGGCAGCTTTTGAGTACGTGTTATAGCTTTTAATTTACTGTAATACAGAAATTAATCAATCGATATGTTTTAGTTGAATAATTATTGTATTTAAAATAGATATATAAAAAAACATTTTATTTTGTCAAATTTAAAAAATATTTAAAATAGTTAATCCAATTGATTTTTAATCTAAAACAGGTGAAGCATTCATAACATAATTGTAATTTATTTTTAATATTTTAAAATTTAAGATTATATTGGTATATATGGCAGAGAAATAAACATATTAAATAATTTATGTACCAATAATTTGTGTATAAATATTTTATAAATAATCATTTAATGAGCATTTTCAACTATTTATTCCATTCAAAAGTTTTAAATCAGATATTTAAACAAATATTTGCACGTTATATTTGAAAACATAAGAAAAATCATGAGCAGATATTTATTAATCGATTTAAGTTGAGGTCATTAAAAGCATTTCAGAATCCTTGCTCATATTGCACATTTTTCCCAGAACAATATCATAAATCTCGAAGAATATGATAACCCAAGTACTCTCTCTTCAAGCTAGTTATATCAAAACTTATTTATGGCTAGTTATGAAAAAATGCAGTATAATGAAGTAACATAACAATCTTGGTACAGGAAAATGTGATTCGATGACACTGAAAAATATTTTGTGTTTCTTTTGCTGTTGAAGTTAAATTTAAATATAAATTATATAATTATCTTAATTTCAAAAAGTACCAAATTAATTTTAACATTTTAATATTAATTATAAACTATATATATATATATATATATATATATATATATATATATATATATATATATATATATATATATATATATATATATATATATATATATATATATATATATATAGTATTCAAGCAAAATTTTTATGAAATATTTTTAGTATCTCCAATATATTATTTCTCTCTTCGAAAAGGAAAAATATATTTTATAATATAAATATGAAAATTTTTTTATAAAATTTAAGGACCAAGATGGAAAATTATACATATTTATACAAATTGTATATCATTTACCAATTGAAATAAAATCTTGAAGAGAACTGCAGATTCTGCAGAACTACAGCTGCATAATTTTAAAACTTGACGAATATAAATACACTGGTAAAAATTATCATAAAAATCTATTTCAAACAAATGGATTAATTCGTAAATTTCTTCTAGTTTACCTATTATCTTTGTACTGGATCTAAATTATACTCAAATGGACATAGTCAAACTTTAGATTATTCAAACAAAATGTCGAAAGAGTTATGGGAAAGGGAAATTATAAACACATAGAATAATGAATTCCGAAAACGGAAACAAAAACAGACTAAAAAATTAGGTAAGTTGCAGAAAACCAAGAAGTCTTTGAATAATCCAACAGCCCTTATATATCAGTGAAATAATTACTAGAGCATACCTAAAAGCCATTACTGATTGCAATTGTGAGAACACGATTGAAAACTGTGGTTACAATATCTATATTTAAAGTCGTCTTTTCCTAAATATGCATGTTAAACATTTGCTCATTATTAAATATAAATTCTTAAACATATCCTATGTTGCTTAGTAGTACATAATAATATTTTTAAAGAATTTTTTTTTTGCTAAGAATATTATAAATATAATTAACCTTTAGGATTTTATTGAAAGGGAAAATGAATATCATAAAATATTGATAACGTTACTAAGTAGGATATATACTTTTTCGTGTAAGATTTTGAAAAAAAATCACTGCTTACAGCATGATATATTTTTATTTTTTAGAAACATTTCATGCATGATGAAACAATATAAAACTAGAATTTTATTTTTCATAAACATGTAATAATTTAATTATTAAATTCATTCGCTAAAATTTAATTTCCTCTCCATTTGAACACATGGATTGACTAAGGATGGAAGAGAATTTTGTTTTATGTAAATATTTATACAGTTTTTAGAAACGTATAATTAAATCTAAAAGATGATCAATACTTGATGCCTTAAGTTGGGCATTTCAAAAATAGAATTTTCGAAATTTCATTCCTAAATGTCCTCTTAAAAGTAATGATTGAAAATAATTAGGTAACTTAATTTAATTTGAGAAACTTGAATATGTGTCATCTTAACTACCTCCTTTTCTCATTCCGAATAATTTAAAGTTCCATACCTTTGAATCTGACCAAGTCCATCTTCCAAACCTAATTTCTGGCATTCGAATTCATAACTGTGACATTGTTTCGTGATTATGAATGGTATGTGTCTTTCAGAATTCATTACTACAGAATGTCGCAAATCTCCCAACGAGGAATTCATCAACGGAATCTACTAAATGCTTCTGACCGCATAAACTCTACACTGCTTATCTACTTTATAAATTACTTAATGCAACTATACGCAGTTCAGTACATTTATAAAATTGAATTATTCAGCCTTACCTGTTATCTTAAGGTATGCGAATAAATTTTAAAATAAAATAGTTTACGTTAACATCACGTAAATCAAGTCTGTATTCAAGTAGTCACAAAGAAAATAAAATAATTCAGATTATAAGAGCATACCAATTCTATGAGAAGAAAGAAATTATGCCTTAGCATTTCATTCCTAAAATGAAATGTCCAGTAAAAAATAAATTATTGAATGGAAGCAAGACCTAATGTAAGATCTTTTTTATTCACGTAAAGAGATTAGTAAAATTTTATGTACTTAACTAAATAATAGTTTAAATGTAGAAATGTTGTAAAATAATAAAAATTAATTACTATTCAAATTATATTCGAGTGAATTAGGTTATAACAAAATACTGAGAATATTTGTTACATAAAAATATCTTACCTTTTATTTTTTTCTTAATTTATTATATGTTTCAAATATTTAATTTATAAATACAATAGGCAAATAAATTTACAATTGGTATTTTTACAAATGTTAAAATCAACCAAATGTTTTAATTTTATTTTTAATTAATGTATATTAATAAAAATTAAAATTAAAACATTTAATTTTAATTAATGTATTAATGTTACTTTTTTTATATAAAAATATAAAAAAGTTTTAAAAAGGCAACATCAATAGTATAGTTGCATTTACATGCAGGTTTATATCTATTAGTAAATGCTTATAATCAATCAAAGGAAACATAGTGTGTAATGCTATGCAATTTTAAACCTTTGCCGAGTAATGAATGAGAAACGCTTGATTTGTTACATTCCTCTAATAGCATCCTTACGCTATCAAAGCAACGATATAAAGCAGTAACATGTTAATATACACATGATGAATCATACCAATGTATTTTAGATATGGATGGATTAATTCATATAGCCTTCAATGGAAAGAGTTACTTAGTTCAAGGCATGGGTTTTCATAATTTCTTTGTACATATAATATAATTCCAAGCAAGAAATTAACAACACATTTTATATCTACAATTCTTCAAAACTTTTAGGTGTACAGATTTACATGTATGGTTGACAAAAATAACAGTATCAAACTATTGAATTAGAACTAACAAGCCAAAAAAATTCATATTTGAATTATATTTTAATATCGAATTTTAATAATAATATGTATCAGCAACATGACATTTGCCTATGTATCCCATGGCTATAACTATATTCTTACTAAAAGTTTTAAAATGTTTAAACTGCCAAAACTAAATTTATTCCTTACAAAGTTTGAATTACAATTTTATATCGTTAATGAAGTACATGAATGATTAAATTCACAAATGTGCCTTTAAGTAAAATAATAGCTTGTCGAAAACTATAGTTTTAATTCACGAAAAGTAAAATATTATTTATGCAAACGAAACTAATTTTCTTCTTCTAAAAGAGTGATTTAGTCTTACAAATGTAATTTCACATAAAACATCCTGATTTTATATCACATTCCACTATTTTCTACTAAGACACATATTTCTCTAAAATGTAATTGATAAATAAATAGTAATACTTAATACTGTATTTTAAAACACCTTACTTTAAATTCATTAATAAGTTTATTTTGGTCTATTTAAAAATACTAACTATTTAATAATTGTTTATTTAGTAATTATATTTCAAATATGCTTAAGTATATAAAATTTACTTTTATTTCTGTGAATTTACTAAGATTAATAATTGGTGTTCCAAAACTTGTATAAATGTTTTCTTGCTTGTTTTAGTTTAGAATTGATTGCAATACTTTTGCAACACATATTTATTAACTGTTGTATTATTTTAAAGAAATTTTAAAAAGTACATTTAAAATAATAAATATAGGGAGTAAAGTTTTGAAAGTGTTTTACTTGATTGCTTATGTATTATGAATATTTTATATTAATGTGTACTTTTAATAAATGTATTTTATCCAAAGATGTAAAATTGAGTTATACGAATATTTCTTGTTACATTTTTTATCTAGAAGATTTTTATATATTGTATGAATATTTTTGTTCTGGTTATAGCTTACCTACATTTTTACCATCTCCTGTTCATTTTTTCTTAACTAAATACATCTATCAGTACATTTGTAGACAAATTTAAATATTAAAGAAATATTATTTTCTTATTAAAAATTAGTTGATTTATGCTTATTTTTATGATAGTTTTGAACATCCTTATTCTTAAAATTATCGAATTGAACACACGTGCATTATCTTATATGGTATTATTCAAAACTTTAAACTGTAACTTATATTGAAGTGAGTTGATTTAAAAGAAATAATGAATCACACACACATCATTATCAGTTTACAATTATACATTATTTTCTAAAATAATTTAATTTCACATAAAGATATTTATTTATTACAAACACCCAGAATATTTGCTATGACACCATTAGTTCTTTGGCCTTCTATTAACTATGAAACGCTTATATTAAAATACAAGAACACAGGGCACGAGTGCAAGATGATTAGCGTCAAAATTGTGATCTTATTTATACAAAAGGCACAACAATGTATTCGAAAGCTTAAACCGATACAAATAAGCCAAAAAACAGTCATTGCCTGTTAAAAGGTGAAACAGTGTCACACTTGCACTTCTTGTATAAACGGGAATAAACATTAATTTCTTAATCAGGGAAGCCAAAGGCTTTCTGGTGGAATCATACAAATTCAATATTCTTCAGAGCTAGTGTACTTTAAAGTTAAATCTTTTTCGTGTTAGACACGGCCAGCAATCCGACTGAAGCAACTATAGCACTTTATACATTTTGCCAGAAATAAAATTCTCAATTTATTCAAAACAGTCGAGAGGCACTAAGGAAGGAGGCGAAGTTGCATCAGATTTAGCTTTATCCAGGGTACACTACAAGAAGGATCGGTACTTTACTTCCCATTTCACTTGGAAAAGTTAATAGCAAAGTATTTTTCCTATTGTGAAAATAAAAAAGCACCTTAAGATAACATCTGAATGACCTTTTTATACACCTTTTCGCGAAAAAAATGATAGCATAGAATAATACAGAGGCTTAAGACGTGTGTATCTACAATTTCTGTTTTGACTTCCTAAGCCATATTTTATACGATATCATTACAGTTTGGAGATCATCACAATCCAGTGATGATCTCTAAACCAGTCACGATCCAGTGATAATCTCAAATCCAGATGTCAGTCTCATCACGAATGATTAGGTAATTGTTTAAGTTTGTTAAGCTAGCTTATGTAAAATTATTTTTATCATTGAAGATTCCAATTTATAAATTAATGATTAGTTTAGGCTGAAGCTAGCTTTACATGTAATTTATGAATGTAGAGACGTCAATCTCACTAATGCATCGATCTGCTTCTCTATTCTAAATTTAATTGTAAATCATTTGTATAAATAATAACGATTTGAATTTGTGTAATTAACATTATCCGTAACAGTTTTAAATATAATATAATTCATGAACTATTCCCTTTTAGTTTCATGAGCTATCAATATAATTCATGAAACTAAAATGGAAATTACATTAGTGTTGTCTATTCTAAAATTTTCTATGAAAGTATATTCAAAGTAAATACTTCATTTTTATAAATGTTTCATGTAAAATCTTTTAAAAATAAATTCAAAAATATTCAGCTAAAAGATATAACTTTAGTGTATTGTGTATAGTTTAATGTGAAAACTGATTATGAATATCTTAGTTGGTCTTCAACAATATACCCTTAGGAAAAGTTACACAAACATTTATGAATATTCATTAAACTACTGTCAATGCCTTTCATTATTCCTAATTTATGTCGTCATAAAATGAAAATGCTGATTAACTTTAACTAAAACACCAAAATTTATGAAATGGCACTACGTTTATTTTAATTTAATGAAAGTAAGTTTTATTACTAGCAAAGCTTCATTAAATGTATCTAAATATTTCATGCAACTTGCATGTTTAATGGGGTCAAACTTAATTACTTAATGGCTCTCGATTCTTTCTTTACTTCACTTCAATTTTTCTCACTACAAATCAATGAACCTAGTTCAAAGAGAAATAATTTTTATGAAACGATAGGGATTTAAATCAAACATCCATTAATAGTGATATCGATGTAAAAGCAGCTCATTCATAGATTTAATGTGCTTCTAAATTTTATCTCGCCATTTAACTACTAAGAATCACTAGCGCAAATAAATAAAATCATAAAAGTATTTTTAAATTTGGTGTTTTACGACCACTTTAGATTTAAAAAAAGGCTAGGAACCACAATAAACCTTTATTGTAACTCCACAAAAGACATGATAATCAAAATCTAAGAAATTATTTATACGTTAAATTTAATGTTATTTAATCTCAATTTCACTATTATACATTTTATAAACAAATTGTATAGATAAATTTTGAAACCAAAAATATAGTCACTTAATTTTTTGAGTATAATAAATTTTCATGAAAGTTACTATCCATAAGTGGGTAAAGCTATGAAAATACAAAATAGAAAAGGACTGTTAATATTGCATTACATTAAATGTTGGTGTGCATTGATATTTGAAACAAATTGAAAATAATCTCAAAAATCATAGTAAAGGAATCCGAAACGAAATTACAATAATTAACTCTGTTAACAATTGTGCATCATTATTAAAATAATTTACTTTAAGGTTGTAATTACAAATTTAGAATATTTTTCAAAGAAAATTGGAATGAATAAATTGTAATTCTACAGAATATGATATAAAAGATAATTCATGGTATCTTGTAAGATGATATTTATTATATTGATTTATGAATACTATAGTAATTTTTCATTTGTGTTTTGTTGTTCTGTTAATCATTTTTACCTGCTTAAAATTCAATTTTTCTCAGAAAGTTAAAGCCTTATAAATATTATGTATACGATTTATTTTTTATTATAATGTAATATATTATAAAATTATAATTGAAACCCTAACCAAGTTCAAAACTATCATTCAACATATTTTAAGTATAAACTGCTATGGTCTGTTTATTATATAAAACATGTAAAACAATTGATTATTAGATAGTAAATAAGTTATCTTTAAGAAAAAATGTATATTTATCAATTATAATTCACTGAACTATTAGTAAAACACGAGTAAATTGTCATTATTTAAGGTTAACTGATTATAAAAAAATATGCTTCAGCACAGCATTTGCTTAGAAACAAATTATCCATTACAAATCAGAATTAACTTCTTACTTCTTATTTAAATTTGTTTAATCTTTTAACTTAAATCTGCTTAATGTAATTAAAGAAAATATTTAATATCTAAAAATGTGCTTATTTTTTATAGCGACATAAGACTTTGTACCAAATGTGAGATGGTGTATTGAAGTAAAGAGAAAAGGGAATAATAAATGAAACTCTGGCAGGTTAACTTCAAAATAAAAGTACAGATACATTCTAACGAACAAAAATGTTTTATTAAAATGCGCGATTTAAATATATATATATATATATATATATATATATATATATATATTAAATATATATATATATATATATATATTAAATATATATATATATATTAAATATATATATATATATATATATATATATATATATATATATATATATACTTATATATATATATATATATATATATATATATATATATATATATATATATATATATATATATATATATATATATATATATATTTATATATATGTAGTATATTTTCATTCTATTGTATAAATTGCAATTTTTAAAATTTTTAACGAGTTTATCTTTTAAATTTATTTACCTGGAAAAGAGAGATATTTCTCATATGAAAAATAAAACTCATGCTTCATTGACATCAGATATTTAAAAATGTATAAAATAAATATCTTCTTAAATATATTAATGGTCAGATCCAGCAAAAATACAAAGTCATTGGTACAATCAATTAAAGATGCAATGGTGGGAAAGAAATATAATATTACCATTTTAATATTTGAAATACATTTTGTACATAAATCACCATCCTTCAATTACAATATAAAGGCTAGAAATCTATGAAAGTTTCTTAAAGTTTTTAAATTTTTTTAGACAAATAATTAAAGTCTAATACCATATATTTAAAAAAAAAATTATGCAAATTCTTATTTAAATATTTTGTACATTTTTTGCGGGATTTTTTAACTTTATTTGCGTTAAGTACCCTAGCACTGATCTCTGCATTCCCAGCAATGCCAACATGACTTGGAACCCCACAAAGCAAGATGTCAAACCCTTTATTCTTCAATACATTTAAAATATCCAATATTTACACAATTATTGTCGGACATTTATCATTAAAATTCTCTAAATACATGATTACAATCATGTTATCTGTATAGATAAAGTATTTTGGATAAGAAATGTATCGCATTAATTCTAGAGTACGTAAAAGATCAACAACTTTGGATGTATATGCAGATATGATGCATGCAGTTTAGAGTTGTAAACTGTGTTTCCAACAACAATACTACAACCAACATGACCAGTTGATTTTGAACCATCGGTACCATCGGTACTCAGAGATGTAAGAGAAATAATCATAATATATTTGTGAAAATATCTGTTGCAAAATTAGGGGAGATATATCTGATTTACTGTATCTAGCAAAGGGTTTCATTATTTTGATTCCAAGGAGAAAAATTTAAATCTTCTGAAATTTGAATCTGTAAATCGGGGAACTCAGACGAATTCAGGAATAAGTTTGTTCCCTTATAATCTGGCAGTATGTTATGTGGCCGTGCATTATGCAACTTTTTTAGAGAGGAACAAGGATTCATAGATCTCAAAGGGTGTTGTGATGCTGATATCATTTAAAAATAATATTCCAGAGACAGTTGCTTTGATTTCAGATCAAAAAGGTATTTATATATATACGACTATATATATATATCATATATATATATATATATATATATATATATATATATATATATATATATATATATATATATATATATATATATATATATATATATATATATATATATATATATATATATATATATATATATATATATATATATATATATATATATATATATATATATATATATATATATATATATATATATATATATATATATATATATATATATATATATATATATATATATATATATATAGTTTTATACACAAATAAAAATATTTAAAACTTCAAAAACATATACAAAATTTATAGGAATCAGGTGAAGTTCAGTCTTAAATAGTTTAAAATATTTAAGAAAATTCCATTTTATTTCTTTTATTTCTAAACTAATATTAGATGTTCCAATAAAAGAATTTTAACTAAAACAAATTTTATATTCAGGCACTTAAAAGCTCGAAACAAATCTGAACTATTTTAGAAATTTAAATAAATTTAATTAATTTGCATAACAGAGTCTTTTATTATCAAGAAATAAATGGTATCAGACTAAGTTATATAAATAATAAAGAACATTATTCCCTTATGCTATTCATAAATGCTATTTGATTTTGTATTTTTATTGAAAAGTTGTGTTTTGAAAAAATATATAGGTTAGCATACGTTTTTTCGTATCAAAAAAAAATTACACTATTCATGACAGTAGTATTTAAAAAAAAACATGTTTCATCAAAATTAAAAAAATCTATGATTCAGAAAGCAATATTTTACGTCATTTATTAATAATTTTAACGCTGCAATTAATCTTAATCCTAAAATATTAAATTTAAAATTAAATGCTAAATGTAAAATCAAATTAATATAAATATGAATTATATATACTTAAATTCAAATTCTCAGTTTAGTTATCACACCCGACATAGTGTATCATGAAATATTTGAACATATTTGGCTTAGTAATATATGAGAAACAGTTATTAATAACAATTTGAGGAGCTTTCCATTTTAATTTATTTATTTCCAGGTAACGGCAATTTATAACTCCTTATTCCACTTGGTAACTGTAATTAATTTATGAGTAGGCATTTGATGATAAGATTACTTATGCATTATGTATAAAATGTTTGAAATTACGAGTTATTTTCAGAACAAAATTAAATTACTAATCTAAAATTATTATGCAATGAAAATTTTAGATTAAAAATTTGAGATGTGTTTAAACACGGTTTTATTAGAAATAATATTCTTGAAGTAATAAGCTAATATATTTAAGGTGTTAAATACATTGAAGATTATTGTGCAGGAAATCTCATAAATTGTGAGTGGTGTGTTTCTGAAAAATGAAGAGATTGAAGAAATGATTTTAATGTAAAACATTAAAAAACTCAACAATGTAAAACAATTATATATATATATATATATATATATATATATATATATATATATATATATATATATATATATATATATATATATATATATATATATATATATATATATATATATATATATATATATATATATATATATATATATATATATATATATATATATATATATATATATATATATATATATATATATATATATATATATATATATATATATATATATATATATATATATATATATATATATATATATATATATATATATATATATATATATATATATATATATATATATATATATATATATATATATATATATATATTGTTACAAATTTATAAATAATTGTATTTGTCTTACAATATCTCAGATAGATCGGAAGTACTCATATTTTTGGCAAAAATTGCGGTATTTAGACGTGTTGTACGTTACAAGCGGGTTTTCTAATGATTTGGTGACTTGGCGATGTTTTGGCGAGAAAACTTTGCGACAGTTGGCAAGATTCTTGATGACTTGGCGAGAAATATATAGCGAAAAATATAGAGAAATATATACTTCTGGAAACATCCATCACCTAAGCTCTAGGACCAATATTTAGCGAGATAGCCTAGAAGCTTCCAGAAGCTTGGCGAAACTGGTAGATTTCTCCACCAAGTCAGGTATAAATACCGCAGCCCGACATAAAAGGAGGCAGTTTTGTGAAGACAGTCAGTGAGTCGTGACTGCTAGTCTAAAGAAGCTGTTCTCTGTCTGAGGTATTTGAGACCTGTGATTGGAAACTGTTTCTTATTGTATCTGACGAATTGTAGCTGTATAATTGTGATTGTTACTGTATTGTAGCTGGAATTTCTTGTATCTAGTGGAATGTTTACGAATAAAAGTCTTGTGTTCATTAAGTGGTTGCCTTACTCAACTCTCAATCGTCACGAACCCCAAAGCGCGGTTTAACCGGTGTCAGAAGTGGGGTTGAAGAGTTGATGCAGCGTGTCACAAGAAAAATGGATTTGGATTTATTGAAAAGTCTTCTCAAAACGTTAGCGGAGCAGATGACTGAGATGAAAGCTGGACAGGATGAGATGAAAGCTGGAAAAGAAGAGCTTAAAACCGAGATGATGAAATAGATAAAATTTGCACAGGAGGAGCTTAAAAGGGAACTTAAGAAGAACATTGTAAGTGTTAAAGAAGAATTCTCTAACATCATTCAGGAGAAGATAAATGCAGTGGAAGATAAGGTCACTTCAGTTGAAACTAAAGTTTTGGAGATAGAAGAAAACGTTGAAGAAGCATTAGACAATATGAACAAGGAGATTGAAAGTTTGAAGAAGCAAATGTCAAACAGACATGAGGAACCCAACGTGGCATTTATGCCTTCCCTAGCAACGATTAAACTCTCAACATTCGATGGAAAATCATCCTGGCTAGTATACAAGACCCAGATTATGATGGTAGTGGAAGCTAATGGATGGAATCCACGAGCCCAAGCTTTTCACCTGGCTGCTTCTTTAAGAGGAGACGTGGCCGACATCCTCGAGACACTTCTGGAAGAGCAGAGGCACGATTTCCAAGCTCTATCGAGTGCGCTTGAGCTGCGATTTGGAGAAAAGTGCACTAAAAAATGCAGCAGACTACAGTTAAAGTCCCCCTATCAAAAAGCGGGTGAAAGTCTGCAAGAATTGGCTGCCGTTATTCAGCGACTTTCCCATCTAGCATTTTCAGACTGCCCAGCTGAGACACGTCAAGATCTGCTCTCCATCACTTCATCGACAGTGTGCGGGATACGGAGATACAGAAAACACTTAGACGCCCCGATGTCAAAGATATCGGATGTGCCCTAGTCTATGCACGCACATCAGATAGAGGCTGCCCAGCAAGCCGCGCGTAAAGACCGGCACTCAATCAAAGCTGTCTCTGCTACTGATACGGACTATGAAATAAGAAAGCAAATTGAAGATCTGCGGCGAAAATTCCGTAGCTTAGAATTGAGTAATGGCGGCAGAAACACGAAAATTCAGTGTTGGACTTGTTGTGCAGTCGGAGACGTCCGTAGAGACTGCCCGAAATCAAAAGATGGTGGAAATGATCTTCTACCACAGCAGGGAAACTAATATGTGGCCATCTCGCGGTGCGGAGATGTCCAGAGAGTCAGAGGCCCCATTTCAAATTGTTTCACATTTCTTCCGTAAGTGGTGGTGACAACGGACTTTTCGTTATGGGACATGTCAACGAAGTTCCCTGCGGGATGATAATCGATACTGTAGCCAACGTAACTATCATTAGGACAGATTTGGCTCGCACACTTGGTGAGAAACTCATCTAAATGCCGTCCTGCATTACCCTCCAAACTGTGACAGGTGATAAGATTAAAGTGCATGGAATAGTCAATATAAACATTGCATTTGGTAATGCCATGTATCATCATATGGCATATGTCGCTGATATAAATGACTAATTTATTTTCGGATTGGATTTCCTCAAAGGAAACCATTTCAACTTAGATTTGAAAAATAATGAACTACACACGTTCTGAAGAAACGATTTTTAAGATGAAATATTCAGATATTAAAATAGTCCATCATTTAACTGCAAAGAGTGAAACAACATAACCACCAAGAACTGAGACAATAGTTTCCGGAGCTCTTTCAGAAGATAATAATTTTCATTATGGATTGATTAAATATCCAGATGCTGACAATAGCGTTAAAGGAGTACTTGGGGCTTCTTCACTCGTCGACCTTTCACGAAATGTAATCCCGGTAAGAGTTGCTAATCTAAGCGATAAGGCAAAACTAATAAAAGAAAGAAAAGTGCTGGCAACTTGTACTCCAGTGACCTGTATTAACCTCAATTGTCAAGCCACACTTTATGAGCCTTCTGACACTCTAATTAATGAACTACTTCAGAGTCCAGAGTTAGATGATAAACAGAGAAATGCTGCTGCAGTAAATTTATTATTAGAATTTGGAGATCTCTTTTCCAAGAAATCAGATGATGTTGGGTGATCCAAAATGACGCAGCACCGAATCGATACAGGAAATCATCCACCCGTTAAGCAACATCCTAGAAGATTACCATTCACTAAGCAGGAAGAGGTGGATACTCTTCTGATGGAAATGCAGCAGAATAACATTATTGAGCCATCAGAGAGTCCTTGGGTTTCACCCATTGTTTTAGTTCGGAAGAAAGATGAATCTACAAGATTCTGTGCGTTGACTATCGTCGGTTAAACAACATCACTAAAAAAGATAGTTACCCTCTTATTAGAATTGACGATACACTTGATGCTTTATCCGGAAATCAATGGTTTTCGTCTTTGGATCTCAAGAGTGGTTACTGGCAAGTAGAGATACATCCTGAGGATCGAGAAAAGACTGCGTTCACCACAGGACAAGGATTTTGGCAGTTCAAGGTTATGCCATTTGGACTTTGCAATGCACCTGCAGCGTTTGAGCGCCTGATGGAGACAGTATTATGAGGACTTTCCTATGAAGACTATTTGGTATATTTGGACGATATCATCATTGTAGGAAGCACATTCGAAGACCATTTAAGAAACATCCGAAAGGTGCTGGAAAAATTAAAAATGGCCAACCTGAAGCTGAATCCTTGCAAATGAAATTTATTTGGACGTGAAGTAAGCTATTTTTGACACATTATCACTGCTGAAGGTGTAAGAACGGATCCTGAAAAGATCTTTGTAGTTAAGGACTGGAGTCGTCCAGAAGATGCTCACCAATTAAGAAGTTTTCTTGGACTATGCACATATTACAGGAAATTTGTTAAGGGTTTTTCAAGTATTGCCAGACCCCTTCACAATTTGAAAGAAGTTAAATGGAGATTTCTTTGGACAGATGAATGTGAGAAAGCGTTTAAACAACTGAAGGAAACGTAGACATCTTCGCCCTTTCTTGCATATCCCCAGAAAATTATTCATTTTAGACACAGATGCCAGCAACGAAAATATCGGAGCTGTTTTGTCGCAGGAAATTGATGATACAGAATAAGTCACATCTTATTGGAGTAAATGTCTATCGAAACAATAGCGAAATTACTGTACAATCAGGCAGGAATTGCTGGCAATCGTTAAAGCCATGGAACATTTCCACCATTATCTCTACGGAAGAAAGTTCTTGCTCCGGAGAGATCACGCACCCTTAACTTGGCTTTTAAATTTTTAAAATCCAGTAGGACAGGTATCCAGATGGATTCAACGAATCTAGGAGTTTGACTGTGAAATACGTCATCGCAAAGGAACTCTTCATGGAAATGCTGATGCATTATCAAGGAAATCTTGTAATGAAAGCTGCCGATATTGTTCTAGAGTAGAGAAGAATTATCAATTAGAGTAAATCCTTCGGTACGCCAAGTTACTGTTTCACCGCCATTGAAACCAGACCCATGGAGTGATTAAAGACTTAGAGAAGCGCAAAAAGAAGACACAGACATAAATACAATTTTTTAATTAAAAGAATATTCCAGTATGAGACCAAGTTGTCAGGACATCTCCTCCTACAGTCCTGCTACTAAGCAATATTGGGCTATTTGGGACTCACTCCATATTAGAAATGGCGTGTTATACAGGAAATGGGAGTCCGATGATGGACGTAATTTCAAATGGCAGCTTGATCTTCCAAAATCAAGAATTTCAGATGTTTTGAAAGAATTGCATAGTAGCTCAACTGGAGGCCACTTCGGAGTAAAGAAGACTCTACAGAAAGTTCAAGAACGCTTCTATTGGAGCAAAATTAGACAAGATGTAGAGAAATGGTGCTAATCTTGTGATGACTATTGGGCACGTAAAGGACCAAAGAAGCGTAGCCGAGGAAGGTTGCAGCGATGCAACGTAGGAGCACATTTTGAGCGGATAGCGTTGGATATTTTGGGTCCTTTACCACTATCTTCAAATGGCAACAAATACATCCTAGTTGCCATGGACCTCTTTACTAAGTAGCCTGAAGCGTTTTCAATCCCTGATCAAGAAGCGATTACAGTAGCCAAGGTTCTAGTGCAGCAAAGGGTTTCCAGATTCGGCACACCCTTACAAATTCATTCAGATCAAGGGACAAATTTCTCCCCTGCTGTGTTTAAAGGAATATGTCAAATTCTCGGAATAGACAAGACGCAGACACCCGCAATAGGACGGCATGGTAGAGAGGTTTAACCGAACCATCTTGAATAATCTCTCACCACTGTTTCTGCTTGCATATGACAGTGCTGTCCATGAGACTACCGGATATACTCCATCACAAATGCTCTTTAGTCGTGAACTTCATCTCTCTTGTGATCTTCAGTTTGGTCGTCCACCGGATACATCTTCATCGCCATAGGAATACCTTCGAGACCTTCAGGCACGTATTAAAGATGTCCATAACTTCGCTCGAGACTGAATCAACCTGACGACTGAAAGAATAAAGACGAGGTATGACACAAGAGCGACAGGACATGAATTTTAGGAAGGTGACAAAGTTTGGTTGTGGAACCCGATTCAACGTAAAGGATTTTTTCCAAAGTTGCAAGCCCACTGGGAAGGTCCCTACACAGTCCTAAAAAGACTGAATGACGTCGTGGTTCGTATAAGGAAATCATCTTCAAAACAAAAGGTAGTACATTATGATAGACTAGCTCCTTATCGTAATGTAAAGTAAAAATTAGTAGACCATAGTCTCTTTGTAAATAGTATAGATAATTTTAATATTTTCTATTTTTTCTATTTGTATTTCTTTTAGTTGTTTGTGTATGTAATGTGTTCTGTATCCTCTTAAAATGTAAATTTTTTTATATTAAATTTGGTCTCCTATCAGGGTATTGTACTACCCGGGACGTGCAGTCATTGAGAGGGGGTCAATGTTACAAATTTATAAATAATAATTGTAGTTATCTTAAAATGTATGAGACAGATCGGAAATACTCACATTTTGGGCAAAAATTGCGGTATTTAGACGTGTTGTACGTTACAAGCGGGTTTTCTAATGATTTGGTGACTTGGCGATGTTTTGGCGAGAAAACTTGGAGACAGTTGACGAGATTCCTGGCGACTTTGCGAGAAATAGATACTTCTGGAAACATCCATCACCTAAGCTCTAGGACCAATATTTAGCGATATAGCCTAGAAGCTTCCATAACCTTGGTGAAACTGGTAGATTTCTCCACCAAGTCAGGTATAAATACCGCAGCCCAACATAGAAGGAGGCAGTTTTGTGAAGACAGTCAGTGAGTGAAGACGATTAGTCGTGACTGCTAGTCTAGAGAAGCTGTTCTCTGTCTGAGGTATTTGAGACCTGTGATTGGAAACTGTTTCTTATTGTATCTGACGAATTGTAACTGTATAATTGTGATTGTTACTGCTGGTATTTCTTATATCTAGTGGAATTTTTACGAATAAAAGTCTTGTGTTCATTAAGTGGTTGCTTTATTCAACTCTCAATCGGCACGAACCGCGGAGCGTAGTACAATATATATATATATATATATATATATATATATATATATATATATATATATATATATATATATATATATATATATATATATATATATATATATATATATATATATATATATATATATATATATATATATATATATATATATATATATATATATATATATGCACGTAATATCAGTACTGGGATGTGGGATGTAGTGATTGGAATTTGGAAGCAGTGGATCGACAAGGACTAAAGAACTTGAACCTCTAAGAATTAACCCCTAAATTGAGTCATTCGTCTGTATTTTGCTAATATAGAGTAATAACTTTATCTAGCTATAGGACAGCAAGTTTGTCTACTGCCCTTCCCTAAAGTTTTTGCTGCAAATTGTATATTATGCAATTTGCAGCAAAAAATTTAGGGAAGGGTATTGACACAATAAATTAAGGAAGGATATTGATATGTGCTTGCTGTCTTTAATTCCTGCATAGATTAATATTTATTTCATATCATAAATATGTTTGAATTTTCTATCATATCCACTGTAATCCTTTCATATTTGTAGCCGGATTAACACTTGATATTACCGAAAAATGCAAAGAACCGTATTTGACACAAATTCTAACTAGTAACTAGTGTTAAAAATTTATATTTTCAAAATTGAAGAAAATATAATAACATTTAAGTATATTTTTTGTTTTCAAAAATATTTAGAAAATTGCTTGTTGACTTTGAAATCAACAGTTTGATCTAAAAATTAAATGAAACGTATATGAAACTGATTTTCTCCAAGTATTCTACTAAGCAAATAATAATAACCTAAAACAAAGAGTACACAACATACATATGAAGTAAATATACATTTTATAAGTGAAATATTAATATAGATTTTCATTGCTCAGTAAGACTAATTTAATCAATATTTGTTAAAATTTTAAACTAATATTCATTTAATATTTTAAAAGAATATAGCATATAAATTTTGTGGAATTTTTTGAATTTATTATTATTCGTTATAAAGTGCCTATTCAATTTCACTAAATACTTATAAATGTATACGTATTGCAAAGTATATTCCTTTTTAATTTCTAGATGAATTTAAAATTAAATTAGTTTCCTCTGGATCATTCAATTCATATTTTCGAATTTAAATTCTCAATATTATTATTGAAAACGTCAACAAGAAATTTTGAATCCTGTATTTTTTTAAAGATTGTATTTCATATTCTTATCGTTTTTAAGATTACCGTTAAATTTCTTATACCAATACAAACAATTAAAAATTTTATTAATGTATGTAAATCTCATCTGTATGTTTTTACAATATGTTTACAAAAAGCAATAATAAGGTATTTTTAAGTTAATTGGGTATTAAGTTATCAAGCGTAAGGTTTAAATGCAAAAAAATTGATTTATTCATTAAGTGTAGGTTAAAAACAAATGTGTACTTTTCTTATTTCAGTAAATTTAATATATTCTTCAATTTATATTAGTGTTTTAATTTATCCAAAACGAATATTTTAATTATTATTTTTATTTTAACATAAATTCTTGTTATAATTGCCATTCAATACACTTCATTAGTCAATAAAATCCACTAAACTAAAGAATATAAGTCAATAAAATATAAATCAATTAACTGTTAATAAGAAATGTAATTAATATAAATAAAAAAGCTAAATTTTATTTGTTTGTTTCAAAGTGAAAAATTTAGATTACAAATATAAATAGCAAAATCTGAGTTCATTGGATACTTTTATTGGTGTTATTTAAATTTCTAATGTATAAATAAAAAATTGTTCATACACATGGTGTAGTTTCAAACGCTTAAAATTTTTATAATTTATTAATGAGCTTATATGTATATATATATATATATATATATATATATATATATATATATATATATATATATATATATATATATATATATATATATATATATATATATATATATATATATATATATATATATATATATATATATATATATATATATATATATATATATATATATATATATATATATATATATATATATATATATATATATATATATATATATATATATATATATATATATATATATATATATATATATATATGTTTCATTTAAATTCATTATAATTTTATTTTGTCTAAAAATATTACAAAATATAAATTATTTTTATTAATTTTAAAATATCAGAATATTAATTAAATTAAGTTTCCTGAGTTAAGTTTATAAGTTTCCTGAAAATTAAAAATTTAGTAAACAATTTAATTGTTATGATTTACTTGATACTCATAAATGATGCATTTTAAACCATTGATTACATGTCATTAACTAATCTGTATAAGTAATTTAGCGATGATAGTTCTAGCTCATAATAAAAAATATACTACCAACAAAAGGAAAAGAAAATGGTTCATGTTTGTAATTTTTTAAATAAATTAAATTTTATCTCCTCATAGGATAATAAATAAATATTTACATAAGAAAATATGGGCATGTGAAACTGTATTTTATTCATATATGTGTACTGTATATGCTCTAAAATATCTTAAATACATTCTGTTGTTTATAAATTGTGCTTGTGAACACACTTTAATCACATAAATACATGATCGTAGGAAATATTTCACAAAACATGAATCATTCTTTTCCAGTTGATGTACATAAACATTTTGTGAAAGTTCTTGCCAATATCTACAAGAAAAAGATCACTTATCTCATGACCTTAGCAGACCATTTAGTAAATGCAGTTGGCAATGCATTCTTGAATAACAGATAAGGGCACTCCCAACTACTTCCCGAACTATATTGCGGGCCCATTAAGCCAACTGACAGCTCCACAACTGTGACCGTATTTCACTCAGGAAATAGCACATAACCGCCATTTCAGAAGTAAGGAATATTCTGGTTGGTATGAGGGAAGTCTGGAATAATGTGTTCGTGATGGCTTTCTCTTTATCGCCTGGGAATGTTTGTCCACTCTTTTAGGAATAGAGAAATTGCGAGCAATCTTTTCCACAGGAAAAAATGTCTTTCTAACATGTATATGATAAGCAATCAGTATCAGAAGTTATTGCACTTCTTTGATAATTTTGCTAATAAGTGCTGGGAAATGTTTTATCGTTTTATCATGCAACAAAATGTAAAATTAAAATTTAATAACAAATGTTTAAGTATTAAAAAAAACCCGGTAAATGAAAACATTTTTATTTATTAAAAGAAACATAAGTTATTTAAAATTGTTTTCGTATATTCTTGTTAGTTCTAAAGTACGCAATGAATTAAAATTTATACGCAGCCACTTAAGGGTGTAATAATAATAAATATTTAACTTTTTTAAGTTAAAAAAATATTTTCCAACAGTTTTTTAAGCAATTTTAATATTATTAGTATATTGAACATTAAAATAATTTTATCTTCATAAACTATAATTAATATTTTTCTATTCTAATTTCTGTTGTTTGAAAGTTTAATTTGAAAGGTTTTAAAATATTAATCAAATTACGTTGAAAAACTAAATTAAATTAAATAAAAAATTAAATTAAAATTAAATTAAATCATGTTTTTCCTAAAAGGCACAGGCACACACACAACGCACACATATTTTATTTTCTATTAATTTTAATTGTCCATTACTACATTAATAATCAATTAAATGAATCTGGTTTGGGTAGAAATTGTGAGTTCTGTCAATAGGCTATCTTTTAGCTATTTGTAATGTCTTACACTACGATCCCACGTTTCATGATTTTATGTAATATGCCTAGATAAATAGTATATTATATAGAAAGATAATGTCACAGACACTAAATATTTATTAAACTAACTATTATGTTTCTTATTACATTAAATATCATGTTTTATATAAATAATTTGTGTCAAAAATAAATTATATGATTTAAAAATATTTAAAACAGTATACCTAAATCAAATAACTCGATCATATAAACACATTCGAGATTTTAGAGAAGGAAAAAAAGAAGGTGAGGAGTAAAATAAATTTGTGTATAAAAACTGGAAAAATAGTGTATCGAAGCCTTGCTAAAATTTAATAATGCACAGTTTTAATAGATCCAGATAATAATAGGTCACAAAAATTCTTGTAATATAAAGCCAAAAAATAGCTTAACATTAACAAGTTTAACAAACAGTTTTAACATTTAACAACTGGTAATTTATATCTGTATAAAATGATTCCGTGTTTTTGGGCGTGAATGCTATTTTATAAATTATTCGTTAATTTGGAAATATATAGTTGGATTAAAAATAATAAACTGTTTTCAATATACTGGCAAATTATTTATTAAACTTCTCATTATAACAACAACTACAAGAGTTAAAGTATTAGAATTTAATGTCAAAGATAATGGGATTATTAATCAATATTTACGGTCTAGAAAATTAATGATAGAGTATTCTCATAGGTAATTTACAACATATCTAACAAATGAATGATTTTTAAAGAATAAATTGACATTTTAACTTTAAAATGCTTGTACAATGGTTTAATATATTAAAAAATATCGGATTAAGATCTTAAGAGAAATTCTTACAAAGAGGAATTCTGTCAACTTAATAGAACATTTCAATCTGTTTGGATTGTTAATATTTTAATCCTTTTTTTGTTTCATTATTTTTAAGCGTACAGTTGTTGCGTTATATGTTTTAATGATACATAAATTTCTAATACTATTATTTTACGTGTGTGTGTAGTGAATTGTTTGCATTATGTGTTTGAATGAAATAAATTATTTATTTTACCAGTATTGTGAATATGATTCTTATTGTATGAAATTGTGTAATTTTTTACAAATAAGATTGTGTTTTGCTGATTGATATGTATATATAAATATATGTATATGTATATATATATATTTATATATATATATATATATATATATATATATATATATATATATATATATATATATATATATATATATATATATATATATATATATATATATATATATATTATATATATATATGTATATGTATATATATAAATGTATATATATAATTATATATATATATATATAAATAAATATATATATATATATATATATATATATATATATATATATATATATATATATATATATATATATATATATATATATATATATATATATATATATATATATATATATATATATATATATATATATATATATATATATATATATATATATATATATATATATATATATATATATATATATATATATATATATATTTATATATATATATTATATATATAAATATATATATATATATATATATATATATATATATATATATATATATATATATATATATATATATATATATATATATATATATATATATATATATATATATATATATATATATATATATATATATATATATATATATATATATATATATATATATATACATTTATATATATATATATATATATATATATATATATATATATATATATATATATATATATTGGTTTGAATTCGCATAATTGGCATGCTGTGTAAAAGAAATGTCAACCTAATCAGTAGATACAGCGAACAAATGGTCATCCAAAAACAGGTTTTTAAATTCTTGTTGGATTTCGACGATGTTGATTACGTGGAATTTCTCTATCTTTAAGATTTGATTCATGGAAATAAATTTATTTTTAATAATTTATAATATTAATGCTTCCTTATTTATTTAATAATAAAAAAAACACTTGATTTTAATCATATCATGATGTTTCGATATATTTATGTTTAACTTTTGGAATAAAATCTAAGGTAAGATTTAATTTATTCTTTTCGTGAGGAAAACATTCTCAAGATTTTTAAAATATATGTTTTTAACTTCAAAATAATGAGTACTTGATGTTAAAAAATACGCACATATATAATGATCAATAAATATTAAATAATTTCTCTACTTTATAAGTTATTCTTAGAGTTTCCATTTTAGGAGTGAGAAAAAATATTATCCTCTTCTAACTTAACCTTAGCTATTCTGACATAATCACAACATACATTTCAATGGGAAGTTCAATGTTCGGTAGATTTTCCAAATTCGTTTATAAAATTGATGAATTATACATATTATGCAGGATCTAATTGTATATTTTACCCACTTAAGAAATAAAATTTTTATTTTAGAACTATTTTCTTTAAGTACAGTTACTTTTGATTTATATTGACAATTATTTGTATAACGATAAAGAGCGTCAATTTATTAAACACTTTATTTTTATGAAAATCAAGTTTACACTAAACATTTGTTAGTTTAAATTTCAGCTTCCTCCTTTCAATAACCAATTTTATTTTATTTTTAACACATTGAGCTCTAACTAGTTGAAACTTTCATATTGATTCCCTTAAAAGTCAATTAAATTTATAAATTATTAGTAAAGCCGTGATTGATTACAATTGAGTTCTTTTCTTCAGCAACTGGTAGCTTCCAGTTATGATAAGCTAAAGCTCTCCGTCCCAATACAAGCCAACCACCAAGACTTTGCTGAACAGACAGCTGAAGAATCTGGATATTCTGTCATCAAATCAAGACAGTAGTGAATATTACCTTCCAAACCGTATAAATGGAGTTAATTTTTTTCTTTAAATATACCTTCAAGGCATGACATTCTTAGCTAATGTCTACCAATCATCGGTCGTGATGTTATGCATTGTCGATTTTATTTTATTTTCCGAAAAACAACAGCTATATTTAAACTTTCAAGTTTTTCAAAACATTTAAGAAACAAGTTTTTAAACTTCGATCTCAAATAATTCTAATTACGTAACACTGTTAATGTCCTCCTGAAAATAAAAGGAAGATCAAATTTTTTTTATAATATTTATTTTCAGGCTTTATCGTATTTTTATAATTTTTTTAGTGAAAAATGAAGATTATTTTAAAAGAAAACAATAAAAGTTTTGAAATGGAAAACAGTTTTGAATATAAAATGTAAGGTGTTTTATATATATATCACAAAAAAATTTCAAGAAAACAGTTTGCTGTGGGAAAATAATTCAATTTTTTCATTTAATGATTTATTTGAAAGCATGTAACTCATTTTAATTGCTTTAGCCTTTTATAAGTATTCATTATAATATTTAAAAAAATAATATTCATATATATATATATATATATATATATATATATATATATATATATATATATATATATATATATATATATATATATATATATATATATATATATATATATATATATATATATATATATATACATTGTATCTTGCACTGACTAAAAGAAGAAATTATTTATATCATATTATAACATATTTTGCAAATTAATTCCTTTCCTTATTAAACTACGCTGTTTTGTTCAGATAAAAGCAAATGAAAATTTTCATTACAATGCTTGTAATTAAAATTTCAATACATATTAACTTCTCAAGTGAAGATTTGAATTAAGGTTATCCCAAACAGTTTTTATTTCCAAAGCTGTATTTTTAAATTCCAAAGCTGTATCTTACTCTACCTTATTGTTTAAAAAGTCTAAATAAAATCGCAAAAAATTACAAACCAAATTAACTGTGTGTTAATGGAAATCAAATTTAAAAATAATTTGATTATTATAATGAAATTCCATATTGGTTTACTTTTTGTTAAATTAAGTTCATTCGATAAATTACTTTATTAAAATTACATGAAGATTTATACTTTAATTTAAATTAAACAGTTTTCCCCCTGAAACAAATAGCTTGACGAAAACCAATTATTTTATTTCACGGAACAATATTTCTATTCAATTAAAAAATAACAAAGTAAAAAAAAACTATACTGTGAAATTTATATTTTTCACTTAATTTAAAACTAGTCATATTTATCCTTTTTTCTATATATTAATATTGAGAATATGTTGAGTGTTCCAATCATGTTTTTAAAATATATTTTTATTACTTATTTTCATAACCTCATTTATTAAATTCTGTTAAATGTATTCCAAATTTTTGTTTTTGTATTTTGAAATATATTAGTTAATAGTATGAATACCTATTCCTATAATGATTAAAGAAATCTGCAATATCCCATTTAATCAGCAAATGTATTCCAGTTTAAATGATTAATTTTTAGATAATGAAAAATAAAAATACATGGTATTATGATCATTTATACATACGATATTTAATATATATATATATATATATATATATATATATATATATATATATATATATATATATATATATATATATATATATATATATATATATATATATATATATATATATATATATATATATATATATATATATATATATATATATGTTCTAAAATACTCAATTAGTCTACAAATAGATTCCAAATAAAAATAAAATTTTTATGTAAAAATAATACTTGCCTTCAACAACAACTTCATTCAACTTAAACATTAATACTTATATTCAACAACAACATATACTCCACGATAATGATCTAATTTGCTTAGATCTAAAACATTTCTGAAATAAATATTATTTTAATCTCATAAGCATATTTTATCAAACATTTTACACCGCCCCTAAATCCTTTCATTTGGCAAGGAATTATTTAAAAAACATTTTACAAATTAGATCTTGTAATCCAAATTTTTCTCCACTATTCCTCTTCAGAAAATCAGACCAATTTGAGAGGGGCCCTCACCATCCTTAATCTCCTTAGACGACTTCCGTTCAAATTTGAGAATTTCATCCAAATTTAAATTCAAAGTTATGCATAAAAGGAGTTAGAGAAAACAACTCTGTTCTATTTAGCATACGTCCAATGTCTCCTTTTAATGGAATTTTCTAGTTTTTATTCCACTTGTCCCTGTGTCTTCCTGTCTCTTTACAAATTAGTTTTGGTTTTTTCCTTAGTTTTTGTGTTTCATTTTAAATCAAATACTTGTTTCAGAAATTAGATTTAAAATTAGTTTAACAAATAAATTTACATTCTTCTAACCTATTTTCAAGGAATATTAAATTTATTGAATAATGTTTTGGAAGAAATTTTGAAGGTGATAAATTAATGATTTGATTAAAAATTTTCTATGTATAGCTCAACTTAGTAAAATTTAATTTATTATGAATTTTCCAATTGCAAAATTTCATAAAATCGAAAACAAAAAAGAACTTTATATTCTTCTTTTAAAATTTTATATTTATTCCTAATGAAGGCAATCAAACTTCAGAAACCATATTTAATTCCATCATTATAAATGTTCGATTGTTGTAATCAAGTATCTCCTTGTAGATTGATTGAAAATTAAATTTTATAATACTTTAAATATACAAGATATAGAATTTATAATCTATTTTAGTAATAAATATTTTTAAGAAAAATAAATATATCACATATTTATATACAGCTTAAAATATTTTGACTATAAGTAAACATCAATGCATGAAAATAAATTAGTAAAAGAAAAATTATTTGTTTTACTTTTATGACTTTATCAATTTTTTTTCATATGAATGCAAATATCAGTGCATTATAGTTAACAATACTAAATAGCACTTTTTCACACATAAGAAGATACTGCTTATAAAACGTTGCCATATTGCAGGAGCACACCAAATCCTACAAATATAGGTTATACTGATACATAACAGTTTTTTGTTATACTTTTTAGCTCACGTACCATTTGTTAATACATCATGGTAAAATTATACTACTTCGTAAAAACTTTTGTATTTGGTGAAATTTGTTATTCGGAGTGAGTTATTCTGTATGCTTTAAAATTATATCAAGTCACAATGTAATCACATCACATAATGAGACACATTTCATTGAAAATATTAAATGTCATACCAACTTATTAACTAATTAATTTTTTTCCTCCAATGGTGGGCACAAGAGGGTTGAACCCTTTGCCACAACAAGGCCAGAGACTGCTACTCATTTGTCGTTACCCAGCGGGCACCTGTGAATCAAGTCACGGAGGCGAGTAGCGTTACCCACGCCATACCACCATAAAACCCGTTTATAGGGCGAGGAACATTCATACAACAACACAGAAGAAAGGACAGAGAGAACAGAGAAGGAAAGAAACATCCATGCCCGAACCGGGATTCGAACCCGGGACCAACAGCTCAGGAGTGAGGTACGCTAACCACTCTGTCAATCGGTCGGCATTAAAACTATATATTTATATAAATTCTGTTTTGAGTCATTATTTAATATATCGATTTAAATAAAATGCAACTGATTAGATTCTATAAAAACAAAGAATGCCTTTTAACTAAGTAACATTTATTAAATGTCATTATTATTATCATTTATCTCTTTCAATAAAAAATAATACCTTTATCAACATATACAAGAATGTTTCTCGTCAAATTCAGCGATGGGGCATCCAGTTCAATTAACTAAAAATAAATATTTTTAACTAGAAATTATTGGTTTCATTAAATAGAAATTATATATATATATATATATATATATATATATATATATATATATATATATATATATATATATATATATATATATATATATATATATATATATATATATATATATATATATATATATATATATATATATATATATATACATATACATATATATATATATATATATATATATATAATATATATATATATATATATGTATATATATGTATATAATATATATATATATATATATATATATATATATATATATATATATATATATATATATATGTATATATATGTATATAAATATATATATATATATATATATATATATATATATATATATATATATATATATATATATATATATATATATATATATATATATATATATATATATATATATATATATATATATATATATATATATATATATATATTAGTTGGTACTTCATTTTTTTGATTTCATGTACGGTATTTTATTTTGCATTATTGCTTTAAATTGTATTTATTTATTTATAATATATTATGTATATTTATATTTAACTCATTTGGCGAATTGATTTTTCTACGTTAATATCAATAGTTCTTGACTATAACCAATAATAAGCAACTATTAATGTAATCGACAGCTGCTCTCTTCTGTGATCTCATTTATCTCAGGAAATGGAACATAACTATATTTCCTTCTGTGAGAATTATTACGGCAGCATGCGGTAAATGTCTTATAAGCGTCAGTTACGACATTATCTTTGCCTCTTGAGAACATTTCATGAATATTTATGAGATAAAAGGACAGTAAATAATCAAATATCTGAGATAAACGAGTAACGTTAATATTTTAATAAATCAATTATTCTGATTTTCTCAGAATTCTATATAAATGAATTTAAAATTGACTTTAAAAATAATAAAAAAAAAAACAGTCGTTAAAATAAGTGTAGTAATGTTTGTTATTTGCATATATTTCATTTCAAAAAATAGTAAATCTTCAAAACATGTGATAAGATATTTTATATTGTTCCTAAAAAATTGCGTATAAGCGTTTGCTTTCATATATTCTTTGGTAACGATAAATAAGAAAAAATAAACACTTTTTATGTTACTTTTCAAAACAATATATGTGGTTACTTTTACACATTTTTTTTTTTTTTTGCTAATCTCTGAACTTTTTGCTCATAAATCCTATCGAAAAATAAACTCTGAAAATTTAAAAATATCATCATGAAATCACTTTTTCATTTTTCATAGCTCCATTAAATTAGCTTGGTTTATCAATTTTCTGAAAAATATTTTGATTTAAATCTAAACTCTCATTTACAATATTGAAAATTTTTCATACATGTTTTGATATATCTAACTGGTGAAAAACTTGGGAAATATCTTTAGAATAACCTTGAAGAAATCATTATTCATGTGAAAAAATTGTAACTGTAACTTGTGTACAAAACTGAAATTTATAAAATCAGCGCTAGTTATAAAAAAGCTAAAAATTATATGAAAATATTGTGATTAGATGTCATATTAAAATGGCTTCATGAGGAAGATTTCTGCCACCAATATAAGAAAAATAATGAACTTTAGAAAATTAAACAAATAAATACATAAATGTAAAGGATTCATCAACACATATTAACACCTATACAAAATTTAAGTGTTTTGGTGGTTTTAAGTATTTTGCTTTTCTTCCTTTTAGCATCATCTAGATGGAATCTACTCTTTGCTTTTAATTAATCACGTTCAAGTATTATAAAAAATTACTATTTAACTGAGAAACAGCAGGAATCACCGACTTAACAAAAATATATACTTAATTTTGTCATTTCCCATTTCTTCACTTTAACCGTTAAAAACAGCTATCGTCATGCTGTTTTTCATATATTTTAGATTTGTAGCGAATAGTTTTGCACTGATCTTATTGATCTTACTGTTGTGATTAACATCATGCACTCTCATGAATATTCCTTTATATTTGAGATTATTTTTTTTAATTTATCCGATAAACAATATTTGATAATTTTAGAAAATTAAACAAATAAAATATCCCTTTTCTGAATTTATCATGTCATAAAAACAAATACATACTTAATTTTGTTAAAATTTTGCTTTTTAAGGCAGGCCATAATCTTGAGTTTTGAAGTTAAAAGTATTTTATAAAAACGTTTTACAAAAAACATACAAGTAAACTCTAATGGAATATTTTTAAAAATTAAATTAAAAGGAGTTGATTTTTTTAAAGAAAGTTTGAACAGCATGTTTTGACTTGGGGAAAACTAATTTTTCATTGATTTCTCTCACTATGGATCATATATTACCTCTGAAATATGCATGTCTAAATTAAAATTTTTACAGATATCTAAATTTACAGATATTTATTTAACTTACATAAGCAATCTTAAGATTTTGAAACTTGAATAAATCCAAGTCATTTTTTTATAATTAAAAGTATGATGAATCATTTTATCATGTTAAGCATGTATTAAATCTGAACCAAAAAATACTTTATAGAAATAAAAATATATAATGTTTTTTTCTTATAACTATGGGCACTGTAACTGCTGACAGCATTTACCCTTTGCCACAACAAGGCCGGAATGTGTTACTTATTTACCTTTACCCATTGGGCACATGTGAACCAAGTTATGGTTACGAGTACCATTACTCACGTCACTCCACCACGAATCAGTTTTTATGTGTAATCCCATTCACTCATCATCTCAGCTAAAAGGACAAGAGGACAGAAAGAGGACGGAGCATCCATACCTGAACTGGGATTCGAACCACTGACCAAGAGTTTAGGAGTCAGGAACGCTAACATCGCAGCGATTGGCCGGCATAATATACAATGTCCACCACTGCATATTATAAACAGATACTATTAATACACAAAATATATAATTAAAATTACTAAAATATATAATTTTTTTTATTTTATCTAATTTATGATAAAACAACGTAAAAAATTCATTGTAGTTTGAAAAAAATATATTTAAAATTAAATTTTGTATATATTATTATATTTGTGTCTATATGTATAATTTATTTAAAATTATATTTATATAAGTTCATCAAATCACTCTCCATCAGTCTCTATTTGATATCTCCTTGTTACAATGAAGAATACAATAATTGAATTTAGAAGCTTAACTTCATGGATTTATATTCATTTAATTAGTTTGCTATATTTACAAAGATTTAATCTTAAAAATTAATTCCCACGAGGATATATATAGTTACAAATGTACTGATGTTCATAATCTGAATTTAGACTGCTTCATATTAATATCATAGTAACAACGTATATTATGATAAATACAAAACGAATTATCCGTATGTTATAAACAATTGATATACTGTAATTACACAATAAAGAAGTCATTCTTTGTAAAAAGCATTCAAAGCAGGAACATAAGAGTCATATTATATTTGAATTTATACCAAATATAATAACTTTTTAAAAATGTATTTTTTCTAAATAAGACAATTGAGAATTTTATATTGAAAAGCTGGTTACTCCAAATTATATATGAAAAGTAAAATTCATATCAGAGTCAGATATACAGAGAAAATATTATTTATTCTATATATATTGTAAGCAACTACTTTTGCAAATAAGTATCATAATAACTTGAGTTTCAAAGGCTTTATAATAAAATTAAAATAAGGAAATTGTAAAAAAATATTATTTTATTTCATGAAATGTGTTTTCAAATTTAAAAATAATATTTAATTTTCGAAAAATAGAAAAATAATAAATGACTTTTCCTGTTTTACTAAATAATTTTTATGATAATTTATTATTCTGAATACATATCTTTATCTGATGCAAAGAAATGCATGTAGAAAAGTTGTTTTATTCTGTAAGAAGTTGTTATCGACCTTTCCTTGCTCCATTCTTAAACTTCTGTAGAATGTTTTATGAGAAATTCCCAACGATAAAGTGGACAATAAAGAGAAACCTCCAGAGTGATAAAGCTTTCTGTAGAAAAATGACTGATAGGAAGGGAAAAAAGGCAGAAATCCCCAAAGAAAGCATGAAAAAGTAGATATTAGGGAAGCGAGGAACACGAAACTGAATGAAGGGACGTGCCCAGTGTGCATCATGCTCGGGTAAGTCGGGGAAAGAAATTGTATGAAATGCATCAAGATTTCGCAAATAACACCGACTCGAACGTGATTTCTAGTTGTGGTAGATGGAGACACATCGTCAGTCATGAAATTTACTTTTCTTTGCTTCAGAACAATTCCACAAAGGTTCTGAAATGTGACTTCTTTGACAATGCATCCACCGCAAAAGAAGTCTATTTTAAAATAAGCATCAGGAAAGGAGAAATGAGTTTAGAAGTAATTTAAAATGTCGAAGACAGGAACTCATACCAAAAATATAAAATATTGGTTCTGTAAAATTTCCTTTGCTTGAGCATTTTGTATATATGTCTAGGATATTATTATTTTATTCGGACAGCTTTGGCTAAGAAATGTTTTACTATTTTAAAGAAATACATTTTTATATTGAAAATTTCAATTAATTTCTTAAATAAAATATTATGACCAATATTAAATAATTAATGTCTGATTAATATCTCAATATAACTGAAATAGTTCATGGTATGATATCAAAAGGAAATTCTCAAACTAATTGATTATCAATCAATTGAGAATACCTTTTTTCAGTTTTATAATAAACTATATTATAAGTTTCAAATACACAATAAAATATTCAATAATATTTTATATTAATACCATTAATAGGATTAATTTAAAAAAATATTTTAAATATTTATTTTATTTGTAAATTAAATATTTACGCAATATTAAACAAAATGTTTAACAATTTGTATTTTAATGTTTAACAATTTGTATTTAAATAATTAAACAAAATGTTTAACAATTTGTATAATATTGACAATTTTTATCCCAACTTATAAACGTTTTATTTTTATTTGAATTTTTATATTAATATATAAAATTTTTTAAAATTTCCATTTTACAGGAAATGTAAAAAGTGTTTCATTTGCTTATTGAAGTATTTACCGGTTAAAGATTAATATTTTTATTGTATATTTTATAATTCTTTGTATTTTGCACTTAAATTCGAAATCCATCATTTACCATTTATAGCTTAATTACTATTTATATTATCATAAACAAATTTATACAATCATAAATTAGTCCTAGCTAGTATTTTCTTGATTTTCTTATATTATTATAAATAAAATGTATAAATTATTTTCTAATTTGTTATCTTAAAACCTACTCAATATGAAAAATGCGCATGTATACCAAACTTTATAACTTATTCTATTTATACAAATCAGTGATATATTTTGAACGTTTAAATATATAATGCAACAAAATAATTAATCTCGGATGTATTACCGTATGTATAATTTAATTTTGGCATTGTTTGACTCTAAAATTTCAAACAGTAAAAGTGTATTGAGAAGTTTAGCGACTTTTATTTAATCTGTCATGATCATGTAAATCTTTAAAATATATTAATTTTGTCATGACATGGCTCATCACTTTAAATCTATCATCTTACACTAGCTTTTGTAATATTTTATCTTCTAAATAGCACACAAAATATGTCATTTTATACTTTGGTGTCCAGTTTGTCACATTATAAATCCAAAAATAAAGTATGTACAGCGATTTATCATTAAATTCTATTTTTTGCTGATTTACTCGCCAATCACTTTAGATGATTTTCCATTCTCAACGAAATATCACACGAGTTGTTGTCAAGTTTAAGATGAGTAATACAATGAAATAATGTTATTTAATCAATAAAATCTATATCAAATGATGATTCACCAAGAATATCATAAATCTTATTTTCTATTGTGCAAGTTATGTAACAAATATTGATTTGGTTATAATTTCACTTATAAAATTGATGTTTCAAAGAATTAATTCTGGTCTAATTAGCCTTAAGTGTGCAGAAAATGACCGCTGAATGACAAACAAAGCAAAACAAGCGCACAAAGCCAAAGAATTGATTTTACAAAATTTTCATACTCAGAAAATTCGACTGTGAGCATTCATGAAAAAGCAAACATATTCGTGAGAGAATCCATCAAAGCATGATATAAAACGTTAATCATATAAGCTGGATAGCTTCAATTATTTTATCTTCTATTACGAGGAAAAATATTTCTCATGATGCCAAAACATAATGTATACAACAAGTGAATCCCATACTGATTATTTCAGGTTAATTAACATATAAATTTTTTTCTAGAATAAGTACCTTGACCTAATTTCACAAACGGATACAACAATTTGGTATTTCTTGATAATTTTTTTTAAAACATTGTTATGTTAATAAAAATTGCATTCAGTTTTTGAGATTTATTTTATACAGGTTATTTTAACAGTAATGTGTGTGTGAAACCAATCAAACCTTGAATGATATGAGATTTTCGTTATCATTTATTCCAAAACTTAATTTGCTAATATAATAGTTTTTCATAAAAAATATTATAAATTAATACAAAGATTATAAAATTTTGATACTATTTGAATTACTTTCATTGATTACTTTTCATTTTTGAATTACTTTTCATTGAATATGCTTGAAAATATTTAATTGTTTATATTCCATGCACGCGCGAATAATCACTTCACGAACTTACTATTGAAAATAATAATACATAAAGGGACATTAACATATTATTTTTTGTTTTATTTTATTTATTAAAAATCAACCCACAGATTGTAACAAAATTTTTGTTGAAGCCAGTTTTTCAAAAAAAGAACATTTTGCTTAAAAATTAATTTTATATACTTCAGAGACTTATATGGTAATAAATACTGATAGGAGAAAGCATCAGAAAATTAAATAAGTAAAGAATATAAGAGAAATAAAAAGAAAATCAACAACAAGTAAGAAGAAGAAGATAACTTGATTTTCTTGTGGTTGCGAGATATTGGTGGGCAGTGCAGCAATTATTGAATTTATGAGAAACAAAATTGGCAACGACAAAGTAGCATTGCATTTCCCTTTCGATTTCCGGACCCAAGTGATCAAGCTTAGAATAAAAGAATCATTGTAAAGAGTTTTTTTTTTTTCAGATCTTAGCATTATTAAACATTTGTCGTGTACAATAAATTAAATATTAATTTAAGAATATACTATTATATTTTGTGATTTTATATAATTTTGGTGTTTCAGATTAAAATTTCAATTTAAATTGAACCCAAATTATTTTAAATAAATTACAGATTCCTCTTGAGATAATTTTTTAAGTACGGAATTTTAAGTATATAAAGTAAAATTATAAGTTTTTCTTATAATTTTACTTTATATACTTAAAATTCCGTAATATGAAAAAGAATGTTCTGAACGAATAAAAATAAAAATGAATATGAATAGAAATAGAATTTTCCAGCAAAACAATTTATTGTACAATATTTAACCCAGATAATATAATAATATTATAATATATATATATATATATATATATATATATATATATATATATATATATATATATATATATATATATATATATATATATATATATATATATATACATTCACACGAATTTGAAACATAAGATATTAAATGTAAGAAAATAGATTATTTGACTTGAAATATTGTATAAAATGTACCAAATAATATTTCACCAGGAAATAATATAATTGCATACAGGTATAGAAATATTATTTAATTTTCACAAGTTGTTAGATGGAATTGTGGTGGCACACTACTTTATTCATCAGCCACTACGTGAACTGAAGGTTTCCAGATATTTTGACATCAATTTGTTATGTCTTCTTATCAACTCTCTTCAATAGCTGTTTAACAATAGCATGTTAGTCAAGAGAATTTTTTATGTATTAATAATAAATTTGTTGTTGTGTAGTCTAGTTTGCGGTGAATTAGGAACATGTCTTTAATCAAACTTTAAACTAGGAATACAAATTTGCGGATTCAGTGAACAAGAATTTAAATAAAGTTATCTGTCGTGGGATCCAATAAATTTTTGTTCATTGTTTGAACATTCAGGCTTAGTCGGGATGCTGAATGATTATTTTTAATTTAAAATTTTGAGTTAAAACTAAATGAACTAGTCTAAATGTTTTACAGAAATTAATTTTTGGTGTAATATAAAACATTTTGCAGATTATTTTAAAATGTTGTATTTTTGTATTTCTTCAGCATATTTTTTATATTTACATATAAACTTTACTACTAAATTTTTAGTTTAAAGATAATTATAGTTAGAAAATAACTATCAGAATGAAATAATGAATGCTCGGTCTTCAGTAAAATTGCTAGTTATAACAGTGAAAAATCTCTCTTGGTGTGAAGACTGCTTCTTTTTGGAATGCCAAACTAAGATTATGGTTTTCTCAGCTTGAGTCCTAATTTGAATTAGTTTATATCACAGTTGATTAAACTAAATTTTACTATGCCAAAGCAGCTTTATGTAGCAATGATTTAACTGTCACTTCTAATATTGTACATAATATACCTGATTACAATGCTTATAACAGTATAAAATCTAGACTAATCACTCAGAATACTAATTCTGACTAATTGCGTTAAAAATGCATTCAGATATTGAATGAAGCTATAAAAACAGCATTAGTTTTCTTTTATGAAATGCACAAAGTTTAGATGCTAATAAAATTATCATCTGAGGTTTTGAAAAATATGTGGTTACAAAGCTTAGCTTTACAAATTCAGTAAGTTTTATCAATCAGTAAAGATGATGTGCAATCTCTAGCTGATGTCACTGACAGTGTTTTTGAAATTACTAATAAAGGTGTTGGAAAGCTCCATTTTTATGTAATATAGAATTACAGAATTTTTAAAATATAAAAAAAAGCTTTACAGCAGTTGAACAGAGACCTTCAGATTTAAAAATTTGACATGGAGTTCTTTCTTGCATGAAATGTGAAGTTCAAAATACTACCAATCGGAAAAATTGCCACTTTTCAGGGTAACATTAAATTTGTAAAATATTTGTGTACATAACTAAACCAAACCAACTGAAGTTGAAGATTCACGTAGAATACAACACCGAACATTATATTGAGATTCACGGAACACCCATCTATTCAAAACTAAAGAAATTAACTCCTGAAAAATTACAGGCTGCAAAATGAAAATTCCAATATATGGTACTTCAAGGTTTATATAGATCGTAAAATGATGCATGGGCTAGCCCACTTCACATAATAATCTCCTCTTCTCCCCCCCCCCCAAAACGATTGGAAAACATGCGGGGATTAAATGTGATTAAACTCTCACAAACTCTCTCTCTCTCTAAACTTGACAGATTTCCGATTCCTCATGTGCATGATTTTGCTGATAATCTTAATAATAATAAGATATTTTCAACTATTGATCTTGTTAGAGCTAATCATCAAATATCAGTTGTTATTGATGATTTGCCGAAAAAAAAACATTATAATTCCTTTTGACTTGCTTAAATTAATTTTTATTTTTATCTTAAGAGTTTTTATCTTTATTTTTATCTTTTACATAAGAGCTTAAATTCATTTTTATTTGTGTAAATTCTGTTTTATGTAATGCCACGCAAACATTTCAAAGATTTATGTATCAGATTGTCGGGCATCTTGATTTTGTTTTGTTTATCTAGATGACTGACTTATCACATCTTAAAATGAAACTGAAAATGAAGCATTTAGAAGAAAATTTTCATAGATTTCTAAAAAGTTGTCTTGTTATAAATGCGGTGATATTCGTATTTGGAAAATCATGTGAAATTTTTATGTGGTTTTCAAAAAGGAAATTTAACACTACCAAGTAGGATTAAGGCAATAAATAAATATAAACTGTCTAAAATTTTTAAAGAGTTAATGAGATTTTTAGCTTTTATTAACTTTTAACAGACACTTTTGAGAAATGCTGCACATGAGCAGCTTATACAAAAGAAGCATGATTTATTTATGAAAAATTCATAGTCTAAGCGAATCAACCATATAATTCCACCAAATTAAAGATAAAAATTATATTTAATGCTTGATTCATTTGATCGGGCTGATTTTTCCAGACAGAAATGTTTATATTTCGCACCTACATGCCATAATTCATGCCTAAGAATAACTAGACATGATCGTGCTTTACATCAAAATTTATTTTTAAAATAAAATAAATACCTGAAATAGTTTTAGGGGTGCATTTTATACTAAATACACCAAACTATTTTAATATTGATTGATAAGTTTTAAAATATAGCCAAATGATTTAATGGAGTATTCAATAAAACATCAAGTCCCTGTTGAGATTGAGAACCTTTTATAATGTAGATGAGAGCACGACTCACTTGATCTTAATGAGAATAAAATCGAATGAAATGTCCATCCTAAAAAAAATTCAACTTCTTCGCCCTCAAAGATGTCATTGCACGCAATATGAATCATCTATTGTATAAATAAATAAAAGTCCACCAATTGCAACACAAATTATTACAATTGGGTGCAAGAACACATCCTAATTTTATAAAACCATTAAAATTCCAGATTTGAGCATGCAGGTTGGTATTTTTACACACCAAAAGAATAAAAATTATAAATTAAGATCATTAAACATGTGCCTATATAATGTCCAGATACATTGGTATTAAAAAATTAACGCATTTATAAAATGTCTCATGAAAAATCCCATTGTGTCTTCAAGAAATAATTTTGCATCAATCATATAGAATTAACATGGCTGCTATGCCGTTTTGTCTGGAGGAATTTTCTTTTTATTATGTTTTATGACCAATTTGTAACAAAAGGTAGATAAATATAAAATAATTATTTCTTCGTATAGTTTTAGTATTTAACCTACTGCATAGAATTATTACTGATATCGTCTTTATACACCCATTTGTGCCTATACTTCTCATACCTAGAATCACAATTCATATGCCATGCTGATTTGACAGTCATATGCAGATTTTTCAGTCATATATAAAAATAAAAGCTGCAACAACTGCTGAAGGTAAAATATTACATTTATATCTATGTAATCTACATGATGTTGTACTACCATCGTATAACTGGTCAGTCGATATGTAAGTTAGGGCGATATATTAAAGCAATACTTTTTCTTAACTTCTAGTATTTCAATTTCAGAATGAATGATACTTTATAGTGTTCCATGACAAATGGCATTTACCGTTTGTTATTAAAATGGCACACATTCGTTTCTAAGTTACTGGACAAACTTGCACATGAAAAAACATTTACTCTAATGAAGCATGATTCAATTGGCATGTTGGCGAAAAAATTTAACCATATTCCTCAGGATTATTCTGCTAAAATACGGATATTTATGACATCTGGTTCTATATTACTATATAGGCTTTTATGAACAGCGATGGCAGATATCACTTACACGCAATAAGAATATATTAAAATATTTTCTGCACCACAGCTATAACATGTGTGAGATCGTCTTTACATTCCACATGTTGCTCAACAAACAATGGATCTTCTTTGAAGTTTGCTAACTTTGTAATCCAAATCAGATGCTTGAATATATTTGGCTTTTTAGTGGGTTTTTCCACAATCATAAAATTAAGGAAATTGTATTGTTGTAAAATTTTAAAAAGTATTGTTGAAACATTTAAAAAAATTATAATTTTAACATTTTTAATACCGTAAAAAATAAAATTATTTTATAGAAATATAAGAGTTAAGTATAAGAGTGTGTAAAATAAGGATAGACAAAAAAAAGTGTTTCCTAAGATAATATTTTCTATAATAAAATATATTTACTGTATTAAATTTAGTAAATTTATAAACTTTACTAATAAAACTTTACTACTTTACTAACTTTACTTATATATAACTAACTAACTTTACTTTACTATACTAACTTTACTTATAATTTATAAACTTTACTTACTTTACTAAAACAGACATTTGACAAATAACATTCAAATTATAAAAAAGGAGTCATTTCAACTTAAAACACTGAATATATACAGATTATGATAATTTAAGTGATGAGGTTATAATGTGGCTATAATGTGATCAGAAGATATTTCTTATTCTGAAATTATAAACTACATATCAAACAATATACTAATGCTTATATGAAAGGTATTGTATATAAAATTTTAATTAAAAGTAAGTATGAAAACTGAGAAGCAGTTATATTTCCTTATCAAGTTTATAAGGTACTGAGAAAAAATGGATAAGCACACAAAAATATTAATTTTAAAAATATTTTTCAAGATCATGAAAAAATTAAAGAGTTGAAAAGAAAAATTTAATATCAATCAAAAATTGAAGTTAATGCTCTAGTATTGCAACTATTGTTTATAAGCTCTGGTATTATACTTAGTACTCTGGAATACTATTCTATTAAAATTAGCAAAGCTTGGATCTGAAATAATGATATGACAGTTTTAACATAATACTTTAACTAATTCAGGCATTTCAAACTTATGTTCCAATGCATTATTTGAAACATATACTAGTAAATAATTTACTTATTATATAAAGATAAATTATAAATAACATACTTTAATTGCCAAGAGAGTTTGGATATGCTTCCTGTATGAGGCATAAATAGACTTTTTCTACAAAAATATATGTTTATTTAATGTGAGCTTGATTAGTAAATATCATTAATTTGTATTCTAAATTCTACATAATATTTGGTTCTACAATCTATCACAAATATTTGGAGGATCATGATAATAAATTACATGTTTTGATTCAAAATTTCCTCGTACTGTTCAAATAAATGTAAGGCTTATTTGCTTCAAACATTTACTATTCAGATTTAAATGTTTTACAAAAGTTAATTAATCTAAACTTAATTAGCAGCAAAAATACTTTTAATTTCTGTCTTTAGCCGTCAACCCCTTAAAAATATATATTCGACTGTCTAAACTGCCATACTTCTAGATTAATCTAAGAATAATTGATTATAAATCAGTCTTAAATGACAAAATATTTATATGGAAGAATTTGTTCAAAGAAATACAAAAGTCTACATTACTTGCAATGATAATAAATTAGTTTGAATTGTAATAATTTAAGTAATAATTTGGTCTTTACTGCCAAATTCTTAAAACATACCTCACAAGTTTACATGAATTTGTCAAATTCAAAACCAATGTTTTTAAATGGTCAGATATCAAAAGCCAATGTTTTTCCAATAGACTCAAATTATAATAATTCCTCCTAAATGTTTTTCCTATTTGAATTTGATACATTGTAAAAGACAACTGTTACAATTTGTTAATCTTTTACATACATGTTTCATTTTATAATATCTTATTATATATTAAAATATAGAGATAGAATTACTTGAATCTAATCAAAAAAAAATCTAAGATTTTATTCCTCGTTACATTATTTTGGTTTTATTATTTACTCTTCCAGAATTTTATAAAATACATTTGATATTACATTTTGCATTTTAATTGCATAGATTAAAAAAAAACAAAATTTTAAGGAAATAAAGTATAAAAATAGAATTACGAAAATAAAATTATCACTGACACTGAAATTACTAAAACTACAATACCTTAAGTCAGTTTTATTTGGTGTGAAATTATAAATCAATTAAATATCAGTTCTTAATAATATGATAAAACAATACATGTGAAAATAGTGTGAAATATGTGAGAATATGTACGCGCGCGGGAAAATATGTACATATTTATATTTCAAGTAATCTCATTAGGTTTCTAAGTTAAACAAAATAGGTAACTATATATGCAAGTAATACCTTTGTTTCTTGTTCTCAAATACTTTTATTATTCTATAAATGAAAAAATGAAAAATAAATAAATCATTTGATATCCATTCTAGATCATGTATTTCAATTAGTGCAATTACAAAAATAAGAATGCCCATAATCTGAAAACAAACACTATATTAAAAATATGTACTATATTATAATTGTGTTCCTTAAAATATATAAATTATTTATATTCATTAAATATGTATTTTCAAGGTTTTTGAAGACATGGATTGATTAAATGTTTAAAAAATTATAATAAAAACCACAGAGGAATTGAAAAAAAAAATGAATATATTTGATTAGATCTAAAATTGTAACACACAAAAAAAATATAATTTAAACTGGTTTGTGCAATTAATACTAATAATTCTAATAAATTATTTGAAAATTGTTCAAGTTATCATTTAATTTTGAAGTTATGGTTTTCAGTTTCCATACATAATTTTTAATCATTAAAACAACTCTTTACTACAATAGAATGAGGTGGAAATTATTGAAGATTTTATTTTCCCACAGTATATTTTACATATTTACATTTAAAAAATATAATATTTTTTTTCTATTTGATAAAAACAATATAATGAATTTTGGATGATATGGATTTTTTTAAATGCTTAAGCTTCATTAACAAATTATTACTTTTATATCTTGTTTGCAAAATAAAGTATAAGAGAGAGAGAGAGAGTTTTCTTAATCCATATTATAAAACAGTTTTATAACATTGAGTAAAACAAGTCTCTTCTCCATATTTAGATAAAAAAACAGAACTTAAACTTTAGTTAACATTATTTAAAAACATGTTCTTTATAGGTTACTTAAAATTTTCCTAATGATAATTGTTTTATTTATCAATCAATACGATGTTATGATATCAGTGAATTAATGTTATCGTCTCTGACGTCATTTGTAGAAGTCCTACGTATCATATCTCCTAAAACTGTTAATAAATTACCGTACTCAGCTTTCTGTTAAGAATAAGCAGTATTTTGCTCTTAGTTGATACTGGAAGAATACAATAAATGACTTTTTTTAAATAACTGAATTTACACTTTGTCATCGCTTCAAAAGTATTAACAACGCCCGAAACATTTCGTGAATGCTATGACAAAGCACATGTCTCGTGTATTGGCAGATGTGCACCTTATATGTGGTGAAACAAAAGGAAATGGGTACAAATTATGAAGATGGTACGATCGATCAGCTTTTTCCAACTCATATTCCAAGTCATTCTACAACTTGTAGTGCTGATTGATGACTTGCAAGAAACCAGTTCCTTATAAATTTCAAATAGTAGTGTCAAGAGTTTGAGAAATAGAAGAACATCGGTAGTAGAACAGTATTTTGAACAGTTTCCTTCCATGAGTATGTAAGTGGTATCGAACGAAATGTGTATTTCATATACACTCGTGTCCATAAATTAAAAATAATGAAAGTTCAAGCAAAGAAAGAGACAGAAGCAAAACAAGACTAATTTCTAAATTCTTTTTATTAAATAAAAAAGCAAAAACAGATGCTATATATTTGATATCATAAATAAAAATTGCGATTTTTACTTCCTGAAGCAAATTTCAAAAAAGAACCTATTTACAAAAACTAATATAACATGGTTAGTATGATGGTGATTACATAGTGTGCCCCCCAGACTGATGCAATACAGGCCATACAAAGCCTGTATTGCATGCTGAGTAACAAATTATTGATCTGATATTGGGGAATATTAAACCACTCATCAAGCAATGCTCTACGAAGTCCCGGTAGACACGTGAAAGGGATTTGACGGGCTATAATTCGTCGTCCAAGCATGTCCCACACATGCTTTATTGGATTCAAGTCCGGTGCGTATGCTGGACAGTCCATACGGGTGATATCCTCCAATTAAAGCCATTTGTCTACAATGTTTGCATGGTGAGGACGGGCGTTGTCATCCATAAACAGAAATTCTGCACCCATGGTTCCCCGAAACAAACGTACATGCGGTTCCAGAATGAAATCCCGATAGACATGATCTGTCATGGTTACATTCTGAACTTGCCGGTTAGTTATGGATCCCAGAATAATTCTTCCCCAAACGAGCACTCCAACACCACCATAACGATGTCATTCAATGGTGTTCTGTTGGTGGTAATGGGTACCTAGCCCTCTCCATATGAAAGCAGATGAAAATCAGACTGAAAGCTCAACCTGAACTCGTCGGAAAACGTCATACAAGACCACTGTCGCGGTGTTCACAATGCATGCTCTCTACTCCAGGCTAACCACAGGCGTCAAAGAGTTGCGGTAAGTGAAACACATCTGACAAGCCTACGAGAATATAGACCAATATGCCCAAAGCATCATTACACGATCTGCCTTGAAATTATTGTGCGGTAGCTGAAGAGAGCTGGTGAGACAGGTCTGATGCTGTGTGCTGTCTGTTTCTTTTGGCAGTAACTGCCAAATATCTGTCCTTATTCGGCGTTGTAACTCAGGGTGATCTGTGTTGTAACGTTTACTCACATTACCATCATTTTGGAACCGTTGCCAAAGCCTGGATATGACACTCTGGGCAATTCCAAGTTTCTCGGATACTTCCAGCTGGGTACGTCCACATTTCTGACGGCCATTTCTACTACGTAAAACATCCTCCAAATGCTTCTTGTGTGTCATAACTATGTGATTATTGTATTAAAAAGCTTTTAAAGTTTCTGTGAACCATTTTACTTCTTTGCAACTATTCCTGATATACCCCACTCTTACAATCTCGTCATTCTGACGTACTATCGGCGTTCTCTGGTGGCTTCTTTTAATTTGCATATTATTCTGCAAATTGTGTGTGCTAATTCTACAAGTGAAATTTTTATTTTAGAGTTCCATTTCTGTGTGATTCTGAATTATCCTTAATTAATGACATGAATGTATAAGTTATGAAAATATTTTACGCTAGAAATGCATATACTGCTACTATATGCAAAAGGGCAATACTTGCAAACAGATAATGATCATTACCTTCCAGAATTTGTGCATTGGGTACTAGGAACTAAAAATTAATATTTTCTTGATGAGAATTATTTAGTGATGAAACAACATTCAGTACAGAAGATATTTTCAACATGTGCAATCAATACGTTATGTATGATTGCAAGCTCCCCTACATAGCTTCTCGTAAACACCAGAAGAATATCACATCAGGTATACATAGTTATTAAGGAATAGGATCTTAGAGCATGCCTGATCGTTTGTCAGGTGCAACATACAGTTTTTTCTTGAAAGAAATACAAGTTTATTGTAAACTATTAATCTTTCTATCCAAAAGAATATGGGGTTTATGAAAGATGCAGCCCCAGCACATTTTTCCATCATGACTAGTAACTTCTTAGCTAACACATGATGGGTCGGATGACATGTCTTAGCTTCCTCGGTTACCTAACTGTATGTTATTGGACATTTTCTTCTGGAAACATATATAATTTGTAGTGTACGAGCCACCTATTGACTAAAGAACTCGCTGTAGCCACGGACTAAATTAACATAACACCAGGAATCCTTGAGGGAATGCGCATTTGTTCTTGCGCTGTTGCTAAATGTGCAACAATATTTGCAACGACGGTATTTTGAGAACTTGTAATTACTTTTTCACTAACCAAAAAATCTGATTTTTCAAACTTTGGTACCCGTTATTCAATTTCCCAACACTGCTGTAAGTTAACAGGTTCTAATTATAATATTAATCTTTACTGCCTTTCAGAATAGTGTCAATCTATCTTCATAGGTAATTATTGCTCTTCTCTGGGTGGCACTATCAATCCTCTTTATTTCTAAAAGCTATCTTTGTATGAATATATATATATATATATATATATATATATATATATTATTTTTCATGTTAATAAAAAGTAAAGTTAAAATTATTGTTCCAAATCACTAATACTCGATTTAGACCAAGCTCTTTTCTTAAAACAAAATCATTTGTTTAAACAGAGGTAATATGTCAGAATGAAATACTTTGTCAGGCTTTTCCATAAAAATCAATTGAAAAAACACTACAGATTCCATCTTTTTTGCCCCAGAAAGTGTAAGGCGATAATAAAAATTCCAAAGATAATGCTATTGAGAGGTACCATTTTATGATGTGAAATTTATTCTCTTATTTTTGTCTTTATATGTTTTTATTCAACTGCTTTAGTGAGGAGCGATTTCTTCTTCATACATTTACCCCATATACGTATAACAGAAAAATGACTTATGACACAGTTTAATATTGATTTTTTTCAAGCAAAAGAAAGTATCATTATATCCCATTTGTTTCAGCTGACAATAATTCAATAGTTTTAAACTACTAATATACTTTAGTTATATTTATTTTTAGATCACTTAAGTTGTATTTATTGAGAACCATTTTTACACTGGAAATATTATAAATTTTAATACAATCGTTTGTTTGAGTCTATATATTACATTATTGGAATGTTCAGACAAAAATCTTTATGTATCAGTAAGTAATAATGCACAAATCAATAAGTGAAAGAACGGGAATAATATGAAATTAAAATAATTGTTTTTACAATTAGCAATGATTATTCTATTATATTAACTACAGTTTTTAAATAATATGTTGGAGTATGTTGCCGTACAAGTCCATCCTAAATATCTATAAAACTTATAAATTAAATCAGTAAATAAATTTAGTGAAATACATAAATCTTTATTAGTTTAAATAAGATTGGGGCAATTCAAGTAATTTATATGTTTTCAAAAGTAAATCATTAAACCGAAAAGAATATTCTCTCTTTTCTAAATCAAACAACTTTCTTTTTGAATTCAAGTATAACAATAATATAAATCTATTTCTTATTTATAATTTCTTTTTAGTAAAATTATAACTTCGGCATTTGATGTTTCTTCTGTATAATCAGTTTTAAAAGATTAAAAAAAGTTATCCTTTAGTACACTTCAAAATAATTGTGTCGTTATAATTATATTTTAATATCTATCCATTTTATAAAACATAAATTTTTACAGATTTTCTGTTACTTGAAAGCGATGACAAGGAGTAAGCAGAATTTATTTCCTAGTTATTAAACATATGAAATATGTACATTCACATTCCATAGTATCTTCAGTTTTCCTTTTCATGGATTAAAGCGCAAATGCTTGAAGTTAGAGTAAGCACATTTCCTCCGGCTAATTACAGCTACTAAAATCTATAACTGCGACATAGTTTCGTGCTTATGAATGTTGTTCGTCAGTCAGAACTGATTATCACAGAATGCCTCTGTCCTTCAACTAAGTATTTATCAACGGAATGTTATGGGAACTTGTGACCACATAAATTCTCTCACGCTTGTCGGGTTTGTCATTTCGCGTTAAACTACTGTTTGCACAGGAGGAACATTAAATTCATTCGTATTATTTAAGTTTATATATTTTCTTAGGCGAAAACACTGATTGATTTTACATCAAATACACACACACACACACACACACACACACACACACACACACACACACACACACACACTACACACACACACACACACACACACATACATATATATATATATATATATATATATATATGACTGATAATTATTATATATACTGATATATATATATATATATATATATATATATATATATATATATATATATATATATATATATATATATATATATATATATATATATATATATATATATATATATATATATATATATATATATATATATATATATATATATATATATATATATATATATATATATATATATATATATATATATATATATATATATATATATATAATTATATACATTTCAGTGTAGCTGTAATTGAATTATTCACTAACATAATGAAATATTAACAGACAATTTTTGACTTAAGAACTTAAATAAAAATTAATTTCAAAAGTTATAAAGGAGAATTAATAATTAAAAAACTAATAAGAATCAAAATTATAAGAAATTAATTATTAATAAGTAAAGAAATTGTTAAGAAATTAATAATTTAGCAAATAATAGAAATTAACATAAACATAAACTCGTATTTTTCAACAAATAAACAATTAGCAGATTAAATTTTTTATATTGCATGGGATAATTTTAATTAAATTACTTTTATATTATGTGTAAAGAAAGTAATTCTTTGGAATAATCAGAAAATATTGTTGAATGCGAAATTTAATTGTTGAATGTTATTTCCTTGTTCGATCTCTGATTCTTTTTTTAATATCATCACATATGAAAATCTTATTCTTGGACAATTTCTATTCAGTACTTTAAGAAATAAGTTACTGGAGAACCTAGGAAATTCAATATTTTCTATATTTCTGAAACCTTAGTTTACGCATGATTGATTCCTTTCTAAACTATCATGATGATTCGAATTATACGAGGAATTTTCTTTTGAAAAGCTTGGACTTAATTTGAACGAATGTTAGCAGCACACACACGGTTTTGGCAAGTCAAATTTATTGCATGACACAACACAGAATAGTGCACGGAAAAGCTTTAAATTAAGTATTAGTTCTTATTCGCATCCATGCATTCGATATAGGACTACATGTTTTATTTAAAATTTTTATTAAAATGGGCTTTCATGTCTTAATTTCTTGACTAAAATTAGTTTTAGATTTTCTAACCTGTTCAATTATGGGACGATTTCACTATAAAGCTTGATCTTATTATCTAACATTTTATTTTTTTCTGCCTTGTTCTAGTAATGATAAACGTTGAATACGAAATATATTTCTGTGTTGTGCCTTAATTTCATAATGCGTGATCTCTGATTTCCAAAGAGGCGGGATTGTTATGGGTTCAACCTACTGGTTCATTTATAACGATAACGGCAATTTTTCTAGGTGTAGACAGTAATGCAGTATCGACTGTAATATCAGCATATTTAAAACACAGATAAACTGCATATAAAATATATAACAGCGGTTGAATTGCGAAGCTGAACGACAGGCACATAAGGATTTTAAAGCGGTAAAAAACATGACAACAGCATACCAGATAACGACTGAGTTCAAATATCTCAAAGGAAGCAGCCTCATGAAAAAATATCTGGTGTGAACTCCACGTGGCAAAGATTTACTACAGAACGGTTATTTCATAAGAATTGATTATACCACGCTATACCTTGAAGCAATAAATATAATGCCACGGCATAATGTTTGGAAGAAGAAAATAGGAAGAATACGATATGGTCAGGCGAATCTTTTCACAAATTATTCATGATAATTGGGCATATTCCTGTTTAAAAAGTTGCACCAGAAGCCTATTGATCGTCTTCGGTCCACGGTTAAGCATAGTGATGACTCTGGGGTATGACATCACACCATGGTTTTAGCCCATATGTTGTTCTCAATGGTCGTGTTGCAGGAGAGAATAATATAAGTATTCCGGCAGTCCATCTTCACCCAATGGTGTAAACAGTTTTTTCCTAATAAATTAGATCATAATACAACATTTGTATCTTGTGCAATTTCCCGAGGCAGGTTTTATGATACGATGGTGAATTAGAACACTTCATGTTGCTCTTTCAGTCCCATGGTCTCAATATAATTGAATTCTTATAAGGTATTTTGGAAAGCAAGGAGAACAGACGATTATCTATACCAAAAACGCTCTCTGAATAAAGGAGTTGTTTCCAATTTGAGGGGGAAATTGGAGTTATGAATGAGTGTATATGTGTAAACTAGTGGTTACTAAATGAATAAAAAATGACTGAGATTTAAAAAAATCTTTTTTATATGGCATAGTATTGCCTTTGTCCTGCCTTAAGACTCAGATTTACCAGTAAATCTAATCATGCCAATCCTGAGTAGTGTTGAGAGGATTATTCTATCGTTCTCACTTATATTTGAAAGTTTCAGGAGAGATATTTGTGAAGGATTATGATTACTGTGTTTAAATCTTTTAAAATAGACCATATATTGATTTCATTAAGATTAAGAGAATGTGCACGACAATGTAGACGCTTTAATCATATTTCTTAATCCGTGATTGGAAAAGCTCTGCTGTATGAATACACACCTTATTAACCAGAAAAATTACCTTTTCACATTATACTTTATCCTAAAAATTATTTATTCTCTACGAACCATTGATTTCATCACAGGCTGAGTCTGATTGACAAAAACTTTTCACACTTTCATTTAAGATTAAAATTCAACATAAAGAAATCTGTGATGCATATATATGCAGCCCCAGTACCATGAACAATCTATCTCCACGTTTAGCGGATCAAATAATACAAATATGAACATACTTATGCAAATATTCAAATATGCATCCGAGCTGTTGTGGAGAAAAGATTGAAAGATTTTTTGCTCTCTACCATATAATTGTCTTCTACTTATTATAAGACTTCATTTCTTTGTTATGGAAACACTGTAGCCATTGTTCAGATAAAGGGAGTTTCTTGCGCATAATGCTTTTGCAACTTACAAATAACTGTTTATTAACACAGGAGAATCTCGAATGATTATAAAACAAATGAGGTAAATCCGAAAAGACCATCCATCGTTGCTGTTATTTTTTCTTACAGTGTTATCTGATTCAATACCCGATTTTTTCTTTCCTATTTAGCTACCTCTTCGTTTATTACTTTATTTGAGAACTTGATTTGTGAAACTTATGTATGTTGTAATGTTTTTAGCTATTGTATTTCAAGAAGTGCCTAAACGTTGGTATGTTTTGCTACAGTTGCTCCCGATTATCATTCTTCATATACTATAGTCTTTTTGGAAGCATATGCGGCTTTCATATTATGCTTTTCACAAACATCCACGGCGCAAAAATGTCAAAAAAGTTTCTATACGCTACAATTACATATATTTTTCTTGTCAAAAAGAAGATGGTAACTAAGATTATCTATTTTAATTAGCTCAGTGTTTAACAATGTCACTTTAATTCATAATTGTTACCTTTATTTTTATAACTATCTACATCAATCTATCTGTATCTATCTATATATATATATATATATATATATATATATATATATATATATATATATATATATATATATATATATATATATATATATATATATATATATATATATATATATATATATATATATATATATATATATATATATATATATATATATATATATATATATATATATATATATATATATATATATATATATATATATATATATATATATATATATATATATATATATATATATATATATATATATATATATATATAATGAATTGTTTTACAATTTTCTACACCACGTTGGAAAATACCAATTATTCTAGGAAATTATTTATAGCAGGACTATAAGCTCAAAGAAACACATTTTAAACCTAATATATATTAAAGTAAATATAAATTGAGATAGCTGACTCAAATATTAATGTATTGAATTGAATATCTCATGCATAACATAGATATGAACAGTAGTAATGTATAATATTAGGCAGCAGAAGCACTAGAATCTATGAATTTATTGTATTACTTATTAGATATATTATTCATTTTCTGATCAGGAATGCATACTGTAAAGTGGAAACAATTTATTTCATAAACTTTGGAGGTCAATTTACAGTCTACATTAGAATAGATTGCTAATGTTTTATTTTTGACAAATAAATGAGGTATTATTACTTCAGTTTAAAAGACAAGTGATATGAAATAAAAAATACATTTTTAGAAAGAAATAAAATATCATTTATCAATATAATTTATGTATATATATATATATATATATATATATATATATATATATATATATATATATATATATATATATATATATATATATATATATATATATATATATATATATATATATATATATATATATATATATATATATATATATATATATATATATATATATATATATATATATATACATTGTTTTCACGGCTTAAATGTTTTACTTCCTCTACAATACAAATGTGCGAGAAAACAATAATTTAATAAATTTATTAATTTTTTAGGGGTGCATAAGGGAAATAATTCAAAATGAGGAACTTTCATTATATGATTTATTTGACAATTTTTTAATCAGAGAGCAAAAAAAAAAAATAGTAATAACAATGAGATTTCTCAAAATTTTCAAATACTTTGTTATGTTCGGGATAAAATTTCTAAAGAAGTAAGGAATATTTTTTTTTATTTTTATGGTATTTCAAGATGTACAGAAAATTTTCAAAAAAATATGATTTAAACAAAGACTCTTCTTATTTGAAAAAAATTTCCATTCTTTATAATACTCATGTATATTTTCACGTCATACTGAACATATAAAATTAATATTTGTTTTACAAAGTTAGTAAAAAACAGATATTAAGAATAAGTTTATCTAATTAAGTAGGGTTACGATATTAATATATGCAATTTATTAAATATTACATAGAACAAATTCTTACTTATCATAGAATAAAACTATTTTTTTCATATTTAAGTATTTACAACAAGTTATAAATGTTTACTTAAGTGAATTATATATAAGAAACAAAAATAAGATTTCTTTTAATTTACAAAGCAATTTATTTATTTTATAATAACATAAACGTGATTAATTTAATTATTTATAATAATTTGAGAAAACAGTTCTATTGATTTTCCATTCAGTATTAAAAAAATATTCTTTCTTAATTCAATTATTCTTAAAGCAAACACGGCACTATACATTTTATAAAAATAATAATAAAAATAAAAAAATAATAATAAAATAATAAAAAATAATAAAAAATACCACTTAAGTGGTTCAATGAACCACTTAAGTGGTATTTTTTATTTAATCTCTTTAAATGAAGACAATATGTTCAGTGACTGTGAATCTTTGTGTTTAATTTTAGCACTAAATTAGATCTTGCAAGTAAGTAATTTATATAGATTATTTGCAAGAAATTATTTCGTGGACTAATAACTTATAAACGGTAATCTGTTTTGTTATTTTGAATTGCTCTAATACTATTTATTACAATCTATCTTTCAATCTGAGTAGTAGCTACAAAATCTAATTGTAAACAGTAACATAAAATAGTTAAGTTAAAATAATAAAGTTTTTGCATCGTGCTTATATAATTGCATAAATTATTAAAAAATATATCATTAAATAAAATGAACATTTTTAATTTTTATTTGTTTGAATGAGTATTAATAATATATCCAAAAAATATATGGTTAGTAATCACTGATTGAAATAAAAATTATAAAATTCCAATTTCGACTTTTGTTAATTAGGCGCAAATAACGTATGCATAAGTTAAAAATACGTATATCATTAATTAGTTAATAAAAGACATGAAAATATTTTTAGTAAATTAGTGCTGATAATTTTGTTTCATAAAAGACCAGCATTTTCATAGGATTTGTTGATTGAACAAAACTGAATGTTCCATTTTACAAATTGATTAATTCCATAATGTAAGTTAAAAAGTTATAACCTATTGACTTTATTGTTTTTCAAAATTAACATTATTTATATTATTTATACATTATTTTGTAAGTGTTGATACTTATCATGTGCGATATTTTTAATAAATACAGTAATTTTTTATATATAGTTTCTTAATATCAAAATTTTATAAAATTAAAAAATAGAATTAATTGATTTTGTAAGCGAAGCATTTAGTTTATAATAACTATAAAATAATAAAACTAGTACTAACATTTTTAATAATATTATTAATGTAATTTAGATGATTATTTCCTCTTATTGAAGACATAAGGATGCTTAGACATAAGGAGAATATATTTACAAATTCATATTATTTAAGAAAATTGATAATATATTTTAAGTGCTTAAAAATAGATGAGTTGTTGAATTGAAGAGAAAAGTCCATTCTTAACTCGATATACCTAGATTTATAACAATTAAATTACATGAATTTAAAAAAGTTAAAAAATCACCTATAATAGAAATAAGAATGAATTTTCCGCATATTAACAATTTTTAAAGCTATAGCTAATTTAAAAAATATACCAAATTTTCATCAGAGTTTTAATAACAAATACATATACATTCTGGAAAAAGAAAATGAAAAGAGACTAATAAAAGTTTGTTAGAGTGTAAACAATTTTACATGAAAACTAAATTTTATTGATAGCTTTATGGAAAAACAATAATACAAATAATTTCAATAAATAATATGATTTTTTCAAAGTAATTAAAAAAGAGTTTACAATTTTATTTTCAATTTTTGTGCTGTTATGTGTTTAATTAATTGCTTTTATTAATTAAATAAACATACTTACTGCAATTAAAGTTCTTAAAAGGAATCTCAGTTTCATTTTAACTTTGTTATACACTCATGATTTTAAATTTTTACCAGTTTAATTTCTTTGTTAAAAAGCATTCATCAAACATTTTGAATGGCTTTCAAAGAATCCCATTTAAAATCTTGATGCATTCAATTTATATGTCATAAGCACTATTAGTGTAATATAATCAATTAATTCTTAAATGAATTCAAAACCAAAAATAAAAATGATTATTTTCTTTATATATAAAAAAATATAACGTCAGTCAATAAGAATAAAAAATGGTTGTAATTCAGCAATTTTTAATGAGTTTATTAAAAATATTAATGAAATATTTTTATAGAAATATTTTATTATTATAAAATATTTTATTAAAATATTAATAAGTTTATTAATGAAGAAAATATTGTATCCTTGACATTTTGATGCAAGTAAATATAAAAGATATTTTTTAATCTAAAACTAGTAATTTATGCAAAGATTATGAAGAATTCAGTTAAAATTCATGATATAAATTTTGCTACGAATTATTACTGCAACAGATAAATAAAACTGAAAGTTTATAAGTGGTACAGTTTTAATAAAAATAATTTATATATGAGACCATTTTTAAAAATAAATTAATTTTTTTTCACACAACTTATTGGTATAGTTGTTAATGAACACTTGACTATATTCATGATCATATTATTCTTTTTAAAATTTTGAGCCAATCATTTTTGTGATACTTTGATTACTCAGAGTATTATTCTTAGTCATATAAATAAAGTTAATATTGTGGATAGAAAAATGTAAAAAAAAATATCTATAATTGTTTTTATTCTTTCCATATTAATAGGATTTAATTATTGTTGGTTTATATAAGCATAATGATTTTAGAACAATAAACTAAAATTTTATTTATTGTTTAAAAGAATAATTAACTTTTCTAAAACAAATCGCTTTCGAAGATAAACCATATATTTTATTTGTATAAAATTAGTTATATTTGTATAATATTTTTTTTCGTTGGCTTAACACATTGTATGAAGATATAATGTGTTAAGCAACGATTAAAATATCCATGTATATTCATTTACAATGTAATAATCTTATTTTATAAATTTTCATTTTTAATTATAAATTTAAAAAATATTATAAATTAATATCTATTGCTTATAACGTGTTTTTTAATCATTACAGATTTTAAATACTCATGATGTAAATTTACGTATTTACCTGCTCAAAAATTTAGATATAATTTTATGCAGAAAATATTTTATACCCTCAACAATCAATTTCAAAATTAATTTTTTAAGCAGTGAGTAAAATATGTGTAACTTTATTTTGAGTATAAGAATTTTGAAAGTAATATCAAATATGTATGTTGGTTCAGCAAATATAAATATCATATATAAATAACCTGATAAAAAATCAATTCAGCTAATTATATTAAAATATGTATGAAAACAAAGGTTCACTTATTTTGTATTTAACGAATAAATATATTTCAGTTATTTAGTCCTATTTATTTCTTAATAAAATTCCAGGATTGATTTTTGTCACGTCAGCACCATATGCGTAAAAGTGAAATGACGTACTTCTGAACATGTCTGAAACCCAAGCTGAAGTCCATTATTCATGAATGGAAAGTTCGACGGCTGGTATTGTTGACCTGTTGGGGAAAATTGAAAACTGCAAATTGAATGGACGAATAATATACGCCAAATCGCTTAAAAGCATTTTAGAAAAGAAAAGAAATAATTTAAAACCTTCGTCAGGTTTCTGAATAAAATTGATTATGCCTTTCTTTTCTAATTTAATAAACAGCTTCTAGAGTTTTTAATGGAAGAATTATAGCAATTAAATATATTTTGAAAAATATAATACAGTTTTACAAATTGTATCTCTAATAGAGGTAACATAATTGAAATACCTAACAATTTTGTAGTATGATCGCTTACGAAATTGAAATAAACGTACTTACTTAAATTTATAAAGAAATACATACAAAAATATCTTTTATTCTGACTTTCTTTTAATTTTAAATTTGATAGAATAAATGAATGTTGAAGGTATAAATGTTACTAAGCGAATATTATGACAATAACTCAATATGTGTTTAGGAGTAATTTATGATTGTAGTTTTATACATTAACTGCATGATTTCATAAATTTTAACGTATGAAATCGTGTAACCTGTGGATTTTTTTTTAAAATTAAGCAACAAAATAACTTTGATAAGATCTATATTCAATATAAAAGAAATAATGTATTAAAATAATCTCTTTATGCGCTGTAAAATTAATGTCATCCATTCTTTTTCGTTTAGTTGCAGTTTTAGCTTGCTTCTGATTTCTAGTATCAAGTATAAAATTTAGAAAACAAATTTTAATTTAATAACTAAAGTAAAAATTAAATACTAAGAAAAACCACTTAAGCCAAAATAAACTAAACTCAGGAGCATGGCAGCCATGTGAGGCCACGTCTTACAATACTTATGTCAATTTTCAAGACCGAGGACTCTGAAGTGCGAAACATATGCCATTTTAGGTGATTAACCTAAAGATAAATGTCCCGTGTTCGTTTAACAAATAGACCCACTAGATGAAAGAATGGCTGAATCGACCTTTCACACTCCACGGATAAAACCTCAGACTGTGCCTTCGGTGCACGAAGCTACGAAACCGGGCTTCAAGAAATAACTAATAATTCTAAATGTTTTTAAAAATTAAAAAAAATGATATAAAATTTATTTTGAAATTAGAACAAACATTTTACTCCCCTTTTAAAATCACAGAAGTATTATGTATTCATAGAGAATTTGTAATGATATTAATATGATGTAATAAGGTGTATTAGCTTATTACCTTGCATTGGAAAATTCCTCAAAAAGCTTCTTAAAAACAGATTAAGATGGCTTCTTAACAATCGTAAGCACGCTAGTAAAGACCAATATGGATTTACACCCCAGAAATATACTGAAGATGCACTTCTGCGACTCGATCACATTGTAAAGGAAAGGAAAAAGACTAATTTGTTCACTATTCTCCTTTCATTGGATATAAAAGGAGCGTTTGATAACGCGTGTTGGCCGGTTATCATTTTCTTAATGAAGGAGGCTTATACTCCTTCAAATATTCTCAATCTTTTCCGAAGTTTCTTGAACAACAGAGCGGCTGTTCTCACTCTTGGCAATAAGTCGAAAGTCGTTAACATATAACAAGGCTTTGTTTCTGGTCCATTTCTTTGGAACCTAATTATGAATGATTTACTGAAAAAATTGAATGCGTTTAAGTGCTGAAAAATTGCTTTCGCAAATGACTAACTTGTAATTGTTCAGAGCAATATTTTCCCGATTTTATGCAGTACTGCTTAAGATATTCTTGATTTTATTCATAATTGGGCTCAACAGTACAAGCTGGAATTCAATCATACGAAGTGCAAAGTAATGATGATTCACAAAAAGGCAAACACTGATAACACGATCAATCTTGCTGTGGGTGGCAATTTTCTGGAAGTTGAACATAAAATAAAATATCTTGGCGTTGTTGTCGATAGTAAACTTCACTGGAAGGAACATTTTAAAATATACATTTTAGCTAAGATTAACATTCTTACTAATGCATTGTATAGAATTTGCAATAACAGTTACGGTATTAAATTCGAAGTTTCAAAATTGATTTATAAACAAGGCATTGTTCCCGTTATTCTTTAAGCATCACGAATTTGGGGAGACAGTTACAGGAAAAAAAATAAACCGAAAACTTATCAAGAAAATACAAAGAAAGCTGCTCTTGAGAATTGTTAGAGGATATAGAACAATCAATTATGATGCTCTTTTCATTCTCTCTGGTCTTCCACCTCTTGATGTTGTGATACTTCATCAAAATGAGACCTATTGTTATGCTCAAGACTCTTTTCTAACCATCTGAATGGTGATTTGAACTTTTCTTCCCTACCCCATCCATCCACAAGATCTCCTGCTCCTCTTGCTGCATTTGATAGCGTTAGGGAAGATGACTATGATTTTATTTACTTTACAGATGGGAGTAACGTTAACGAAAAAGTAGGTCTTGCATACGTATGCTTTCAGAATGGTTTGAAATGAGTCATCAGGTATACCGCATTAATGATTATAGTTCTATTTTCCGAGCGGAATTACTCTACATTAATCTTGATGTTAAAGATGCCATAAGCAAGCCTTTTAAAAAATTTTTAATTTGCAGTGACTGGATGTCATCTCTACAGGCTCTGCAAGCTGTAACAAGTTTTGAAAATTTACTATAGAAGTCCAGACTTCAATTAATATGTGCAGTATCAAAAATATATCCTTCAGTTTCTCCCATGTCAATAGTCATAGTGGTGTATATGGAAATAAAAGAGCATATTTCCTGGCTTAATCTTCTCTTTCACTTACAAATAAACTCGATACCAGTCTACCCAAGTCATTTTTTTTTAAAACCTTCACCAAAAAGAGCATTGTCACAGAAAGGAACTCAGGTCTCCTAATTGTAAGAGGACTAAATCTTTTTTCCCTTCAGTTCCCTTAAGAATTAAGAGCCACTGGTTCTACAGTGTTTTCAAAATTATGTAATTCTTCACTGGACATGGAAAATTGAATAGCTACATACACCGTTTCCACATTAAAAACAGTGACATTAGCATGTGCAACACCGGGATAGACAACCCGTCTCACATTCTTCTTGAATGCCAATCTGTTTTACTAGAAAGGAACGAGCTTCGAAGAGACTTAAATAACAGATGGCCCTCGATTTTGGTGGACCTAGTGAAGAAAGTATTTTTTTAAAAATTTACTCATGCTGTTATCTAATTCCTTTTCTATTATTATATCTCTTTTTTTCTCGCTGCCTTCTTTTAGTATTATTTTTTTCATATCATGATTTACTTGGATGTGTTATGTAGTACATTTTTGCACCTGTGTGGTATTCCTTGGTGCACAGGGAGATATTTTTGCTTTCCCAAATAAAAATTAATAATATTTATGTTAGACTGATACGAATTCTACTTTTTTTTCAAATGCATAGTTCCCTTCAGCAATATTTTAATTTTCAAATTTAATTCGGCTTTTTTTTGAAATAAAATAATATACAAGAGGCATGCGTTGTGATGCTCTAACTACAATTATATTATAAACTAGTAAATAAATTTCGAAGTATTCTGGTAAAGTTTAATAAAACTGAAAAACAGTACCAATTAAAATTAAGTTTAACAGAGTACAGGTAAAAGTCAATAAATATATTTTAAAAGCCATTATTAAGAACTTCAGTTTATTTTTGTATGTCATAAATAAAAGTTTTTAAACACATTGGTGAAAGATGGTATATTTAGACTTTCGAAATCATATAGAAATAGTTCAAAATAATGGATTGGAATAGAAATCGGTACAGGTGCCGTATAACCCATGATTCCAAATTTTGAGATTGGCTATTTTTTTGGCGGATTTTCTTATGTATCTGGCAACCTCGTTAATATTACATCATAAATATGGAGACCTATAAGAATTATTCAGAAAATTCTAATCTGGTTACCCTAGTATTTACATCATCGCTCATGTCACGATACGTTACCTTGGTAACGCATCTTCACCGCCAAAAAAATCAGAATTTGGAATCATAGATTATATGGCACCTGTGCCTAGAAACCACATGTATTAAACTGGAAAATTTTTCTACCATATTTTAGAATGCTAACAATGCTCTAATGCTCTTAAACATTCTTGTTTAGAAATTTTATTTTACAAACAGCGAAAGATGTTTTAGGATTGCAAATATAAATCTCTGAGAAAGGGATTGCTAACTGTATGTATAAATACAATAAAGAAAGTGACACAAAATAAGAGAATATATGTGTTTTATACTCACAGTTATTTAACGTAAAAAATTCAAGTAAAGTATAACTAATATTAAAGGTGCTATTTGAATTAACAACTCCCAATATTAAAACGGAAACCTCACACACTGAATGAAAGTTCAGTTACCCTCAAACTTCATAGATTTGTCTTGGATAATCCTGAAAGCCGTAAGTTGCGTGCGATTGTGTCATTTGTTAAAGTTACCGCATTCTATATCACGTCTAGAAAGTATTTCTAACTTAGAATCCCTATTTGATTCTGAATCATCCAAGTATACCTCATCCCTCTTTAAACCCTTCAGATAAGCTTTCTTATATACGTTCAGATATTATTTTCTTCACATTTTTGTTTAGCTAGAGTTGTACTTTATTACGAAAGCATAGTTTTATTCAAAATATAGAGTAATTAATAGAAAATTATTTTAGAATACAATTTATATTTACAAAATTTCTTATATTATTTTTGCAAAATAACCAGTTATGTTGAATTTTCAATACATAAGCAATACATAAGGGAAAATAATATTATTTATTTCTTTGTATTTTTAAGTACATTTTGTCACCTAATAAAATTTGATCAAATAATTAGCAGAAGAAAGGATGTTAATAAAATCAAAATTTTGCATTGAAAATTTTTTATAAATGCTTAGATTTATTTAATTTTTTTAAGATACGATAAAAATTAAGATTCGATATATATGTAGGCTTTAATCATATATTTATCACACATTCTGATTTTAAGAATTACAATATTAGTAAAATACATAGTTTTAATTGTAACAATTTATATAAATAAATATATATGTATATATATTTATATATTCTTTGTATTACTACTATTGTAATTTTGCTCCTATCATAATGTGATTCTCTTAATTTTAATATTATATATAAAATTTTAAATGTCTCCTACATATACACTTTATTACAGCTACGTACGTAACAATAAGTAATTCCCCAATAAGAAGAACATATTAATAAGAAAATCATATACACAGCTGAGCATAAAAAACGTTTTCAAACAATTTTCCAGTTTTAATAACTTTGGTTTATATTTTATAAAAATAACCAAAAATAAATTTTCTATAAAATTATCATTCCTGATATTTTCATTATGAAAATCCAATTTTTGTTTCAGCTAAGGAAATCTAGTATTTCAGAAACTACAAATGACATGTATGAATGGGATGTATAGATATACCCAACTACATCAAAAACAGTTTCGACAAATGAACTTTTCTATAAGAAATATGACATGAACGTTTTATTAGAAATTTTACATATGGAAGGTTTATTTTATCTACATAATACTGCGGAACTCATGTAATATCTTCACAGCTATCATACAATCCAGTCTGACAAAATCTGAATTTTCTTGGTGAAGAAGATATGTTGCCCAGATGACTTACTGTGTAGTATCACGATAATGTAAATAAAAGGGTTGCCAAAATTGAATTTTCTAGATAATTCCTATAGCTCTCCATCTTTGTGACGCAATTACCAAGTTGTAAAACCAAATTGACAGATAAACAAGTAAATCTGCCAAAACAATCAGCAAATTCAAAATTTTTTGTATTATACATCAGATCTGCCGTAATTTAAAATCATTGTGCAAATTATGTGAACCAGAGTTTAGAATGAACCAGATGCGCAAATATGTATCTAAAAAACTATTTATTTTCAAGAGGATAACAGCACGAACTGATCATTGCATTCAAAATAGCCACTTTTCATTAACATTCTACAGAATTTGAATAGAGCTCTTGTTATTCTATTAGGTCTGAAAACATTATCACAAATATTGCTTAAAATTGGTTGGTGATGCATGGCTATTCCCGATAATTGTATTTAACACCAAATTGTTTGAGTGAAAAATTCCGATGTTGTTTTGAACGTGAGAATTGATAGTAGAATAGCAAAATATTGAATTTAGTAATAAATCATAATTGTCTTTAATAATTACAGACACATATCTTTAAAATCAGAAATCAGTCTGGCCATTGTTGTTGAATGTTACTCTGCTCATTCATATAGAAACACTCGGTGCATTCAGCTACTCTAATATGTTGAAGAGGTGCTTCAGAAATTTGTTATGCCACTTTCAGTTACTGCGAGTGGCATTTTTCAGGAAGACAGCAAGGCAGTGCACACATGCACACTTAACAAGACAAACCTGGCAGCATATTCAATTGTAAATAAGGCTGCATATGTTTTCAAATGTTTCGTCAAAAAAAAAATCAAGCTTGAAAATTAATTGGATGTCATTTGTCTGTCATCCTCTAATTTCTTTTGTTGTAAGAATTGTGGAAAATAACTCAAAATATGTAATCTTCAAATCCTTAAAATTCACAAGTTTATTGATTGTCCGACCTGCTGAATGTCTGCTTGCATCATCATGAGACATTCAGCTAATACGTAGAATGTTTTGGGTAATATGAAAATTAATCGAAACTCCGAGTTTCGAAACTCCGTTCATTTCCCAAATTATCACAGTAAACTGCAAATTATAATAGTGATATCTATTTTACCTATTATATGCCTTTTTATAAACTCAGAGTAAAAGATTTGCAAGCTTAAATTATTATAGTGCATTTTATGTGTTTTAAAGTGTTGAATATAAATTCATTTCAATCCAAAAAAATAACAGATTAACAAATATAATTAATTATAAGTTAATCAAAAGAGTAAAATGCAGAGAATAAAATAGTGTGACATATTATTACAATTGTGGAAATATTATTTTATTTTTCAGATAATCTCATAATATACTTAATTCATTTAACTAATTACACATTAATAGCTTCTATCAATTTTTCAACAACCATCATTTTGATTGTAATGAAACTGAAACCGTTAATGTGCACATCACTAATATAAAATAATGAAAATACGTAATTCCACAAATTAACTTGGTAAATCGCTTATTTTGCAGATTAATTGGCTAAAAAGAAAAACATATATATGTTCAAAATCAATGCAACAATATTTAAAATGTTATGTTGAAATGAAATCTATAAGATTTCACTTGAAATATATATGTCAGTTGAGTCTCTTTCCTTTTAAATTATAATTATACTGTGAATTAATGAGTTTTAGCAACAAGGATATAATTAAAAACTTTCTTCTCTTTTTATCTTATAAATTAATTTGTAACAAACACTCATTAAATTAAATTACACTTTGAATATAAATCATTCTTTAATATTAAATAAAGGTATGAAGCTCTCAAATTGTAATTAGTTTTCTCTTGAGATAAAAAGATAAAAATTTTAAGGGCATCTTATTTTTTAAGTTATTTAAAAAATACATTAAAATATATTGTAAGATTAATTTAAATATTCTGTTTTAAAATATAAATATTTAATAAAATTTATTATATAAAGACAAATTCATTTTTCTCCCCATTATTTAATTTAAAAACAAGTAAGTTACAATTTTAGTATTATTAGCATTTATTTTAAGAATATTAAGGTCTTAAAATTTCATATTAATATTCAAAAGAATATGTAAAAATATCAGTTGCCAAAATATTGTTAATCGCCACTAAAATATAGAAATAAATTTTATAAATTCATCCATTAATGTGCTTACTATAATAGAATATTAAATAAAAAACATAAAAATGAGTTCATTTATACATACAGAATCTAGGGGTTTGATTAATCAAGAAGATTTTATTTTAAAATTAAATATTCTGCTATTATGTTGACTATAAAGTATATTTTTATGATGAAAGATAATGAAAGTGCACATATATGTGTTTATTAATAAATTAACACTTTAGCTTAAATGAATGATTCAGAAATTATCACAAAAGTTGACATTTAGTTTAATGTTATAAATATAAGTTATAAATATGTTAAATTTCAGCGTTATTTAAAAGTTAAAACATTCATAACATTCTTAATAATTTAATATAGATGTACTTAATGAAATAGTTTTTATGATCTAAGACTAGTTGTGTTACATTTAAGTTTCTAACATCAATATTTAGATTTGCAGAAGAAAACCACAACAAAAATTTCTCCATAATATAAATTATCATTTTTTTCAATTATATTGATTATATTTCGCTTCAGATTTTAAAGTACTTGCAATATATATAGAAAATACTGCGTGGAAGGAAGTATTGTGCAATTAGGAAGAAAAAAAAAGATTAGAAGAGTAATGTTTACAGACTTGTGTGTGTGTGTGTGTGTGTGTGTGTGTGTGTGTGTGTGTGTGTGTGTGTGTGTGTGTGTGTGTGTGTGTGTGTGTGTGTGTGTGTGTGTGTGTGTGTGTGTGTGTGTGTGTGTGTGTGTGCAAACTGATTTATTGTTCCGAAGTCCCCAACAAGATTATGTTACAAGATAAGTCTTTTGCTATGTGCTGTCTTTTTTTATTTTTATAATAAAGTGAAATTGCTTGAGGTGATGTGTATGGATACACTGTGGGACATTAATAGTGTATTACGAGTAAACAGAAAGAAATAGCAGGATTTTATTTAACATTAATTTACTCAGATATATAATGCCTAAAATTTTTTGATGTTTTTACTTTAATTTTTTTTTTTTACATTTTTTTAATTTAAACATTCACGCTGTAATGTTAGTGATACAGAAATAAATATAGTTAAGTAAAATTAATTATTATAAGTGACTAGAAAAACCGTAACTGAAAAAAGAAACAAATCAATATTAAAATTAAATTTCAATTAATATTAAAAGGAATATTTTGATAGATTTTTCGTTACCTTTGCAGGTATTTTCTAAGGAAGTTTAGGTAGAAGATTTTATTTAGTTTTAAATACATATATAATTGAAAAACTAATAGTCCACGAGATATTCTTGTATTTTAGTATGTTAATGCTCATATTAAATACAATTAGTAAAATCATACTTTCACTTTGAATAGCAAAAGTCACTGTTACACGTATGCGGTAATATCTGTTGTAATTAGATATTTACTAGTGTAGAGATGTAGAAATGTATGTTCCCATCGGTTAGAAATGTACTTATTAATGATTAAATAAATTTTGGAGGAAATTTATGGTACATTTTTTATATAATTGGTTAATCTATACATTTGCAACGCTGTTATAAAATCACTTTTTTCATAATTTTAAATTATAATATTTTATTTGAAATGCAAATATATATATATATATATATATATATATATATATATATATATATATATATATATATATATATATATATATATATATATATATATATATATATATATATATATATATATATATATATATATATATATATATATATATATATATATATATATATATATATATATATATATAAAAGAATGGAAACATAAGTTTTAAAAATGTCAAGCAAATGTAATAAGGAAGCTAAAATAATATTTTTTTACTCATTTTAAATGGGAGTAGAATCATTTCTTGTTTACATTTAGTATATAACATTGTTTTGTATTTAAACAAAGGACAATTTTTCAGTATAGGTTTTAAATGTTTCAAAGTTATATAAAAGCATAAGATTGAATGATAAGTCTATTATATATTTTATCTTTTCCATAAATAATCATATAAATATAATTATTTAATTACAGAAAAATGTAATTTAATCTTGAGAATGAAGTTTGATATTTTAACTAGGCATTAGCTTGATTCTTTTTAAACTTTTTACTTCAAAATGTTGCAATTAAATTTTCGGAAATGCACTTTTTTAAGTTTTGTAAGTGCTACAAAGGAAGATCAAATTAATTTATTTTAATTTAAGGTTCTTTTTTGTGTAGAAATAGGTGATAAAATATAGTAAATAGAAAGAGGAATTTCGTTTTCCAAGGTATATACATAAATATACCTATACCTACCTATACACATACATACATACATATATATATATATATATATATATATATATATATATATATATATATATATATATATATATATATATATATATATATATATATATATATATATATACACACACACACTACTGACCATTAAAATTTCTACACCAGGAAAACAGCACACCACACACGTGAAATTTGCATGACAGGTAAAACTTGCTGTGATATGCAAATGATTAGATTTTCAGCGCATTCATACAAAGCAGGCGACAGTAGCGACATCTACAATGTGTATAAAACCAGAGATATGACAGTCAGTTTTCTCATACTCAATTTCCGTTTCAACGTTGTTTTCGGCAAAGAAAATTGTTGTAATGCCTCGCGTAAGAAGAAGAAATGCCTATCAGCACGTGTCTGACTTTGATCGAGGAAGGATTATAGCCTACCGGGATTGCGGTTTATCGTACCGTAACATTGCTGCTCGCGTCGGTCGAGACTCCATGACTGTTAGCAGAATATGGAATCGATGGGTTCAGGACAATCATACGGAACGTCATGCAGGATCTCAGCGACCCCCAATCACTAACAGCAGAGAAGACAGACATCTTATCCGCATGGTCACAAGGGATCGTACAGCCACGTCACGTACCCTGAGTCGAGAAATGGAGACATTTGCAAGGCAACAAGTTTCTGCTCGAACAGTTCAACGACGTTTGCAGCAGAATGGATTGTCTGCACGGCGAACATGGCTTCGGTTACCATTGACGCTGCGTCAAAGACAGGAGCGCCTTCAATGGTGTGATCAGCGATGAACCTGGACGTAGGAATGGCATTATGTCATCTTTACAGATGAATCTCGGTTCTGTATACAGGACCATGATGGCCGCATCCATGTTTGGAGGCATCGTGGAGAACGCGCATTGCCAGCTTGCATTGGACATCGCCATACTGGCCCATTTGCTGGAGTGATGGTATGGGGTGCCATTAGATACACGTCTCGATCACCTCTTGTTCGCATTACCGGCACTTTGAACAGCAACCGTTACATTTCCGATGTGTGAAGGCCTGTGGCTCTGCCCTATCTTCGAGGCCTCCCTAATGCTTTGTTTCAACAGGAAAATGCACGACCGCATGTTACTCGTACTGTTCTGAACTTCCTTGATACAGAAAAGGTTCGACTGCTACCCTGGCCAGCACGTTCTCCTGATCTGTCACCAATTGAGAACGTGTGATCAATGGTTGCCGAGCGATTGACATGCCATCACTCACCATCCATTTCTGTCGATGAACTGTGGTACAGTATTGAAGCTGCATAGACTGAGATACCCGTACATGCCATACAATCTCTGTTTGACTCTATGCCTAGGCGGATAAATGCTGTTATTGCAGCCAGAGGTGGCTGCTCTGGGTACTGATTTCTCAACATCTATACATCCTAATTTCCTGTAAATCTAATCACTTGTTCTTTCCACTATACTGCATGTGTCCAATAAATATCATTCTGTTATTTGCATTCCTTCTTGTTGTAGCAATTTTAATGGCCAGTAGTGTATATATTTATATATATATATATATATATATATATATATATATATATATATATATATATATATATATATATATATATATATATATATATATATATTATGTATCTATATATACAGTGTTACCATGAAAGACCGAAATTGAGGAATGTCGACTTTTACTAGCATTCTTGTACATTCGAATCTTCACCGGTACATGTCGACAGTAATATATATGTTCAGAAAGAGGTTAAAATACAGGAGCCGAGTTGTACAAAGAGGTGACTGGTTGTCTTACGCTTAATCCTTAGGCCTGATAGGAGATAATCAGCTTTGTCAGTCTTATGAAAAGTTTTATAGTGAGGACAACCTCTTCTTATTTTTTTTCGATTTTTAAATTTATATGAAATGGATACTGCAGTGAATCGTGATTTTTTATTGAAAAGTTTAATGCATTATTTGAGGGTAATTAATAAGACGATTGTTTTTATTCTTCTCAAGAAAATTGCAGAAGATTCTAATTATCTGAATTTTGACTATCTGTACTTTGAATATTGGAATCGCTGATTATCAGAATCACTTTTAGAATTTCTGTAAAACAAATTAGAGTGATGAAGAGAAAATAATAAGAAAATGGAAAATATTATGAAAAGAGAAAATAAGAGAAGAGAGAAGATGAGACTGAGATAGAGACAGAGAGAGACGCATCCTTTGAGAAATCAAAAGCATAATTTTGTAAATTCCTGAATGTTCAAAATTTAATGCGGAAGATATAATAAATGGATTGCATGCCAAACCCTTGATTTCAAATTAAAAAAGAGAGTTAACTTACTGAGAGTGTCGAGGAAGATTGTGATCTTAATATTTAATTTGAACCGGGAATGGGTCTATCAGATAGTAAAGCGTTTGCTGGCCTTAAAGTGGATCGAACATCAGCCCGTCTATGACCACATGCAACTTCGCACTGTCGAGTGGACACAAGACTTAGCTGCCCTGGAACGTCTGATCGAGATGTTCAGCAAACAATAACTTTCATTTACATCATTGCACTTACATATATTATTATGCAGTACTTGTAAGTACCTTAACATGTAAGAGTGTTGGAGTTTTATTTAATTGATCAAAATTTTTTTTCCTCAAATATATGTAGATTTTCTCCCCTTTTCAACATACAATAATTTACTAAAAGAGACCCTTTTTTCGAAGAAAATGAAACCGACTTAATTTCTGATTACCCGAATGGGTCTGCTCCTAATTGATTCGGATGATTGCGGTTCTACTATACTCAAAAATGTTTTTGAAGTGGTTTCAGCTAAAATTAAATGCAACGCATCATTGAACAACAGACGATTAAAGCGTTTCGACGCTTAAAATTTAATGATTAAAAAATTCTAATTGTACTATTAAATGCAGTAGATACGAATACACGGTATTATATTCCCAATGAGGAATTATTCAATATATTATATGAAACATTCACCAGAAAAAACTTCGGAAAAAGAACACGCATGCTTATAGAATTGCAGTTAAATAGAAAAATATTACAAGTGGAGTTGTAATGTTGTATTTAAATATATGCAAACAATGTCAAATAAAGTACAATGCATACAAGAAAGCTATTGTTGTAAAACTAATGATCAGTTCTTAGTTGAACTCAAGATATTAAGTTGATTTGATAGATCTGCATTCAAAAGGAAGTGGCGAATATAAATTAATAATGGTGCAATAAGATCATTTAACTATGCAATAAGATCATTTAACTATTTCTCAAGCTAAGATCTTTGAAAATTAAGCATGCTGAAGATGTAGCGTATCACGTTCTTATTGTATTTTAAACATTTAATACACAAGCAATATTGTAATATGATAATGGTAGAGTATTTATCAATCAAGTTATATCCAAAACATACAGTATATGGATATATGTTAAGATAATTCATGATTAGCTTCGTCACATTCAAACACAAATTTCAATTAAAAAGATCAGTCAAGAAATACAGAATATGCTAGCTGCATAAATGAACGATAACGATACAGGTTAACCTTTGTTCAATTTTCCAATAACACTACATGATACGAAGGAATGTGCCGAAGTCCTTATGAACGCATGTTTGTCAGTAAAGAAGAGAGTGGTATCAGAGAATAAATCCCAAATATTGTAACCGAAGAACAACTCGAAACAGTTGCCAGTACTTTTGAAACCTCCTAAAAAGCTTATTTTATTTTGGCATTTAGAATGTACTGTTTGTTTTAAGTCCTTGGTTAATCATTTCAGAAAAAAGGCAAGAAAATTACATCACCATCTTGATACTTTATAGCGATTTAAATACTTTGGGAATATAAATCTCCTACATTCACTAAGAATTATGTGAATGTTAATCTTCACCAGATTTAGGTGTTTCACTGTATTTATATATCTTACACACAGCTCAACAGAGCTAAATAATGGTCCAAAAGAGAGTTTCACTGAAAGATCGATGGGTATTGAAGGCGATTGTAATGTTTAGAAAACAAACAACTGCAAAGTGACCGCAATGTTTAATTGACTCCTGGTTTCCTCAGTGTCCGTGATTAAATTTCGAAAATTATTTATAGCAGAGCAGCAATTCCCAAATCACTTTCTGCGGATGTTACTACCACACGTCCTCTACAATTATGTGACATTTACAAAACATGGTCGAATGCTGAAGGAAAGAAAGTGAATTGAAAAGTATATATCTATGAAGAATGGTATCATATTTCTCTAAGTAGTATTCAGTATTTATATTAATCGATGTCTAGTTGCGTCCAAGATGTATTACAAACCAAAAGGTGGTTAAAAGCAAATACCAAAATAAAGATATAATCACAGTAATTTTACAAATGTTTATACTTTTGTACTATATTTGTTAACATTTTTTTAAGATATAAAATGACATTATTTTAAGATTGTTACTACAACATTGAATATAAAATCCATTTCGATCGTTGCATAGTCAATAGTTTCCATTATAAGAAGTAGGTAATTTAAATATAATAATAATAATACACAACATATTTTTTTTAATATAAAGAACTAAACATAAAACTGAAAGTAGTCATAAACGCTATTTTAATCTAACAATTATTTATGTTTTTTTTCTCAGAACAGAACACTTTATGAAATATTTTTCGCATTTGATACACATTAATTAATAATATATATATATATATATATATATATATATATATATATATATATATATATATATATATATATATATATATATATATATAATTAATTAATGTGTATCAAATGAGAAAAATATTTCATAAAGTGTTCTGTTCTGAGAAGAAAAAAACATAAATAGTTGTTAGATAAAATAGCGTTTAATATACCGGGTGATCCAAAAGTCAGGACGAACTTTAAAAATGAATAATTCGAAAACGAATCACGATACAAAGATGCGGTTTGCACCAAACGGATAGAAAAGAAATCGGGTTTTGTGTGGCAATGAAAAAAAATAGTTCTGTTGGCGACCAACAGATGGCGCTATAGTGTTTTATTGCAGCAAAAGATGTTTACAAATGAAACAATGATTAATGAAGTCAGATTAATTACAGTTAATTAGTACTTACTACAGTAAATGTTCAATGTGCTGTCCATCATTCAGAAGTAAAGCTGTGAGACGAGTCACCACACCATTCACAACATTTAGTAGCATTTCTTGCGTTATGGCAGACACATTTTGGCGGATGGCATCTTTCAGTGCCGCTAGTGATGCCGGTGGGTCGCTGTACACTTTTGACTTCAAGAAGCCCCACAGCCAAAAGTCACAGGGTGTGAGATCGGGAGATATTGGAAGCCATGCGTGATTAAAGTAGCGACTGATAATACGATCTTCCCCAAATGTTGAGCGTAGCAGGGGTTGCACAGGCAGAGCAATATGAGGTGGTGCTCCATCTTGCATAAAGGTGACTGTTTGGAGTGCCTGTCGCGCTTGCAGTGCAGGAATAATGCTGTTCTGTAACAGTGCTAGATATCGCTTACCAGTGACAGAAACTGTTTGGAAACCTGTCTGGGTGACTTTCTCGAAAAAAATGGACTAATTATGAAATCAGCAGTGAAGCCACATCAGACTGTCTTTTTAGGCTGTTGCAAGGGTACCTCAACAAATGCATGTGGATTTTCTGTGGTCCACACTCGACAATTGTGGGTGTTAACAGCGCCAGAGAGTGAGAAATGTGCTTCATCTGTCCAAAGCACAGTGTGAAGCCAGTCGTGCTGCTCTTCCATCTTATTGAAGACCAAATTCGCATAATGTCGGCGAGAGTCGAAGTCAGGAGATTTCAGTTTTTACTTATGTGGCAACTTGTAGGGATACCGTTGCAATGTTACTCGCAGCGCTCTCCAGACACTTCCGTACGACACTCCTGTCTGCCTCGAAATTTCTCGAGCACTGCACTCCCCATGTGCAGCAACCGCTGACATGGCTTGCACCGTCTGCTCCACTGTCGTGGCAACAGCAGCTGTAGTTGAGGAACGTCAACTTCTTTGACGTGATGCCAAAGAACCTGTAGCTTCAAATTTTTTCACAATTTTGTTCAATGCAGAAGACGTTATTGGTCATTTGCTATCTCGCATACCCTTCATATAGCGCAATGCCGCAATGGCACTTTCCGAATTCTTATAAAACAGTTTAACTAAGAGGGCTTTCTCAACTATGGACAGCATTTTGATGCATACCAGCTTCGACTACCATTACCTGCTGCAGTTGCTTCTTTTTATATTGTTTGTTGCTTTGCATAATCCTACATTAGAAATCCGACAGCGCCATCTATTGGTCGCCAACAGAACTATTTTTTTATATTGCCACACAAAACCCGGTTTCTTTTCCATCCGTTTGGTGCAAACCGCATCTTTTTATCGTGATTCGTTTTCGAATTATTCATTTTTAAAGTTCGTCCTGACTTTTGGATCACCCTGTATATATATATATATATATATATATATATATATATATATATATATATATATATATATATATATATATATATATATATATATATATATATATATATATATATATATATATATATATATATATATATATATATATAGATAGATAGATAGATAGATAGATAGATAGATAGATAGATATAGATATATATATATTCAGAAAATTAAGGAATTTTTTTATATTTTTGAGTAAGTTTGATAAATTTTTGTTGAAAATTAATATTCCTTACTAATAACCAGAATTAAAATATTTACTGACCTCTACATAATTGCATATATTTTACGACTCCTTCACATTAATATATTATATTAATTCACTTCATGTAAATATTTAATGTACAATTTAGCAAAGTAATTGAAAGAAACATTATCATGTAAAGAATGTATGTATTAATACACATTTTTTCTTTTATTCATACATATTTGCATTAATTCATTTTAATTTATTGTTTAGCATTTCTTTTGCCTTTATTTACATTTCTCCTCTGACTAATAGATTTTGGAAAACAACACATTTTACCTCATTTTAATGCACATTTTAATATCTTTTTAAAAATGAATAAGTAAATTATAAATAATATTAACAAAATAATTACGAAATTTTCTTTTCTTAAATTTTATATTGTTTTCCAAATAAATTTTTAGTCACCGTATATAATGCTTATATATGCTTGATTATTTCTTTGCGTATATTGAAGTAATGATAGCAAATTTAATGATAAAAAAGTTTTAAAGATACAAATATTTTACATTTCTTTTTCAATTATTTAATAAATAGATAAATTTATTAAATAAAATGTATCATTGCATATTTCACCATAAAGTTAGAAATCTCAATTTCAGTATGATTTATTTCCAAGTTTATATTTCCCGTATGCCCGTTGTTTCAGAAACAGCTTTGACAGTGTGCGTGTTTTAGATCATTCTTCCTGTAAAACTGGAAGAAAAACATAAATTTGACACATGCAAGAACGGTGTTTAATTTTATACGTAATGAAATTACAAAGAATTAAATTATTCTTATTAAATAATTAAATATATTTATAAATATAAAAGCGCAATAACAGCATACTAAAAATTGCAGTGGAACATTAACATAACATTTATGAACAATAAACTACATGAGTGATTATATTATTAAGCCGATATTAATCACTGTTTTGTTTTAACATTTGAAAATTATGAATAACAAAAATAACTTCAGTACTGAAAATACAGATATATTTAAATATGTATTTTCATCATAGTGAAAAATCGTTATACTTTGCATGTTAGATTTTTTAAAAAAGTTATTGGGAAATATTTCAAGGCCAATTTTATTTTAAATAATAGTATTTGAAGAAAATTACATATTTGTGAAAGAATAATTGACTTTAATCTTTTGAAGTTTTCTGTTGATACAAAATATTTGAAGTTATCCTCAGTTGCTAGTCACGATAAGGAAACGTGAGGAAAATACATGGAAAGGAAGGTACCACAAGTAATATTTCATCCATTAAAACGTGTTTTGAATCCCCCACTTCACATAGATTTTTCCTTTTTTATATATTTATGTAACAGAATTTCATTATTTAAAATATAGGATACATTTGAAATTTTAAAAAGTGGAAAGAAAATATTCTTAAAGCCCTAATAAACTTCTTTACACCCACATATATTTCCACTGTTTTTCACAATGTATGCAAATTATGTGAAATTTACACCTTGAGTTTATAACCATCTGATATGAAAATAATTATCAATGAGTCAAATACGTACGTCACAGACAAATGTAATACTATCTTCATATGATATGTAAAGGATAAAAAAGACAGCTATTTTAAGAAACAGAGAATTTTCTTTGGCTTGAACTACTAGTTATGCCTCGAACAAGACGGAGAGAACATCTTGGAAAGAATTCTAGGTTCCAAATTGGAAGAACGGAAATCTATATCAATTGTTCACTATCCTGATGAGAAATCAATGACCTTATTAAAAGAAACTAAGCAACTGTTATTCAGATATATAATCTCTGGACGCAGGGGAAAGAAACGGAATGATGACACCAATCGAGTTCTTATTGTTGCACCAATCACCATTATTATTGGCATATTTTTGGGTAGTATTTCACGAACCATAGTAAAATATATTTAGCTTATTGTGCATCCTTCAGTTTCGCTTATCTTTGTTTTTAGATGAGTCGCATGTCTTCATGGCATCAATTGTTTCTGTGAATCATGATTCAAAACTGTAAAAATTTGCACCACCAATGATGCGATGATTACTGGAATGGAATGATTGTTGCAAACAATATCAGCTTTCATTTTTACTGATAAAATCTACTTCTATTTCCCACGTCCAGTTCGAGACTGGAGGCACTATGCTGTGAGATTGCTAAACTACACAGTGCAGTCTCATTAATGCGACCACGTTCTTTCAACGTCAACGCTTAAGAAATCACAGAAGGCAGATGGCTGCTCAGTGCAGTTGAGAGTATATAAAGAGCGTAAGAGTGTGTCAGAGCTTCAGAAATATAGCGTCTCATGTCAACAATTTGGTTATCCTACGAACATTTTCTGACCATGGGGCCATTGACGTCATTATTTGCTTTTGGGCGATAACATATACGATAATACTATGGAACAAGAAACTTACTTTTTGAATTTTGAAGAAATACTGGTCACATAGGTCACAAAGTCACCTCAAAATCATGAATTCCAATAAGTGATTATTTCAAAGAAAGAAATGGCAAGTAAAATACTAATTTTGATTCTAATAGGAGTATAATATTTTAGGATATTGAAAAGATGAGTGATTATGGATAAATAGTTTTCTCATGCCTTTTGATTCTCTGAGTTTGGGGGGGTCTCTGTGACCCATGATTACACTAACGGGTTAAAAATCGAGAAACTCCCTCAAATATTTTATTTTTTATATACGAATACAGCTATTTAGTTCTATCAATATCAAAAACTGTTAAAATATATTAAGTTTATCCCTATACATCTCATTTGAATAAAATTAGTTTCATCTGCATTGTCATATAACAGATACAAGTAACCTTATTCCCGATTATTTTCCTCTGAGGATTTAATCTGAAATGAAACAGTGACAAATATTTACACTATCATGAGTCTTTGATCAATTCTCGTATTAATTGAATAAATATCTTTTAGCCCTGCAACGGAAATGAGAATAGAATCATGTAAGGAACAAGAAGTCTTAATTTGCGGGATAGCTTGCGCAAAATATTTGCCCCAAGATTTACGTCAGGAGAAATAAAATACTGTGAGTAGAATGTCAAGTTCAGATACTTATTTGCTTGATAAGGCTTGAACATGACATTTCCGATATCCCATAAGACAGCTGTCAGAAGCGCTGGATGTTAAATGAACAAAAGAACAGGAAAACAAATAAATGAGAAATGGTAAGCTCTTTGAAAGCATGTTTGACGTGAGAAAATAAAGTAGAATATTTACAACTATAGTGATCATGCATTATATGTATTTTTATTTAAATTCTATATACTTTTATAAAATTATATAAATAGTTTAATATATATATATATATATATATATATATATATATATATATATATATATATATATATATATATATATATATATATATATATATATATATATATATATATATATATATATATATATAAACTATTTATATAATTTTAAAAGTATATAGGTTTCAATAAAAATACATATAATGCATATCATATAGTTGTAAATATTCTACTATATATATATATATATATATATATATATATATATATATATATATATATATATATATATATATATATATATATATATATATATATATATATATATATATATATATATATATATATATATATATATATATATATATAATTTATAAAATGGGAAATAACTTTTCATTTCCATATACATATAGAATTGAATATAATATTAATAAGTAATACTTTATTTCAAATATTATTTTAATAATATTATAAAATTATAATTGCATGCTTGTTGTTTGCTGCCAAATAAAATTTTATAAAACAATATTAACACAAGCAAGTAATAAAATATTTTAATTAATTACTACTATTTAATAATGTAAAAATTTAATTCAATATTGTATAATATTGAAACAATTTCCAAGTATAAAAAGTTGCTTGATTGTTTATTACATTTGAAAAATACTAATATATTTTAGATTCGATATAAGTTATCTTTAATTTATATGCAATGTAATATAATTAAACTTTTAGCCTATGGAAAATTGTTAAATAGTTAAAGTTTGCTCTGCAATATTATATTTTTGTTAAATTTCCTATATTTTTATTACTTCTTCACACATAATTAAATTATATGATATTTTAGTTAAATTAACTTTTAATTGAATATGAATTAGTATTTAATATTAAGTTCATTATTATTAAAATTAATTAAAACTTAATAATGATTAAATAAGTTTGTGTTTAAATAGGTACTGATATACATTTTAATAATGATACTTAAGAGAAAAGACAGTTGTGTTTATATGCATTAAAATTTACTTTCTAGGCAGATAAAAATATACACACGTGATTAATTTTAAGTTCAGAGCAAAAGTAAATTTTAAATAATCTTTCTCAAGCTTAGTTATATTTATATACAAACTCTAACAGTATACAAACTAGGTGAATATTTCAGCTACAATAAAATACAATGGTGAAGTAATTTACTTTTATATATAACAATTTGATGAATTTTTCCCTCAAAACTTTAACTCTATTTGAAATGTATTTGTAAATCAGTCAAGAAATAAACTTCGACTTTTAAGTTTTTTTTATTCTATCCTTTAAAGCACTTTTATTTTCTCTTAAGCGATGCTCAAATGATGACCTGTTTTACACAAAGTGCACTTATACATAAAGATGAAAAAGTGTATATCACAATGTATAACCCAACACCCGTGGTTATCTATGAGAACTATCTAAACCGCTAGACATAAATAATCCATATAATGTCCAGACTTTTTGGACGAAAATATTTCATCATATTTCTTTCCGACATGGAACAAAATCAATATTAAGGAAAAGGAAAGGAAATGTAGGACAAGGGAAAGTTTTGTGAATCTTCAGGGGAAACTCCTGACAGCTCCTGACAAGAACTTTTGGTAGATAGACAGGTCTCTATATTTTATTCAAATAATTTTGAAAGGGAGATTACTTGAAAAAGCATGCTCTTAAAAAATTAGCATGGTAGCACGTGAACAAAAAATGCAAAACATTTAAAATATAAGTTTTTTTTTTTTTTTTTTGAAATGCTTATCAAAAATATTCACCACATTTAAAATTGTCCAACATGATACCAGATAAATAATTTCATCTTACAATTAATTTTAAGCAATATTGTACACTAAAAAGTTATTGATACATATTACACGATATCAAAAATTTATCTAATAGTTTAATTGAAATTCATTTTTATTTTTTTTAATACAAATGCTTGAATACATATATAGTTTTTATTAAATATACATCTAAATCGATAAACTTAAATTACTTATTGACTTATATTTTACTTTCTATAGGTAATTTAAATGACTTTTTATGCGAAATATTATTCAGTGCTATACTATACTAACGTTGCAATGAGATTTACTAACTGTAAATCCTGAAAATCAAAGTGGTTTGGTTTGTTTGACACTCAACGGTCATGTTTTGCACACGAGGGCTTATTAGACCGGGACCTACGGTTTAAAGTGGATTCCGAACCACTACAAACATCCATGCCCAAGGTGGGATTCGAACCCACGAACTGTTGAACCGAAGGCAAGAGCGCTAACCATTCGGTGACAGCTCGGCGAAAATCAAAGTAGCGTATGTGTCATTGTAAAAAGCTGTAATTGAAATTTGCAAAATAATGTAAAAGTATAAAGAAAAGACCATGAAATATTTAAATTCTTGAAACTTTTCATGATCTATTTTTTTGAGAATAAAAATATTTTTTCTACAACAACAGTTGTAAATACACGAGTTAAAAGAAAAATTGGATGCCGTGTAAGTTTTAAGCATTTTAAAAGTCTGAATAGAGTATACATTGAAACATAAAATGGAACATATTCTTCTTTAAAATTTTAAACTTAAATAAATTGATAGGACTTTCTCAAGCAATCATGAAAAAGAAGTTCTTAATCAAATATCATTCTTTAAAATTTCATCTGTATCAAATTATTGATGTATGTGTGTGTGTGTGTGACTACTAATTCCTGAAAATACTCTAAATTCCATATAAACATTTTACATGCTCTTCTATATATATTTTCTTTGAATTCTTCTGTATAATAGAAGATAATTATTGAATTTTTTCTTTCCATATACAACCTTTCCGATTAGGTATTTAGAAGTATATCGGGCTTTGCCTTACGGAACATGTATACGTTCCATTGTAAAAGTCGTCCAGGTATATATCATGCAATACATATACACGTGGTCTTACATCAGCTTTTGGTTACTAGGCGGTCTGCTACATGGTGTCAAAAGCCAACGGCCATTCCATGATGAAAATACTGGTTCTCGTTAGATTACGGAAGTTTACATGGTGTTGAAGTGTTTGATGAAAAGAATCTATGTCCAATCATTGACAATGGAAGTATTTTTGTAATATAAATGTTGGAAACATGTTGCCAATATAAATGTGATAATACTATGTTTGAAAACACCATAAAAACGTAAAATTCACATTTCTTGAAAGAAATGAAAATTATTTGTGCAGCATTCTATCAGTTCTCGCCTGCTGCCTGTTATATTTAATAATGGTATACATTTCAATAATGAATAAAATAACGTTTCTATATCACTCTAAACGTAATAGTATTCCAATACATATTTTGTACATAATTTAGTAAGTATAATGATTATAAGAGTGACTATAGAGTAATTATTAAACAACGGTAAGAACACACAAACTCAAGTCTTAGATTTAAAGGAAATTAAAAAAGGTCACTTAGAGAAAACACTTCAAATATTATATTAAGATACCTGCAGTTAATCTCCTTTGTAGTTAATATCTTTCGTGGTATTCAATTTAAATTAGTCGCATTTATTTATCAATTTTTGCCAGTTAATTTGCTTCATATGTTGATAAATATAATTTTAGGTTTTACTTATGCTAAGTACTGACAATTATGTGTTTCATTTGGTTCCCTTTTCAAACGTTATAACTTTTTCAAACGTTATAATTTACATCGAGAGAATGCTGTAGTTTTTAGACCCGTAAGAAACGTAAAATAAATAATTCAAAAGAGATGCTAAAACTTATTTGTGTGTGTTTGCTACATTAAAATTAGATTTTCTGATATTTTTTATTCCAATGCATTGGCTAAAACTGTTGGAAAGTTGTATTTATCTCAGCGAAAAAAAAAATATTTGTTGAATCCATTGCCAAAACCTGCTGAAGAAGTTGGTGAATACATTTATTTTTCTTAATATTTGCTTTTTATCTGATATATTTGATTTTTTGCTTATACGTATACACACATACATTATATATATATATATATATATATATATATATATATATATATATATATATATATATATATATATATATATATATATATATATATATATATATATATATATATATATATATATATACTTATTTAATATTCTTTTGTTCCACAATTCATTTTCGCAGGATTTTTTTCCTCTGTTAGTTTACATTTTTCTTGTTTTAAATTCATCAACAGGAACGAAATTTAATTTAATAGATTCACTATCTATAATAATCTAAAAGCTTCCATGTGTATTTTAAAAAATTTCAAACCAAAATTAAATATCATTTTGAGAGCCTCTACATACTTATTAAAATAATATTTACCTATTTGAAACCTTTTTAAAATTTGCCAAATAAAATATTTAAACTAAATTTTATCTCCAATCTTTTTTAATATAAGTTATAATTATTTTGTCCCTTCTTTGCTGTTTTCTAACATTTTTGTTTTATATCCATAATTCAAAAATAATTTATTGAGTCAGATTCTTTGATTTTATTTTTCAGTAAGCCAAAAAAGAGAAAGAGAGCAATTTCTTACAACAGAATTTAGATAAAATTAATTTTCAGGTAAATCAATTATTTCTAAAAATAATTTTAAATGATTTTTATTGTTTTATGAAATGTACATATAAGGAATTAAATCTATGAAAAACTTAAACTTTATTATAATATGTTAATATGAATTGAAACTTATAACTGGAAATTAAACTTATGCATCATAGTAATGAATTATTTAAATTATTAATCGGCTTAAAAACAAATTACTAAAAAATATATAAGTTGATTTACTAAAGAATTTACTTCATTAACGTAGATATAAATACATTTAAAATTTACGAGCAATACATAAAATAGATTTTTTGCAAAGTATTAGAAAAAAATACTTCCAAGAGGCCTATTTAGAATTCTGCATACATTTTGTGACTCTGAAATTTGATGCAAATTGGGGAACTACGTTGAATGCAAGACGAAATAAAACAGTTTTTATTTCTTCAACTCATTATATATGTGAGGCGATCTTTCGAATTTACTGTTTCAGATGGAATTCTTTTCCAAGTTTTATTCCACATCTTTTGTTTTCATCCATCTTATATTGTAAAAACATCGGATATTTTGCGTGAATTATGCAGATCAACACTGGTATATTTTGGAACTTAGAATTTTAAGAAGTTTTTTACTACAGTATACACTTGGCCTTTATTGAATATCTGAATTATTGAAACAGTTACTATTTATTTATTTAATATTTTTAAAGCATCAAATTTGATTTTTTATGTATCTCATCCTAATCATTCATTTTTTTAATTCAAATTCGATAGTTTATCAATGTAAACATTTTCAGAACTGTTTATGAAAAAATCTTGAATTTAAAGTATTTGCAAGATTTCACATACTTTTGTAAGATTTCACATACATTTGTAAGATTTCTAAGATATTCACAACTTTTTTTAATTTTAAAATAGAAAAAATAATTAATCATCGTTTAATATTGTATCATTCAATAGAGCTTCTACCCAAGCCATTTTTATAGGAACTATATAATACAATTAATTTAATCTCAGAATTTTAAATATAGTCATTCTTTTCACTCACGTAAATCAAGAAGAATATGTTAAGTTGAATTAAACTAAGTACATTTTTACAACATCTTCAAAAAATACCCTATTCAGTCTTATTGCTTCATTCATTTTAAATTCCTGACAGTTAAAATGGTTCTTGAGACAGTATTTGTAAAATACACTGTGAATAAGAATAATGTTTACAATAGCTTTGAATTTCTGCCAATAATAATTTAAAAAGAGATGATTAACTTTACTGTATGTGGAAGTGCTTAAGAAACATTCATATACGAGGTAAACAAGTGAAGAATATTTTTAATAAGGAATGCAGTGCTTTATAGCATCTTATGGATTTATTTAAGTATAATAACATTGCGAATTATTTACAATTAACCACTCAAATATTATAACAGCTTTTTTATAAGAGTAAAATGTATTGATTAATACCACATATAACTTCTTACAAATTAATTATAAAGGACATGGGGCGTTTGGAGTTTATCAAAATAGATTCTTTAATAAACCGGATACATGCAATTACGATAATGATAAACAGGATATAGAACATTTGATCTATAAATGCAGTAAGTTTAACGACATTAGAAAAGCAAGCTTTCCAACCAATTACAGAAATCTGGAAATTAAACAACTACTAAAAATACCTAAAGCAGTAACTGGAATAAAAGAAATTATGCTTATGATATTTATGGAATCATTACCAAAGTCCACATAAAGTAATAGTTAACTTATGTTAAACGAATATGTAGTATTGTAATAAGTCTGTTAGATTTTAGCATTATTGTACCAGTTGTATTTGTATTATAAATTTATGGTTTGTAATTATAATTTAAATAAAGGCAAGTAGCCCAATCTTCCGTTGGAGACGAGTCTGGGTGGACCGCAGGGTGGCGGTTGCCGGTCTGCGGGCAAGGCTCAGACCGTACCGGGGTGTTATGAACGTTTTGGTCTGCGCCGATATGGTTGCAGACTTGGATCGAAAGCTGGAGTACCGGCACTCGATCGGTCTTGGGCCAAGTGCTCTCCTGGCGGATTGCTGTCCGCGACTAGTCATGTTCGCTGCCGAATACCTTCGGGTGGGACGGCCTTTAACATCTAGCGTTACAAATTAATTATGTGTACAATATTAATGTAACTCATTTTACTTGAATTTCTAAAATATGTCAGATATGTTCATATTAGGTTTAAACTTGTAAATATCAACAAGAGTTTAATAACAGCGTTTTAAAAGTATTTCTGAATTAAATTTCATTTTTAAATCAAGAATGAAATTTTTTTCTAAGTTCCAAAAATTTAATTTATTTTGAACAACTTTCAAATTGTTATGCTTGTAGATATTTTATCAAAATTTCTGTATTTAATATAGTGTCAAATCATTACATGGCTTGTATCAAAATAGTTTTTAAGATCTATATATACAAGAATTAATATTAGTTATGTTTTATATAATTTAATAATGATATAAAATCAAATTCTATGTTATTAGTTCATTTTACTTTAATGAGAAAATTTGCTACAAAAACATGCTATATATATATATATATATATATATATATATATATATATATATATATATATATATATATATATATATATATATATATATATATATATATATATATATATATATATATATATATATATATATATATATATATATATATATATATATATATATATATATATATATATATATATATATTGGAAATGTGAAACATAACAAAAATGTGAAATACTTTTGTAATGTTTAATTTTTTTAATATAAGGAAAAATTCACCTTACATGTTAGACTTTTTTCATAAAAATTAAAAATTACATGAATATAAATTTAATTTTTCATAAAAATGAAAGTTACATTATAAGATTTATAATATTTCATAGTTCATTTTAACATGTACTTTGATAGAATTAATTTTATATCAGATTATCATAGCGGCATTCCATATGAAATAAATATCTTTTGGCTATGAGGTCTCTACCTTAAATTAAATCTCAACCCCGAGAAAAATGTAATATACAAGTAAAATGCAATAAACATATATATCGACATTCGATATTCCCATTTCTTTACAATTTTCACTTTAAAAAGTAAAATTGTAAAATTCTGGCGTAGTCATTAAATATAATAAGTATTTCAAAAGTACTTTTTAAATGTTGGCAGCTAAGAGGTGAATATTACTGAAAAGAAAATAGGATTTCTACATAAGCAGTAAATTTTAATGAATCTAATTATTTTACACTGTTTAATAATCCTCAAATTTCATAATGCAGCTTAAGCAATTCTGGAAGATTTTACGGATATCAATTGAAATCTAATTACACTTAACGAAAATAAATGTGCTCAAATTACTTGCAGAAATCGTACTTTATTGCAGTGTGATATTTTACCATATAAATGGTAAAATGTTTTAAAAATAGATAAAAAAAATTATATCTTGATTAAATTATATTTTTTGACAGCGTACACATCTTCACAATCTATAATATCAACCTAATGGAATTATCTGTAAATAATTTATTAATAAAATATTTACTTAGTAATAGGAAAAAATATATATATACTCGAATTGATAACATAAAAAATACAATTACATCACATATTATTAGCCTATCAATAATACTGAAACAAATATTTTACCGTTTTTAATTAAAGTTTAGAAAAATATTGAATATACCAAAATTGTTAAATTCCTAAGTGTGTGACTGTTTGAATATAAAATATTGTTTTTTTTATTTCAATAAGGTTATCGAAAACAATAAATTGCAATATTAAACTTTTAACAATTAAATACAAAATCATATCTATTTATTATTTTATAGATAATTTTACATATTCCTAGTTTCTTTTAAGTATTAGGCATTTCTTTATGTTCCGAAAAATTTAAATATTGCGGTTTCTATAGCTAACATTTTGCATTTCAAAATTAATTAATCAATTGACTGATACACACATTGACCTTTCACAAACATGCTGTAATACTGAATATTGTATAGATTCAAAAATATTTTTTTCTTCTTGACAAAAACTATCACTTGGAAAAAAATACAAAACAACATTTAGTACAACTAGTGAATATGCTCAATTATGCAAAGTCAAAGAAGGACCTTTTTAGCAAATTATTATTTTATTATCTTTGCAAAAATCTAATTCGATAAAAAGTATCCAGAATGATATTCTTTTTGTAAAGAATTTACTTTCATAATTAGGACCAATAGAAAAAGAACCTGGGTACACTAAAGAAATTAAATTATTTGGAGTAATAGCTAGATAAAATTTAAGATAACCATAGTTAAAAATATAAACCAATAGATGCAGCGAAAATAAGTGATAACTGGCTAGAAATGGTTGGAAAATTTCTCCAAGGTCCTGCATTTTATTGAATAAAATTGTAACAGAGGCAATGCTAGTTATGGTATATTTGATTATAAAGTTTGAATATTTGAATAAAAAATATGTAAGACCAGTAAAATATCTTAAAATATACTCATAACTGTGTGTGTTTGATTATTTTTATATGTGGTTCCAAAATTGAAATAAATGTGATTTCCTGAGTTGTGGTACAATAAGAATAAAAGTTGAAAAGTATTTGGAGTTTATGTCGTCAGTAAATGAATACAACATATAAGCTTTAATGTTTATGTTCCTCAAAAATCTATTCTCGTATCTGTATCACAATACCTTTCCATAAGCAATTGGTCAGTTTCTAAACTGTGACATGTGAATATACCACAGTATGCATAAAATTCTTCCTGGACGATAATTTACGTGGTGAATTTTAAAATACAATTTATCATATTAAGGCTCTTCACTTTTCCAGATCAAATAATCTAATCAGACATTTGAGTATACTTTGAATCTTTAATCAATTCCCTTAACATAAACTTATTAATAACAGAAATACATGACATCCAAACCAGATGCATATCAGCAGCACATACCAGATATTTGAATGTTGGCCAAAAAAGAGATAATAATGAGACAATAACAGTCTTGCTAAAGAGATTTCAAAGTCAAGGTAAATCTTTACATTTAATATATACATTAAAGTGTTAGATCAATTCCATATTCTTTCAATGATAATGGATAGAAAAATGCGCAAGATAGTAGAAGTTCATATCAAAGAATGGCAGGAATACCCGTAACTGGAATAAGAGAAAGAAACATTTCTTTATGGGTCAATAACCATTTTGATTTTTCTTTCTCGGTATAGGTGACTCAACAACAGAAAGCATACATATTCACTGCATGAGACCTGTCCTTTAATTTTATCTTGGGGTTTATTCATTACTTCAGAAAGGTGGGAAAAGAGAATCTAGAATCATACACTTATACATCCATTTAAAATAAATATTGTAGAATATTTAATCACTCATAAATATGTTGTTTGTTGGATAGAAATATTTTCTCCAACACAGATAAGGAAAACTTTCACTTGTTATAAATTGTCATCAACCAAGACGTATTACTGGTAATAAAGTACATTGAAATTTTTAATAAGGCTTAACGTTTGAAAAGACATTGCAATTAACAATTCTGGGACACGTCAGCAATCATTTTTGTTGTATCAAATAAAGCCGTGAGTTCTTGTAACAACTTTTGTAATTTCTGCAATATTTTCGGCATGTAAGTCAAACAATGAAGGCAAAACTCCGATTCTCCTTTACTCAGCACTTATAGCTTGACAATAAAAAATGTGGTCTGGTGTCAGCTGTGTGTCTGGGCAGTTATCACAGTTCCTGCATAGTCTCCTGCCTCTCTGTCTATCTTCATGCCTCTGTGATATATGGTTCTAAGTCTGATAATAGTTTTCGTGGTTAATCTATCAGTGTTCCGATTATAAAGCTGCTGTTTGGCTAAAATTGACATTTCTTTTAATTGAGATTTAAGTCAATCCTTATTCTACATGTTTCACACGCAAATTCATCATTTATATGAATTTGATTCACTTATATATATATGTCTATTGCTTGAACAAACAATCAGGAGTTTTTAAGCTGTATTTCTATGCTATGATCTCTGAATGATGTCATGAATTCACTGTTTTTCCTAAAGAGGTCGTGAAAGATGATATATCTTTAAATTTACAAAAATGGTATATTAAATTTTATAGTCATAAGTGTTATATTTAATAGTCATCTTAATCTACTATACTTAATGCAAAAGTGAAATATTAATTTAATATCTAAGTCCAAGATTTCCTAATTAAGCTAATAATACTTTGAAGAGATAAAGACAATGGATTTCATTGGTGCAGACGGCAAATTATTCCACTTATTTATGTTGAGTTTCAGCTGACAAGTAAATTTTTTATGGAGCTACAATAATTTTGGAAAATATTTAATACAGTTTATAAAATTGAATTTACTAATTTTTATTAATCGCTAATTTACTAATTTTTATAAATTGAATTTACTAATTTTTATTAATTTTTATTAATTTAATTAAAGTGAATACATTTACATTCCTTGAATATTAAAAAAAATTAAGATTCATATTTTAAAATAATCAGCAAACTTTTGTGCATTCAGATAATCAACTCTAATATTCTGTACTAATTATTCGTAATTTAAAAATATTACAATTTCAAAATAAGTTTAATTGTAACAGCGAGCAAAAAAATCTAATGTTCGTTTGCAGATTACATGTGTCGCATTATCTCTACATTTTTCTTTTAATCAATGAACATTTACACATTTATCAGTGATTTGTAAAGTAAATTTTTATGTTTCTTTGTAAGCCCTTTATTTTATTGGATACATCAAATAACATGTCACGAATGCTTTTTCTCTCTACTGGTTATATTTTCATTGTATTAAAAACTCTGAATTACTAATCTATAATATCTAAACTAAATTTAATTTTGAGTTATTAATTTTTACTAATTTTTCTAAGCCCAATATTCCCTGATAAACTTTTATCATATTGTTAGAGCTTGCTGCAAAGATAAATGTCTGGTTTTCGTTAATTGTACTTTAATTCTATTTGACTACAACAGCATTATATCTATTTTACTCAAGAGGTAAGCCTTGATTGAAAACGTTAAATGGATTACTACTTTTGTGTTTATGAATTATTTTCATGGCCATTAAAATATGTGCTGAAGATTTGAGCAGGATCTTCAGTTTATAATTTTGCATCAAAGTCCCTATATCATATATTTGCGTTGCATACTTTTATCACACTTATATGAAAAACATTTGTTACGTCTTTTCAAAAGTGAAGTCATAATTGGTATTTGAGTTATACATCAACATAAGTATATGTTTTTGATCAATTGCCGAATCACAGATTTTCCAAATTAAACTTTTTTCTCACGATAAACTTTTAAAGAGTGTAAATTTTAAAAGTTTTAAAGTTATAAAACAAGAATTAAACTGTTTATTTTGGATAAAATAAGATAATATCGTCATAATAATTTCATTCAATTTTTATTTACAATTTTATAAATTCCTTCATTTATTAGTGTTAGTACTGTATGCTAATGAAAAATAATATATTGCATAGAATTATAAGAAAAAGGAAAAATAAATCCATGCTTTAGATTTATCAAAGTAATTTCACATATTTTACATATTATAGTATTGAAATGTATTTATTTATTCTCAGTCATCTGAGAATTACTTCCAATGACACAGCACAGAAGGTGGGCATGATAATGACTTATGTAATGATTAGTTTTGTGGATATGTTTGTGCGTGTGTGTGTTGCCTTGAAGATGTTTCAATATCCCCAATTCTAAAACAGACCAAGCAGAAGATTACTAAAATAATTTAACGTCTCCAGAGATATTATTTCAAATAGGGAACATTTTCGACTATGGCACATTTTATGTAAGCCGTCATCAGTAGTGAATTCGAAGGAGTTTTATATTACGAGACTAATAGCACTCCCTACCTTTAGGAAATAAAAACGACAGCCCTCCAAAACAGCCCACGTAGTCACAACCATTGAAAATGGATATAGAAATGAATCTCACAACAATTATCAGTTATAAAAACTCAAATTATTGATCCAAATGCTCTTTTTTGAAAACAACATACATTTTTAAAAGCTATTTACTTTCTATATTTATTCCTCAGCTTATTTATTATTTCTCTGAAGTTATTCACTCTATTTTAATTCTATATTAGTGATCTAATTGTCACCTTACAATAGGTAATTTTTGCACAGGAAAGCTGATAACCAGTATTACATTCAATTATGGGAAGAAGTAATATATTTTATAAATTGCCTTTATACTACATTTTGGAAAATAAAGTAAATTTGAATTCAAAAATGAATAGGTTTATTGGATAAGTTTTTTTAAAATTTTCTGTATTAAACATTTCATAGGGTAACCATTTTAGGATAGATTATTTTAGGTTATAATTATTACATATACTTATTTTATAAATGGAAAAACATGCAGCAAGAAATGCTAATATATATATATATATATATATATATATATATATATATATATATATATATATATATATATATATATATATATACATATATATATATATATATATATATATATATATATATATATGATTTCTTAACACTTTGTTCTCTATTAAAACTGCAATTATTGAATTAATGACACATAATGTTTAGGATATCGTTCATCCAAACGAGAAATGTTTACCTTTTTCAAAATGTATAAGGAATGTAGTAGAAATTATATATAAAAAATGTAAAATTGGAGAAAATGACTCTGCGTATGCTTCAAAAACATTATTTCTATGTATATCCTAAAATTTTGTTCTTGACATATCTGCTAGCCTACTGTTTATTCTAATAAAATTCTTAATTCGATATTGTTAATGATGTTGATCTGTTAAAGAAATTTGTTTTGAAGTTTTCAAGACATTCATTACAAAAGGTAAGGTATTACAAAAGGTAAAGATAACTCATTTTTTATTTTATTATGAACAATTAAAACTATTATATTGTAAATCCATGCAACAATAAACTCCAAATCGTAAAACTCAACGAACTTAGTTGTTAAAGATTTTGAAGATTTATTCCGAAAGTATCACTTTATATCTTCCCTATGTTAAAGAAAATTTATTAATATGTATTATTTCTTTCCTTTACTACAAATGTTAATGTCCCAATTGATTTGTTGCTACTTTAACATTTCTATTTTTCGATACGTTTTGTGAATTCACTGTTAGATTCCTTTAGATATATTTTAGTTTTAATAAATCCGGAAGCAAAAGACAAGCCGTAGCAAAATGTTTTCATGTTTTGTATTTTTTCTTTTGATTCACAGCAATTTTTACTTTCTTAAAATTTTTCAAGGTACTCACAATTAATTTTATTCGTCTTAACAATAAATTATTTTACATTAAATAGCGTTTTGAATATACCAGTTACATAATCTTATTGCATTAAAATAAAGTGCTAAGCAAAAAGCTCATAAATTATGCAAAACTGCCGATGCTATTTAGTTTTGACATGTCGATAAAATACATTTTACATTATTGCTTTCAGCGTTTTAAACTAAGAAGATAATGCAGCTTGAAATATATAATCTGTTATAATGCTTCACTGCAGTGAGTCTCAAAATTAAGTACTCAAATTACATTTAACATACAACTCATTATTTTTTATGACATTATCATTTTAAATGAAACAGATATAAGACATTATCAATATTTATAAAGTTTATGGATGAAAGGAAAAAATACTTTTATAAAATTATATCATTTCGATAATCATAATTACAAATTCAAACTAAAAAAATTCATGGAACTTTATCATAATTGGGGGATGCTCTATCATATTTGCTTATTTTTTAAGATATTGTAAATATTTACATTTAGCAGGAATTTTGACTCTCTCCTGTTTAAAGTGTTTGTTGCAGACGCTGCAATATATCCCGTTATGAGCTGACTACTAGAAGAAGAAAACTAGAATTTGAAATGCAATAAGAATAATAAAATAATTGTGGAGTTTCTAGTTATATATATATATATATATATATATATATATATATATATATATATATATATATATATATATATATATGTATATATATATATATATATATATATATATATATATATATATATATATATATATATATATATATATATATATATATATATATATATATATATATATATATATATATATATATATATATACATGTATGTATATATATATATAATATATATATATATATATATATATATATATATATATATATATATATATATATATATATATATATATATATATATATATATGTGTGTGTGTGTGTGTGTGTGTGTGTGTGTGTGTGTGTGTGTGTGTGTGTGTGTTGGATGAAAGAAACTGTGAGGAAATTTTAAGAAAATAAATAATATTAAAAGTAAAAAGTATGGCATTAAAATTTAGACGATTCAAGCACAAAAATAAATTAAAACGGTAAAGTGACAGAAAATAAATATTTTATTTGTTAAATAGTTAATAATCAGTTTTCAACCAGCAAGTAATAGTATAGTATTATAATACTAGGTTTAATAACAGAAATGTTTGAGAAAAGAATCTAGGCGAACAGCAATAAGTTAAAAATAGCAAAAAATGGAAAAAAACATTTTTTGAATCAAAAAGAGCGAGTTACTCTTTTGAATGAAGTTGCGGGCACCGAGTTTTTAGGTATAGCTTAGGTTTAAAAGTAAAATTATGCTATTACTAAAATGGAGTAATATCAGAATGCGATTGAGAGGAAAAAGTTGTTTTTCTTTTATAAGAATATTTGAATTATTTTGACTAAACAGAAGATGTAACACCTGTTCATCGCATGGGAAAGTGGTGCACTAATCATATTGCAATTGGAAATTGAAGGAGGAATTCAAAAATTAGAACATAATGAATATAACAATGATGTAGTAAATTCTTGATATAATATATGTTTCTTATAAATTTCCAGTTATCTATCTCTACTGAACGATATGTATTACTCGCTAAACACAGAAAACCCCACTTTATAATTTTCGGATAATTATTAAGTGATGATGTCAAAACCTACGTCAAATATCTTCCACTCTGTGCTTTAATACACCAAAGTAAGAGCATAACGAACAAAATGATTGGGTCAGGTACTGAACTCCTTACCTTCCGGTCCGTGAGCGATGCAATTCCCAATCAGATCAAATGATCTTCACCAAATATATTTGTTATTTTAAGTTATTCTTGCCAACCGATGGCTGAATGGTTAGCGCTCCTGACTCCTGAGCTGTGGGTCCTGGGTTCGAATCCCGGTTCGGATTTGGATGTTACTTTCTTTCTCTGTTCTCTTTGTGTTTCTCTATCCTTTATTCCGTGTTGATGTATGAATGTGGCCCACCCTATAAATGGTTTGTGGGGGTATTGCGTGGACAACGCTACTCACCTCCGTGACTTGGTTCACAGGTGCCCACTGGGTAACGACAAATGAGTAGCAGTTTCTAACCTTGTTGTGGCATAGGGTTCAACCCTCAAGTGCCTGCCGTTGGAAAAAAGTTATCCTTAAACCGACATTCTGATGTGAAAGATTTGAGTCTTACTCGATACATAGCAGTCATTCTCAATTCCACCCAAGATAAACATTTGTAAGATTAGAATAAAGATTCTATTAATATTTATCGTTTTTCGTTTACAAATTTATGTAAGTAAATAAATTTAATTAACTTTGTTGTTAGGCATTTTATTTCTATTTTATGTGTAGTAAATTGAGTAAAAAACTGTATACAATCCAAATGAAACAGAATAGTTTCTTTATAATTAGTAAACAAAGGTTATAATTTATATTGGAAAACAAACTGCGTAGTGAATTTCAAATACTTTATATTCTTATTAATAAATGTTATAATCAAATATTTAGTAAAAGAAGCTATAAAACTATTTACTTCTCATCGAAATTAATTATATTGGTCTGCGAAAGTATTACTAAAAATAAGTTCTAATAACGAATAAAATTGAAATACTTATTTGAAAGTAAATAATAATAATTTTTATATTTTCACTTTTTCATTTTTATTGATTTTAAAACAAATTATGAGCAACATAAATCATATTCATCTTTCTGTTTTAACCATTTTATACTTTACGTTGGATAACTATATTTTTGTCATAAAATTTTTGAACAATACATCTTTGTTTCATGTCCTTTCCATGGTAGACAATTTTATCACAGTATAAAGAAATGAAACATATTGTATAACAGAATACAAACGGTTATCTTTGAGAACTCCCTAAAACATTGAACATAAATAATCTATAACGTCCGGAGTTTTGGGGTGAAGATATTTCATCATATTTCCTCCCAGAAGACCTTAGATCAATATTGAATGGGAGGAAGAGAAATGTATGATGAGTGAAAGTTTTATAACTCGTAGAGAGAAAGAAATTCCTGACAACTTCTGACAAGAAATTTCGGAGAAAAAGGATGACCTTCAATGTTTAATTCAGAAGCAACAAAATAATTTCTAAGATTTCAAATCCTAATTAAGTTTTATATTTATTAATGTAAATTAACAAAACTTTTTCATCGCATAATTCAGGCAAAATATCACTATATAAAATTTGCTATCTTTATGAACAATAAAATGTCACATGGTTTGCAAAGTTTTATCGAGACATATATTTGTGATTTTACATTATTGTTGTGTTGTTGTTGTTGTTACTTATGACACTTGGACAAGCCAAGCTCGCTATGCCTTGGCAATGCGAATTTAAGTCAATTGGAAGCGTCTTTCGTTTAATCAGAGCACCATGAAGGTGAAAGTACGACTTTTGCTCTTCAAATCCTCCGATAGATGGCAGCACCAGAGGATCTACTCCCTCAATTTTGGCATTGATCTGAAGGGGGAGTAAATTTCTCCAGACCATTGCACCCATGGTAACTGCTCAACTACCGACCACAGGACTTTCGATTTCACAGATTTAACGAGCACGTTTATCGCATGTACTCGGTGGGTCTTTCGCGGCAATGGGAATCGAACCCCGTCCTTCCGGATGGAAGACCGATACCCTAACCACTAGGCTACCACGGCCCACAATATTTACTAGATAGACATATATTTATATTTAAAGCGAAATTTGATTTTTGGCCTTTACATTGGGAGAAAAATATTTATAATTGATTTCTATTTTCCTGATACAGAACTACAATTTTTAACATTAAAAATAATCGCATTGAACACTAAAGTAATTTAAACATTATTTTACTATTTCAATGGGACACTAGTTTTAATGCATGGTTACACGTGATGAAATGATTTGCTTAAAATTCATAAATGTTACAAAACAGCATGATTATATTACATGACAAAAGCACAATAATTTGGTACAATCATTTCCTATAAAATTTCCTTTATGTAACTTTATGAAAAAAAAAATAAAAATCAGAAACACAAGAAACTATATTTCTTCTGGTAGATTATACGAAGCGCAAATTAAAGAAAAATGCAACTAAAATAGGGGTGTGTTAAGGCTATAGTATTATATTACATATTCAAAATAATGTCTTTAATGTTCTAAGTGAAAAGAGAGACTTAAGAACATTAAATCATTCTCGTACTCTTATAAATTATATAATAAAAAATTATATTGTAATTGAAGCCCCGCGTGTGTAAAGCTAAGCATGCCGAGTTAAAGAAAATTATAATAAATAATTTTAATTCCATTTTATTATCATTTTTGAATAATTAACATCATTCGAAAATTATAAGACATGGTTTTTCTAAGAGTGAGTACAGACTTTCCAATAAAATAGCTATTTAATGCCTGAAAAATATTAATTTTTTCTCGAAATTTACAAGAATTGTAAAATATCAAAAAACGAATTTAACTATTCTGATTTCTGAGAGACTTAATTCAGACAAGTCATAAAACCAATTATATAAATTATGTAAGTACTAAATAAAACATAAATTTCCGACCAAGTTGTCTAGTGGTCAGCATGCATAACTGCGGATAGGAAGGTTCTAGTTTTGAATCCCGGTTCAGGCATGGATGTACTTTCTCTCTCTATCTATCCTGTCTTTGTCCTTTCATTGTATGAATGAGGTGTGGATGTTTGATTACCCTATAAACAGGTACCTATGGCATGTGTGTACTGAGGAAGTTGGACTCCACACCAAAATAGGGTTCGGTTGGAAAAGTGGAGCAGCGCACCCCATGTTGCCAGCCTAGCTGGCACTCGACAATGAATGAATGAATGAATGAAAACATAAATTGTGAAAGCAAATAAATTTCTGATTTTGTATTCATATGATTTTATTAACAAATATGCTCTATGAGCTGAAATGTTTGAGAATATGGTATGGAAGGGAAATGCGCAGTTTTTTCGAAGTTTTCTTATAAAAAAGTACTTTTTTTAAAAAACAAACGTCTAGGGAGAAAACAGAATATTTTTCTTTCCAAATGTCAAACAGATTTTCAGTGAAATATAAAGGGAAAAATATTAAAATATTAATCAGGTAAATATATATATATATATATATATATATATATATATATATATATATATATATATAGACTGGTGTGCAAAACGTAAGAAACAATGTAAATTTTAAGCAAATAGCTATGAAATTCCATGAAAGGAGTTCTTGCAATCAGTGCAATGAACACGTAATTCAGTAGAAAGGTCGTGGTATGTAAATATCAGTGGCAGAACGTCAGAGGTGACGTGAGCGTATGAAAAACGCGTGCGCTCGGCACGCGCAGTTCAGGCCAACAATGAAAAGAAGGACGGAGGAGCAATTAAAGACTTTCGTTTAAAGGGTAAGAAATATTGCTAGAAGAAATAACCTGGACGACTTCACATATGAAAGAGTGATGGAAAACTGGGGGAGGGGCGTAGTGTGACAGTGTAGTTGAAGAGTTCGGAAACAACAAAAGTGTCGTTTCGCGGACATAGAAAGCCTTCAGAACCAAAGGTACAGCTGTTCGAAAGTTTGGTGGTGGCCGCCCCAGGAAAACAACTGCAGTGGATGACCGCTATATCGTCCTGCAGGTGGAAAATACCCAAAACCAGTCAGCAAGCGCCATTGTTTAGCAACTGTGTACAGCAACGGGGCGACAAGTGTCGCGGTTTATATGACAGAATTCACAAAGGTGGCTTATTCGGCCGTCAACCCGAACGCTGCATTTCGTTGACAGCTGGCCATCGGTGGCATAGTTTAGAGTGGTGCAAAGAGCACAAAAACTGGACAACTGATCGATAGAGTCGCTTCCTCTTCACAGATGAGAATCGTTTCAGTGCCACAAACGATTCTCAACGCCAGGTGATTTGGAGAGAGGTTAGAACACGGTTTCATGCCAGTAACATAACGGAAGGAGACAGTTATGATGGTCCTGAAGTTCCCGTCTACGTAGGCATTATGCTAAACGGTATGAACTGAGCTCCACGTTTTTGAAAGAGGTCCTGTCACCGGAGATCGCTATTGCCAGGAGGTAATCCTTCCCCATTTGCGTCTGTTCCGAGGTGCCATTGGAACAGATTTCATTTTTATGGATGACAATGGTCGGCCACATTGAACTCATACTGTTCAGCAGCTACTAGAAAGTGAAGACATCACCCAAATGGATTGGCCAACGTACTCTTCTGATTTAAATCCCACAGAACATGTGTGCGATGCTTTGGGGAAACACATTGCGGCACGCTTGCATCCCCCGGAGATGTTGATTGAGGAATAAGCACTCTTACCACAAGAATTGGTGGACAATCTGGTGCTGAGTATGGGATGACTGTGCGAAGCAACCATTGAAGTAAGGGAAGAGCATACCCCATACTAAGGAACATTTGTTTGTTATTGTTCCTCTAGGACAGATGATCTTTAGCAGGGTTACTATGAGTTCAATAAAGCCTATTTTTTTGACTGCGTACTGTATGCATTTTTGTGCAACTATGCTTTCGTCATTCTTTAAGTACAAAACTCTCGTGTACATAAATTAAGGATAATGCCCGTACAGGAAAGATAAAGAAAGAGACAGAAGCTAAACAAATGTGACATGTGAGAGGGTGCTGACGGGATGTAATTCTTCAGTCAAGCTTGTTCCGCTCATACTCTAAAGGATTCAAGTCCGGTGAATATGCAGGGCCAGTCCATACGGGTGATATCCTCTGATTGAAGGCATTCAACTACAATGATTGCATGGTGAGGACGGTCGTTGTCATCCAAAAACAGAAATTCTGTACACATGGCACTCCAAAACAAACCTGCATATTGTTGCAGATTTACATTCCGATAGATATGGCCTGTCATTATTACACTCAGAACTCGCAGGTTAGTTCTGGAACACAGAGTAATTCCTCCCCAAACGAGCAATCCCACACCACCGTAACGGTGTCGTTCAATGATGTTCTCTTGGTGGTAACGGGTACCTGTGGCCCTCTCCATATGAAAGTCAGGTGAGAATCAGACGGAAAGCTCAACTTGAACTCGTTGGTAAACGTCATACAAGACCACTGTTGGTGTTTCCACAATGCATGCTCTCTACTCCAGGATAACCGCAGGTGACAGTCAATTACGGTGAGTGGAACACATCTGGCAAGCTAAGGAGCATATAGACCAATGTGCCCTTACCGTCTGTAAACGTTCTGCCTTGAAACTGTCGTACTGGTAGCTGAAAAAAGCTGACGAGACTGGTCTAATGATGTGCTCCGTCTGTTTCTTTCGGCAGTAACTTCCAAATACCGATCTTCATTAGGCGTTGTTATTCTTGGGCGACCTGTGCTGTAACGTCTACTTACATTACCATCATCTTGGAACGATTGCCAAAGCCTGGAGCTGACACTCTGAGCGATTCCAAGTTCCTCGGATACTTCCTGCTGGGTAAGTCCACATTCCAGACGGCCGATAATTCTACCCCGTAAAACATCATCCAAATGCTTCATTTTGGACATAACTATGCGGCTACTGCACTGAAAGCTTTTAAAACGCTTGTGAACAATTTTACTTTTTAAAACCATTACTTACATACCCCTCTCTTAGACTCTCGTCATTATGACGTACTATCGGCACCAACTGATGGTTTCTTGTAATTTGCATATTATGTTTAATAACTGTACATGTGAAATTTTTATTTTACAGTTAAATTTCTGTGTGATTCTGAATTTTATTTAGTTTATGGACAGGAGTATGTATATATATATATATATATATATATATATATATATATATATATATATATATATATATATATATATATATATATATATATATATATATATATATATATATATATATATATATATATATATATATATATATATATATATATATATATATATATATATATATATATATATATATATATATATATATATATATATATATATATATATATATATATATATATATATATATATATATATATATATATATATATACAGGGTTAGCAAGACATAAGTTTCCCACTTCAGAGGTCTGTAGAATACGTTCTATTTGTCTAAATGATATGAAATTTGAACTACAGATAATTCAAATAATGCGCTTGACATTTATTTAAAAAAGTACAAAATTTCGCCGATAGATGGTGCAGTAATACACATAAAAACATTTGATATGCTTTATAAATGTTAAATAATAATAAAAGAGTAGCATGACAACTGTTCAATATGCCCCCTTCAATTTCTGCATCATCTTGCGTAACGCACATGGAGACATTGGACCTCTTCGTATCTGCTTTATACGGCGAAATTCTTTTACAGCTGCAACGGAGTTCTGCTGATTCTGGTAGAACAATTTTACAAGTAGCGCTTTTTCTTGCAAAGGAGGCATGATGTGCAGAGAAGTAACTAATGCTCGTTCAGAATCCGCCTTCTTTTTACCCAAAGATAATGCTTATAAGCATGCGCTGTAAAGCAAATGACTTTTCATATTTTCAATGTATGCAAATAAGTACCATTAGTATTACAGCGCCATCTATCGGCCAAATTTTGTACTATTTTTTAATAAATGTCAAGCGCATCATTTGAATTATCTGTAGTTCAAATTTTATCTCATTTGGACGAATAGAACGTATTCTACAGCCCTCTGATGTGGGAAACTTATTTCTTGCTAACCCTGTATATATATATGTAGACTGCGACTAGACTGTTCACCTGCGCCTGAGAAGGATTCATTAGAACCATAGATAAGATGGAGGACACTTTGGCTCTAAACAAAATTTGATAAATGTACATATTTTTTATAATTCATTTGTTCTCTCTAAATTATTCTCTTTTTTAGTTTTTTTAAAATTTTATTTATTATAAAAAATAAAAAAGACCAATAAATACAGTGATAACCATGAGCTGAAAGAAGATACTAAAATTTGTGAATAATAATCAATATTGTGTTTCAGGCAAGCACAGTAAAATAATTGAAATATTTAATTCCCTCCCTGAATTTGAAATATTTAATTCAAATTCAGGGAGCGTATTTTGTCCCATAGAAAATAATATTTTATCTAATCGGTATTTTAACTAAAGATGACTCATTCTGTTACTTTTTGTAGTTGTAATATATTTCTTATTTTTTTCTGTTAATTTATTTTAAGAATATTCTATTTAACTTAATCTATTCATGTTGGATTGTAACCAAATATTTCACATGTAAACATCATTACTATATGTTTTTTAAACGTACTTATCTTACAATTTTGTTAGCATTTAACTCATGGTGAAATTTAATTTTTAACATGTGTGTCTTTTTTATGAGGCGTTTCCTGTACATTAGGTGTATACGTTTTACTGTGTTCATCTAATTTTGTATTCTCGGGAAAGATACAAGAAATTAAGAAACTATATGATTTTTAACTCTCCATTCTGCATGCATATTATAATTCCTGAGGATATGCAGTGATCGCTTATATTCTCAATCCGCTTGAATATATGACGCTCCAATTTAAAGATATAATTTTGAATTGAATTATTAATTTGACTTGTTTCTAAAAATAATATATTTTTAAAAAAACATGCTCTTGAGATACTTTTTACAATGCACTTATCTTTAACTCCAATAAAATAATTTTCTTAAAAATTTGACTTAATTCCTCTCCCACATATATGAGAAATTGATTTTAGTATACAAAAATTATTCTATTTATAAATTGGTTAAATATACAAGCTTACCTTCAATAATGACTTTTACATTCAAAATAAAACTGAATAAGTTTTTAAGAAATATATATTTAATAAGCAAAGAATAAAAATATTAAAACATTTTTGAAATAAATAGAAATATTGAATTCTAATTGTAATCAAATATTCAATTCAGGCTGTAATCAAACAATATAATATTGTTATTTTAAATCTTAATTTGTAATATGTTAATAGTTTCTTAATAGACAAACTAATGATTTCAATTGAAGTATTTTCTACAAAAATTAACTTAACAACATATATTTGTGATTTATACCCATTTTTCAAGTTTATATGCACAATTTAAGAATAATATACTGGTATAGTTATGAATACAACTTTTCTTGATAGTACATCATTTTAAAAAAATATTTATAGATTATTTATATAAAAAAAGAACTATTATAGTCAAAATTTTGAAAACTTTAATGATAAATTAATATTACATTTTTTTAAATATTAAAAATTATTTGTTGTGTAGAAAACCATTACAGAGTCATTACGAATTATTTCGAGAACAGAATTGAAATAGAAAAAATTTTATGCAAAACTTTCAAATATTTTTAATCCAAAAAAGTTAAAATTAAAAAACAACTCACAGAAAATCAATTTATTCTTCAATGACAGCAAAAGCAAAAAACTACTATGAAATAAAGATTAAGGATCTAAACAAGCAGTGAACATATAAAAACTTTTACTAAACGACACGATCTTAGAAGTTAAGCTGTTGTTGCCTATTATGATTGAAGGGGAACGTGAGAGAAATATCTGAAATTGCACCAATATGGATGATACATCTAAAGTCACACGTGCTGTGAATACTTGCATTAAAAATACGAACTGCGCAGAATGCTATTTCTTTTACGGCTGTTTTAATATTTCATTATTTGGAAACTTGTTCAGCTATTTTAAAATATTAGGAGTTAGAATGTAGATTGCACACATTAATATTTAACATAAAGTATAACAGTTTATGTGAGCATAATTTGAGCAAAGCTTTATTCAAATAAACTTTCATATTCCTAATTAATTTATATAGAATAAAACATATTTTTCATAACTACGTAAGACTTAAAACTACAAAGATTGAAATACGTGAAAATTGAATACATAATGATAACAATATTTATTTATTTATTTTTTTGTCTGAAACTTAAAATTGAATGCAATATTTAACGTTAAATCTATCCATTTTGTTTTCCAATTTCTTTAAACGATTTCATTGATGTTAGATAAATTCAACTTTAATTGTAAATATGTTTTGGAGTTTTCTATTTACTCATTAATATCGATATTAGAAAACAATTTTCGAAAAAAATTTATTTTCTGAAATATTGCTCAAAAATTTACTTATATAGCAAAATGTTTTATAACTCCTTCAAATGCATATTATTTTATATTAACAGTAAAAGGAAATTTTCTAAGCGTATCTAATAATATTTTATATTGGAAAAAAGTATTTCCTTTTAATTTATATTTAATAACAAACATTCTATTCACATTGTAAAAACTAACCCCTTTAAAAATTTAAATATTTTTTTCAATATATCTTGAATGAAATTATGTGTTTCATTGAAAAATTACTGATGTGGTAGAAATTCATGAATTTTATTGTAAAATACAAATATAGTCTATTTCTTATGATATACAGTAATTAGAATAAAAGGCAATAAAAATATCGTAAAATCTTTAAGCAATAGTAAAAAGAGAGGATTTTACTTTCTATTTCTGTAGTTTATCTTATTTCTGTTTATAAGTGTACAGTTTAATCGAGTATACATAAAAACAATGCCGACCAGTGACTAAATGGATTGCATTCCTTATTGTCCTAGCTAAGCTGTTTGTCCAGGATTCGGGAATTAATGCTCCTTTCCTGAGATGATGAATGAAAGCCTTACCCTATAAAATGATTTGTGGTAGTGTAAGTGACGAGTAATTTTACTTGTCTCTGTGAGGCTTTGTTCACATGTTGTTGTTGTTGCACCTGCCAACTTCGCTGTACATAGCTTTGTTTTACCAGTTTAATAGAAGCTGCTGGATGGAGTCTTCATGATTTTGCAGCAGGGACCCGGCAGAAGACCCCCAAGACTTGACCTGCCACCCCCAGATATTGGTTCACATGTGGCCACTTTCTTTTCAATAAAGATATTTAACATTTACTTTAATGGCTTGCATGAAATAAAATGTTTATTTTACGCCGACCGATGGCTGAGTGTTTAGCGTTCCTGAACTATGGGTCCCGGGTTTGAATTTCAGTTCGGGCATGGATGTTACTTTCTTTCTCAGTTTTCTCTTTGTTTCTCAGTCCAATCTTCTGTGATGATGTATGAATGTAACCCACCCTATAAGCGGATTTGTGGTGTTGGGGCACGGCCAACGCTATTCGCCTCCGTGACTTGGTTCACAGGTGCCCACTGGGTAACGACAAATGAGTAGCAGTTACTTGCCTGGTTGTGGCATAGAGTTCGTCACCCAAGTGCCTGCCGTTTGAAAAAAATTATTTTACAGTTTAAATTCAGAATTTTCATAAAGTTCAGTAATTTGTTTAAAATAGTTTTCTGTATTTTATATTGCCTTTCATCATATCTTGTCTCAGACTTTATTGATAATAATTTATATAACTAATTTACATTAATTAATTTTATAACTTCCCCATATAAGTTAACTCTGTATCTTTTCCATATTAACTTACATGAAAGTTTTAAAATTTATTTCTTGTAATTGTAATTTAAATGTACAGATTCAAATATGTCCAAATCATGATTTCAAGCTTTATTTAGATATCAGTATTACTTTTATATTTTAATGCACATACGCTAATATTTGCGTGTGACAATGCGAGAACAATAAAAATTCTGCTATTTTTTTATTTTGTATTTCAAATTAGTACATAGAATTTAATTAAATGAAATAGTTAAGTAAATTACTCTGTACATTCATTAAATGTTAAAATTAATTTTTTGATTGGTTGTTTGGGTTAATCTGCATCTTATCTTCCATTTTAACAAGACTCAACATAACTCTATTAAATCATTTGCACTATAAATTAGATTATTTGTAATCTAGTATTAGAAATAAGTATTTTATTTACAACAAGTTAGATTGTTCATAATTCGAAGAGAAGAGATACCATGCTCAAAAATTGTTTTTGCTCCAAAAAATTAAAAATATATATAAATTCTGTAAACTTTAAGAGAAAATCAAATATTTAAATGAAATATTTTAACTCTAATAAGAATAATATTAAACATATTTGATTAATTATATTTTTTTACATTTAAGAATTATTTTTTGGAATTTTATTCTAATTGTGTTATAATATATTAACAATCCCTGGAAGTATTGCAAGTCTCACAATGCCTTATAGCATCAATATTAAATAGGACATTTATATTTACTTTGAATTCATAAATATTTATATATACATAAGCAATTGTTTCTTGTAATGCAATTAACGCCATTGAAACAATGCTAATAATGATAGAAAATAGTAAATTTGAAGAAAACAAATTGCTTAGCCATGTAATATATTCAGAAGAAGAATAAATGATTAAATATATACTTTTATAATTTCTAAATAAATATGATCCTAAAACAAATGATGGTTATGTTTTGCAGATGAAATTATAAAGCTTTTTTAATGAAAAATATTAGTATGTGTTTAACAATTAATAAATAAAGGTATTAGGTTTTTTCTGATATAATATTTTTAGTTAAAAAAAGTGTTATACCATTTAAGTTTAATGCTCAACAAATTAGTAACCAAGGCTTAAGTCAATAAAGTTTCGAATAATATATTTGTTACAAAAGTAAAAGTCCAAAAAATATTTTGGATTGTATTTAAATATTATTTAAAGAAATAAAGAAGCAATATTTAAAGTTTTCAAATGTTTTTGGAAAATTAATCCGATTATCTTAAAATCCGAGAATTTCTCTCACATCTTAAATGCAAGGAAGCAAAAGAGGGCATATCTACCTCTAAATATTCAAGCATTTGCTCTTTATTTACCAGAAATTGGAAAGAAAAAAAATACTTTAAATAATGAAAAATATTTTCCGGCAATAAATAATGATTTGCAATTGGATCCAAAACATCATCAATCTATATCATTTACTGTCTTCTTTACCTACTAGCGTGATAACACACTGTTTCACAGTATAATATATTATTTTAAGCATCTTATTATTACATCCAAATGTTTAAAAAGTATCTTGAAGTTAAATCATTTAAATTGTTTTGGTTCTATTCGTTCTTTACTTTTTAAGTAAAAAACATTATCTTTAAAATTAATTTTGTGATATTTTCATACATACATATAAATAAATATATATATATATATACATATATATATATATATATATATATATATATATATATATATATATATATATATATATATATATATATATATATATATATATATATATATATATATATATATATATATATATATATATATATATATATATATATATATATATATATATATATATATATATATATATATATATATATATATATATATATATATATATATATATATATATATATATATATATATATATATATATATATATATATATATATATATATATATATATATATATATATATATATATATATATATATATATATAATATATATATATATATATATATATATATATATATATATATATATATATATATATATATATATATATATATATATATATATATATATATATATATATATATATATATATATATATATATATATATATATATATATATATATATATATATATATATATATATATATATATATATATATATATATATATATATATATATATATATATATATATATATATATATATATATATATATATATATATATATATATATATATATATTTTATATATATGTATTAACCAATTTTAACCAAATATTTTTCTTCTATTATTTCCAAAATATTTGGTGAGATACTTGGATTTTTTTATGACATGATTGGGAAAAAATAAAAAATATTTGAACAGTATGTACGCAAGATTTTGAATTTTCCTCCAAAATTGCTTTATTGTTCTTTCTAGAACAATGAAAGAATGAGAAAAACATGTTATGTCCAATAGAATCTTTATATTCTTTTGAATATGTTCCTTCACCTGCGGAAATGGATATAGAGAGGATGATTGGCCTGCTTCTGAATTCCCCGAGATCCTCCCCATATGCACAAGAGGAGTAGAATTCTCATTTCCCTTGGATCAGAGCTTCAACGACAGCTATGAACTGAGATAGAATAAAATGTTTTGTGAATACAAATAGACGACTTATTTCTTCACAAAATTTCTAAAAGTATTTTAGAAAATATATATATATTAAAAAAATTTAAAGAAATTTTTGAACATTAAATTTTATTTTAAATAACATAATCAACTATTTCTCAAAATTGAAAATCAGACACTGAGATTTTTTAAAAGTTACTTATTTTTTGACAAATTAATTTATTATTCATTAAAAATAATTTTTTGAGTCAAGTAGTTATGTGCTTTTGAGCTTTTTTGTTTTCCTAGAAAAAATTATATTATTCATGATAATTAATCAAAGATGAAAATAATAATCAATTTTAAATATTTTAAACAATAAAAAATGTTGGTTCTAAATTGCTTATTTTTATACCATATATATTTTTTAATTTATTGAATTGTTATCATAACAATCTTTGTAAAAATAAAGTTGCAAAGAAAGCACACGAGCATGGCAAATACTGCTACATTTAATTGATGAGACTTCTAATAACATTTAATTCCCGAGTAGTTTAATATGGCAAGTAACTTATTATAATTTACATTATAAAATAAGTTATGTTTTTAAGATGTTGAAAATTCAATGGTTTTTGTATGATCAAAAGTTAAGAGTAATGTACATTAAATTATATATAAACAAAGTTAAAATTTGTTGAAATATTTCATTACTTTCCTACAAAATACTTACTTTTTTAGTTAGAGAATGATAAAAGAAATATGACCCTTTATGTATTGAATTAAGTGATGTATCGATAATATATTGATAAAAATATAGGTTACTGAAAACAATGAGATGAAAAAGTTTCTTAGTTTTTATGTTGGATACTTTTTAAGAAAATTTCATTTATCAATGAAACAGTATGTTAGACACCTATCTTGAATGCGTTGGTTAATCTTTCCGCGCGTCGAATTATCTAAACGAATAGTATAATCTGTAATAAAATCCTCTCTTTCAATTAAGCAAAAGAGAATCTGTGCGTAAAATATTTTCAGAAAATATTAGAGGAATTTATTTTTACGTTTTCTTCAAAAATTGTTCATTACCAATTACAACTGTGTTTCATACATCATTTTAACATTAACAAATTATATATTGTAGCTTGCTAACAGGAGGTAAAATCAAGGTTAGATAAATAATATTAAACTATATTTTTAAAAATAATATAAGTAAGATTCCTAAATGTTCTTTTTATTAAAGTCAAATTAATAAAGGAAAGGGCATAATCTTGGAATTTTATTTACAAGTTGTTTCCTTTACATGTTTTGTACAAAATATTATATTTTGTTCAAAACATGTAAAGGAAACAATTGTTCAAAACATCTAAAGGAAAAATTTAACTTTAAATTCAAAAATATGATTTAAATATAATTTAAAAATTTTTTATCATAAATAAAAAATCTTTAAAAAGATATTCATTTGTATCGTATAATTTTTAGTAATCCCCATACTTATTTCTAATTTATTCTATAAAGTTGATAATTTTGTAACTAAAATTGTAAAATTCGTAACAAACTTTCTGATTACTTTCCTAGTCAAAACAATAAAAATAGAAATTGACTGTACTTTTTCAATTAGATATGCTTATTTTTTTAGTTTAAGTAGAGTTTACTATAATTTAATTTGCATTTAATTCTTTTAAAGAAACATTTCTATAAGAAAACTTAGTGTACAGGAAAGTAATAAATATATTGTTGGGGACATTTTTAATTATAGATCATGTCTTATTAATATAGACAAATATTTTCGATTTTCATGAAAATTATATAAAAAATTAAAAATATATAAAATGTTAAATTATTTCAATATATATATATAAATTCGTTCCGAACTTTACAATATATAATTTTTGTTCTGAAAATTTCATTGCAATAAAATTTAAGGCAATTATTCTGAATTTAAATATTTTCCCAGAGTATGTTTATAAGATATATTTATTTATGCAATGATGGATTTTAAAATTAATATATAAATATTTTAAATGTTTTTTTTTTATTAATAATTTTTATACTAGTCAATAAATATCACGATTGTTTTCTCTCATTTACACCCAAAATAATTTGGGTATTTCGTAATATATAACATTTTCTACTTATTATTTTAAAGCAAACAAAATATATAGTCTTAAATTTGCTCAATTTTCAGGAAATAAAGCTTAAAAACTAAAGTCAAAATATTACTTTATGTTCCACAATATTTTTGCTGAACATATGCAGATTAGTTTTCCAGGAAATACGTAAAATAGATTAATTTAATAAACTTGTCATGAAATACTGAGATCTTTAAAATTTATTATATATAAAACAAATATTAAGAATTATTAAGAAAATTCTAAAAATAAAGACATTTTAACTATTCAGAAATCTCCCTCAATTAAAAAAAGAAATAAATTTTAAAAATTGTAGTATATTTCATGTAATTAATTAAAAGCAAATTCTCTTTAATAGAAGTGTTTAAAAATAAGTTTTATTTAACAAATGCTAAATTTTTTATACTGTAATAATCATTTAATTTGTGTAAATTACTCTATAGATTTAAATGAGAACACGTTTAATTTGCTTTGTATTTCACTCTATTATACAGAATTAATTTAATGTATGAATTCTCCTGAGATGTAAGAAAAAATTCAGAATAGTTGAACCGTGAGCATTATTCCTTTTAATTTAATTGTTATCAGTAAAGGAAATGAAAGAAACTTCAAATAAAGTAGCATCATGACTTAAATACAGTAAAAGTTTAAAAATAAATTTGGATTATTCCTGTGAGCATTCTTTTTTAATAAATAATTACTTATGTTTTATTTTAATTACTCTAAAGTTTAATTCCCATGATTAAACTACTACATAGTATTGTCATGCTACTATATTTTACTAAGACATAAAATTGAGTTATTATTTTTTAATATAAACGAAACGCGTTTAATTGTTTTTTTCATAATTGACGCTATGAATTCAGCATGATAATTTTAAATTATTTTATTAAACAGTAGTCAATAACATATTATATTTTTTCAAAGAAATTAATCATATATATAATTTAATATATAAAATGAATTTATTCCATAAACTGTAATTTTAAATATGTTGATTTTGAATCATTTTCAAAATAAATTGTTTTCTGTAAAATAAATACTGCGTTAATTAAAAAATTGCGCAAAATAAAATTGAAAATACATTTTCATAATTTTATTTTCAATAAAAAAAGACGTTTTTAGAGCTTATCAAATAAGGAGATACTTAAATAAAATATTTTAACGTAAATCAAATTAAAAATTTTTTTACTTAATTTATGCAAATAATTGCATTAAATTAACATATATTTTGAGACTATTGTTTCCCATTAAAAAATGTAAATGCGAAAAATGTTCATTTTGCAAAACGTAACTAAGAATATAGCTGAAATTAATTATTATATCTGAAATAAATTAACTTATTTTTGAACTTTATATCAAAAATTTTACTGTTAATATTATTTCAAATATTTACCAACAGTTAACATTCTTATCTCTAAAACATAAGGCAAAAGTTTTTTGTCATGAAATTTATAGTTAATATTTTGTATACAATAAATGCAATCAAATTTCTTTTTTTCTTCATATTATTTAATGTTACGTGAAATTGAATGGCATTTATTTCACACAACATTTCATGTATTGCTGTTTGAAATAAAATGTATTCAATTACATTCAAAAATTTCATTTAATTACTATATTTTTTTCTTCATTTACTTGTAAGAATATAGTTAAAATGTATCAAGAAATATACATTAACTAATTTTATATCTTTATAAATTAAATGGAATAATACTAAAACTTTTTCATTTCATCTTCAGAATTATAATTCGATTGTTAAAAACTTTTTCAAAATAATTTAACTAGTAGTTAAACTTCGTATACTGTTAACCTAAACTATGTAAATTGATTGTTGTTTCTATCTTCTACGTCGAAGTTTAAATAAAAGTTTTTAATGAAAAACTTATAATATTTATTCAAGTTTATCTTTTGTGCAATGAAATGTGAAGGAATTTTAATAAGTGTTTGTGATAGCTTTTGTTGATACATTTCTAAATTTAAGAATATACTTCATATGATTAGCTTACTTTTATTAATTCATTCTGTCATTCTATTTCACTAATATAAATCCATTACAATTACTGCTGTTGTTAAAAATGTTTCGTTAAAATACATGGAAAATGACATCTAATCCAAGTGTAATTAAATTATATGAGATTATTATCATTAAATAAATTTGTTGCACTATAGATATTCTCAAATACACTATATATATATATATATATATATATATATATATATATATATATATATATCATATAAACAGGAAATCATTTTGGCCAAATTATGTCATTTGAAAATGCATGGTAAATAAAAAAAAATGTTGCTACATAGAATTTAAAATTTTAAACAGTAATTATCACAGGTACAACAAGTAATTAAAAAATAAACGTCTTTTAATTATTTTTGAAAACTTCCGCATTAAGACAACTGAGAGCTGTACATTAGACACAGAAAAACTAAACAAGAAAATGTAATTTACTTGAAAATTGAAGATAGAACTTTTTTGCAGATAGAACATTGAATATAGAACGTTTCATTGACCGAAAAGACAAAATCAAATTCATTCAAAAGTCAATGTATGGTCAACTGCTTTTTCTGGTGTTTAAACTGTGTTCATAAACCAGACTATTTTTTGAATAATTTGCAGCGTTGCGTGAAGTAATTAAACAAAAATGAACTAAAACGAGGTAAAAAAGTGATATTTTATGCACAATGAAGATGCATTTTCCCACTCTGTACTTATGCATCATCTATGTTTAGTAAAATATCCAACAAGTATAGTTCAATAAGCATCGTATTCTGATTAGATGGATGTCTGTAATTTATTCTTATTTCCATGACTAATACTGTTCATTGGGGCCATAGCTTTAAAAATCATTTAAAGAAAATCATCAAAAGGAAGAACTCTTTAAGCATACTTTGATAATGAAAACTTGTAGGCACATAAATGCAATGATTCTATTAGGCAGTGTTTTAAAAATATGAAATGTTTTGATAAATAAAATTATACATATTATTATAGTATTCTTCCATTCATATATAAATAAATGCAAACATTCATACATAATTTTATAAATGCGTTACTATATATACATATATATATATATATATATATATATATATATATATTATTATATATATATATATATATATATATATATATATATATATATATATATATATATATATATATATATATATATATATATATATATATATATATATATATATATATATATATATATATATATATATATATATATATATATATATATATATATATATATATATATATATATATATATATATATATATATATATGTGTGTGTTTGTGAATGTATGTATATATATTATAGTAAGAAATTAACAAATGTAAAAAAGGAATAAAATGTTTTTATGTGAATATTTTCAATATTAAAGGCTTAATAAAACAAATAAACATATTTAAACTTATGAAAGTTTAATATTTATTTGGGAAAGTTTCAAAAGCTTAATTTTTATGATTCTAAAAAAAAAGCACTTTTTCGCATGGTTTGCAAAGACAGTCTTTCCCTGTCTTGGCAGTAACGAGGCTTTAAAACAACTCAAATGGCCAATTTTAAAGGATCCATTAAATTCTAGGACATCCCTAACTTGCTAGAAATTACCCGTTTTTACGCTAAGAAATTTCGAAATGGTTGAAAAAATATTCTCGCTAAAAATCTCTTTTTCTTAAAAACTTAGCGAGTTATTCCTGGCTCTCCTCCATAACTTAGTTAAATGCCTAATTACTGTTAATGAGTAGGTTAAAGTTTGTCTAGCACCGGATTCTTTTGCGTTAAAAGAAAACTTTTCCCATGCGATTAAGGAAACATAACAGAAAAGATTCAAGAAATTTAGAAAGTTGTATTTTTTACGATTATTTACTGTGCAATATGAATTTAAAGTCTATAATTTATTTTATTTGTTATAATAAATAGTATCTCACATGATATTTTACAAACAAATTTTTTAATCATTTATTTTATATAATTCATTATATTAGTTATTAATTTTGCCTTATATTTTGAATTAATCATTTTTAATTACATTTGGTAAGCAAATTATATATACCATTAGAACAAACTGTGAATATATATATATATATATATATATATATATATATATATATATATATATATATATATATATATATATATATATATATATATATATATATATATATATATATATATATATATATATATATATTTTAAAGTATTTAATTTTTTAATAAAAATAAAGTTTGGAATGGAGAAACATTACATTCAAAGAACTTGGAAAATAGGAATCTTATATTGCAGAAACTTAGTTTAAGCAGTTTTGAAATGCCTTCACAATGATTTTCCTCATTTTCTCAGTTAAAAGTATCACGCAACTTAATTTGTTTTTCACTCCAATTTTCAATGAAAATTAAATATTTTGATTATATAAAGTTACTAATTATAATTTTATGTATGTATGGGCGTATTTTTTATTTTAGATGACACTTTAAAAAAATAAAGACATTTTAAAGAGTAAATGCTGTGTAATTAATGTAAATTGAATATTGGAGAGGTATTCATAATAGAAGCGCATCAAGCATTCAAGAAACGCATTAGAGAAGATAATAACTTAAATAATGTTTTAAACAAAAAGAAATAAAATATTTTACAAAATATGTAAGATTATATTTTCAATTCACAATACAGTTATGATTTTTCCCATTATTATTATTTTGTTTCATCACGCTAAATATTTATTCATTCATTTCCTTTTGTAAAATATTGAGTAACTACACTACAATAAATTAAAATGGATTTCCCTCTTATGTTGTGTAATAGAGTTACAGACATGTAGGGCTTTAAATGAGATTTCAAAAGGTCTTTTCCCGGAATTTTTCTTTTGTAGCTTTTCTTTGGAAGTACATTAAAATATAGTCCTCGTATTTTCCTTAAATGTACTGGAAATTAGTTGTAGAAAAAAGGAAAAATATATAATCTGAAAACCAATTTCAAAAAAATTGAACTAAATATTTAAATGCAGAAAAGAATGATTGCTATTTTTCTATTGTGCAAATAATCTTTTTCAGTTTGTACTTATATGGTTTTATTAATATGACAATAATCGTGCTTTTATATATTTTTTACCAAATTTTACATTTCAAAGTAATCTAAATTTCAAAACAAATAATGCTAGAGAAATAAAAGGTATTACAATGTTACTATCTAACTTAAAGCACCTTCCCCTCTACAGAATCTAGGAGAACAAATTTGTTTGAAACTTATCACATCAATCTTACATTCTGGAAAATAATTCATACTTACGTGGATTCTGTATCGTTATTATTTTCTCTGAAGATGAAAGTTTGGGGCATGCTTGAATTTAACGTTTCTGCCGGCATTCGTGACAACTACTCATATGCAAAGAGAAATTGGTGATTTTCCTAAAAGGGATATGAATGCTAATGCTTTATAGATGAAAACAAGTTCTGCATTTTATATTGTTTCGTATGTAGTTCTTTTCATTTGTAATATTTTAGAGAGTCTTTTGTGATAACCTTTCCTTACGCAAACTTTTCAGTGTTAATTGAAGTTAATAATGCATTATTGCCTTATAGTTTATTTACAAGAAATCATTAAACTTCAGTTTTACTAACTTCTTATACGATAATTAACTTTTAAATAGCCTATATTTTTTAGGAAAGTAAATTTTCAAGAAAACATTTTTACACTATAAAAATAATTTTAATTTTATTAAGCTCACATATATATATATATATATATATATATATATATATATATATATATATATATATATATATATATATATATATATATATATATATATATATATATATATATATATATATATATATATATATATATATATATATATATATATATATATATATATACATATATATATATATATATATATATATATATATATATATATATATATATATATATATATATATATATATATATATATATATATATATATATATATATATATATATATAGTTAATAGTATATTTTGTAAAATACAATGAATAAAATTAAACAAAATAAAATTAAAAATGCCAAATGGAGAATAGTTTATTGAAAATACTTGGAAGAAATTGGAAACATAAGATTATTATTAATAACAAAATCACAATCCTCTTTAACATCAAAAATGTGCTTACCTGATGAATTGCAAGGGTCGCTTTTTATCGATCCAATTCCATACCCTTTATAGGAATTGTACCAGACACAGGCAGTAGAATTGTCTACTGTCTTTTTGTTAGGCGCTAATATATTATTTTCATATTCCATAATGTTTAGGTATATAAGATTAAACACTCAAATATATAAGACAAATATGTATTTATAAAATTCAAAAAACGTATACATAAAAAGCGAAGAATATTTATAAAAATTCGAAAAACGAAGAATTTTTAATAAGTGAACCAGGGCAAAGCAGATAGAAGTTTCACTTTATTATTACTATTAAAATATTATTTTTAATCAACTTAATAGAATATACAATATATGTAATAATTTAAACAACATCAATAAACAACAAGTTAATAGACTAGAAAATATTTTAACTCATAATGGCATTTCAACTAAATTTATTAGTTTTCTATTTGGCTAGTAGAGCATTGCTTAGAAGAGTGAAGTAAGGCGTAGTTTCATACTACAGAAGGGCCACCCAAGCCTTGAAGGTCTTATAAGAAGCTTGAAATGCCGATAGTGTTTACACTTAGTCGCTAATTATCGTATTTGGTGAGGTTCTTGCAGATTTGGACTTGAATTTAGATATGGTTTTAATTTGATTATTATAAATTAAATGTATTTTAGCAACATTGGATTTTGACTTATATATTTGAGATTAAATTCTACTTCTTTTATTCTGACTTGATACTTTGGTTTGAATTTTTGGTATGGCTTTGGGGTGTACTAGCTTCTTTAAGACTATGTCTTGGGCCATTGCAGAAAAGCCATAATTTTTGCCAATGTGGTCAACACCCCCTGACGAAGCTGGCCATATTTGTACTTTATTTCATTTTTATCTATCTTTCTTTGATATTTTCTTTGAAATTTCTTCCAAGTATTTTCAATGTAATTCTTTTCAATTGGTATTTTCGATGTATTGTTTTCCATTTAATATTTTCAATGTACTATTCTCCATTTGGCATTTTTCATTGTATTTTGTTTAATTTTATTCATTGTATTTTATAAAATATACTATTAACAATATCTTAGTAATACTATTCTAGCTGCTTATGCGCTAAATGTTTTGCTGAACTTAAATGTTTATATATTCTTGTGTTTTCAATTCTATACCTAACTTTGCATTATATATATACATATATATATATATATATATATATATATATATATATATATATATATATATATATATATATATATATATATATATATATATATATATATATATATATATATATATATATATATATATATATATATATATATATATATATATATATAAATACTGACTGACTTTACTATGATAAGTGGCTAAATAAAAAGCTATCAGTTTAATTAAACTTCAAATATTATTTTCAAGTTTTTCATCGCAGTAACCTAAAAAGTATATTTTAAGGTTTAATTTATTTTTTAATTAATATTTTAGCTAAAAATGATATGCTATTTTAAATTTGAATACATTTCATTTCTTCCTTAATATGAGAAAATAATTGATTTTTCATAGAAGATATTTATTTGTTTGAAACATGGCAAAGTGTTTAATTGAATAATCTATTCCTGTATATATTTGCTTCTACAGAAATACAAACTTTTGCAAAAGCAGATTTTTGAAACTTTAAATCAATGTTCTAATTCCTATAAATACATTTTATTATATCATTTATTTATTGCAAAAAAGCAGCTTTTGCTTAACATATAATCGGTTTTAAAGTTTATATGTAATCGTAGTTCTATATTTAATTTATTAAAAAATCCACAAATTAATAAATTAAGAAACAGTTTCTAGCTTAAAACTCCTTTCTTTTGATATAATAACTAAATTACTAAAATCTATATTGATGCATTACATTTCATCATATTCATCATGTTTGATTCTTTAATCATATTTAAATCATTAATCATATTTGACTCTTTTATCAAATATGATTTATACATCACATTTGAATCTTCATATTTTTATAGACAATGAGAAAAATTACTTAATTATTGTAATAATTATAAATAATGTGCAAATATTATTTTAACCACAATTATTTGAACATAAAATCTCATTCATACATTATGCTAGAAAAATATACATTTTACGCTGTGAACTACACATTTTCAGTTTCATTGGTTGAATACTTTTGCTCAGGTATTTCTTTTGCTATTTAACTTTTTCATTAATTACATTAATTATTCATTATTATATAATACATAATTATATAACTATTCATTAATTTCATTAAGTATACTCATAACGAAATAAAAATATTATAGAAAAAGGAATCATTTTCGGAATACAAACAACATTTACATTAGTAATTTCTTCGTGTATATATTTCCACATCTGACACAATGCTATTTTAAAACTATATATTGTGGTGTAAAATTATAAATTTGCAAACTATATTGCATATTTATGATAAAATAAAAAATATTATTTTTTTACATTTAAGTTTAGAATTTAATTATTTTGCTTTTTGTTAAAAAATATTTGTTTTGCAATAAGACCAATATTAAGCATTTAAATTTTAAATAATAGATAATTAAAATCGTTTAGTACTAAACAATAAATTCTGAATAAAAAGCAATTGCTCTAGATTGTAATAAGCCCCATTTTTCAAAATGCTGATTCTAATTTAAAAAATGTATCCAAATCCTATCAATGAAACAGTTTAGTAAATTATATTAAATATATTAATTATAATTTATTAAATTTTATATTGATTTGATAAATTTAAATAAGAAATGTTTTCAAATTTCTTTATTATATAATAAAAGTTTTTATGAAAATACTTGCATATTTTCAATAATATATTTTTATAATATTATGTTTATTATTTTTCAAAATATCAAATATTTCTCAGAAAACATGCTTTTTATAAATATCTTGTAATTATTAATTTTTAATCTCAAAGCTTTGTATTTCGAGACATTATAAAGAACTTCACTATAAAGAGCTTAAATCAATGTTTCAGTTTCCGTAAAACGTGTTAGACACGTGCCGTTTTCCGATAAGAAAAAAAATCGATTTTCTAGTGATTTCAGTCGAGTGGAAAAGCAGAAAAAACTGACTTAGTAAATTCTCCAAGGCATCGCATTTTGTAGCTTGAATAATCTTGACTTAAATGAAGTAACCTTGTATTTAAATCAAGTCCAAGAACAAGTAAAAATTATCTATAATTATTTTTCCAAAAAAGCATGTGTTATAAAAAAAATTATTCTTGTTCTAATACTTTTATTCGTTAACTTAATTAAGCCATTGTATTCCTTTTTTAAAATTGATTATTTAACAGTGTTCATTAAATTGTATCTTTTACAAATTAAATGCATGCCTGCTTCACAAGAATGTTTATTTTGTTTAAATGTGAAAATTTCAAACTACCCACAATATATATATATATAAATATATATATATATATATATATATATATATATATATATATATATATATATATATATATATATATATATATATATATATATATATATATATATATATATATATATATATATATATATTATATATATATATATATATATATATATATTGAATTTTGCAAAATTATCTATATTTGAAACTGTCTTAGCTTTTACTGACTGAATATTGCCATTTCTGATGTTTTTAGCCCATAATTCAATGAATGTTTCAACTACAACTAATAATTAAAGATCATAAAATTAAAAATAAATTGAAAAACATTGAGAATATTTGAAATTGTATCGGAATTCATATTTTTTTTCCTTTGATCAAATAGCAATTATTGTGAATTTTTTTAAGTTAAGTATATACTGATATTATATCTAGGAAAACAAAATGTAATTTTTTTAAACTAAAATGATGGAAGTGTACAGGATTTAAAGATTCAGTTATTTAGTTAGAAAGTCCCAACAAAAGTTAATAAAAATTTTAACTGGATGAAATTCTGTAAATACTAATAAATTCATTAAACTTTTAAAAAACTCATTAGCATTAAAAATAATTATATATATTAGGTATTATTGAATTGAAATTTTTCTTGTATTTTGTAACGAAAGCAAAAATATGTCTCTCTATTATATATCTAAACATAAATATTGATTTTTTAAAAAGTATTATAATCCAACAAAAAATTACTTTGATTCTGCTTTTTATTTTTGTGTTCCATTATTATTACGGTAAATCTGGAAAATTATCTTTATTTAAATATTGGTATTCATTATACATTGGTATTCATGCAAATGTGAATATTTAAAAAACACATATTTGAAACATTTAGTTTGAATTTGATAAAAAATTAATTATGAAACATTGCGTTCAATATGAAATGATAAAAATTGAAAGAGAGACAGTATACATATAAATCTTTATACATTGAGTGAACCCTTCTAAAAGGACGAAAATTCAAGTTAGATAATAATACTATTAGCAAAAATTGAGAGCGTGCATGTTCTTTTTTAATATTTTAAAAATAAATGTATATAAACAATTTAATTTATTTTAACAATAAATAAATGTTAGGAAGTACAATCTTATTTCTAAGATTTTAATTGTGTTTTCCTGAAAATGTACATTTGTAAATTATCGGATTAATTGTTTTGTGTATTGGATTGATGTGATGATTAAATACTTTTTCATTATATTAATCCTTAATCTAACCATATATATAGTGAATTGAAATTCAATGTTTTCTTTTACTCAATACTTTGTTTTCATATTTTCCTAGAAAATGAATTTTGAAGGAATATAAATTTTATAAGAAATTAATTGAACAACTACCGTTAAAATGTATTTAGATATTGGGTTTGTGATTTACCTTTTCAAAATTTATGACTGAGAACTTAAGTAATAGTATAAAAATGCTATGATCAGTACCTTAATTTTTTTAAAATCTTCTTCCAAATTATTCACAAATTTTCGCAAGAAAATCTGTATCAATTAATATTACAAACTTAATCTAATATCTCCTACCTAAATAATTTAAAATATTTATTTTTTTTAAAATTCAATACATTAAAAAATTCTTATAATTTATTTCGTTATTTTATAATTACTATTTAATTATTAATTAACTTCTTAATTATAATTCTTAAGCATTTGTTTTAGTAAAATACTTTTCCAGAATTGCTGTGTAAAAAATGTGAATTTAATAATTTCTTTCATCAAACTGAGTACAATAATTAATTGAATCTTCTCAATGATTTTAAAAGTCAATTTTTTATTCAAAATAATTTCAAGCACTTTATTAAATAACATCGAATAGAACTTCTACAGCTAAATTGCATTGAACTCCCGAGTGAATTCAATTCCATCTCAGTTTTCAACACGCAAATAGACATTCCTTTTATCTTTACTAAATAAATATTTCTAAGAAGACGGGAAACATTGGTGTCCCGAGTCTTTCTCTCGTAGAAAACTTCCCGTTGAGGTGTTATTCAGATATATTCCCCCACAAAGCTCACTTCGCATCCCCCTTCCCCATCGCAAGCGACGCATAAGCGAGAAGACGGACGCCTTGCGATTGAAGCTTTTCATCTTTTCAGTTGAGCGCATTTCTCGTGCTCCCAGCAAGCCATGAATTTTAATCTCCCTTCCGACAATGTCTTCTCAGTAAACACGGTTTTGAAAAGTTTGGGTTAACTCATGAAGATTAAGTGCGCACGTGTGGTCTGCGTTATAAAAGACTTCGTTGCTTCTTAAAAGTGCTCTTAAAGGTACTCTGATTGTTGAGATGCTTAAAGTTCAGATAACGGTTTACTGAGTTCAATTTCTGAAGGGCAATCGCGTTTGAGTCTCACAACCTTTAGAGTTTTAAGAGCTTATCACAAAGCATTTTATCACTAAAAGAGAATGCTGAATAATATCAGTGTTATAACATATTTTAAAAGGAACTATTTAACACTTATGAAAGCACTTATTTATTAGAAATATGCATAAATTCAAGGCTTAAGCAAAACACTCAATTTTGAAACTCGTCTTACTACGATTGTTCTTCATTCATTTATAAAAGATTTTTCAATGTATCTTTTTTAGAAATTAAAAAGAATGTTTTACTTAAAGAAAATCTGGATAAGCTGGTAATCTTACCTTTACGCAATGAAATATTTTTTTATAATATTACATAATAATAATAACATTTAAGAAATACCTCCTATTAACAGCTTTTTAAGATAATTATTTTTTAAATGCTCCTGCTATTTTTAAATACATTCCATTTTCAAGAAACTCATAAAATAACTTTACATTTTGTAATATATGTACATTAAAAACATATTATTAATTTGATTATTTAGTTCGCAGACCAGAAAAATTAAGACGAGAGAGTTTCTCATCCAAAACGTAATTTTAAATTTTTTTTAAAAAAAATATTTTAACATATTAATGTCCTGTTACTATTCTAAAAATTCGTAACGAATTTTGATTCTGCTGTCATACATAGCAAGGATTCTATTTTTTGTCAATCTTTTTGTATTTTTTATTACGCAATAAATTTTACAATTTCACAGCAAATAAAGCAACGATATCATTTTCTAAACTACTGTGTAAAATTATCCGTCAGTTAGTTATCCTTATTTCATTGCAGACAAGCTATTTTTATTAAGTTAAAAGTAAAGATATTTAAAAAATATCCTGAGAGAAGCTTCTTATTTACTTTAATTTATATTATAAATATATTTATACTGCATATAGTTAATTTAGAGTTTATCTTCAAAAGGAGATTACAGACAGAAATAAGCATTTGGGCATAAAGTATTTTTCAGGTTTTTCGAAACATAGCAATACATCTTTACCCTAAGCTCATCTGTAATCCCTTTTCCTAGTAGCTACTTTAGTGCTATTTTCCATTATGTGGAAAAACCAAGTCATTAATGAAGATGAATCACCTTAATTTCCCGATCTGAAGGAAATAAAGGTATTTTTTTCTGCTGCTTGTAAGTACATGAAAAGCATTCGTATATTAGTCTTAGCTGTGGCGTCTTAACAAAGCTATTTAGTACCTTTTTTACTGTTACGCTTCTTTCTTTAGTGACTATTCTCTATTAACGTGATTAGCAAATGTCATTCTTATCGAATTCACTTGCACTTTTATCTGCAAAACAGTTTGGGTATAAGGGAAATAAAAATAATTGCAAGCATCCGTAATGTAATTAATTTTATGAATTGAATTGCTAATTAAAAATGCATTAATTGTTTTAGAAACTTTTAATTGAATTTCCGGTAAATATTTAAGCTATTTTTTTGAAATTATAGTATTCTGAAGAAGTTAATCTTATGAATTTAATTTAGTTAATTTCATTATAATTTGATTTAAAATAAAATTGTATCCCAGTTAAATATTTAAATATAATACACTTTTCCTTTGGCCATAAATCATTACTAAGCATTTTTAACTGTAAATTATTGAGAAAATTATACAAAAAATGTTTGAAATTCTTGCATTAATGAATGTAAAATCTTTAATAAGCATTTCAAAGATATTTTATATGTTTAAATATAAAATGTAAAGCCGACTAAAGAAAATTGTGTGAAAAATAATAAACTATTTTCATTAAAATTTGATTGGAAATGAATAGATCAATGAAATTTTTAATTTAAAATATATACTCAACCATAGAATATAAATAACATTATCACTTTTAAATTTTCTACAAAGCCGCACGCATTTCGAATACTTTGTAACTCACTGAATGTCACCTGGACACAGAGTAACCCCATGCTTATAAAGAACCAACAACCCTGTGGGAAAACTAATCATTTATAATCAATTATCCTTCCAGTATCCTCTGATCTAATACTCATCTTCAAATACGCATTGTTAATTTTCCACTTGCCATTCTTAATCCGTTTGAAACAATTACTTCTGAGAATTCATATATTATCCATGTAGACTTTGTGTCCCATGCGACCAGTATTGTTAAAAAGTTTCTTCTAAGAGCTGTTCAGGTTCATGTTGTTAAGTATTTTTGTACATTTACTTGCTGTTTCTTTTTTGAATAATGTCGTACAAATGTAAATTAGCAGAATATTATAAAGAGATACAAGATTTGATAATTCTATTACATGAAAGTGAAACTTCTGCGGATGATATCGATCAAATCAGTGAGTACGAACCTTCTGAAAAAATATAAGTTTCTCATGTTATTGATAGTGTGGATGATACTTGAAGATAGCAGGAATGTAAGCGATGTGCATCTGTTCTTCTCTCCTTGATACAAGAGGTTGTAACTTTTAAATTATTATCTCCATAGGATACAGTATTGAGGTAGATATTTCATAATTAAATAAAAAAATTATCCAAAAATTAATTCCTAAAAAGATGCAGGGGATAAAGATAAGGATATTTGTAGTCTGTTCTAGAAGAACAGAAAAAATACATCATCAGGATTGAACCATTAATATTTAATCAAAATATCTTTGATACTATTCAAATCTTATTGATAAAAATAATCATTGGTGCTATTTCAAAAATATTTATTAGGTAACAATTTATATCCAAAAACATAAGGAGTATTTGAAGCAAAGTAATTGTGGTTAAATTATTTACACAATGAAAAATGATCTTCAATTTTCTTTCTATATAGATTAACTAAAAAGAAAACTGAATATTCTCACATTCACGTATAAAAACTGTAAGGTTTACAATTGAATTATAATATATTTTCAAGAAAGTTACTACACTAAGTAACAAATTATATGACCGAAAATACAGTTACAAAATATGTGACACTATGCTTCGAAGACGCGAGTAACGTGTATTTATTGGATCGTGGAAAAAATAGTTGTGTTGTATAAATTTGAAAATTTTCCCTACAAGCATAAACAATGGAATCAGTTCCATAAATCAGGAAGGCAAAGTATTCGCAGCATTTGATCCACTAATGTTTTATTCAGCACGCATTTGCAGCGTCGAATGGACTTCATTTTATTTATACGCACACGATGTTCCGAAAAAGCATAAACATGCTATAAATATTTAAACATGTTTTTCTTCTTTCTAAGAGCATTTTTGTTTCGTTTTACGTTGATTCAGCAGCGCCGTAGTGTAATAAGTTTGGTACGAATAAGAATAATTTTGAATTTTAAATATTTGCTCTTGGGTATATGTGTTTAATTTTGGCTCTTTCCTCTCAGAAAGTATTTGGAGACCTGTTTCACATTAGAATGTAAGATGTATCGTATACTAAAAAATTAATGTCCTTTTAGATCCGATGAAAAAAGATTCATTGTTAGCAAAATTGTTTTTTATTAAAATTGTCGAAATACATTCAGTTGTTAACATAAAAATATTTTTAATTTTAATATTCAAATAAAATTAAATTTCTTCTATACTTTTAAATTAATATATATTGACATATATCATTACTTCAACACTAAACCAGATCTTGTTTCGTAATAATCAGAAAACTGTATTTTAAAAGAAATTTTAATTATTTTTTATTATTATTTTATATAAAATTTATTTTGGATACCTTAATTTACATTTACCTAATATATGTGTGGAGGAATAGCTTTAATACATTTTCTATATTCCAACATAACTTATTTATAAACAACCATTGAATCCATCATATTTTACTGACAATTATCATCTCAGAGAAAAATAAAGAAACAAAATATGTATTAAGATTGCAACAACAAAACGTTTTTACATCACTTGATTACTTAAAAGCTTAATTACAGTTTCCAGGTTGGAAATTCACACTGAAGTTTTTTAGCTGATGAAATGAATACTATAATGAAATAATAGGTTTAATAGGCATAAATATGCATTTTTTAAATTTTTTTAAATAAAATATTCGTAAAATACTGTAAATGAAATATTAACATGGGTTGATTAACATTTTAATGCAAATGCAATGTATAATAAAATAAATGATTTCTAGCCTTAAAATAGTTGCTTTATTTTTATTTAGCTTCACTTAAAATAAAGTAAAAGATTAAACAAAAGGAGATTTATGTTTAATACTAAAAATGTAATTCTGCAATATTAAAAATGTCTTTAACATCCAGAAAATCATCTTCTCCTCATATAAATAAAAAAAAATATCAGATACTTCCCAATAAAATTATTTTAGGAATGGGGAAAAGAAAATATCTTTTCAGGAGGACATTTCTAATTAATCTTCATTAGTATTTTTGAGAGGATCATTAATTATGAAGCGATAGCAGAAACCATTTATCACAGAAAGGAAAGTGAATAAAAAAATATACAATAATAGATCCATTACAGAGTATTCGATATTTAAAAAAAAGTTTTTTTTTTTAACAAAGAAACTAAGTTGTTATAAGAATTATTTTTTATAAAGTTGAGTTAATTTCCTCGAAAAACAATGATAAAAATATCTTTCAAGGATAACTAATAATGATCCCCAGGAAAATGAATTAGATTGATAATAAATCAATTTTAATAAAATGACAGAGGATTTAGTAAGCATGAATTTTTTAAATGCATGTCATTATAATAAAAATTTATTTAGAAATGTAACATTGAAATTTGCAAGATATTTTGTGTGACTTTGAATATACTATATTCATGAATGCTTTGTGGTTTATTTCATACACAAAATACATATGCTACAAACAGAGTGAAAATGTTAAAATTAAGAATGCAACAGGGAAATGTTATTTGATTGAGGTATTTCTTTACAGATTATGTGTTTTAGAAAGCGAAAGAAAGAGGGAGAAAGGAATGTATAACAACAAATATAGTTTTTGTCCTAAATGCACTATTAGCTATATATTTATTGATAAGTATATATATATATATATATATATATATATATATATATATATATATATATATATAGATAGATAGATAGATAGATAGACAGATAGATAAAATTTTGCAAAACATTAAAAAATAATATCAATTATTTAAATACTTTTATTAGTTAATTTATTTTAAATGCTTAGTAAAGTATTGATAACAGTTAATTAATTTCAAAATTTTTATAAATTTTAAAACTTTTAGTATTACATATATTTTACTTTTAAATAAATTGTATTCTACATTACGTTTTTTTAATAAAAAATATGTTTATACAACCCCCAGTCAGAATGAATTGCCTCCATTATACGACAAATTTTATCATTAACTGCAAAAAGATATTGAGGTAGCCTACCAATTATTTTGTGACCAAATTTTGCTGAAGTAAAACATTTATCACGACAACCACAAACAAACAGATATGTTGAAAACAAATGAAAATCAGTCAATATGCTTTAAGTAATGGCTTAAACGGTTTAATTATTTTCAATAGCAGATATTGTTCTTGACATTTACTTTTCTCTTATTCTAAGTTTGTTTGTCTGTACATTTTTACAGATAAAGAAAAGTTTATAATTGCATTTTCAGTAGAAAAATCAAAAAAGAAACAAACAATTCTGTTGTAAATAATTATATATAAATAAGAGAATCATTGCTACAGGAGGAAAAAGTGATATTTCTATGAAATTAAATTAGTATTGTTGAATTATTAATTTTAAATGCATAAAAATAGCAGCAGTTTAAGAAACTGTCAGTGAGACCATTTTTATTACTGTAGATTTCTGAAACAAAAAATTTATTTATAAATTAAAATGTCTACATATATTTAGTAAATGCATTTGTCTTTGCAGCAGAGAGAGAGAAGAGAGAGAGAGAGTTAAACATTATTTGCCGCACATTGAAAAATAAAAAATAAAGTGTATTTATAATCACATAATTTTGACTCAGTATTCCAGATTTTAAGACTTCAACCATTGCACCATTTAAAATTATCTATATTTGAACGATAAATTACCATTCTAATTTATACAAAAATTCAGCTTACAATTGTAGAAAGAAGGATAATAAAAAAGTTATTGCAATCGCAATGTTGTAGAACACACCCTTCTGCTTTCATTAAGGATCTCTTTCTCCGAATTCTGACAACATCATCAACGAGAAGCATCCTATAATTGAGAACAGGAGAAAATGCTTTATCACTAGAAATGGTGCAGATGGTTAAGAAAGGTAGGAGCTCTCTTAATGAAGTTTCAGTAGATCGAAAAAGGATGTCTACTAGTCTTTTCTTAGAGGGAACTGTGGATAGATCTTTTATTTTCAAAAGGGAATTAGAGCAATGATTTGTTTTGTGGAGTTAATCAAAGAGAGGTTTCTGTCTTTGCCAAATGAAATTCCTAAATTTAGTACAGAGCAAATTTCTCTGAAACAACGTGCTTAGAAGACATAAATTATGAGGGATATTATGCTTAGAAAAATTTCTACTTAAAAGGTTTCAGAGATAATTACATCATACTCTCAAACATATTAATTTAATAAATTATGAAAAAAATTACAATATTTTATGGCATCAAATAGCATTATATTTTGTAACTGTGACAAAAAGTTTCCTATATTTATATAATTTTTGACAAAATTTTTCATTGATTATTTTGAATGCAATGATGTTACATATTAAAATAAATATGAATAATCATCGCATTTTAATTAAATATTTTGTATTCAGTTGAAATACGAATTTTTTATAGATTCGACGCATTTTAATTATACACTGGACATTATATGTGCATTGCATTGATTACGAAATTCTCGTGAACAGTATCGACAAAATTTAAACTAGGCAGAACTTGTTTCCATGGTTCCTTTCAATGACTATGCTATTGATAAACTGCGTATTGTTAGTAAAATTATATTTTAAATATGAGGAGAGAGAAGAGCACAACAATTGGATCCTGGTAAAAAAAAGGAGATAATATGTGACTGCTATGGAAGTCGTAACTACATTGTGAAAAGGTTCTAAATGTGGTCTGCAAAGTATGGGGCATTGTCATAAAATTAAGCATGTCGACCAATATTGTAGTTATATTTTTGAGGAAGATCGTGCTATTATATCTATATGCAAGAAATATTTTTTTTTCTGATTTCCGGAAATGCTTCTGCATGTAATCCAAATTTTATAATGTATTCACTTTCATAGACGAGGACATATCATTGCCCTGCATCATTTTGTGGAAAGATCTATCCTACTTTTACTAGGAAAACGTAAATGAAAAATATAATTTCTAACATTTTTGAATCCAAATGTTCATTTTTTCGTTTATAAATAGTGAAACAATAGGGCGGGCAACAACATTGTTAATCACTGGTTGCACTTTTTTGAGGAAAACACACATACAACATTTTCTATTTATAATGTTAACTCAAATTTAAAAAAAACTGTCAAGTTTCATTATTCCAACTCTCCTGTAGCGTCAGTGCGGAAGATAAAATATTTTAATTTCACATTACACAAAAAAGCTATACTTTAGGATTTGCTAAAAACACACTAAAACTATCAAATCATAAAGGCAGACTTTCATAACATTTAGACCAGTTTAACAGCCGGTGATTTCTGTTTCTGAACATATTGAAAAATGTATGTTTTGTAAGGGTGTTACTAACTTAGCTGATGCATTTTGTACACTATATCCGTGACAAGCAGCCAGAAAATTTATCGCTTTATATCCGGCTAATGAAAAATATGCATAAAAATGTAAAAATGTAATTTCATATCCAACTGGTATCTTAACAGGATGGACAGCACCATTAATTTTTTTCCAATAACTGCATTCTGAGAGTTTTGATATGGGTAATAATGTTTTTTGTATCTGAAAGCAAAATCCATTATTTTATTCATTCTGGTAAATAGTTTTGTTTCTGTTAGTTTACAATGATATCTAACGAACTTATTTTTTAGCCACACCCACAAAGATATCTAAAATGTGGAAAAGACTTTCTTTTAATAATTTATATAACTGGAAAATAAGTTATTTCAGCTAAATTTATATAATTTTCTGTTGCTGGACTGTATTCACAATATTTTTCAATCTTAATAACTGTGCAACAATTATTTGATTCTAATTTTAGAGAATTTCTCTCATCTTACATATATTTTAAATTCAAAATATAAATGCATATAAAAATTAATGATATTATAAATATTTTGATGATACAGCATTTTATGTAACGTCTTTATCTCAAAATATGTTTGCAAAAATCTCAGAAATGCATTACACTCTTCTGGAAAAACATAAATTTGTTCACAACAGCTTCAAAATATTAAAATAAATCACTAAAGTTCTTAAAATTTCGTTTGTAATTGGTCATTTTTCAAAAATAATTTTCATTCAGAGATATTCTTTAAAAATGTTGATTTTAAAACGTGAAGAAAAGTATCTTTTCGACAACACGCTTATTTTCAGTTTTATTTTCTTATTGGGAAATTAATATTATAATTATTAACTGATTTTTATATGAATCGTTCATTTAATAGAAATAAATGAAATAGTTGGTTGAAGCAACACCCTGATTGTCTTTATTAATTTGACATAAAAATGATTATGACTAAGGTAATTTGACATACCTTAGCATATTTAGTTTGACATTGTTTGTTATTAACACATAGTTAATAATATTTTTTTTTTTTGCTATTGCTTTAAGAAATGTAAGAAAAATTTAAAATCATTATATATTTTTTTAACAATAAATGTATTTACTATGTTATATGTTTTAAATAAATTAAATTCTTTTAATCAGTATTTTTAGCATGCATATAAGAGGAATGAAGGCCATAAGCTAAACATAGTTTAAATTTAAATGCTAAGCTAAATATTAAATTACATAAAATGATGCGATGCTATGTCAGATTCGGATATAGATTTTTCAAGATAAGCAACTACTTCTTTGATTCTTATACTATTGTGAGAAAGGAATATAACAGAAAATAAAACACAAAGCAAGCGCTAAAAGTGTTTCTGTGCTGTTAAAATCTGAAATGACGTGCTAAAAATATTGCAATTTCTCCAAGGTTATTAATACATGTACAGTTACTAATTAATTAACATTTTATTGTAATATTTACAGCAATATGTTTTTAACAATTATGTATCATTTCATATTAAAATATCAATAAATCACATAAACAATTTTATTTAACTTTATATGTATTAATGCACATCATCATTGTATTATTAAGATACACACTGCGTTTCTTTCATTTTTGATATAAAATATTCTATAATATCTACTTTATATCAGAATTTTGATAACCGAGTAAGAATTTATCGATTCAGCGCCGTTAAATAAGATGGGTGAAGAAATATGGAGTACCATTACAAAGCTACCATTTTAAAGGAAACAATCGTTCATTTCTAGAAGTGAGCTTTTCAAATAGGTCTCATCTCCATCAAGAACATCTATGTTATCTCTCCTCGGAGAGCAATTTAAAGCTGAAGAAACTTGCAGCCCAAGTCCCTCAGGATTAAGAGGGGCAGAGAATAGTAATAAGCAAAATGACGAAAGTCTTATCTTTTCTTCACTCTTATTTCTTTGTTCAATAGCTTCACTCTGAACTCTATTAACTTATTTGTCTCATATAAGCAACATTGAAATAGTTCAAAATTCCACATCCATAAAATGCACACTCAATAGTAAATTTGAGGGATAAAATATATAAAGTAATGCTAAATGGGTTTTATTTGTAAAGGATTTTGATACGTTTTGTATGCACGAGCTGCAAAATAAGCTATATTCTAATGAATGATACTATGAATTACCTCACACACAATTAGAAATGACATTTCATTAATGCAGTTGAAAAATAAAATTATGGAAGAATATTTTTGTTAAGCATAATGACGTAGTTTTAGTATATTATTTTAATGCAAAAATCTTGAAACATTGCTTTTTGAAGTCTAAGAATCTATATAGAAGATATTTCGCTTTTGTTTATATATTAATGATATACTTTGTTTCATAAAACATATGAATGTAAAAACTGTTCTTTTTTATTTTGAATAAAATAAATATATAAACTATTTTGGTAAAGCAATAACTGCATAATTGCTGGAATAATTTGTTACTAGTATAAAGAAATATTTAATTTATTTAAGGAACGACGTATTTATGACGTATTACAGTTTTACATAGTTTGAATTTAATGTATGTAATATCAAAATTAACAATAAATATCCAAAGAATGAAATCCTGTTTTATTATGCGAAATTTGAATATTTTGATACGAAACTACTTATGAACTCATGATTTTTCTATTTAAGAATGACTTGTGTACTTATTTTCAATTCAAAACAAGAGTACTTTAGGTTACATATTTTAAATTGGATCAAATTAAATAAAAAACAATTTGTTAAATTTTTTACAATTTTTTATGGAACAAAAGCGATTTTAGAACGAAAATATGTTTAATAAATAAATCATACTTATTTCCATATAACTAAAATCTTTTTAATTCTTCCTTAAGATATCAAATGCAGTCCACATATCACATAATTAAAACATATTCTTTAAATTGATACCACAACAAATGCATATTAGAGAAAATTATTAGTTTTAGAGACAAAAATACAACATTATAAGCAATATTTTAATGAATTATGTTTTTAAGGCTGCTTGTTAAGCAGCCTTATATTTATATTATCTACCTGCTACTATATACAAAATAAATAAAAAGAAACATTTACCAATATTTTTAATAATGAATGAATGATTGTTAAACTTACACATATTTCCGATGACTTCAATCTATACTATTATGCAAATTTTAAGAAACAATGTTAATTTTAAGTAGAAATGTTAATTTTAGTAGTTTCTTGCAAAAACGTCGTTCATGTAATCAGTACTAAGATTCGGTTGAAGGGTAATGATATGCAAATGACAGGAATCTGACTTCATAGGCTACGTGATCGTATCCAAACCACTTTGGTCGACATGCAGACGCAAGCCTAGACTCAAGACTTAAAACTACCTATCTTCAGATGGGTTAAAGACGCAATTAAAACATTTGTTGCAAATGCAAATGATTTCTTTGAGGAAATGCAACTAGAAGAAGTTACCTATACAAATTCACATAAGGAAGAATACTCAAAGAAGATGGAGAAGGGTCGCAGTTTGACCACTTTTGCTGAAAATTAAGAATTCAACAAGTATGGTTAGGAATGATTTCTAAAACCCAATTACAGATCTTAGAAATACTGTTGTTGTTGTTGTTACTCATGACACTTGGACAAGCCAAGCTCGCTATGCCTTGGCAATGTGAATTTAAGTCAATTGGGAGCGTCTTTCGTTTAATCAGAGCACCATGAAGGTGAAAGTACGACTTTTGCTCTTCAAATCCTCCGATAGATGGCAGCACCAGAGGATCTACTCCCTCAATTTTGGCATTGATCTGAAGGGGGAGTAAATTTCTCCAGACCATTGCACCCATGGTAACTGCTCAACGACCGACCACAGGACTCAATAGAAGAATACTGGTAGTGGTAGAAGCTAAAAAATAATTTCAGTAGATAAAATTTATATTCTTCTGCAGGCAAAAACAACCAATAAGCTTCATTGCTCAGTATTTGTGTTGTAGTCATTAGATACATTATGCTGAACTGCCACAGAGTTTCATATTTTAGGCTGAGGCTCAATAATCTTATCCCACAATTGTGAGGAGGTGATTGTTAACAAAGTGCTTTCATTCTGAAATGTCTTTGTAGCATCTTCATTTTCAATCATGCCAATACACAGATACGCTGAATACCTGCTATTTCAGCAGCAACTGCAAATGGAAAAATGATTCGGTTGGATTATTCAGCGTACTCAGGAGACGCCTCGAAACACAGTTATATTCATCGGGAAACACGAACATCAGAATCAGATGCTGATTGAGGAATTAGATTTCTTATCTCAATAAATGTTTGTCAGTCTGGTGCTAAATTGGGAGAAGTGCTAAGTAATCATTGCAGGTCAGGCGAGGTACACACCATGCTAAGGAACGTCTGCTTATTGGTCTTTTTCTTGAATAATCCTGTGTATCTCTCGATACTGGGATTTAAATAGTCTTGATTCCACACAAAGCACTGCATTCCTTTTTGCAAGACTAAGCTTTTGTCACCATTTAAGTATAAAATAGTGTCTTTAAATTCTGAACTGTACATTTTTTAAATGATTTCTTTTGGACTTATGGCAAAATAAGCAATAGTTGCTTTTGTCTTGTAAGTCAATGTAGTTTGTGAAAGTTTTCTTTAAATCCCTTCCAAACCTATAAAATTACCTTACGACTAGTTATGAACATTTAGATAAACAAGAAATACTTCAATTTAATTATTATATATATTGGCAAAAAAATTTCTTTGCTTAAGAAACATATTATAAACAATTTTCAGTTGATATTGAACCCAGGAAGATAGATGCAGCGCTTCAATCTTCTTGTGATCTATCTTCCTATGCTTTTTGAATGCTTAACGAGCTTCATATGCTTTTTAAATGCATGCTTCATATGCTTTTCTTATGCTTTTTAAATGCATAAGAGTTTTCAAGAGTTTCTTTTTTCGACACAAGAATTCAGGCATTAACTATGATTCAGGCCACCAAAAATGTATATAAATGGAAGTTGATATTAAATTATCAGTATAATTTTTATATTAAAGCAAAACTTAATGTTGATATTAAATGGATAGATTTTTAAATGACTGACAATAGGAGGTTTTCCAATTGTGGTGTTAAAACATTAAAAAAATGTTATTAAAGCATTGTAATTAACTGTCACTATCTTCACGAAAAAAAGCTTAGCAATTAATCTTTAGCACAATATTCTCGAATACTTTTTTTTGAATAAAATAATTTATTTGTTAACTTTTTTAGGTGACATGAATGCTTAGAATTTACTTTTAATTACTCAATTCGTTAATAAACATTATTATATACAAATATTAAAGAATGTAATGATATTCCCAGGTATAATTAGGAATTAATTAAGACAAAAGCAACTAGTTCAAAATTAACCTAAAATTTCTTTGATAATTTGCAGTTGTTACCAAAGTTAAACTTCAATTAACTTAAAAACAGCAATTAATTTAAATTAATTCATTCAAAATAATTTTTGTAATGGTTTGAAATATTTATAATGTACCCAGATGGTGTATATTGATGCTTTCATTATTGATATTTAATTTTAAAAAAAATTCACACATATTCAGTTGCGATTCTATTTCTAGCTATCTATATATTATTTAAGACAAAAACAAAATATTTTTTTTTTTAAAGAAATGAATTAATGTTAATATTTATTTCTTATTTTCTTTTATGTTATATAATGATTTAATGAAATCTCCGTATGATAAATAATACATAATGAATATTATCTATTTATCGTTGCTTAATTCTATGATATAATATTCTTATTTTTAGCAAAAATTTACTTTTTATGAAAGATTTTATATCATATTCATGTATTTCTAAAATTTTATTACTCTCTTCCCAGGTTTTATACATTTATAAAAAAATCACTTAATCTTCAAAGAATTTCTTCAAAATCTTATAAGAATAACTAAAGATAATTGCAAAATGTTTTTTTATGTGCAAAACATAGTTTTCATACATAAAAGAACACGCACTTTTTGAAATACAAAAAAATATCCAATTTTCCCAACTATTATTAAGGCTTGTGTTGTAAAAAATTCTGTTTGGAAAAAATGTTATTTTTTTAGTTTTTTATGATAAAACGCGTTTCTTAAAGTTAAAGTGAGAAGTTTCACGCACTTTGCAAGTCAAATCCAATTAAGTTTCAGCTTTTATGGTATGTTGTTGAAAGGTTGAGTCTATGGCGTAGAAACTTACAAAATTTGTATTTTGGTTAATATTTTTATAAGAAAATCTAACTTTTTTTTTTTTTTGCAGAAAGACCAAAAGATTGTGCTTGTTCGAAATATTGAAATAAATATTCACTTTTAAAAGCTAAATTTTCTTAGATTTTCTCTTTTTCTGGATTTCAAGTTCTTCCTTATGTTTAAAATAACCTGTTTCACGATAATTATAAATAACATTAATTATATCTGACTATATTATTGATAAAGATAAAACACGAATGACAGAAATTTAGTATCACATTAAAATTTAAAATATGTAATTATAAAATACATTTGAAGAACATTGTTACTCAAAACTATAGTTATAATAATATAGTTATAGTTAACTCAAAACTATAATATAGTTCAAAACTATAGTTATAGTTAAACTATAGTTACAAAACTCAAAACTATAGCTATAGTTCAAATATTTTAACCATAAATTCACACTTGCAACATATTTACAAATTTTAATACATTACTATTCATTGACCAGCTAACTAATATCATAAAGTGAGTAAATTATTACATTTTATTATATTTAATAAAATTGTTTTACGTTTACAATTATTATATAATTCAATGGAAATATATAATTATTGATATTAAAACATTTTTTTCTTAAAATTATTATGTAATGAGCAAATTATTTTTCTCAAATATTATGTTAAAATTATGGAATAATAGGATGTTTAAAAAATTGATATTTTAAAATTTAGATATATTAATCGGGTTTATTTTTCTACTATTCATTTATTTACCTTCATAAATTCTAGTTTTAAAAAAAAGCTGTACTTTAATTGGACATATTTAGAAAAAATATTATAAGCATGTTTTATATAATTATGAAATTTATATAGATCATGCTCATGCCATTTTAAAAATGGTTAATACAAATTATAAAAATGATTTAATAGTTTATAATCAAACAGCACTATTTTATTGTCAATAACATTCTTAAAAAAAACAATATAACATGACTCAGACAAAATGATTTTAAATATTTTATGACATCCTCAAAGAGAAAAACTTTAATTTACTCATTATTTAAGAAATAAATGTGTAATCTTTACTTTGTGTGTAAGTAATGTTAAGTAAAATACATGTTTAAAAATCAGTAAAAAATATATTCCTCCTCTAATATTTAAATTACATCTTTCGTAATGCCTTTTCTATTAATTCACATTTTTCGATAAACTAGTTAATTAACTAAAATTTAAAGAAATACAATATTTTATAGAATAAACCACATTCCATTTAAAATCAAACAATTTTGTTGTAAAAAATATATATACCTCTGCTTTTATTGCTTTTTTTATTGTAAATTATGATAATGTGTAAATACTATTTAATGAAATGTATTCAAAGAAACTTGCCATTCAGAAGTGTAATTATTTCTCTTATTCATATTTTACAACAACTGAAATTCAGGCTCAAGATTATTCTTGAGGTAAAAGTCTATATTTATTTTAAATAAATTTATTTAATAAAATTAAATACTAATCTGTATAACATTATCTACAATTTATTTTAAATTTGTGAGTAAACATTTTTATTATAATAAAACCAAAAATTTATTGGTGGAAATTTTTAATTCAAATATTTCAAATATTAATATTCCTTATATTTAAAAATAAATCATCCATTTATAGTTTTTAAAATGAATTCTGCAAAATACGAGATTATTTTTCACTTGAAAAGAAGTACTAAAATACCCTGAAAGTTACATGGCACAGTTTTATTATAAAATATCATGCATAGTCTTTTAACTAAAAATCTATGTATCTTTGGTAAATAAAAATTTATTTTTATTCTTCATTGCATTTTGATTCCCAAATTTATTCCATTATACCATTGTAAATTTTCAAATAAATATAAAATAGGTTGAATATAAAAAAATCGATAAGCATCATTCTGAAAACTTCTTCACATTTAACAACATTAATTAAATGATCACAATCTTACATTGCTGATACTGAATAAAAAATCAATCATGGAGTCTATTAATCACAAAGAAGCTTTCATTAAGCGTCTCTGATGAAATCATTTCTAAGACCATGATTTATATCACAACTTAGGAAAAAAAATCCCACCTTATTGGAAATATATAACCCCAGAAAAAAAGAAAGCGAAAAAAAAAAAAACTGAAATAGGCAGCAGATAAAGAAACCATGCAACTGCTCCTAATCTTCCTAGAATTTCTTATATATAACAGGGCAACTAATTCCAACAGTTCCAGAAACAAGGGATATCTTTTGTTCTTACTGATGACATGCCAAGGTTGGAATCATGCCAAACACATGGGAAGGGTTGAGGGGTAGTAGGACTGAGAAAAGAAAATAATTTAATGAAAGCGTAAAGGGGGGATGGATAAAAGTCTTGTGTGAGTTACAACGCCCGTTTTCCCCAGCGGTTAAGAAAGAAAAACTGGTCCTGTTCGATGGGATTTCTCACGAGTAATTTGTTATCATTTCCTTATTTGTCTCTGCTGCTGCGTGCTGCATTTGGTGGGGTTAATTGGGAAAATTGCTTGATGCTAGAAGATTAGGTTGAAATTTCATTTAGAAAGCTGTGCCAAGCTTCAAATTATAGACCTTTGAGGAGCATCAGAGAGAGATTTCATCCACAGAGGAGATTATTGTAATTCATTTTATTCATATTGTGGTAGGCTAACGAAACTATTTCATAGCGCTGTTAGAAGCAAACAGAAATGCTTTCAAAACAGATGAGATTATATACAACGCTAAATTATTTTTGGGAATGGAGAATTTCATGACAAGAAACAATATATAATTTCATAAATTTCAACCAAAACAGGTATTTTATTCTCGTATATTATTCTGAACATAGTACAGTAATGGCATAGTTTAAATTACTGTGATTATGTCTGTATCTAAATTATATAAATCAACTTTATACATTTTTAAGCATCTTGGTTATTTAAAAAAAAGTTGCCAAACTGAAAATTTTGAAATTAAATCTAATATTTTAATAATACAATGGTTGTCTCGTTTTTATAGAATATGCAAATAATGTTAGGTATTTTTTATAATAATATCAATTATTTTAATTATTAAATGCAATAGTATACTATAATTTGAAACCAACATAAAATTGTAAGTTAATGTTTCAAATTCAAAAGCATTTTCGAATTTTGAAACTCTGCTCATAAAAATAATCTTAAATCACACAAATGCACTCTTCATTGCCATAATCTTCATAAAAACTAAAGTTTTAGGTTTTAATTCTTATATATTTACTTCATTTTTTGATAAAAATTCATTTTTTGTAAGAATGCTTTCACATAAGATATTTTGCACCAATATAACTAATGAGATTTATTTTAAAAAGGCAGGAAATTCAAAAATGCAATTTTACATGTGAATATAAACGGTGAACTTTCAAAATATTGTAAATTTCAAGTATTTAATATATTTTCAATACGTTAAACATACTTTAAATTAACAAAATAAGGACATTTTAAATTTTATCTTCTAAAATATTTTTACATTTTACGTATATAATAGTTAATGTTTTTATTAATTACTCATAACTTGAAACAATTGTAGCATGTAAATTATAAATCCTAAATGTTAAATAATACATAAATTACGTCTTCAAAGCTTTAAATTACGAAAGAGATATAAGACCACTGATATATAAAATAAAAATTTATCACTATATAATACGTTAATAAAATATTTTTCAATTAAAAAATAAATTGTTACTTAGAAATAAAACTTATGTCTGTATTAATTTGCATAATATTCTACTAAATTAATGTTACCTATATTTAATTTACATTAAAATATTCAGAACTGTAAACATAAAAACAAAATTCACTTCTAATCATGTAAAATTTATAATGCTAATGATTCATTATCCCAAAAATATTCTACCACATGTTGAAACTAAAATAAAAAGTTTCCAATTGTAATATTCATTTATTTAAGCGCATATTTTGCGAAAAATAACTAATCCACCGAACTTCGTTAGAATACATGATAAGAGACCAAATGTGGATTCTTGAATTTCAAATTAAGGCACTAATGCGGAATTAATGGCGCCGAAGCACAAACATTGTAGTTAAAGTAAATTTCTTGATATACCAAAAAGAATTTTATCCCATGATTTCAAGGTAGTGGTGATTTATTCTTTCTGAAAATTTAACCTGTATGTTGTGATAAATTCATTTGATTAGAATATCAAAAACATTAGATTTTCTTGATATATCCAACCTTTTATTCTTTTTAAGTATCAATAGGAATAAAATATTTCATTATAATATAAATATTTCATGATAAAATATTTAATAATTATATAAATTATTAAATTTAATCCATTTTAGAAAATAGCTAATTAAACTAATTTGTAATGGAAATTATATTCAAGAACAAAGGCACTATTTGTAATTATATTTTTGTTCCGAAGTAAGTCATTATAAGTGTCTATCCATCAATCTATATATTTTCAAATATTTAAAGGTCAATTAATTTCAATTATAATAATAAATACACATACTTAAAGGGATGATTTGCTATATTAACATCGATTGCTTAACTATGCATAACACATTATTTTTAAATATTAATTAAACTTGTAATGTTCAAAAATATAATGCCATGGTGTTAAATATTCTTGTAATCGAATATGCTTATGAGCGATGCAGAATATTTAACTCAACTTTTCAGATTCACCAAAAATTAATTAGTAATTCTACTCTTAATATTGAAGATACTGCAAAAGTATGTCAGTAAATAAATATATTAAATCAACAGAATCTCGTGTTTTATAACTGATAATAGCGGATTTACTAATTGATGAAATAAGCCTTATGATAACTGCTGTCAATGTATTTATTTTAGTTAATTTATTCGTTCATTATGTTACTCAAATAAAAGAGAAAAATAATATTTCTTTGTCATGACTCAAATATTTCTTTTACACCCTATTCTTGCAAAACAATGTGCAATTAATAAATTTACTAGTAATTTTAACTTCTAAACATGGAATGAGTCCATTCTAAATTAATTATAGGACTTTCAGTTAGAAGCAATATCATCATTTTTTTTAAAATCCAATCCGTAAACCATTATTAATTTGAATTTTGTCAAGAAATATTAAAATATCAGAGACTATAATTTTGTAAAATAAAACATAAAAAATTATAACATGTAAATTATTAAACTCATCAATATTGTCAAGAATTGAAGAAATAACATTAATATTTTTACTAAATGATTAAAATATAAAAATATGTAATAAAAATTATAGTTACATATTTAAAACTAGCTTTTTAAAAACTTACATTTTTGATTATTAGTTTTTTAAAAAGTCATAATTTTGTTTAGTAATTTAAAAATTATTTTACATATTTTCATAAAAGGTAAGTAGAGAGAAGATATTTTTCCCTATAAAAGATAGCACTACCTAAAATTTGCTAAAATGATTTAAATTTATTCTCCTTTCTATCATTTATCTTAATGCATAACTCCATATAAATCTCGAAATCAAAATACAAATTCAACACTTAGTATAAATGTAATAAAGTTCATTAGAAAAAAATTCAAATTAATATTTTCAATTAAATATATTAAAATTTCTTTTTGATTAAAATTTATCTTCTATGTATATAGTTTAAAGGTAAGAAAATATTTTGCCCTTCTCCGTAATCTATATTCATTTCAAAACATATTAAACAAAATCATAACTATAATTCATTTAAATATTCTTTAATCATTTTCTATAAATATGGAGTAAAAGTCATAATAAGAATACAATTAAATAATCGAACCAAAAATAATGAATACCATGAATACATTAATCAAATTGAAGCCTGTTACTAATATTTAACATCATTGGTGAAAAGGTAATTAATCTTGATAGTTTACTCAAAAATATAGACTTGTAATCTGTATTTAAATTGTTCTGAATTCCTTGCTTTTTTTTAATTTTCGTAAAAATAACTTTGCTACGTTAAACGCAAAGTTTGAAATACTATTTGTAATTACTATATACATATATATATATATATATATATATATATATATATATATATATATATATATATATATATATATATATATATATATATATATATATATATATATATATATATATATATATATATATATATATATATATATATATATATATATATATATATATATATATATATATATATATATATATATATATATATATATATATATATATATATATATATATATATATGTATATATATATACAGGGTGATCCAAAAGTCAGGACGAACTTTAAAAATGAATAATTCGAAAACGAATCACGATACAAAGATGCGGTTTGCACCAAACGGATAGAAAAGTAACCGGGTTTTGTGCGGCAATGAAAAAAATAGTTCTGTTGGCGACCAACAGATGGCGCTGTCGGATTTCTGATGTAGGATTATGCAAAGCAACAAACGATATAAAAAGAAGCAACTACTGCAGGTAATGGTAGTCGAAGCTGGTATGCATCGAAATGCTGTCCATAGTTGAGAAAGCCCTCTTAGTTAAACTGTTTTATAAGAATTCGGAAAGTGCCATTGCGAGCATATCGCTACATGAAGGGTATGCGAGATAGCAAAAGACCAATAACGTCTTCTGCATTGAACAAAATTGTGAAAAAATTTGAAGCTACAGGTTCTTTGGTGTCACGTCAAAGAAGTGGATGTCCCTCAACTGCAACTGCTGTTGCAACGACAGTGGAGCAGACGGTGCAAGCCATGTCGGTGGTTGCTGCACATGGGGAGTGCAGTGCTTGAGAAGTTTCGAGGGAGACAGGAGTGTCGAATGGAAGTGTCTGGAGAGCGCTGCGAGTAACTTTGCAACGGTATCCCTACAAGTTGCAACATAACCAAGAACTGAAACCTCCTGACTTCGACTCTCGCCGACATTTTGAGAATTTGGTCTTCAATAAGATGGAAGAGCAGCACGACTGGCTTCACACTGTTCTTTGGACAGATGAAGCAAATTTCACACTCTCTGGCGCAGTTAACACCCACAATTGTCGAGTGTGGACCACAGAAAATCCACATGCATTTGTTGAGATACCCTTGCAACAGCCTAAAGTGCAGTCTGGTGTGGCTTCACTGCTGATTACATAATTGGCCCATTTTTTTCGAGGTAGTCACACAGACAGGTTTCCAAACAGTTTATGTCACCGGTAAGCGATATCTAGCACTGTTACAGAACAGCATTATTCCTGAACTGCAAGCCCGACAGGCACTCCAAACAGTCAGCTTTATGCAAGATGGAGCACCACCTCATATTGCTCTGCATGTGCAACGCCTGCTACGCTCAACATTTGGGGAGGATCGTATTATCAGTCACTACTTTAATCACGCATGGCCTCCAAGTCACAGGGTGTGAGATCTCCCGATCTCACACCCTGTGACTTTTGGCTGTGGGGCTTCTTGAAGTCAAAAGTGTACAGCGACCAACCAGCATCGCTAGTGGCACTGAAAGATGCCATCCGCCAAAATGTGTCTGCCATAACGCAAGAAATGCTACTAAATGCTGTGAATGGTGTGGTGAATCGTATCACAGCTTTACTTCTGAATGATGGACAGCACATTGAACATTTACTGTAGTAGGTACTAATTAACTGTAATTAATCTAACTTCATTAATCATTGCTTCATTTGTAAATCATCTTTTGTTGCAATAAAATATAGCGCCATCTGTTGGTCGCCAACAGAACTATATTGTTTTTTCATTGCCACACAAAACCCGGTTTATTTTCCATTCGTTTGGTGCAAACCGCATCTTTGTATCGTGATTCGTTTTCGAATTATTCATTTTTAAAGTTCGTCCTGACTTTTGGATCACCCGGTATATATATATATATATATATATATATATATATATATATATATATATATATATATATATATATATATATATATATATATATATATATATATATATATATATATATATATATATATATATATATATATATATATATATATATATATATATATATATATATATATGTATGTATATATTGTACCTGTTTTATCTATGTTATCTTTCACCTTTAATATTCATCAAAAGTTACGACTCCTAAAAACTTGAGAGCACCCTTTTAAAATTTTGTATTATTTGGAAGATCAAATTAGAGAAATTGTAGCTTCTTCAACATAAAACGGTAAATTTCTTTTGAATTCGAATTTAACGAAAACTATTCTGGTCAAAGAATAGAGATAACTAAATTAAGAAACTTTTAAAGTGGATTGAAAAAGTCTGACTTCTGGGATATTACATTACATTAGATAAGGCTTCTATATACCGCTATAATTGGTCCCATGTGGGTAGGTCTTTTAAGAAAAAAATAAACTTTTGTATATAGTTCCAAAAATCTTACCTAAAGGAAGCATTATGGTCCGCTAAAGATATTCTGACTACTTTAATCTCTACATAATTTTGGCATTTCTAATCTATCTCTTTATATTATCTTAAATATATTGTATTTAAAACAGAAAATTAGTTTTCCTAAATTTTAAAAGTATTATCCTAATGTTATATTTATGTTACTAAAATGTCGGCATAATTAATGATTTTATTAATCACATTTTATTCATTATTATTATTAAAAACCTTCATAAAAATTGCTAATGAATTCCATTTTTAATTAGTCAAATATTAATTTACATCTGCTGAAAAATGCAAAATTTATTATTGTTATTGTGTTTTTCAAATAAAAATATTGTTTCAAAATGTAATGTTATAATTTTTTATGTCAGAATATAATATTCTTCATCCGTCATAACTACGCAATTGCTTATTATATACGGTTAAGTAAGTTCTTTAATTTAATTCAGTTTTATATTATTATATTAATTTATTCATATAATGTATACATAAGCCCTTTTTACTGTGAAATTCACATAAATGTATCTGAGATAAACTTTCTTCTATATTTAATGAATATTTATGTTGAAAAATCTTCATGTTTCAACTATGATAAAAATATCATAATTTTACATTATCAGTTTACATCTTATATAGATTGAACTGTAATTATGAATTGCTTTTACGCTTTGAAGATTGTTTGGATAAAATATACTCTCTGACTTTTTATTATATCCTCATAAATCAAAAATTTTGTGCTACGGATTTACTAAACAGAAATATAATGCACTGCATTTAAGAATTTATAATTTTTCACTATTATTTATGGAGTATGATTTATGAAACCTTTAATAAGTCTATCTATAATCACGTTACTCATAAAAGTGACACTGAAAAATGTGGATTAAATGCTAATACCAGCCTTTTTTGGTTTACTTAAATACTTATTTTACCGTATTTGGAAGAATAAAAATTGATGATTTTACATTGAATATACTTTTACAATAAATATCCTATTTCAATGAATATCCTATGACATCTATTGAATTTCAAAAATGGAATTTATTTTAGTTCATGAAAATCATAATATTTGTACTGAACAAAGCTTCGACATAAAATCTATGTAATGATTTTTATTTCCTTCGCAGACATACATTTTAATTTAATTCTAATTTCAGTCTTGAATGCAGTATTTAAGCATAAATCATTTCACTTCAAATATTTAAAAAATAGAATTAATATCAATAATTACATATTATCAATATTTTCATTTACCAAAGGACAAAAGATGCTTTAATTAAAGACGTTCGTTTTTTGTCATTGCACTCCTTACCTAAGATGTTTCATTTTCAATTATCTTATTGCAAAATTTTTAACCTAACCATTGGGTGTTACTTTAAGCCCCAGAGAAATAAATTTACGAAAACATTTACCTAAAATCTCACTTTTATTATGTATTTGTATTTTTTCTCATAGAATATTTTTATTTAATACTTTTTAACTATTTTTAAAAATAATTATTTGTGCTAATATTCAAAAATAAGTAGCTAAATGAAGATATTGTTTTGTCATAAAGTTTCACAGAGCAAAATTTTAGTAAGGTCCATTTGAATTTGGGTTGAGTTGTTAAAAATATTTAATATTTATTTCCCTATAACTTTTGGTGTGTCTAATAAGTTTTCTTCCCTTATGCGTTTACAGTGATAGTGATAAGCAAAAGTTTTGCAAGCGTTATGTTATATAATAAATAGGTCATGGATTTGTGTATAAAACAATAAATAAAATATAAAAAAACAGAAATTAACACCTGACAAATCATAAATTCTAACATTATTTTTTTTTTGATTTTTACATTTTAAACAGCAAAATACTGGAAGTTTGATATCCTGTCCTTCATTCAAATTTATTTAAAATGTTCATAATTTTTATGCTATTAGGAAAATAAAATTAAAATTGTTTCATATGTTTTTATTTCTTAAAATTGTGTCTAACATCAAGTAATTATAGAAAAGGAATTAGTTCTTATTTTAAAATTTGTAGTATAAATAATAAAAGTCTTTACTTTTTTTCTTATTCTAATATTAGAAATATAAATCTTAGTTATAGCGATTAATATTTTGTATATGGTTTTATTGCTTATTGTAAAAATGGTTATTATCATTCATTCATTAATGCAGCTAAAATAAAACTGTTTTTAACAATAGTATTTTATGTTCAAGTATTTTCCTATTATAAATATATAATATATATATTTTAAATTATATCACTGTTATTTATACATAATAAAGAATTGGGAATTATTGAATATGTATAATGTTATCTTCCTGTATAACATATTCTGATCAAAGAAGTATATAAAGATCTGTTTTTATCTGGGTTTAAATCCAAATGTTTGCAAATTTTTGTCATTATAGATTAAGCAAGATAAAAATGTTCTACTAGATTCCGAAAAAAAAATCCTACACTGGAGTAAAACTGTCCGAACAGTTTCGAAGTAGAAAAAGATAAGAAAGGACATGTAAAGCTTGTGTAAAAAAGAGCAGCTTTCTATATTCTTTTTATCTTTCAAATGTCAACGGATTATTTTTAAACCCTTATAACAGTTTTCTTTCGTCACGTTTGTAGCTGAGAGGAACACGCTTAGCAAAAATGTCAGAAGGAATTTGTTGACAATGATGAGATCTAGAATTTTGTCGATGCATTATTCAAAAGTTTATGTCTCCTACAGATGATGACTTCAATTGGTAAGAATACACTTGGGATTTTGTCTGTTTTCATGTCTATATCTTTATAAAAATTGCAGTCTTTTAGAAACATAAATAAAAAGATTAAATTTTTGAATTGTTTAGACATACACTTGAGGAGGAGAAGGAAAACGAGTGATATAAGTTTTCTTTAAAAATTTACAAATAATCATTTGTTTAAAGAAACCCATTATTAATGAATATACTGAAATAATACTGTAATATTTTAATAATCTAATGATGAAAATATAAATTGCCTGAATATAAAATTAGACCCTGCTCATAATTTTATTTTATTCATTCTCAATCATTCTTTTTCTTATAGTTTTTCAATGCTTGTATTTCCATAACTGCCTTGAAAATGTTTGTTGATGAGTTTACACTTCATCTGACGTTAATTTCTCATGCATCAGGTTGACTTGAAAAAATTTATAAGTCAAATCTAATACTTTTAATAATTTCACTTCATAGCAAATGTTTGACCATGTATTATTTAGAATAAAAAGTGCTACCAAAGTCCAATAAAAATTAGTTTGACTAAAAGCGTAAATAGCAAAAATAGAAAAATTGAAATTTTAAATTTATAAAAAGTTTAAATTTATTCGATTAAATTTTACTATTTATCTCGAACATTGCAATAAACATAATCTTCTAGCATTTTTGAGCATTTCAATTTTTAAACAAAATTAAATACCTTATGCTGGAAAATAGTTTTATATATGATTCAAATAATCGAATATATATAAAGATGGAAATTGCATTTAGAAAATTTATAAACTGCATGTTTGCTTTTCACTTTGAAATCGAACCCCTGCTCTGTAAAATTGTTAAAAGTAAAATAAATATTTTCAAAATAGTTTAAAACTGGACAAATGTTTACACTAATTACACTAATTTTGCATGACATTTCCTTACAATTTAATGTCATTAATTTTAATGGATATTTGTAGAGCATAAAGTTGGTTTTGCTCTACATAACAATACAATAATACGAATACCGTTATAAAATATATACTCTTTTATTAAAATCTATTTATTCTCTAAATATTGATAAACATTGTTGTCGTTGTCTTATCCAGTAAAATTGTGCAATGGAATCAAATTGATCCTAATGTGTCCAAGACAGCTCTGGCCACACTTCCGAAGAATAGAGGCATTGGTGTGAAGGATATTTGTTCTTCGAAATGGTTCTAACATTTAGCAAACAAATTACATGAAGAAAAACTTTGTAAACAATGTCTAAAATATTATTTTACTATAATTTTTTGTAAAATATATGAATTTATTCTCGCTATTGTTCAAATTAGATGAAAAATAACAATCCAATTAAAAAAATAACTGTTTATTTGAAAATTTTAGAAAATTCTTTACTTATCAAACTGTGGGCTTGAAGACGTGGTTTATTAAGGAGTTGCCCTAGTTATCTCGGCGATGCTCGAAACAAGTGATTTTGAATTTCGACTCAAAACAGGAAATCCAATGTGCTCACTAACAATGGTTGGGGCATGTTAATTATACCAAGGTCTTATATCTTGGTCACAATGTACTTTGTAATAAAATAAACCTCTAGAATTTCCATAATAACTCTGTGGATCTGCAGTTTGGTCTCTACTTTTACGTTAAAACTCACTCTTTTTCAAGGGGTCAAGATGGCACATTCCCTAGGTGTTTTCTATATAAATGTACCACCATTTACGACACTTGTAGCGCTAAAGGGAGAAAATATTTGTTGTCAAAGTTTGGAAAAATAAATTTATAAAAGAACTAATAAATGTTGATGTTTATTACTTATATTTCTGTGTTTTGCACCGAACTTAGAGATACTTTATGGCGATATTTTCTCAACTAAATACATTAATCTTATAAATATTGAAGTTTAAAAATGTTTATGTATAAATGAAATAAATTGATTTTTAGGTTTCTGTTACGAAGAAAATTAGAAAGATTGCTATATTGCAAATTAAAACTATGCATAAAAAATTATTATTTCATTTTGCATATAATATTTTAAATAAAAAATTTATATTCAATTTGACCCGTCATTACTTTTGTATATAATATTACCATTCACTTAACATTGTAAATTCATATTTTTTTATTTGGGAAAACAAAAATATCTCCCTGTGCACAAAGGAATACCACACAGGGCCTGAAGGTACAACAAATGTACTACAAAACAAATCCAAATAAATCATGAATGAAAAAAAATAATAAAAGAAGTCAGAGAGAAAAAAAGAGATGTGGAAATGAAAAAGGAATTAGATAACAGCACGGATAAATTTTATAAATTCTTCAAAATTTTCCATCTTAACTAGGACCATCATAATCGGGAGCCACCTGTTATTTAAGTCTTTACAAAGCTCGTTCCTTTCGTCTGAAACAGATGGGCATTCAAGAAGAATGTGAGAAGGGTTGTTACTCCCGGAGTTGCACTTGCACACCTTTCTATTTTTAATGTGGAAACGGTGAAGGTAACTATTGAATTTCCCATGTCCAGTGAGGAACTGCGTAATTTTAAAGTCAGTGAAAAACCAGTAGTTCTTAATTCTGCATTGAACTGAAGGGAAAAAATATTTGGTCCACTTACAATTAGGAGAGGAAATGAAACCTGAGTTCCATTCTGTGATAATCTTCTTTTTGGTAGTGGTTTTGAAAAAAGACTTGGTTAAGCTGGTATTAAGTTTATTTGGAAGTGAAAGAAAATATTTGGCCAGGAAATCCGCTCTTTCATTTCCATACACACCACTATGACCCTTGACATGGGAGAAAGTGAATATTTTTGGAGGAAATGTTTTTTATATCACACATATTAATTGAAGTCTGGACTTCTACAATAAGTTTTTCAAAACTATTTACATCTTGAAGAGCCAGTAGGGATGACATCGAGTCACTGAAAATTAAAAAGTTTTGAAAAGGCTTTTTTATGGCATCTTTAACAGCAAGATTAATGCAGAGTAATTCCGCTTGGAAAATAGAACTTTAATCACCAATGCGGTATACCTGATGACTCATTTCAAAACCATTCTGAAAGCATGCGTATGCAAGACCTACTTTTACGTTAATTTTACTTCCATTTGTAAAGTAAATTAGATCATAGTCTTCTTCCCTAACGCTATCAAATGCAGCAAGAGGAGCAGGAGATCTTGTATATGGATGAGGTAGGGAAGAAAAGTCCAAATCACCATCAAGATGGTTAGAAAAAGAGACTTGAGCATAACGATAAGCCTCAGTTTGATGAAGTATCACAACATCAAGAGGTGGAAGACCAGAGAGAATGAAAAGAGCATCATAACTGATTGTTCTATACCCTCTAACAATTCTCAAGGGCAGCTTTCTTTGTATTTTCCTGATAAGTTTACGGTTTATTTTTTTCCTCAAACTGTCTCTCCATATTCGCGATGCATAAAGAATAACGGAAACAATGCCTTGTTTATAAATCAATTTTGAAACTACGAATTTAATACCGTAACTCTGTTATTGCAAATTCTATACAATGTATTAGTAAGAATGTTAATCTTAGCTAAAATGTATTTTAAATGTTCCTTCCAGTGAAGTTTACTATCGACAACAACGCCCGGATATTTAATTTTATCAACAACTTCCAGATATAGATAAATTATACTCAACAGAAAACCAAACTTCATCGAAATTTTTTCTCGTAATAAATAGTTTTTAATATAAGTAATAAATGAAATATTCTCAGACTTAAATTGCACATATCATTCATTTAGACAAGCTGCTGAAATGTAAAGCATACATATCAGACATTTAATTGCCCGCAAATTAATTAATCATATGTTTAATATCTTTTATTTTTATGTAAAATTAAACTTAAATTAGCATTTAAAAAAGTCCATCAAATATTTCTATAATAGATGGAAAATTTCTTAATCCTTTTCATTCATTTTAAAATTTGCAATTTTTATTAGGACCCTTAAACACATTTGCATAATTTTACAAGACTTTCTTGTTCTGTGCCTACCAGATTCCCCAAAAGAGTAAAATGCACATTTACTATTATTATATATTATCTATTATTAACAAAATTAGTTTGTTAATCTGAATTTATAATTAAAAATATGTAATTTCATACCTAATTTCAATTACTTTACCTAATTTCGTCGAAGTTATAAAAATGTATTAAACTTGCACAATGTATTAAAATTTAAATTTTTAATTATACAAATCTAAACGGTGAACTGTTTTAATAACAAAATACACCATAAACTAGTTAGAAAACTCTTCCCTTTGAAGACAAAGTTCAAATATTTTACAAGATGATTAGACATTGCTATTAAACAAAATTATTTCTGCAAAACTTTTAGCTGATGGAGGCTCATTTAATATGAAGCACATTTATTTTAAGTTTTAAATATGAAATAATTTTCAATTTTTCAAATAAAACGTGTGGAATTTTATTTCCTGGTGAAAATACTTTATATTCGTGAGAATCTAGCATAGTATAAAGAAATAAATATGAGAAAGTTGAAGGAAACTCCGTGGAGTCGGTGTAACAGTTTCATCCATCTAAAACTGTCAAAAGAAGGAGAAGTTTTCGTTCAACGTTTTTTTTTTTTTTTTACTTTCGTGAGGCACTTTTCTTTTTCTTTCTTCTAATGTTTGTGGCACCATGTTCTTTGTCTTAAGTTTTTTAAGGTCGAGGCATTGATTCCCAGATGTTTGGGGCAGCGCTGTCTCACATTAATTTCATAGAGTTGTTTATACGAAGAAAAAACACACATATTTATGACTAACTATTCCTCTTAAAAGAGGTTATTACATGATTTATTTACTTACCTAAAGCAAGATTAAACTGGACACAAATATCACTCAATATTGTTCCAGTAAAAAATGTTTTTATAAAATTTGAGACATTAAATGCAGAAAAACGCATTTTTCATTAAATATATTTTGAATTTAAAGTTCATTTGCTACCAGTAAATATTAACAATTATTTAAGTAATAAACACTCTACACACAAATTTAGATGTAAATTTTTATAAATTAATTTTTTTTTCAATTTATTTCAGTGGCTAACAATAATATTTATTAAAATAAGAAATATTACATAATAGATTATTATACAATATTATTTTCAGTTAACATAAAATTTCCCACCCCAAAATATATTTTCCAAATTTGTAAAATTAGATATTCAATTAAAAATATTCATCTTGTATAAATAAGGAATAACGAACATCATTTTTAGTTGTAATGATGAGGAAATGTCTTGACGATGGCTATCGCATACGCCATATTCTCTAGTTTAATGTTGTAAAATTTTTTGAGTTTTAATCTTTTACAATTGTCTAACACGAATTGCTTCAGGAAATTTATTATATTCACTTCCCGAAATTGAAAATGCAACACCAAGAAGATAGAAAGTGATGCATATTTCAGGGTAGACGACCCGTACAGAGTTTTGCAAATGATGTAAAATACGTATTTCCCCAGCACGCGTAGGATACAAGGTGAAAAATTGGCAGAGTGGGCCATATTTACGTCATTTTTACTGCTTGCAAAATAATCTTTGGAAGTTTATTCTTGTCAAAAAGGACTCTTATAATTGCAAAGGTCAAGCTATCATCGAAAAAGTCGGTTCCAGCAGACAGACGAGTTTGCGAGGGGATTGATGATCGGACCGAGATGAGCAGGTGGGTCCTCATGGCAAACTGCAGCTTATAGACAGCTGAACGCGTCAACAGTGTTCTGGCTGCCGCGAAGATGGTTGAAATAAGGAATTTAAGAACATTTGCGGGATACCAGTGCAACCAGATCAATGCGTCCAAGGGAAGGTGGCAACGGCCCTTCAAGCATATTTACCGAAATTCTGGAGCACGTGCAAGACACCCTAGGTGCTCGATTGGTTGCTAGTGGCCTGTGCTCATGACGGCAGTTAAGAAGACTGCCATTGACCCACAGCATAGACGCCAGCATTTGGAATGGTGCTCGATTAGATGACGGAGTCACACAAGATCATATTCTCAGATGAGTCACGCCTTTGCTTGTTTAGTAATAATCACGAAGCACGAGTATGACGTCGTCGTAGAGATAGGTCAGGTCCAATCATACAATAATTGTGGAACGCCACACCACGTGACAACGTGGCATCATGGTTTGGGTGCTATTGCGTACGATTCGAAGTCACCTTTAGTTCGCATTCTTGGCACTATCAAAGCTAAAAGATATATCGGTGATGTGCTCAAGCCTGTGACACACTTTTACCTGCAGGGGAATGCCGAATGACCTTCATCCGCAGTGTAACGCCGGTCGCACGTTGCTCGCACCTACTAACAAGCCCAGGAAGTCGTAAATCTGCTTCACTGGCCACTGTGACCACCATATCTCTCATTAATTTAACACGTTTGGTGCCTAATTGGACGACACCCTTTACAGGCTCAACCACTACCTTCTTCAGAGAGATATTCCTCAGGATGTTATCCGTACTCTCTTTGAATCTGCGCCTAGATAAGTTGCTTCATGTATTGCAGTCCAAGCTAGTTCTTCAACCACCTCTCTCGACTCGATTTTATCTCTATATTATGCATATCATTTCAAACTACAGATCACTTATTGTTCATTGCTGTTTTTCTCTGTTTGCCGAGTTTCGTCATTTTTACAAACTCATTACTGTTGCTTTTTCAATGTCGGGCTGTGTATATTAGAGGGAAATCTTGGATATTAAACTTGGGTTTGCTATTCATTGTTGTAAAAGTTAATAATAAGAATTACATTTTATGTAAATCTTTTAAAATTTTACAATACAAATTAATATATTTTACGTATCTTGATGGGTGAACAATTTTGGCAATTAGAATATCAGAAACTTCAAATTTTATATTTAATATAAGTGATCTTTATCATCAATATTGAAAAAGAATAATATAGTTTATGGTAACAACTCTATTGGCCCTATTCAAAACTATGTAGAACCAAATATGGCAATCGGAGTTTTTGGAACTACGGTTTTTATTTTATGTGTATCAGGAGGAAACGATTTTTAAAATGAAAATTGCTAAGCACACATTTAATTATTATGTAGCAACAGTTTTATATGATGCTATAAATACAGGGTGATTATAAAAAAACTTTGCCAACATCTGCACTTCTAGCGTCCATTCTATTTAACCGCTCAAGATGATATTTCAAATATAGTTCTTTTGAGATATGCGCTCGAGATTCTGTGAATGGCAACACAGTGGTCCTCGCGGTTACAGTTATAGTGACAGAAACTCGAAATTTTCGAATGGCAACGCCTACATTTTACCATCGCAAAATGTTCAGCACATGCGAAAACCCTAAATAGCGTTGAAACGGTACCGATATGTCCGAAAACCGACGTGTTATACACATACAAACAGTTCTTCAAGGCGCACGGAGGAATAATGCATACGACAGAGACAAGACACTGCTCAATGATGAGAACACATAGAGAAAAAAATCTTTATTAACTTCAAACATTTTCCACATGAGTACCATCACAGGCAATTATGCATTGCATGCGGGAGACGGTGGACAATGTCGCTGCACGCAACATGGCACGAGGGATGTTTCCAATCTCACGCCGTATAGAATCCTTTAAGTCCGACAATGTTTGAGGATTGCACAGATAAACTCTGGATTTGAGATAGCCCCAAAACCAGAAATCCATAGGCTTCAGATCTGGGGATCGCGCAGGCCACGGAAAAGGATAATAGCGTGAGATGATGCGATCACCAAAATGCTGATCCAGGAGCCTTTTAACTGACCTCGCTATATGTGGAGCTGCGCCATCTTGCATCCAAACAATGTCATTGAGTGCATTCAGCCGACGCAACTCCGGTAAGACATAATTTTTCAGCATGGCTGCATACCGAGGGCCCGTTACAGAACATGTTGCAGGGCCAGTCGGGGTCGTTTCCTCAAAGAAGAACGGGCCCAGAACAAATGTAGTTGTAATGCCGCACCACGCAGTCACTTTGGCGTCAAATAATGGTACTGGTGCCACAGCATGAGGATTCGTCTCTCCCCAGTGCACACAATTCTTTGTGTTAATGCTGCCATTTAAGGTGAAATGCGCCTCGTCCGTCCATAGTATGCGAAGTGGCCAGTCGTTATCCGCATCATATCGTAACAAAAATGCATTTGCGAAGTCCAGACGTTGTTGTGGGTCACCCGGCTCCAACATCTGGACGCGCTGGAACCGATAGGGAAACATGTGAAGTACCAAGCGCAAGAGCTTGCGGACCGTTGAGTTCGGAATATCCAACACGCGCGCTATGCCTCTTGCGGTTTCTGTGTGTCCTGCAATCACTGTATGGTGCACTTCCATGACAACGTCCTCAGAAACAGTTGGCCGTCCGGAGCGCTGTTTGTCACAGGTGCAGCCTGTATCTTCGAATTTCCGCACTAAATCACGCAGAGCTTGCAGAGTACATGGGCCGCGTCGTTGTCGATGATTGCGGCGATACACACGCAAGGCTTCCGCAGCGTTCATCCCATTTTGGTAATAGAGTTTGATCAATTCACCGCGAACTTTCATAGGAAGACTCTTATCGTTGGCATGTGCGAGTTCCCGAATGACGACTTCGCATACCCGCTTGGTATTTTATAGGTTTCCTACGCTGAATATCTGGCGACCGGCGTTCTGTGATTGGTTTCTTGACTCTGTCACATGCAAATTTATTGCGTGCGCCCTGATCGTGTTTTATTGGCCGGTTTTCAGAACTCTTTTTTGTGTTTGCAGAACACGTCCGTTTTTAGACATATCCGTACCGTTTCAACGCTATTTAGGGTTTTCGCATGTGCTGAACATTTTGCGATGGTAAAAAGTAGACGTTGCCATTCGAAAATTTCGAGTTTCTGTCACTATAACTGTAACCGCGGGGGCCACTGTGTTGCCACTCACAGAATCTCGAGCGCATATCTCAAAAGAACTATATTTGAAATATCATCTTGATCGGTTAAATAGAATGGACGCTAGAAGTGCAGATGTTGGCAAAGTTTTTTTATAATCACCCTGTATATTTTTATTCTAATCTATTTTTTAATTCTAATAAGCCTGCATTCTTCAGTAACTGAGAAAAATATATCTACGGATAAATACAACAATATAAATGATACTTGACAGAACTTTTTATATAGATAAAATTATATATGTCGGCTTATTATCGTATATCTAAATTTAAAGTAATTCATTAAAACTTTAGATAAGACTATATTAATTTGAAATCTATAACATATCTGGAGCCAGAAATCCACATATTAAACGGTGGCAACAAATTTGTGTCTTTTATACCAGTCTGTGATATATGCACGAAAAACATTAAAAGATTTTAGCTGAAATTCAGAGTCTAAAATATTGTACTGAAATACATTAATTCAACTAAATGAATATTTTATGATGTTATATATGTATGACGGAATAATCGATGGTATAAACATTAGTGATTGCCTGACTTTTAATTTTATTAAGATGACATAATATAAGTCTATAAATAATTTTATTGATAGTTATAGACAGAAATTCCTAACTATTTACTCATTATTAATATAATGGTTTTGGCAATTAATGATTATATTCTTGCAATATTTGGACCCACAAAGGCACACATGTTTTAAATAATTGAAAAGTTATATAACTACACTTCATTTAAAAATTAAGATCTGAATGGGAGAAATTTACGCTTTATATTTATAATTTTATACTTTGTATATGATTGAGATTTTTATTACATACATTATATTATCTTTAGATATCACTTTTTTAAAGTAGCATCTTAAAGCTTCCTTCAAAATTTGAAAGTTCTAGAGAAGTCATTATTAAATTGACATTTACATAAATCATTTATTTATTGAATATTAAATAAATAGAAATATAAGAATTGTTTAATTAAATGTATTTTCCCATAATAATAAGTAGCAGGACACACTTAAAATTTATGAATAAAAATAAATAAACAATACTATTCTTTTTTCTTAATAAAATTCATTTTTCTTTTATTATTTATAGTGTATTATTCTTCCAATATAATAATATTTTAATTGTTGAAAATAATATTTTACCACCCACACACACAATGGCTTTAAAAATTAACACTGAAAAATATTATAATTTAATTTCTGAAAATTTATGAACATACTTTTCCCAAAATAAATATATATATATATATATATATATATATATATATATATATATATATATATATATATAAATAATTCCAAACAAATAAATAGTGAAATTTTATTCGGAGAATTTTGATTATATTTCTAAGCTTACAAGCAATGTTTGTTAATCATTTTTGTAGCCTTAAGGAATGAAAACATATTTTCCTGTTTCAATTCATATCAATATCATTTTAGATTTCCAATATTTCAATGGATTCATTTTTAAAAAATAAGTTTTTAACATTTCGATAAGTGTAGCTCTTGTGACGATTTTGAAATTGAAAACACGTCTCCCAGCGCCAAGCATCGAAAAGAATAGACGATATTTCAGCCCCTAGAGCATCAAACGGCGGCAAATTTTCAATCCAGGAAATAAATAGATAAATCATTGTCGACCTCAGGTGCGAGACGAATAGTACAAAAGAGATTTGGGGATTTCTCGAAGAACATCTGGTCCCTCGCAAAGTGATTTTTTATGCTTTTCGGTCACTTTGGGGCATTGGCTGAACATGCCCACAATAATACCATCCATCAACTTTAAGAGAGAAAGAAAAGGTAGGAAAAGTTTCGCGTCCTACTCATTGCTTAGTTGGCAAATAGCCATTTCTCCAAAATTCTTACCATAATAGTTTTGACCTTTTTTGTAAAATCTTAAATTTAAGTATTTATTTTTAAATGTAAGTGTGGTGCTTGGTACATATGCATGTGAGTATTTATTTGCGTGTGTATACTTAAGGATGTTCGTATGTAAAAATAAAATTCGAAAACTAATATGCAAATTGTTTTCCAGTTTTCATTTATTCCCGTAGATGTACTAAAATAATTAATTTAATGAGAATATACACACAAAATTATCAACAATGTTATAGAAATGATATACAATATATATGCGTTTTAAATTAATTATAATCTACATATTAAATTGTTTCTCTTAAAAAATAGGTTTCAAAGTGTAAATTTTGAAATAATTAAATACTCATGAAAGAGGCAAAAATAAAATCATATCAAAAGCAATTTATTAGGAACATCAGATAAAATAAATTCGCGTTTCAAAATATTTGACTTTATATAATTTTTTTTTACTTACTTTTGTAGAACGCTAAATTTAAATATCTTCAGAAATTTTGAATTTTGTTTAAAGTTAATAATTTTTTTGTAAAATTAATTAACAATAAATAAATTAAAGAAAACTGGAAATGATTCAAATGCTCGATTCAATAATTAGAAGATAAATTTTTAAATTTTACATTTAATTATATTTAAAAAATCTTATGTCATTTGTAAATTAAAAATGCTATGCTCCATATTTACAACATCAAGAAACCTTCCTCAATCGTTCGTATAATATATTGATTTAAATATGAATTCATCAATATATAAGTTCTATTGCGATAACTTCTGCCCTTTATTTTTTGATATATATATATATATATATATATATATATATATATATATATATATATATATATATATATATATATATATATATATATATATATTTTTTTCTTTACCCTATTTTATATTTCAAGATATTAAGCCACAAGTCCGGAGATATATTCTTTACTTATGAAACAATAGTGTCTCCAATTAAGCAAAACAGACAAAATTATTTAGTATAATACATCTTCACCTCTGAGTAAATAGGTACATATGTCGATAACTACAACTAAAGTCAATCTTCCCCATTAAGTAACATAGTCGTATATATACGTATATGGCCTTACAGCATAACACCCAGCATATACGAACTGCTTGCATCGCTTAAAATTGCAAATACTGCAGTAATCTATTATTTTTTAATAGAAAAGCTAGAGAAATAGAATTTGCTATATATACAGGGTGTCCCAAAAGGTCATGTCCAAACTGCACACATGGTTGTGTCAGGTCATGAGGAAGCAGAATTACATAGGAAAAAGGGGTCGGAAACTCGATCGTGACCGTCACGCAAAGAAAAGATAGCAAACGGTGTAAAAAAATCTTTCTTTTGCAACTAAACAGTACGAAATGGAAATCAAAAATGCTACAGCTCATAGTAAGTGCTCAAAATTTCCCCCATCAGCTGCGATGCATGCTTCACATTGGCGCCGCATGGAATCGCTAACTAGTTCGAATTTGCGAGGAGTTTCCTGGCCACGTGCCGTCACTTAAACGATATGTGCCATGAGGCCCATGTCCGATGGAACGGGTGTCTCGTACACCACAGACTTCAGGTGTCCCCAGAGGTAGAAATAGGGGGTTATGTCCGGGATCACGGTGGCCATGGTACAGAGCCGCTTCTGCCAATCTAGCGATTTGGGTACGTCAAGTCCAGGAACTGCCGTACATTCTCATGGAAATGTGCGGGTCGATGTGGTTGCTGATTCTGAACGATCTTGCCTCCTGCAATCGACGATGTAATTGTGTGAGCATCTATGGTCGGCTACTCGTCGGTTCAGGATACATGCGTTCCGCTGCTCGTCTATTGTCATCTGCAGCGCCATACACGTAATGCATGTCTGCCAATTCTGCATGGCTGTACTGGTTCATCCTTTCTCTGCCACGTCTGAGCTTTGAATGATCCGACTGCTCGAGCTTATCGCCCTCTAGCGGATTATGATCACGTTTCCGACCCCCCTTTTCTATGTCATTCTGCTTCCTCATGACCTGACACAACCATGTGCGCCGTTTGGACAAGATCTTTTGGGACACCCTGTATATATTCAGGTACATATGTTCAGGAGATAGAGAATATGCATAATAGTTTAAACATATTTCGAATCATAATTTTATTAAGTCATCTAAATTTACTTTTGATGTCAATTTAAGAATCTTAGCTTTAGGCTAACTAATTACATTATTTCTGGTTTTCCTTTCATTAAACCACAGAAAAAACACACTAAAGCACTTAATATATTTATATTCTAAATAATTCGTGATAAATAATCTGTAACATATTTTAATTAAATTTATTTATGAATCTCATATCTATTGATTGATATTAATTATTTTATTTATATTTCTTATGAATGAAATTAAAAGTATGAACATTTTATACATTTCTCTAAAATCTAAAAACTGTTAAAAGGAAGCAACGCAAAGATACTTTAAATATTAACATTACTAGTTTTTTAATTGAAATTTATGTTGTTACTTTTTAGTAATGATACATACGAGTATGTTCCGGTTCTAAATTCAGTTAGACAACACTGGAACAAAAAGTTTAAGCAACAAATATATAACCATTAAACTGCTGAAAGTGATTATTGAGAGCTGTGAGAATTGTGTTGGATGTTTCTTGATGAAGCCTTGTAGCATGATCACATCATCCACGTAACATTGGGCAACTGAAGATGGTGGGTATTAAAAAATGGGAAACCTTACTTTAAGAGTGTTGGACAGTCCTGTGCTGAGTATGGAATGATGGTGCAAAGCAACTATTGTAATAAGGGAAAAACATAATCTATGCCAGAAACAATGTACAGCAATATGCTGAGTTTAATAAAATCGTTTTGGTTTGATTCAATACTCAGGCTTTGGATTAATTTTTGAGCAATTAAAATTTTTCCTGGTTCGAATGAAAAATACATTTTATTTTTGATTTTCATGTTTCTTAGGAGATTTCTCATAAAAGTATATCAAAGAAATCTGATTTTAGGTATTCCCCAACAGTGTTGTTTATGATTCAACATTTATAAATTTAATGATAGTTTGAACAAAAATTTTTACAGCATTGAATGATTCCCTAATATTAATTAAGAAAAATCTGATTTGGCACTAAAGACATCATTCGATAATTTTGTTTCATTTAAAATTGTATTAAATAATAAAAACATTTTACTCCTTACTGAATGATTTGATTTCCCAGTAGTATTGGCGATAATAATTACGAGAAAATTGTATAAATGTGTTGGTAAATTAAAATAAAAATATTTTTATTTACTTTAATAACACAAAATGCTTGAAAGTGAGGTAATCATGAATATATATATATATATATATATATATATATATATATATATATATATATATATATATATATATATATATATATATATATATATATATATATATATATATATATATATATATATATATATATATATATATATATATAGAGGGAGAGAGAGAATTTTTGACATTACCGTTGAATCTCACAAGGAATGTTTCTGCATATTTAATCCAACATTCTGGCATAGAAAATATTATCCTTGGAGGATTTATATATATCTCAGTATGTGTAACAGTATAAATTATCTAATGGGTCGTTGTGAAGTATTGAAATCTTAGATTTAATTATTTATTCGTTATATCACAGGGTTATCATTCCATCAATGCTTCTCTTTCAATATTCTTGTGCAATAACTTTTTGAAGAATGAATTATATTTCAAAAATGATATATTTTGCTGAATTTAATCCAATTAGAAAGTGTATTTTAGTTAAATGATTTTAAATTATTTGAAGATTATGACTTTCTACTCAAAAGTAATTACATAACTATTAAGTTTAATCTAAATGTTAATAACATTTTGTGGAGAAGTAAGAGTGCACGTCTGGTTTGGCAAGTTCAGCTTTTGAAAGTATCATATATCAGATGTTTCTACTAATAAATGATTGAAACATAATATACTTTACATGAAACAATTATTAACAATGTTTTGGTTTTAAAAAATTAATGATTTTAAAATAATATAGATTTTTATGATATTCATTATTTAATTTCTAATTATAAGAATTACTAATCAAGTCCTTAATAACTTTCATGAAATTACAATTTTGAAACAAATGGAAATAAAAAGATAATTCAAGTATATCTCTTATTTATTGATTAACTACAGAATCCCTAATATGTATAATCAAAATATTATAATATAAAGACTTTTATTTAATGCTATTATTTTATAATGTTACACTAAGTTTTTTATATAATAATAAAAAAAATAACTTATTAAGCATAAAAATTCAAAGTGTCATCTAATAAGTAAAACTTATTAGATTATACTTTGAATAATCTAATAAGTTTGAAGAACAAGTTAAACTTGTGCTTTAATATATGATTTTCACATCAGAAAATTATTATTTGTGTGATAATTAATTTATTTAATTGATCATGAATTTCACTTTGGAAACTGGTCAAAATTTCTTATATAAATAATTAATTTAAAATAATGCATTAATTCTAGCTCAGAATTTATCTGCAAAATGTTTAGTAATTATTTATGAAATTTTAATACATGTTTCAGTAATATTAAATATTATTTGCAGCACTTATTATATGCAGTACTTAATGAATAGGTATCATTTTGATCTTCTTTTAAACATATAATGTACTTTTAAATATATAATGCATATAGTGTTTAATATACTCACTGAAGTCATTTTCCGCACATTTAACTGCTAGGTTTACTGCTGTATTCATAAAAACAGAATCTAATTATACTAAAGATGCAATGCACTATTGAATAAAATCCTATAGGAAGTCCTCTGCCTGAAACTCTTGATATAACAATCATACCATGAAATCGGAACGAGCAAGGTGAGAAAGTGTCTTACAAAGCTGTAGAGCATCATCGATTTCGTAAAAAGTATTTTAAGAACATTAATCCAAAGAATGGAGCTGGTAAATGCGCAGTTGTTTTCCTGTGGTTTCCTGTGTTGCGTGACAAAAAAATTAGTATGTTTAATTTGAAAAAATTAAGAAATACCAAAATATTTAAAAATATACATTTACTTGAGAGCTTAAAATTTCTCCTCTTTAGCAGAAATGCATAATTGGATCCTCGTTTTAATGCCACGTTGCATATGTTGGAGCATAGAGCGTGACACTTCGTGGAACATTCTTCCGTAATGGGTTTACCAAAATCTTGGAATATTTGTGAGAAAGTGACATACAGCTGTCGTTTCTGGTATTGAGAGTTTACTTTATTTGACCTCACAAGAAAAGTGCAGTGGCGATTAATATTAGGCACTGCTATATCCAATAATTTGGATTTCGTATTTCTCGTCAAGATATTGCTTCGAGGATATATCTTGTGAATGGGGGCGACATCATTTTGAAAGTAAAAATATCTAAGAATAAACAAAGGCAGGCTCTTGACAAAATCGAGTATTATGTTCAGCAGCAATTACAAAGATCATTTCTCTATTAAGGAACTATCGTAAAAAATTTTCCCAATCAATTGTTATAGTATATAGATCACAAAACATCAATAGGCAAAGAATATTTGCTATCAAATATCGTTAAAACATTTAAGAGTTGTTGGAGCTTTGTAACAGGTGCTTTGCTAGTCACGAAATTGGCGGGAGCTCTACATGATGCATGGCGAAGCAAGAACATGCATAGCCCCACATGGCACTCCTGTTCAGCAAAAACATTTGAATCGTGATGGTGTGACTGAATATCTAATTGCTTTGATTTTTTCCAAATCTGACCTTTAGAAAGCTCAGAGTACTGATTGATCTCTCCAGTACTGCATTTCTGATATAGGAAGAAGTATGCTAATACCACACTCGGTTATTACCTTATCTGGTTAGTCATGGATCGAGATCGACTAATCATGCAAGCTCTGTTGCCCTTAAATATTTCACAGCAATTTAACTAGTTTGTTGAGAAGAATGCGTGCTAGGTAGGAAGATTTGCTGAGCTTCAACCTAACCGATGATCACGGGTTCGGTTGGCATACAAAACTAAATAAAACAACCTCATTATGTTATTTTTTTGAAAATTGTTTCAACATAATCACTAACTTGTTACAAGCACAAGAAAATATTTATTTTGTAAATGACTCAGATAGGCAGGTTTTACATTCAATACATATTTGCATACTACAAGAAATTCGAGTTCATGCTACAATTTTGCTTTACATTACTTACGAATGGCCTACTCTGTTCATAAAGAGAATCAGTACTAGGATGTGCCACCGTCTGAGTTGGAACTGCACTCTGTTTCATTCTGAATTACGAAAGACACATGTGTGGCAAATTACGGTGTTATATTTTGCTTGAAAGATAAACACATTTATCCTCCTTACAAGATTCCTGTTATCACGTGTAACAAAATTACAAAAAACAAATAGGTGATTTAACTGTTCTACACATATTTCATTAATATCTATAAAACATCTTATAATTGCCAAAAAGTTCGTAGATTACTTTCGTTCTTTTGCAGTCCGTTTTCAAGATAGGAATGCTAAATCTGCGGTTTTCAATAGTGAGGTTTTCATCCAAGTACCTCGAATATGAATGTAACAGTAATTGTAAGAGGGTTCAAAGGAAGTTAAACGATCATACTTTATACAACTTATTGTTTAAATTATTTGAATATTCAAGTTAGTTCAAAAATAGTACTTTTATTACTTAAATAGAATTACGAAAGAAATCAAAGGAACAAGTTTTATTACAATTTAAATTTTAAAAAGTACATTTTTTTACTACGAAAGAATTAAGTTAATCGGAAGCTTTTAGTGATATCTAATTGTTATACCTTAAGGTACTTTGTAACCTTTTCTTATTTCAAACTAAAAGCTTTCAAAACTACTTTTAAATCAAATTTTAATCTTATAAGCTCTCAAACATGTTTGTTTTTCAGGTTAAACTACACAACTATTTTAAGTTAAAGAAAGATAAAAATATCTTAAAAAAGGGGATTTAAAAATCTGTTGAAAAAGCACTTACTGCTGTCGTGTTTTTTTATTTTATTTATTTATTTTTTTAAACATAAAATTCTTTTTTTTGTTTAGAGTATTACTTAAATTAGATATATATGATGAGTTACATTTCAGAAATTTAGTTTATATAAAAACGTAAGGTATTTTTGGTTTAAATTTGATTTTTTATTGCGTTAATTTCAAATTTAGCTTTCAAAATATAATTTAAGCATGATTTAATATAAAATATGAATTACTAAAATCTTAATTTTAAATTTTTTAATAATTTTAAAATTTTAATTTAATTCAAGTTAAAATTTTCCACTAGAAAATTAACTGCTTCTGCTGCTTTATGGGTTTCTCAATTATAAAATTTTATAATAAACTTAATTGTGTGTGTTCTCTATAGCTAGAGAAAATAAATAAAATCAGTCGAAAATTAAAAATGATTGTAGAATCTATTTCTTTAAGAAAAACGTCCATTTAAATTTTAACACATTTTGCAGACTTAACATAAATATAAATTAACCTGCACTTGTGCATATAAATATAAATTAACCTCAACTTGTGTATATAAATATAAATTAACTTCAACTTTTGTGTATATAAATATAAATTAACCTCAACTTGTGTATAAGCAATACTTTTAACTTAAGGAGTGAAAAATTATTTTCTTTAGAGACTTTATTTAATATCCAATATTAAATCAATAAATATAATATAATATCTTAAAATTAAATTAAATTTTTTTAATAATGTGATGAAGATTTACATTTTAATATTAAAGTACTTAGATTTCTATTGGTATTAATTTTTTTTTTTAATTATTTTGACCAGCGTTAGTTTTATAAGCAACTTGTTAAAACTCTAGCGTTTTAAATTTTACCTACATTATTAAGACTTTTATCAGTCAAATATTAAATTCCATATGCTATTGTAACAGAAGAGCAAAATTATTTTACTTTAACAGTAGTTGTATTCTCCTATCTTAGGAGATTTGAAATTTTTTTAAAAATAAGGAGTTACACATAGATTCATTTAAGAATTTGAGTGTCTTGGGGTAAAGCATATCTTGAGACTAAAAGCAACTTAAATTATTAAATATTTCTTAAATGTCCCAGTTTATATTTGAATATTAGAGAGACATTCTCAATTTCATGTTGATAGAATTATTTTTGTTTAAAAACACAAAATCAACATATTTTTTTATGAAAGTAGATGCAAATTTAACATTTCTAAAAAATTAATAACATGAATTACCTTTTTATATTAATCTTAATACTTCATTTTCAACAAAATACTTATATTTCCCATGAATATTTTTATACTTTACTTTCATTTCAAGCTCTCGTACGCTAATAGATAAAATAAAAAAATGATGTTGCTCCAATTCATGCAACTAGGAAAAAGTAAAATCACAACAATACCGTGTCTGTCACCAAAAAAATTAAATAAATAATGAAGTACGAATGTTTATTTGGTAAAAGCTAATGATTTATAAAATTTACAAATGATATATTTCCTCTTATTCATCAATTGCATTAATTAGAGAACATGAAATAATAATGCTAAATTTCGATTGCATTTTTCAAAGTAAGAAATTTAATTATTAGATCAGACAACTATATATTATTTATCATTTTCCCTGGATTTCAGATTTTATAAGTTTAAATTACACCACGAGGGAAAATCATTGTAAATTAATATTACAAATTAAACTAAAATTACAAAGATGACACGTTTCATTCAAATTTATTAAAAAAGAAGCAAATATTCTTTGATTTGTCTTATTGTCTTCCTTCTAAAGAAATATTTTTTTCACAAGAAATTTCCATCAACTGCATTATACCTGATTATTTAAGACAAATATTATTCAAATAAATTAAGGCATGTATATATAAGTACATAAAATGCATTAATACATTTCTAATTACCTTTATTTCTAATAACTAGCTGATTGTAACTCTTTTTAAGTGAATTTGAAAAAATATAGAATAACAGCAAAATTTCATTTCTCTAAATTAAATTTAAGGGTATTTAAAAAATCAATTTTTGTATGATATTTATTTGAAGAACGAATTTTATGACATTAATTATTCACTGGGAGATAAAAGACATTTATATTTACGCCCAGTGGTTATCACTTCTAGAATATTGAAAAGGACTCCAACTTATCATCCAGAAAGACATTTCATTGATAATGAGTCAGATTTCTGCGCCTCATTTTTGTGTACTTTTTTCTTCGAAAAAGCTAATCGTATTATTTGAGTGATTTAGACATGTTTGATTCAAATCAATAAAGATGACAAAGATCCAGACTTGACTTCTTAGTAGCTCTTTTTTATGTGGCAAGAAATATTTTAAGTTGTAATTTGAAAGTAAGATATATTTTAAATTGTTTTTCCTATGAGGTGATTTTAAATGCACATTCATCATTTAATCGAATCTGTATTGGCAGTGGAATTGTATAATATCTTTATATTTGTGCATAGTTTATTTTTCGAAATGATTCCTTTTTATTTAAGTAATTTATCTTTCTTGATTATAAACAACATGTGTAGCAACCTTAATGGTTATTATTTTATGTAATATGAGATTCCGAAATAATTTCCTGTTTTTACACTATCATATTCTTATCTAAATGTGATGGACTCGTTATATAAAAATAATTCTCCATATAAAAGCAATAGAAAAATATATGGCTAAAATTAGGCCAATTGTGTTCGAAGTTTGTTGAATGGCATATTATGCACGCCTTTTCATCACGATATTTTGCTTAACAATATTATGACACTAAGATATCATTTGAGGTAGTAAAAATATGCTTTCCAAATTTAATTAGAGCCCATTTAGTCACATGAAAAATCATAGTATTCAAATAATTTATTGTTTTACTTTTAGAAAATATAACAAATTATTTTAATATTCAAAAGCAAATAATCTTACAATGGATCCCTTTTTACAAAATAAGAATTTATATAATGTGAACAATTTTTTTAATAATTTTTACTTTTTCTATATATCTAAAAATGATATATCCTTCCATTCGAAAGTAAACCAACTTGCTATAATTTTTTTATCCACGGTTGGGAATTGATTGACGATTCGATTTATGAATTTGATTTAAGATTAAATCGCTTATTAACAAAAGCGTGAAATTATTTGATTATTCTTATTTTACTTTAATTTATGTGTGGTTGAACTATAAAAATTTATAAGATTGCGGGCTAATTAATCAAAAGTTTAAATCAGTAGCATACGTTAAAAGTTAGATTAAAATCATTAAAACGTTTCAGATTGTATATGATCCGTCAACTTATAATTGTTTTCAAACATTCAGTAAATTTTTAAAAATGATTAATCCTTTGTAAAAGGAAAATCGTTTATGGGAATTTTTTTAATATAATTATTCAAAGTGAGAGAAATTGCATAGAAGTTCTTAAATTTCCTTAATTTTATTTACTTTCTAAAGATGTGTCTAACATTTCAATAAAAATATTATTTTTAGTGTAATTAAAATGATACATTTTTAATTTGTTTATATCTTACCAATGTGTATAGTTCAATTAATAAATCCAGTAATAAAAGGTAACGAAGTTAGATTGCATAGACTATTACGGAACTGTAAGTACTTGTTTGGTTCGATATTTTTCCTTATTTTCTTATTTGAAATACTCCATTTCATTATTATTTCAATTGTTTATAAAATTATTTCTTAAAAAAGCTCTAATAAGAAAGATATTCTTCAAATAAATTATATTTTAAGTTAAATTAACTGTAAATATTAATTTTTAATTTTTTGATCATGTCTAGATAAAAATTTACGAGTTTCCTTTACCATTTCACATCGTTATCAATGAAATTTTCAAAGAGCCTTAACAAAAATATGTTTCTGATTATTTTTTTAAGAAATGTTATTTAAAAAAACATCATGTTTTTATATGCCTAAAATTATTAAAAGTTGTCTCAAAGGATATTAAAAAAACTATTCGATATGCATAAATTTATAAATTATTCTTACATTTTACAAGAAATGTTAATGGAATAATTGTTAAATCTTCATATTCGCTGTATATTTACAAGAGTTTTATATTGTTCATCATATTGAGGATATTTCATTGAAACATTTAATTGCTTGTAAAATAATTCAATTATTAATAATTCTTCAAACTGATTACAATAATTTAATTATTTTATTCAGTTTGGTAGAACGACTATTACTTAGGAAATATGATAAATTGTTTACGTTTAATACAAATTAACAATATATTGTTAACTTTTACAATAAATGCAAAATTTTCATCCATAACATTTTACCATGATAATTACTTGATTGTAAAATTAAGAATATTTTTAAAATTGCATTTCATTATGCATTGTAAACAGAGACATTTAAAATATAGTTTTCAATAAATGTCATTTCAAAATACAAACTAAGAATTTTATCACAATTTTATTAAAGGATTATTTTAACTTTGTATATCTAAGAGACCATCAAAAAGTTCGTAAAATAAGAAATATGCAAACAGCATTTTTTCAGATAAGAAAAGAAATCAATACTTAAAGTTAGCTAAAGAATCTTGGGAAATCTGTGCAATTGAAAAGCATACAAGATTGAACAATAAAGAATGCTGAAAAGAATTTTCTTCCTTTTTGGAGAAGTATTCATTTACTGAACAATGATACTCTTTTTTGTCCTCCGTATTTGGAGTCAGTTTATAAAAATCAATGTCGCTTCTGAATAAGATCTAATGAAGCTTGATATGGCTGATAATCCAGACAGGGTATTTATTTCTGCTTTTTAGTATACTTTAGTTTTGTATCGGCGAAAAGAAAAAAAGAATAAAATTAATGTTGCCTTGGATATATGTCAATTTGAATGATGTTTTTCACTGGCAAATATATAAATACATCCAAACAAGAAAATTATTCAACGTTTCTACAAAGACTATTACAAAGTAATGCAACGAAAAAATGTTATATATTTATATTTAGGTATTTTGTAGAATTCACTTGAAAAATAAATTGACATAAAAAATTAGAAAAATCAATCAAACTTTGAAAATTATTTTAAATGCTACTTTTACATATAGATACACTTAATAAAATACTTTTATATCAAATATATGTTAGCCCGCCTTCAAAATTAATTTTAGTCTTTCATGCTATAAAAATTAATTTATATGAAATTCTACTATGATCAGTCAACTTTTACGGATATGAGTGTTGGGAAACGATTCAATTTCGGGAAAAAAAAATTATGACATTCTAATAACAATTTTGAGAAAAATATTTTGTGCAACTGGGATAGTGATCTAAGGTGTATAATTGTATTATCGTGCAATCTTTTAAAAATATAGCCAATCTGACATCGTCAAGATAACAAAGGCCACATAAGGCGAGATCAGTTATGCATAATTGAAAGCAGAATTTAATGAAATAAAATTTACATTTACTAAACTCGTGAAGCTAGAAATCAGAAATGGCTTCAAAATAAATGGTTCTATATCATTGAAGATTCATAAAAACCATATGTAAGAAAGATTGGAGAATATTGCCTTGGGCAAAACCAGATGGTGTAAGCTGTTCGGACCACAATGCTCAGGAGCATATTGTTGTGTGCCAATATTATGATATTTACAACAATGGAGAAAATAGAATATACATATATGTGCATATATACTATATATCTATACATATATATGTATATATATCTATCAGTATATATATATATATATATATATATATATATATATATATATATATATATATATATATATATATATATATATATATATATATATATATATATATATATAATATATATAATATAAGAACATTATTCTAATAATATTAAACCTTAGAGTAAAATAATGTTTAATAAAACAAAAAGTTCTAGTTAAAATATTTTGTTAAACACATACAATATAATTAAATTTTTACATACAATATACAATATATTTTACATACAATTGTTACATACAATATAATTAAATTTTTTCTTGAATAAACGTTCAGTTTCAGTATTTGTTAAATAAGAACAGTTTTATCCAGCTAAGTGTAATCGACAAAAGTAAAATAATTTAAAATGGATAAATATTAAAATTTAAGTAAATTTTAAGAAGAAAGTCAATTACACGATACAGAGAAAAATATATATATTAATATATAATTTAAACACACAATTAAAAATGTATACTAAAACATTATTATGTAAAACAATAGTAATGAATTAAAGTGTATGATATTATTTTAAAATTAATAATTTAAAAGACAAAATAATTGTATTTAAAACACTCTTTTGTAAATATTTAATTTAGAGAAGCACACTTTTTTAGGTCATTATTTCGGAAAATCACCTAGATTAATAAAATTTTAAAAGAAATTAAATACTAGCGTATAAAGAAGAATAAAAATGTACTTAAAAATTGTATAATAAATTTTCTTGTTTTGTGAATACATTTTAACAAAACTGCGGTTTATTTTTAACTTCACTTTAATTTTTAATATCAGGTTTATTTCTAACCCCAGTTTATTACTTAGCAAAATAGAAAATATACATTAAAATTATAAATGATATAAAATATTATAAAATGTTAAGTGCAAAATAAGATAGTGTTATTTCAGATCAAGAATTGAAAACCCTTTCTGATTAAAATATGCATCATTGTATACCCATGATAATTAACTTAATTTCAAGCAACAACTTAGAATTAGATTTTCCGTGCAGATCTCCCAGTTTAATGAATTAACGTATATGAACGTATAATGAATATTACCTAAGTCAAGTTAAGGTTCTAATTGTAAAAAGAGATAGCTCAGTTTTTTTGGTGTACATTATATTTTATGTTATTTTTGGTAATACACATTAAAATTAATCTTTCATGAATACTTAAATGAAAAAACAATCGGTAACCAGTGGAAAATTATTAATGCATGTTAATCATTTTTACTGATTGAAAAAATGAAATTAGAAAACAATTTTTGCTCACAATGCTTGAAGGAATAATTTTTTATATATATACAAAACGCTAATTTTATACTTAATTATATATATATATATATATATATATATATATATATATATATATATATACACTAATAATTTACTGCACCATTAGTATTTTAATAATTTATTTACCTTTTGCAGGGGATCATATCTATATTCGTGTCTAATCAACATTTATGTACAGAAATACCCTTCATTGGCTGTGCAATTGCTCAAATCTTCTAAATTAGATGTCAAAGAAGAGTACTGCTGTATGTTTCTTTCCCTCATATACCTCATATTTTCTATGGGGTTAAGATCTGAACTTAAGGGTGGCCCAGGAAGTTTATGGAATGTAGAGTCATGTTCAGTCAATCAATATTGAATACATCTGACATGATGTATATTTGTATTATCATCAATAACGTATACATCTCAATCAGAGTAAAAATACTATTTCGAAAAGTGCAGAAATGGAGTCTGTTTTTTCTAGGACACCAAAATGAAACTTTCATACCAAAAGGGCATAATGGGGTCATGTACTGTTGGCAGTATTCTCCCGCCTGACGCTTACGCAATGTGGACAAGGCAAGATGGAATAATGGTTTTGTATCGTTCTGGCAAAATTTCATATCTTTCATCACAACAAAATATGACGAAATTTGTTGTGATGAATCCTATCACGTTATTTGTTTCCTATCTTCAGATATCCAATGTCTCTTTCTCTGACACCATAGAAAAACGATTTTGCATTTCGGATAGAAATGGAAGATTTTCTCATAAATATCTTTCGAGTATCACAATTATAACTCGGCATTCCTATCTTCTATAATTCTCCAAGCATGTTTCAAGCTAAAATATTTTGGTATGAAATTAAAAAAACAATTTTCATCACTCAAGCACAGTAGAATCCTTGTTTTCGTGTGGAATTCATAGGAAAGAACATATGGTTTGCTTACCTGAAAATCTTCGTTCGAAAACCACTGTTATATCTTCTAGACAAGGATTGTATATTGTGATTAAAACTTTTAAAAGCCTTTGGTAAGACTGCTTTTGAGATCTCAAGGAGATTTTTTGAATTTTATATTAAAGCACCTGGTAAACGAGCTTACGCAATAAGCGATTTTTGAAATGGTGACCAATCTGCTCTCTGTCGTTCTCCTCATTTAATTTACTGGCCATAAGATACACTATTCTCTTAAACTAGTATCCTAACGACGTGTAACCAACGTCATAAAAATGTTAGTACTTTATCCGAAGGAAATGTTAAAATTTCAAAGGTATATATATATATATATATATATATATATATATATATATATATATATATATATATATATATATATATATATATATATATATATATATATATATATATATATATATATATATATATATATATATATATATATATATATATATATATAGTGTGTGTGTGTGTGTGTGTGTGTGTGTGTGTGTGTGTGTGTCCTAGAACGACCACATAAACTCTGCACTGCTAGATTCCTCGTTAAGAGTGCATAAAAACTGCCCCAAGAAGCGTTCTTGTACAATCCATATTTTACGAGAAAAATACGAAAAACAAAGTCTGACGCCACTGTCGGTGGAAGAAAAAAACACTTTATTGGACATATCAACAACAGTATTTGCATATCTTTCCAGACAATAGTGTTTAAAATGCTCGCCACGCATATCGCGTCATGCGTACGCGCGCGCCATGGAATGACATTAAGCCGTCGTTAAACTGGTATTTAAAGGGCTTTATCTTGCAGCTACACCGGTAGTCTTAGTATGCCTTTGGTTCCACACAATGGAGCTCCGTCGCATTTATGTGCTCCTGTACGTGGTTGGCTGGCTATCGAATACACCGGATGCTGGATCGGACGTGGGGGTCCGGTTCTATGTCCGCCAGATCTTACACCGTTGGATTTTTCAAAAATTGTCGTCTGTGAATTACGCTAAACTGGCAGACTGAACTCTATGTTTTCGACAGAGGTTTGTAGCTGATAATCACTGCTATAGTAATTTTTCTTTAATAATTTGGGTTATCACTATATGTGTCAGATCAAATGCAAACCAATCATTGCAATAATCATCATTTTTAGTGAAGAAAATGCATATTGCTAAATGCATATTGCAAGCTTTAGCATATTACTGGTGTTCAGCAGCTATTGCACAGTTAATGTACCACTAGAATAGTTTGCCCAGTATACTCCACGTATTTAAAGCCCATAAAAATGTGTGAGACACTTTGGAAAGGAAATTTCTGTCAAGATTACATCTTACAGATAATTCTCAACAACTATAATACAGGTGATAATTATGGAATGGACTTTCTTACTTGAAGAAATTTCTTACAATCTGGTAGCGAGTATCGAACAGCGGTGGAAATCAATGAAACAGTAAGGGTAGGGAATGTTACATATTAAAAAAATATCTTATTAGTAATCTTTAACATTCAATCTTATGTAACGCTACTATTGACTCAATAAAATATTTTTATTTGATTCCATACTATATGCATTGCACTCATTTTTGCTTGCTTTCTTCATCGCTTAGTTATAAAAGACTAATATATATATATATATATATATATATATATATATATATATATATATATATATATATATATATATATATATATATATATATATATATATATATATATATATATATATATATATATATATATATATATATATATATATATATATATATATATATATATATATATATATATATATATATATATATATATATATATATATATATATATATATATATATATATATATATATATATATATATATATATATATATATATATATATATATATATAATATTATTTACTAAATATAATTATAAATCAGTATTCAACTACTATCATTTGCTTTAACATTTTTCTAAAATATTGTTACAAATGAATTTTAATTATTAAACAATTCTTCAATTTTTTTCTATGCATTATTGTTTACAATTAATTATTGCCTTATTATTTCAGGATGTTTGCTTGTCTCTCAAAGTTCATTTTTGACACAGTAGAGCATATTATATCAGGACCTACGGCTTAAAGTGGATTTCGACCCACTACTAACTTCCCTAACGAAGTTGTGATTCGAGCTATGATCTATTTAACCGAAGAATAGAGCACTAACCATTCGGCTACCAGCCCAGCTGTTTTACGATGAGTATCTTGATTATAGGAAACCAAAATAGGAGAATATTCGTAATAGGATTGAGAAGATCTGGTTAGTCCTGACGCAAACCGCAGCTGAAAAGCGGAAGTCAACCACAGTGCACTGACTGTAGAGAAGATGGTTGGAACAAGAAAATTTGGAATTTTTGCATGGTGCTGGTGCAGCGACAGTGACGTCAGTCTTCGTGGATGAACGCCTCCCTCGGGAGACTGTGATATTCCTGCAAAAACTTAACTGCCGAAAATCTGCCGAATGTGCAAGACACCATGTATGCTCACATATCAAGCAGAACAGTTTTCCATGGACTGGTGGCATAACGTACATTAAAAAGAGTGACCAAACTTCAAGGACTCCAACGTCTGGAATAATGTCTGATTAGAGTAGTAATGATGATGGACTGAAGATCGTCTTCTCAGATGAGTCCCGCTTCTGCTTCTTTTTTGATAATCGCCACGTGTGTGTGGCCTAGACGTAGAGACATGCCCGATCCTGTAGACTTTTGAAACATTCCACAGTGCAACCAGGTTGTTTAGGATGCCATTGCGTACAATTCCAGGTCATCTCTAGTTCGTATTAATTGCAAAATGGCAACCGAATGTTACGTAGACGATAAGCTGCGGCGGCCGACACTTCCTGAACTTCAGGGTATTTTCAATGTTCTTCTTCAACAAGATAACGCTTTACCGTACATTACTCGCTTCAGTCAATATTCCCAGAAGATGTACAACTGGTTCCTAGGCCACCATACTATCCAGATCTCTCCAAAATTGAGTATTTTTGGGATATGATTGAACGCTATTTGCAGACTCTGGTACAGCTTTTTTCAGAAGGTGCAATTTGGAAAATAGTTGACAAGGTTTGGCTCTCCACACCTGGTCAACCATTGACATTTTGTTGTTAACTTATATACAGTTTAAAATAAATATCAGGAATTTCAAAGTTTTATACCCTTCTGAATTTCGGAAAACTGGTGTAAAATTATTTGAAACTCATGCCAAGATCTATACATATTTAATGTTGTTCTGAGGTCTCAAGAAAGTTTTCATACAATATAGCAGAACTAAAATTCTTTGCATTGTAAAAAGTGATAATTAATGTGTCAGAATGACTAGACACATACTTCAAAAAAGAGTTAAAAAATTAAATAAAAATTTATCATTGAATCAAAAAATGCTTACGTAGATAATTTATTTAATGCAAAAGAGTATACATGGCATTATAGTTTTTCATAAATATTTCTCAAATTTGTATCATTTTACATTAGATCATTAGGAATTTAACAAGATAAAATTCATTGATTCATTTTTATGATCACATGCATGGATAAATGTTAAAGAAATTACATGTAAAGAATAAAGAAATATTTACTTTATTTGCAACATGTGTCTTGAATTCTGTTATTAAAGGAAGAAAAGTTTCACAAATATGATTTTCCCTTACATAAACTTTGTAAACATGTCTACAGGAAATAAAAATGAATTTTATCTGAAAATAAACAAATTAGTTTAAAAATATTAAACAGCATTCTATTAATTATTATGATTAATGACTTCATGAGATACCCCAATTTTTGGCTGAAACAGTTTGATTTGGATGAATAACTATATTTGTTTGTGTAAAAGTATCTGTATTTATCTTCGTTTCTGAAATGCTCATTTATGGTTCCAAGCTGTATAAAATTGAAAGCTCATAGAGCAATTTTTGTCACGAATTTAAAGCATGAATTTAGCTTCTAAATATGTTATACATTATTAAATAAAACTTTGATTTAGTAGTAATGCTTAAGACTTCAAATAATTTTAACACTTATTTTTTCTACTGTAAATAAAAAAATTATAGTTTCATATTTGCACAACAGCTAAGTTCATTTAAATAATGAAGATCACTTATATGAAAATTTCTATAAAAATCATCTTCATAATGAAATGCGTACATAATGTATATGCCATAATTTGAAAAAAAAGTATTTAATGCATAATGCAAATACATACATATTGCATTTACATAAATCATGTATGTTACAAAAGTGGAATGCATCACTTAACTAATTAATCATAACATGAAATGTTTTACTTAAATATAAATCTTTCTTCATTATATAAAATATACTGAAACTTTTAAGCACAATTTTAATATTGTAGGAAATGCAAAAAAAATATATCCATTTTCATTTGAAAAAATATTAAAGCAAGTAAATAGTTTCCAACTATTTATTAATATTATACATATTTTTTGGTTTCGCAACTATATTTTTATGGCAATAATCTAAGACTAATATACTCGTTCGGGTGTAAATGGATATGGAGAAGACTGATTTGTAACCCGGAAAGTCCGATTACGATCTTCATTCATCACGTGACCAATACATGACATTACAATGGCAGGTTCAGCGTTTCGGAAGTGATCAATGATTGTGATGTTAGCTCATATCTTGTAAGCACTCCCTATAATGAACAATTTGATTTCCTTAGCATATATGCCACAATTATTGTTTTTTGTCTCGCTACAAACCGACTTATTATTATTTGATGAAGATTAGTATTCACACACAGAAACTCTCGCTTCCTCCATTCATTTTAAATTATTATTAAAACAATTATTACGTATTAATAGATAATACAACATTGTATAGTATGCAATATATATATATATATATATATATATATATATATATATATATATATATATATATATATATATATATATATATATATATATATATATATATATATATATATATATATATATATAGGTACTACAAGTTAAACATTTATTTATTTTATTTAAAATATACAGCAATAGATTTATATCAATATAAAAATGTAATCATAAATAAAAATATTTCAAATTTCGGTGTATTTTCAAATTTTCTATAGGTTTTAAAGCTATGACATGAATTCATTATTTAAATAAAAGTGCATGAAAATAAATATGTATGAACATAAATATGATGAACAAAATAATGAACATAAATATGTACAACTCTTGAGATGTAACATTAACTTAAGATATAGAACATTTTAAAGTTTACGGAAATTAAAATTATTGACCTATTTATTCTACGAACAATATGCTTACGTGAATAGTAAATTGTAATCATATATATTTTTGGTAAATGATAAATATATTTAGACTACTACATTACGTTTCTATCTGCATCTATTGATCAATCTTATAAAGTTGTGGTGGTATTTATATCAAGCTTCAATCAATTAAATCATTTGAGCTAGTGCAAAACCTCTCTCTTAATTTTGACTTTAATATTTTTCTCTCGTAAAAGTTTTCATTTTGTTTATTGTTTTCTTATGTAATTATATTCTAGTTTTTCTTCACATTTTATATTTATCAGGATTGCTATACTAAACTATTATTATAATATATGTACATAATTATATTTATTAAATCTTATTGATTGTAAATTATTTTTAATATGATACATGTATTATTGTTTTATCAAATATTTGATTATGTTGCCAAAGAAGAATGTTTTTTATTTGTTCTAAATTTCACGCATTATTAATGTCATGGCAAAAATACACAATGAGGAGCAAATAACATTTAAGATTCCGGCTTGATTAAATGTATTATTGTGGAGAATATGTTTATAAGTTAAATTTAAGTTTTGGGTTGCATATGAATTTATTTGAACAATTATACTTTATTTTGCATAAGGATTGAAAGTAATGTAGGTGATACTTAATTTTAAATAGGGGCTATCGAATTGAATCGAACTGCATTAAGGCCACCTGTTTTAGTGACAGAAACTTAACTGGTGTTTTTAAACTAAGTTTAAAACTCGAAGAGTAATTCACCAGAACACAATGGTATATCTGCAGATTTAAATAATTTATATATTGTAGAAGCATTACATGTGGAACTTGTTATCGATACTCTTATAAATATTCCAGAAGAGAAAAAATAACATGATTTATAAAATCCATTACTCAATAGATTTACTGATACTGAAGAATCAGATATAGACTTTGTGGATAAACGCTTTTCTGATTTGATGCTACAAATGAAAAGTTCCAATGATAATTGCATTTCCATTTCGAATATTTAATTAAATCGATGTGGATCTAAATGCCTTAAACAAAATCGATTAAGGATCAGCATGGATCATCTCGATAATATTGAAGAAATGACATTCAAAATTATTTTAATCTATAATACAATAAAACTATCTTCCATTAACAAACCAATAACCAGAGAAAAACAATAATAACTGAGATCAATAGAATTGATATCTCGGAAGCATGTATTGGTTAATTAACTAAACATTTTGATGATATTTTATTTCGTATGGGATCACAAAATAGCTCATTATATTTTAAAATGCAAATCAGATCTAAATCCAGATATAGACCAAGAAGTTTTAAATTTCATTTTTATATTACTTTAAATTTGTAAAGATGCAAATAAATGCTGAAAGCTCTGTGATTTTAATAATTTTATAACTTTTTTGAAAAACCAGTAAGCCAGTCGATTGCAGAAAAAAAACCCATGATTAAATAAATTGTTGCCTCTTCCTTTATGATAAAACAAATTTCGCCGTTATTTGATTGATATTGTTACAGATATATATGCAATCTCTCCTTTGAAACGAAAGAAACTTACATCAACATAATTGAAACTTTATGCTGCAAATTCAACTCCCATAACAACTAACGGAACTAAACTTCTTAAACTGGACTTAGAATTGTAAAGAAAATTCGAATATAACTTTATATTATCACAGATGCTATAAAACCAATTGTTTGAATGTACTTTCGCAAAAGTTTTGGGATAGTCATTTCCATTAAATGTAAGCATTGTATCGACCTGCTTACGTCACTGGAAGTCTTAATTCGAGTGATTAAAATAACCTTCATCGTTTCCAACGCCTATATACTTTAGTTAAATTTATTCTCATATCCGATCCTTATAAGAGGAATTTAAGTGCCTTAAGTCAAGGAAAATAGGAAGTGGAACAGAACAATCCATGTGTAATTCCACTCCTTGAATGATTACAAAATTGCTTCCAATTATTTCCTAAGTCTACAGTCCAGACAAATTTAATATAGCAAAGACCAAATTTGAATATATATTCTCCAACAAGACATTTGCAGACCTTCGAGCAGTAATTGGTTTATATTTACATTTTGTAAGGAAGAAGAATGAAGACTGGAGTCCATGTGATGATTATCTTAAACTCAAAACTGTTACACACGCAGATCGTTACCCCAATATATCCTAACGAAATGTGATGTGGATTCTGATTCTAAGAGCTGAAGCCATTGATATACCTGCTTTTGAGAAACCAGCAACATTTGCTGTCTCTGAAATCAATACCCTTGCTGAGCGTTAAATGACGTTTTAAAAATACATGTTTATGTCTTATCTAATTTCCCAATAATAACATTTATCCGTCTAATTAGTACTAATTAGACGGATAAATGTTATTATTGGGATGTAATAATATTATAAATGTTATTATTATGTTATAATTGTAATGAATTTAACTACTTAAATAAATAATTTGCCCATTATTCAGATACTACCTGTGTGATTAAAATAAATCATAACTTAAATAAATTTATCTCAAAGAAAGAATTTATTAGTAAAATTAAAGATTGAGGATTTGTGATAGCTTTTGAGAGTTTTTGTTAAAAGAAAAGCATTATATTGCTAAGAAAAACAAAAACCAATTTTAATTATTTTTATCCTTTAAATAGCTTTGATTGCTTATTATTTTATAAGCAAGTATTTTCCCCTTTTTGAATTCTAGGAAAATTTAAGATTGTCTTTCCAATTAAATTTAATTGTTTCTTAAGATAATTTCATTTTCTTTTTGTTCTGTAATTCTAAGAATGTAAGAAAAGACATATCATTTGCTTTTTATAATAATTATTTAAATAATAAGTATACCCTTGCTGAGCGTATAATATTCTACATTTATGTATGTAATCAGTATTAATATAGTGCCGTTTATTAATTATAGACTTAAAATGTGAGGAACATTTAAGAAATTTAAGGTAGGCATTTTACATACTCATATTTTCTTTCATTCATGAGAATTGCAAACAAACGGTAACTGTCTGAAAATGAATTTTAAAAATACATCAGAATTTAAATTTTAAGAAATATCTAAAATAATCAGCATGTAAAAATAAAAATAAAATATTTTTTTTTTATTTTAAAAACAAAAAGATATTAATGTTAATCTAAATCGTTAATAGTTATGGGACTCAAAATATTATGAAAATAAGAAAAACATCACCATGTAGCTGTTAACATGACAGACAAATTTTATCACATTCATGTCAAATATCAGCTTCATATTGACTTTAATGAAGTTATTTAAGAATGAAAAGGATAATAATAAATATCTTGTTAAATATAGAATGAATTAAATGCAAAATTCTTCTTTTGATGTTTAAGAGAGAATTTCATAAAATTTAGATATTTTCAACTTGAAAAGTGGTCTTATCGTAAATCCAAGAAGAATCCTACTATTTAAAATATTTATTAATATTTTTATTTTTTCTGGGATACATAAAAAGTAATATTATCACAAAAATAGCATGGCAATTTGCTTCTTTTTAATATTCTTGCATTTATGAAAAATGGTTTTCCTCCTTTGTGTACTGTAACTAATTTCATGTAAAATAATTATTTTTCTTTGTTTTTTGTGAAATATTTTGAAATACGATTTGTAGTGATTATGTATTACTTTTATAAATTTAAAATGTGAATATTTTGTCTTTTTTAATTTAAAATACAATATAAAATATATGCGTAGAAATTAGTTTTTTCATGTTTGTGGAAATATTCTTTTTGTATTACTGCATATATGAATGTGTAGAGCAATTTATAGCTACTTTTTATATACTATTTTTATATACTTTTATATACTACAATTTATATACTATTATTAAATGTAAAATACTTTTGATAAAAAAGAAATAAATACCAGTTTTTTTTTCTTTTTTTTTTTCAAAATCTATAACAACCTGTTTTGTCTTCTTATTACCTTATCTAAGAAAATACTATTTGTTATTTTAAAGGTTCTGTTGGATTCTAAAGATTAAATATTTCCAACAGATAGTTATATGCAAATCACGTAAAGTAAATATTATTATAAAATCATAACCTCTCACTTTCGTAAATAAAATTCCCATAATCATATTTTGTGCTGTGATTTAAATCTCCTCTTTATAAATATACTTTAACAAGTAAAAAAAAAACATGAACTTTCACATTCCTGTAAAAGAATTGATAAAAAATATTATTCAACAAAACATCTCTCCTATTCATATAATTTAAAGAATATATTTATTTATGTTATCAAAGAAACTGTTCCTTGAAATCCAGAATTGAATTAGGATACCCTAAAAACTCATTTTTTGCAAAAATGTGGTGGAGAAAGTGCATTTAAAAATTAAATTTTCAAAATTACATTCGTAAGTTTAAAAATTAAAAAAATAATAAAATTAAAAAACATTTCCTCTTGTTCCATGTAATTGCATTACTACTGAGCTTCTATCTTGCTATACTAATACTTTTATGTGTAATGAGCTGCTTTCTACAATTTCTAAGAGCTTACTTTAAGTTTACAGCATAACAATATGAAAATAAAAATTTTAAAATATTAATTCCATGTACAGATTATATTACAATTCGCCTTTTCTTATTTAACGTAAGTTCAATTCATTATGAGTATAATTAAATAAAAATCATCCAAACCGTATCACTTGATAAGTAGTTTTTAACTTAGACTGAAGAAATATAATGGAAAAGAGTGTATATTTTTACATCATAATTAAACTTATACATCAAAATACGTTTGATAAAATACAAACATACACGAAAATACATAATATTAATTATTTTTAAATGATGCTCTTTACAGTAACATTCTATTAATTATTAATAAAATTTTAGTTGAGAAATGAATCATAAGTAAGACATGCTAAATACATAATGTAAGGTCAATTTCTGAATGGTACATTATGCATTTGTTAATGGTCAAGAGGTAATTAGTTGTTGCTAAGATTGGTTGGCTGGTCGCGTTTTATACTGCAAATACAATCTGCATCATGCATTAATTTGAATAGATCAATTATTCATTTACAAACCCAATCAGCATATTAATTAAATTCAAATATATTAATAAAATTCCAAAATTATACAATTTTACAGTATAAATGAAGTGAATGCATAAAATCATATAGACAAAGCATTTAAACAAAAAGTAAATGAAATTAATAAAACTAATATCGTTGACAAAAGCCAAAATATCAAGAGAATGATTCCCCCAGCAAATCACACAAATATTAAAGATTATTATAAACATTTTAAGAGATGATAATGACTAAAATCTGTACATAACACAAAAATAAGGTAAACTAAATATATCATTATACATTTTTCGCACCATGGAATTTTTGTGTGAAAAGTGTGTTCAAAACGAAAGAGAGCACTTCATGGAAGCCTCATTTGCATTTCACAGTGGTAAAGCCGATGACGGTGTGACGGATGGATATATAGCAAATAACTTCGTATGAAGAAAAATATGATAAATAAATTAACACCATATTTTATTAATTTAATTGATGTTGATTTCTATTATTCATTTAATAATACAAGCAAGTTAATCAAATTTATTCTGAAATCATAATAGTGTACGAAAAAAGTCAAAGAAAATTTATTTTGAAATCAGAATAAAAAACAAATTTAAAAAAATGGAAAAATAACTTGTTAATGTAAGTTGAACAAATGTTTTTTATCAATTTAATTGATTTCTATCACTTACAAACCTAAAAATATTGTGAAAAAATAAGAAATTATAGATATCTGAATTTGAAAAGTAATAAATAAATATTACCTTTCAAACCATTCAATATCGTTTTGAGAATCAGAATTGAATCCGTAATAATAATGATTTGTGCATTTAAAAGTGAAGTTTTTATATCTAAATTTCAAATCTTTAAAATATAAGTAAATTGATTTAATGATAATAAATTACATAGTAAAATTTAAGTGTGGAGGCTTCTTCAACTATCTTTCAACTAACAATAGTAAATATTAAAATTTTTAAATTATCTATAAATTGATAAGTTCCAAAAACAGCTTTTACGTAAATTAAAATATATATTTTCTTATTTACATTAACTAAGTAATATTTTATGAGAATTATTCTATTTTTACATTTTGCCAACTTATTAGAATAAAGTAGATATAAATGCTCTTCAGAAGTCATATTATGTAACTAATCTGATGAATTTTGAAATCTAACACTAATTTACTTCATTTAGTATTTTATTATGTTGATATAATTTATTTATATCGCATCTTTCTAAAATCAATTGTTTCCAAAGTTTCAAAAAATTAGATAAGAAAAATTTTATATCCCCCCACAAAATTTTCCTTTTTTATCTAAAGCTAGTGATTAACCAAAATTTTATAACAACAAAATGCAGATTATACAATTATATAGATATAAGTTTGAAAACTGAATGTTATATATACATTGACATATTTTATAAAGTGTCATCTGAAAAGTTCAGATAATTTAATTATAAGAGAATATAATAGCACATGGCAGCGAAATGTTTGACAATTGAAAATTTGTAGGAATCTTGGCTTTTTAGATCTATACACATGAATTCATCATAAATTTACAATTTACTTAATTCCATTTAGTTGCTTCAGTAAGCAGAAATAAGCAGTGAAAAATATCACAATAACGTATTATTTATTACCATCCGCGAGTTTCCTTTACATGGAGATGGCATCAAATATATTATTCATTTCTTTATATATAGTGTAGATGTTGTGCATCGTAGAAGCGAAAATATTATTCAAATATTTGCGTATACGATTAACAACATATGCATTATATATAAAAATATATTAGGAATTATGAACAAAGTGCAATACAAGAGCGATGCACTTTTATTTCCGATTCCAAACTGGCCAATGAAGTTGTTTATGTTCTAAACTGGCTGATAATTGCATTAACAAACTCTTAGTTAATGTAACATAATGAGATATTCAATCTGATTTAGCATTATATTTTTGCTACATTTTATTCTTTTGAGTGTTTCTTACATTATAGTAGGCAGTTTTTTTAATATATATTTGATTCCTGAGACATTTTGCCTTTTCTGCACAGCTCTATAAAATCTGATGTACCTGTATAATACAGTCCATAATATAGCAATAACTTCTAAACCTCTCTATTTTCATTATTATTTTATGCTTTCTTTTAATATTTCTTCCTTATTATCTGAACAAAAAATAAAGCTGTTTTATTTGTGATTAAGTGAATTGATATTGTAAAAAACAAGGAAGAATTCACACATATATGTCTATTAAAGCTTTAAATATTTGACAAAATTTATAAATACATATAATTAGGGTGCATTGTAACATAACAACACATTCAGAAGGTATATAGATTTTGAAAATACATATCTTGCTTAAGATAACAAAATTGTAATTTAAACTAAATTAAAGTAAAATAAGAAGCATTTATCTGAAAAAAAACATTAAAAAGTGATTTAAGGATTTATTTATGAAATCTTTTCTATAATCAGTATTAAGTTTATCTGTTTTATATATAATTGTTATATATAAATTTTTCTCTCTATATTCTCGAAAACTTTTATTATTTGCGTAATTTCAAAAAGAATCATAAAACAAAACATAAAAAAATTAATATATTAAGTATGATAAATAAGTAGTCATTGTCAATAAAAAATAATTAGGTAGCTGAGAATGTTTAAAACCAAGCTTTATACTGAGGTAACTCAGTTATATTTAAACAATGAAATTATCCAGATGTCAAAATAAAATTTACTTTTTCACTAATGAATTGATAAGATTATTCAAATTAGTTAAAAAAAAGTATAGTTGGTTTTGTATTTTTATTCTTTTTCAAATATAATTTTTTGTAATGAAAAATGTAACTTTTATCTATTAGGTGTTCCTGTTTTCTAAAAAAAATAGGAATGAGTTTAAGGAAGAAAATACATTCTTAATTTGGAGATTTCGAAAACCGAATCATAATGTTCAAATTTTAAATTTCTAATGGAAATGAAGAAGTGAAAGTATATAAAAGATTAATTAAAATGCTTAAAATCTTATTTCGATTTGTTATAAAATTTAAAGAAAATTATAATGAATGACTTATTCATATGGATGGAGGAAGAAAAATGTAGTTAGATAAAATTATTTCAATATTACATTATGGTATTTTTATTGTAAATAAAAATAAGACGCTATGAAACATGACATACATATGATACAGTTTTTATGTTCATATATTTCTATATTTATATATTATGTATCATCATAAAGAAATAAGAATAAAAGAATTTAATATGTAGATGACTAGTACTACCGCAAATAATAAATAAATTTTTAAATGTAAAAGCAATATTATGACTGAATTCTGCACTTAAATGCACTTAAACTAGAATAATTGCAGAGACAAGGAGGTATAAAATTAAATAAATTCAAAATGCTTACATGGGAAAGAGTATTCCATGCCGTTTGTATTAATATTCTGTTTATATGTAAAGGAATATATAATCTAGAAATGTTATTGATAAAAAATTTTATAAAAGGAAAACCGTGAATGAGAATACTGACGAACAGAATTCCGCACATATTTAGTTAGCTACATATGTATTTAGCAAATAATCAGATCGATGAAAAGGTTATTTGTATTTTGCTGAAAAGGCATTTTGAAAATGTTTTGCAACATGTCAATGAATATTCTGCTGATTGTAACTATAAGAATGACGAAAAGCATTGACTTTAAGTTGCAGCACAGAATTTTATTTAAAATTTCAATTTTTTTGGAATCAATGGTTGTATAGAATATTTTGCATATAAAGATTCAAAGAATCCGATGTTTTCATTATTTGTTTACAAAAAAGTCACAAGTTTCTACATATAAAACAAACATAAGAAAAAGTATATAGTTTATTCCGGATTTTTACATGCCTTTCAATTTTCGTGGCTTGCACTTCACAACATAAGTTGCTTAATTTCACACAATGCCTGACTTTCAAAATCACGATCTATCACAATACTTATTACAAAACAAAATTAAATAAATCTAAAAATCAATATTATTGAATAATCAACAATGTACATCTATTTGCATGATTATTTAATTCTTATTAATTGCTTCAATCCACAAATTTTAAGAAAACATTGTGTATAAGAATACAACGTATAGCTTTATATTGTTATATTATATACTAAGCAAAAACAATAGCTTTATAAACCAAATGAATATTGCAAATAAAATTTATTTATGTGAAAAATTAGTTTCTAATTAATCTAATAAAATCAATTTGAATGCATTTATAAATTAATTTAACTAAGTTAAATGTATAAATTTTGACTTATATATAAAATCAATTAGATTAAGGTTTCATACAAATTATATACAACATATAAAAGAAATTAATTACAACAAAAATAGAATTAACTAAGAAATAACTCTAATTCATTTACTTCAGTCAGCTATAAAGAATTTCTAATTAATTTTAATTAGTTGAAATACACCATATTTTCTAGAGGTGATACGAAGTATTAGGTTATTTGTGCGAATTTGAAGATGTAACAAAATTTCTACAATTTCCCAAAGCATCGTTGATTGGTAAATTAACTGTCAAATTTAAAAAGAAATCTTTATAAATTTCGTTATGGATTATAATTATAAATAATTATAAATTTCGTTTGATTATTTATCATATTTAAATTATTTATGTATTTTATTCCTATATTTTATGATATATCATCTCTAATATTTTAGATCCGAGATTACTTTATTGGCAAATAATTTACTTTTAATCTAAAATATACTAAAATACAATTACTTATTTATTATCTTTCATTTCAAAGTATTTGTTTATTTATGAAAGAAAGGAAACGTGTAAGAATTGTGATATATTAAGAGCATTCATAAAAAACATTCATCACTTTTTTATAAAATCGCAATATTAATCTTCATTTAATTTAGCAGTTTCTGCTCATGTGTTTTACTTTTATATTGAGGTTTTTACATTTCAAAATGCAAAATAAGCACTTCTTTACTTCTTATACGCATTTTAAAATTAATTTATATTTTAATATCTATTTAGTTATACCATCAATAATTATCTGTCTATTAGACAACACCCTAAAAACTTGTCACATGTTTCCTAATGTTTTTAAGGAATCGCATGTATTAACTCTTACATCATTTTGTATGATAACTTTTTTATTTTACAGTTTTACTGATCAATAAACTTTGACCTTTTTCCTGAATGCAACTGTTAAAAATAAACATTTCTATATTGAGGTAAAAATTTCAATCTTAATTTAATCATATACCTTTAATTATTATTTTCATTCACTGTCATCAATTTCTACACAACTCATATTATCATTTGTTTTAACTAAGCTGACAAATATGCTTAGAATCACATTCAAAATATCTGGAGTTTGAAAGCAAATTTTATATAAACTTCAAGTAAAATTCGACAATTTATGTTATGGTGTTAAAGGAAAATTGTATGTTCTAACATCATACCAAAACATCGTAATGTCAGTAAAGACGAATGTTGTAAAATCATATTATGAAAACATAAGTTTACATTTAATTTAATCTATTTCTTATCTCAATTTATTTAAATTTTGACAACATTTAATATTTTTTAATTTAATTTGAATAAGTATGGGATTTTATGTATAATTTCTTTCATAATTCCTTCATTATAACAGAGTTTAAAAAGTTTCTTTCATTAATTAAATAAATTATCCTTAACGGAAGGTACTCACTAATGATCATATATAAATTCTGCTAACTAAAAAATAAAGAAGGTTTTACTGGGGAATCTTAGAATATTCTTAGAATTACTCAGAAATAATCACTTTAATTAACTTTTCCTTAAATTACTGTTATTGTAAAAACACAAAATCCCATTTTAATCACTGGCCATATATTTTATGAATTACATTTGCTTATTTCATGCTTTTTAAATCTAACTGTAATTTATAATTGTTTTGAAGCTCCAATTCCCTTTAACTAAATGTTTATTCGGTGGAAAAATGATAAATGTTTTAATTATTTTCCCCAAGATTCTCCAAAAACTTTACTCAAATTATATCATTAATGTTTATGTAAACATTTTTTTTCCATTAAATGATAAACTGATTCTCCAGAAATTGCTTATTTAAGCTCAAAACATATTAGTAAATAACTTATTTTAAAAAAAAAAAAAAAAACATTTCACATACTATAATTATAATAAAAACATATTTCGGCTTTGTGTTTTAAATCTTTGATTTTTCAGAATTCTTTAACTTAAAGTTATGTTAGATTTAGATTGGAAATTATTAATGTATTTTGAAATTTAAAATTAAATTGAAAATATTTTCAACGAACTATATTTAATAATTGATTATGATTTCTGAACGTATGTATATATATAGACATATATTTGAATTTTAATTAAAATTATTTATTATAAATAAAACGTTTTGTTGCAAAGGTGATATGTTAGTGTGTGACGTCCTAAACTCATTTCAAAAATTTGAGCGTTCATATGTTTCATTGAAATGTAGAAATTTGAAATAATTTAAAATTAAATTCAATGTGTAGTTTTCATCAGCAATTTTGGTCTTAAAAAGTTGCCTATTGATCATAAATTGAATTTAAATAATGAAGCTAAATTTATTATTTCCAATATTAATCTAGCAAGTTTGTATTTTTCATACATTGGCAATAAAATGTATAAGTTGTTTTAAATAGTATAAAATACACAAGTTCGCTCTCTTCTTTAAGCTAAAAATTAAATGACTTTTTAAATCCATTTTTCTATGTTGCTTATTTGTCAAAACATGTTATAACATAACTCTTAAATAATGAAACCTTTTCTATATAGAAATAGGCGAATACTTTGCTTTTTGATTATTACTATAAATAAAAAAAATTTCAAAGACATAAGAGATTAATTTTTTCTATAAACTTTTGAGCATAAAATTAATAGTTTTATTTAAATTGTAAAGCTATTAATTGTCAAAAATGATTATTTACATTTTAAAAATTATAATTTGATGATACATTTTATAGCAATTCTATCTGAAGTTAAATTTTCTTTGTATTTCAATTAAAAAAAGTATTCCATTCATTCTTGTAATGAAAAAAAACTTACATACACACACGCACTCTCACACTTACACACACAGACACATGCACAACATAGTATTTTTATAGTATGGTGTAGTTACTTTCCCCATAATTAAGAAATTATAATCACCAATTTTCTAAATTAAAATCAATTGTATGATATAATGCTAAGAACGATATTTTTCAGATGATTTTTCCTTTAATTAAATTCGATTATAATGAAGCTATATGAGAGAAGTTTCCCTTCCGAATTTTTTTTTATTTTGAAGCTTTTTGAAACCTAAGTTCAAATTTTATAAGATTAACTATTTTTTTTTTAAAATATAGAATTTTTATACCACATTTTTGAATAATAAAAAAGAAATATTATTTTTATTTGAACATTTTTATTTAAGAAAATAATTAATTAGGAACTAGACTCCCATATACGTAAATAAGTAAAATTTAGTAGGACTTGTAAAAACAAATAACGCAAAAAAAAAAAACATTTATAAGAGATATTGAGCAACTGATGGAAAATATTCCAGATGCCCTTTATAAAACTCTTGACCAATTAAAAGGGATAGTTTTTTTTTAAAAATAATAATACAATTAAAATCTTTAGAATTGAATTTATTATTGGGATTTTCTTAAGCCTATTTATAAACACACGTGGTGAATACTTATATAATTACTGTAAGATGAAAACGAAAAAGGTATGATCTTTCAGATTATTACTTAATAGTTAAATTGTAAATTAATGCTATTTGATGTATTCACATTTTTTAAATAAAATAAAAAACAATAATATTTTAATTCAAATATTACTGTAAAACTGAATTGCTTAAAATAGTCTCATAAATAGTTGAATGTTAAAAAATTTTATTCAATCAGAATATGTCGTAGTCTACAATTTTCAATATTATTTCTAAATATTTATAAATTAACAATTACAATATTTAAGAACCTTAAACTATGCATCCAGAAATCCCATTCATATCTTATGGTCCATTTCATTTATAGAAATTCTAACACAAAATATTGTAATGATAAGTTCACCATTTTAACAGTAATGGCGATTATGATTTTATTTTTTATCAATTTACTATTTCTTAAATGCGCGTTTACAATTTCTTACATATCTGTACTTGATTTTATATAGAGTTTGTTGGTTAAAGTAGTAAGTCTAGTTCGGCAGTTGATTGAATTTAATGTATCTCAAATCGACACATACGTGAATTAAGAATATGAATTTTATTTTCATAGTTACTTTTAATAATATTTCTAACTGGAGGTCAAAATGAGTACTAATGGGGATGTTTAATAAAAGTATATTATCATTTCATATTGTTTAGGGAATCACTTATTACTTCCACCTGAATGTTGTCATTTGATATTTATTGAGTATTTTAGTTCTAAAAATGCGATAGAAATAAGTTATTGTCAGGTATACATATAGTATGAAAATAAAAATAAATAAATAAATTAGAATATAACTTGAAAGATACATAAAATCATCAAATATAGTTGATTTATCATATGCAGTAGAAATATCACTGCATTGAATTCTTAATTAAATCACGGGAGTTTCTAGCATTTTTATTCTTTACATGATTCTTTATTTAATTAAATAAATTTTACTATTTAATTACGCCCTACTATGTAAGACATTGTTTGTTAGGTTTCTTCATATTTCACAAATAATGCTTATGCATTATTTTCCCCATAATCTCATTCAATAATTTTTTTTTGCCACTAAGATTGCAATTTACAATGACCTTTTTTTTACTCAGATAGTTACTAAACGATATATTTTAATAAACTCTAACAGGAGAAACAGGTAATACATCATTTTAGCTATTAAAATTTTGTATAATTTGCTAAATTTAAAAATTATATGAAATGTCATATATATATATATATATATATATATATATATATATATATATATATATATATATATATATATATATATATATATATATATATATATATATATATATATATATATATATATATATATATATATATATATATATATAGCTTTAACCATTTATATAATATGTAAGTGTCTAATTGTAACTATTTAAATCATATTCCCTTATTGTAAATAACTTTCCCTATTAATTATAAAAAAGCTAAAAATTACTATCATACTTTTTTATATAGATTGACATGTATTTTGATGAGAAATAAAATTAAACGAAAATAAAAATAACAAGATAACGATAGCCCATTATTTAAGTACATTCCATATTTAATCATGGTGAATGGTTAAATCAAATATAAAATATTTAGCAAAATATTTGAATCAATGTGGCATAGTTACAGAAATAATGGACTAGTCATTTACTGCATTAATAATCACCTGGTCAACTAGTCCAAATAACTTTAAGTTTTCTATTATGAAAACGTTTTGGAAATTAGATGAAATTTTGCTTGAAAGAGCTCTATTCAAATTAACATTTACGGATTAGAATAACTAGTCATCGCTGGTTCTGGAGCTCTGCCAGATAAATCCGCATGGCTTAGTTCTAATGACTGTTGGAGACATTTCTGACCCTTCTACAATTCAATTGACGTCATGCATTGGAAGTTATTATAATTGGATAATTACGTTAACTTGATTATCTCTTTCAACATAAGTGATTATGTATTCCGCAGCAAAAGTTCGGTTCTGAGCTATAATTAGAAGAAGAAACATTTGGCGAAATGATTATCTTAGTCGAATTGCACAGAATCTTGTGTTACATCTCTAGAGAAACGACTAATTATTATAATTTAATTAAAAGGGTCATTTTGCTGAGAAATTATTTATGTAATTGAATTCCATGGTTTCAATTGTCCAGTCGGTAAAAGTTACGATATTGCGATAATATAATTACTTCTTTAATTAATTCACTCTATTCTTAATTTTTTTCTAATCATTTCAAATTACAAAAAATAAATATTCTAAAATTGTTTAATTAAAAATAAGTTTAAACTTTTTTATATAATACGATTTAATATGATTTTATTATTTAAACACAATTATGTCATTAAAACATTTTAATGAAAATTATTATAGTAATTTTTCTTTATTTATTTTAAGATATATACATTTATCTGAATTATATTCAAAATTATTGAACTTGAATGATTTTTATTATGTAAGTTTTTGAGTTATATAATCATTGCTAATCATATATTCAATTACAAGAAAATGAGTCAATTAACAATATTAATTAGTTTAAGAAAATATTATAGACTGGAGTTCAAGCTTAAATAAATATTGAAACTAAAATAATAAATCATGATTTTTAATTATTTTAATAATAAATTTCTGTAAAATATTGTGATTATATTTTCATATAAATTTTGAAGAATAAACTATTAAAATTAAAGCTTATTATAAAATAATTTTAAAGTTTACTTCTAGGTGAACCTTCTTAAATAAAAACTTTTTTTGTAAAATTATTAAAAATTAAAAATTTTGATTTCTTAGTTCATTTAAATTTTACTTTTTATCTCAGTAGCTTCTTTTTTTAATATTTCATGATTTATGTAATTGAAGTGTTATTAATACAAAATACATATCATTTTAATTTGATATTTAAAAATTACAACAAAATTTTTATGATATTAATTTTACATTAGATGAAGCAAATTTTGTTTGTTGAATAAATATCAATACGTTATCATGTCAAAAAAGATTTAGACATTAAACTATAACTAATAAGAATAATATTTTTTAATAATGGTGTGTTTTATTTTTATTAAAATATTTAAATGGAAAGTTCATTTTACATTTTTATAAGATTTCATTTTACATTTTACATTATATATATATATATATATATATATATATATATATATATATATATATATATATATATATATATATATATATATATATATATATATATATATATATATATATATATATATATATATATATATATATATATATATATATATATATATATATATATATATATATATATATAAATACAATATAATTACTTGTATTAAAATCTAAGATATGTACACATAATTTAATCCATTTAAATTTCTTATATTCTATTATATCATAAATTTTACTTAACTGTTGTATAAGAAATTGATGCTTAATTATTAAAAAGTTAGCTATCAGTATTCACTTATTCTGTAAAAATTATTGAATCATAAAATTAAATATAAATAACCATATCTTTCCACACACATATATGATTCATTTAAATTCATTAAATCAGTACATAATTATCTATTTTACTAGATTCTCTAATAATTTGAATGTTAAATTTAAATTTTTTCTCTGTTATTAAGCAATTTAGAGTATATGCAGTAATCCTAGATGTAATCGCAAATACTTTACAATTACATTGTGAATTTATGAAAAATAAAAGTATATGAATATAACTTAATTATGGATAAATGAAAATATGTTTTATTGTATAAAATTGTTTATTTTGTATTTGTGTGATTAAATTATTTAAGAAGAATTTTAATTTACACATTTTAAATTTTACTTTAAAGCTAAGCAAATACATAATTAACTTTTTAGCGATCAATATTTTTTATTTCAAACATGCAATAATTTTAATAAAGAAATTGGAATTTCCTTGGATTTATGCTTACAAAGTCATACATAAGTAATTGAGTATTTTGCTTTAACATTTTAAATATAAACAAAAATATGCATCGTAATTCCATTCTAAATAACATAAACAAAAATGTTATAAAAATGGCCTACTACACAAAATAATCAATAGAAAATTTGGATTTTCTAATTTATTTTATTTCCTTATTTAATATATAAGCATTGTAACTCACTCATATATGATTAATGAGTACAAAGCACAAATTTTAATTGCTCAGTAAATTTTAAACTTTATTTCTGAAATATATATTAGAATAGTTACAAGTGGGCAATGTTTTTGAAAACTTTTGTTTTACATTCAATCATAAATGAATACACTTAATCATAAAAGCAAATTATGTTGACGGTGCATAATTATGTTTATAAAATATTTTTTTATTTGCTTCCTCAACTAATAAGTTTAAAATGCAATAAGATATTTTAGTTTTTGAGAAACATTAAATTTTTCTTATTTATAAAAATGAAACACTAAATGATTTATAAAAATGTAATAGAGGAAATAATTAAAATTTCTCAAAAAAACATTGATTTTATTTTGTTTTTTTACATGCATTTCGGTGTTAATTAATTTAAAGTGCTATAATTTGAACTATTTATTTGCACAAAATTAGAAAAATTATCACTTGTTTAACAAACGTATAAATATCTTTCTCTCTTTAGAAAAACTACTGAAACATTGAAAAATTTATGAGATATTTGCAAATCTCATTCAATTCAAACATTGTAAAAGTAAATTTTATACCAAGGTAAAACACACGACATACAAAATTGCATATATTTCACCAAATATCATTCAGGTTTTTTTTTTTTGTGTTACACAACAAATCCAATTGCTAAGTATAATAATACATAAATATATTTATGCATTACTATGAATTCTCTTAAATATAAATAGTATTTATTAATGCATTTATGATATTAAAATTCAAACAATGTTAACTATAAATTTCAAACCAAGGTAACACACAACATGTAAACTTACAAATATATTACTAATTATTTAAATGTATGAGTTATGTATATTTTATTTTACATTTAAAATTTCATTGTTAATTATTGAATAGATCAAATTGTTTTAACATGAAGTATCTTATACAAGTATTAAGAATATACTTACAAATCTCAACAACCTAGTTTTATTAATATAGTATTGTTAGAGTAAAATTATTGACATATTTAGTTTTTTCTTGATAAGAAAAGTCATCCATTGGAAATGAAAGAGAACATATGAAACTAGCATTAAACTAAAATTACCATATTTATAAGAATATACTTGAAAATATGAGGCTATAAAATATGTGATATCTCATAAAATTAACATATGTACAGAGTAATCTTTAAATCTGAAAATTTAGTTGAATAATAAATGAAATTTATTTTGTTTACTAAATGCATATTCTTTTGATTTGGTAATTGTAATGAATTTAATAAATTAAATTTGTTGTTAATTTTACTAAATTAAATGTTGAAATTAAGAAGCAAATTTTATTTGATTTTATTAAAGAAACTATTAATATGTGTTTCGTATATCTAAGTAATATTGTATTTGGTAGAGATAGTATTTATAATAATGCGAATAATTGTATGATAATGGCTATCTTCAATGTTAATGAAAATATTTCCTCACATAGTTCTAAATTTTTTATCTTAATTTAATCATAAAATATCACAATTCGTTCTGTTTTACATCCCTTATAACTCTTGGAAATTTACATACAAAACTGCTAGCATGCATTTAATTTTATTTTATTTTATTTTTTTTTAAATATATTCATTATTTTAAATAACTTTCTAACTGTAAATAATTGTTTAACTAACTTTCCTTTAATTAGTTTTCATTTTAGGTATTTAAATCTTTATCTTATTCTAAGTCATAAATTTTTATTAATTAAAATTTAGTTTTTAAGTTTTTATTGATTTACTGAGAGGCTAAAGTATAATTGCTTTAATTTTCTCTAGCAGAAATGTTTCTCTGAATTTAAGAAATGATAAATGATTTAATTATATTTCCTCCACAGCATTTTTCAGAAATTTTGGTTAAACTAATTATGTGAATTCAGTTTGATGATTTCTTTGACAAGTTAAATCTTTGAAGATTATTTAATGACTTAGAACATAAGTATTTTAAAGTAAAGTTAAAAATGTTCTATGTTCATATTTTGAATAATTTGATTGATAGAAAAACATGCACTTTCTGTAGATTCCTTCTTTAATTTTTGACTTTCTTGGTTGAGTATATATATTTAGGAGTAAAATGAGTTCTTCATATTATAAATTAATGATCATATTATTGTTATACTATATCGTCTTTCTAAATCCTCTAATATCCGTAGCATTCATTCAAACTGTTTTTTCACTGATTTATTATATTGTATCACAAACATTTAAACTAATTATAAACAAATTTTCATTCATATGAAAGTTTAAAATTGAGTAATTTTCATATAATATTGACTGAAAAGAAAAACTCAGACTTATAAAAATTGTCTTATATTACTTAAAATATCATAATATTTTGTTATTTTAATGAATGAGTAAACAATTAAAATTTTTGAAGAAAATAGTGAAAAAGTTACTGAAAGACTATCAATAAAATATTAAGAATATGTTGAGTACATTATAAATTCTTTATCACATGTGACGTTTCAAAATTGTTCCAAAACTAGTTATCATGAAACAAAATTTAGTGTGACATGTACGCTTGTTGTTTAACTTCGAAATAATTTAACGTTATATTTGAAATATTTTGTAGCTGTCTGAATAAGTTTTATAAGATCTCCTCCTAGTTTATACAAATAATTTTGAAAGATCTCTTGTTTTTTTCAATTTTTATTATCTCTATTTTTATGCCAGAAATTTCATTATTATATTAATCTTTAAGTGCTGTTAAAAACTTTTATTAGAACTTTTGATTAAACTAAATTGCTTAAGTAGAAATATTTTCTTAAGACTAACTTGATAAGGCAAATATATTTAGTAATTTGGTTATTGGCTTGAATAAATGCAATTTTTGATATCTTTTTATTTGTGTAATTTTTATAAATAATTAATTTTATTCGATATCACTACCAAAAGGTTTTTTTTTACTTTTAATCAATAATAAACTTAGCAATTCATATTTTTAATTACAATTTATGTTTCTCAATGACACTTCAATTTATCGTTAAGTGTTTTTATTAAAATTTGGTAAGATATATATAATACAGTTGAAAAATACTAATTATGTATCTTCACACAGGTATTAAAAATGTTTTCCGTTCATAAAATAGTTATAAAAACCATTTGATAGTAATTGAAAGGGTTTTTATTATTAAATAATTACAAAAACTGTATACATGTCAGAAATAATTGTGCATGTATGGTGCTATTGCTATGTTTTTGGAAGTTAAAATGTTTTTGGAAGTTTTAAATAAAACAGTAATAACATAAAGAAATAAGAAAGCGTTGTCTAATTCAATTGTCTATTTACATACTTGCCACAAATCTTATGTTTTGAATTGTCTATTTACTTACACATGCCACAAATCTTATGTTTTGAATTTTCTAAAATACATATTATTTTACACAAAAATTTAATTATTTATTAAATCAAATGATAAATTATAATATTATGAATTATTAATATTATTAAATGATAAATTAAAATGTAATGGAGTTCTATTATTTTTATATATTATTTAATTATAATATGAACATGTCATACCAATTTTCGGATGAAAGAGAACTCACATAATTTTCCAACCAACTACAGCATTTATTGTGGTATTAATTTTCGTTTAGTGGTATAAATAAACTTGACAGAAATGCATAAATGTTTTTTCAAAACGGTATAAAATCCTAAATCCATAATTAAATTAAAAAGTTTCATGCAATCAATTCATGGAAATCATTTTTATACAATCAGTTCATGAAAATCAATGATGCATATTTTCTAACTAGTTTTTCCTGAAAATACTTTGATTAATGCATATTCTCTGATTTTTTTTTCAAAAAAATTTCAATTTATACAGAAAATGTTTTGTGAAATATCGTCAACTAATCGTATGCCTTATGTATACTTATAATAAATGTATACACATTTTTACTTCATTTTCATAAAAAATTTTCTTCTTATAAGATGTTTAGGAGGATACATCGTAATGAAATGGTTCATTTTTTTAATGGAGAGCATTTTAATTGATTCTCAATAAGAAATACAAAATTATTTCTTTATCCGTTTGAATAAAATGTTCATATTATTTTCGAGGAAATGTCAATATGTTTATTTGATCATTATTCAAGATGACAAAACACCACATAACATTAAATGCATAACCAAAAGAAAATGAATTTTGAAATTACGAAAGAGATTAAAACCTTAAGACTGAAGGTTGTGCAAAAGTTTTAAACCTTCATTAGCAAGTAAAAAGACTATATTCTCTGACAATAAAGGACTTCCAAATGTATTTCTCTTTATTTTCAAGTAGTAACTCATTATATAGCAATAAAACAGCTTTCTGCCGAGGAGAATGCTTAGAAAATTTAATATTTATATTGTCAACGAATAGAGTTTAATACCATTGATAATTTAAAATTCTTGGTTTTCTTTTTCCAACGGGAGGTATTTTTATGGTGCTTAATCATTCAAAAAAGAAGAGAAATATTCCATTGTTCTGTCAGATGAACAGAAATATAAAAATTATTTTTACTGCATTGAAATTTCAGCATAGACAGAAAGATGAACAGAAAGATATATTTAAGGACATATTTCTCAAATTTCAACTAAAGAACTCCATTTATTATTTGGAATTTTTGGAAAGATTATTATTTGTATTATTTGGAATGATCTTGTTCCTTAAAAACCAAAGTTAAATGATAGCAAGTAATAATAATAAATACACGTTTTAAAAATGAGGAGTTACTTTTATTTGATTAAATATAGAATTTTATGCGGTATATATTAATTACATATTTCTATTTTATTAAAAATTAAGTTCATAAAACTATGAAATGCTGAAACTATATAAATTGTATTAAAAAATATATTATAAAAATAACAGAAATTTTTAAATCTAGGTTGTCAGTAAATATTTGAAATTAAATTCGTGAAGAAAAAATTACAAAATATTTAAGACTATGCATATGCTGTACAATTTAGATTTGTACAAAAATAACATTTAATTACATATCCTTCTATTTCTTTCTGTTTCTTGTATAAATCTATAAGATAATTTCAATGTATATTAAGATTCAAGAAAAACAAAACTATTTTATAGAAGCTTAGAACTCACTCTCTGATTTATTAAATTAAATTCTTTTATAGGAGCTTCTTAATTCGTAATAAATTCAGGAGTTGAATATATATATGTATGTATGTATACATGCATGCATACATATAAACATACATACTGCAATTTGTTCTGTTCAATAATGAATACTCATTTAGTTTGGAATGCGACAGTAAGAAGTATTTGGTAAAAGAGCCTTTATAAAATTATCTTTGTATCAATTTTTACATAGTGATGAAATATTACATACAAACGTAACGCCTTGATTGAATAAGTTGAAATCAATGTATAAGTAGTTTCATTTAAATTTGTATGCATTTCATCAATATGGAATACAGCCAAACTGTTATATAGATCTGATGCAGTATCTTCCTTATAAGAAAGGGAACAAGTTCAGTATTCCCATACACTAATTTCTCGCCAAATCTGGTAACCGTTGTTTACGTTGTAGTGTTGCCGATTTCAGCTTTTGTTTTTATTGTAGTGTTGCCAAATTTAGTTTTTGTTACTATTTTCATTTTTTCGATGCCAGATTCCGTTTTTCTCGTGTTTTAAATAATTTTTACGTTATATATGTGCTTTTTTTAGTGGCAATAGCTTTTTTAGTTTCACTTCGAGAACTTTCCAGAACTTTCTTTGCTAATTGTTCTACGTTTTAATTGGTAGTCATTTTAATTTCGTTTACTTTTGCTGCTTGAATCATGTATTTCCCGCTGTTGTGTTTCGTTGTCGCCAGTGTCCAAACATCGTAAATTTTTCTTTTTTACTATTTCTTTTTCATTATTATTTTTATTTGGTTTAATTTTAAAATATATTTTTTATTAAATGATATATTTTATTTTATATATTTAAAACCGTTAAATATTCTTTTTTTATTTCGTTTTCTTAATTTATTATCATCTTTTTATTGTTTTAATTACTGTATTTTTTGTTTTAATTTAAAATGTCTCATTCAAATGTTGAAAAATATCAACAAATTATTTTAGCAAAAATTAAAGATAATAATGATGGATTATTGCTCAGGATTCCAAATTATTAATTTATTTAGGATTCGCAAATATTAATTAATTTTTAACGGAAATTGGATTTGGAGAAGGTGTATTTATTTTATTTAAATTCTATTGCTTACATGTGTTTTTTTTATTGTATTCCTGTTTCTTTTTTATTTACTTAAAATGTGTATATATTTAAAAAATATTTATTCATGTTTTTTTTTTAATTTTAAAAAATGTATATATTTGAAAAATAAGTTTTTGCATGCTTTTTTTTTAAATTTTATAAAGTGTATATATTTAGAAAAATATTTTTGCATGCTTTTTTTTGTAAAATTAGATAACTATTTTTACTAAAATGTGACATTGGTGACAAACGAATAAAATGTCGAAATAAATATACCAATCGGCATGTCAGCTTAGCTTCATATCAAGTAAGTCTATTATTTATATTTATTTCCCTTTTTAAATATTCTGAAATGTTTATTTTTCGATCGAACTTTGGGAAATTTCCCGTTTTAATAAACGCGCGCCTAGCTTGGCGACAAAACAATTCGCCGCGTCACCAAGTGTATGGGGATACTGAACTTGTTCCTAAGAAAGTCATGGTGATTGGAAAACAGACCTGAAACAAATAACAATTCCGGATTTTTTTTATAGGAAAGTGTATCCTAAGTACGCATTTTTTTCCTTTGTTTTACTTTAAAATATGTCTTATGTAACAAAATTTTAATTTGGACCTTTTGCTCTGGGTCTGAGAGAGTAATTATATTGAGCTGAGTGTACACATTTGAAATCAGTTTGTTAAATATTTATAAATCAAAAATATAGTCAAATTTCATCACAATATTTAAAACAAAATTTTATTTATATTTTTTTGAAAATAATATTAGGTTTATGATATAATATATTAATTGTGTATTTATATTTTTTTCCGAAATATAATTACTAGTATTACTGAGTTTTAAAATTACAAATTCACATGAAAATAAAAAAATGCTATTCGGTTTTTAAAGTATTATAACGAATCTGTTTTAAAATCACCTTATAAACACTCAAAATTTAAATCAAAACTCTAAAAAATTAATTACACTGGAACACACTTTAAATAATAAAACTCCAATTTCTGTGTCCTCTGAAATTTGATTTTTGACTTTATTTTCCGTATTCAATCAATTCCTCTCTTTCCCAGTTGTAAATCATAATAATTATAAAAGTATATATAAACTACACTGCCATTCATAACAAATTTCTTAAAACAATGAATAATATCTGACATACTCCTGACAAAGTTAACAACATTATGATATATGTATAAAATATTTAGAAATCTAAATATATATTATGAAAATACCAATTGGCAACAAATTATGAAACAAAATAATAATTAATCCATCACAAATTCGAAGTTCAAGAACACAAACATACAAAACATATTCTTCTAATGGGTCAGTTTGATTAATACTTTAATAGTTCAACCATTTCTTGTAATAATAATATCATTCCTTGTAATAAAATAATTTCATGGGGATTACTATATCCAATATTTCTACGAATATCATTCTTCACAGACCTAAAGCTGGACCTTTCATCATTCGAATAGACTTCTAATTGATATAATGAGCTGTTGAATTTTCAGTTAAACTCTGCATACTATTCCATTAATTTCTGGTAGAACTAAAATACTTTAAGAATATTCCATCCTAAAATACTATAATATTCCATTCTTATTAAGGTCACCAATTTCTTATCAACAATGCAGATTACTAATTAATATCAGCATCACAATTTTCCCCTTAACGAGGAAGCACCATGAGTTATTAATCCCCAATGTATCATGCTTTGCTTCATCACAAATCTTCATAAAAATTAATGCATGATTGTGTTTTTTCATATTTAATACATTTGGTTCTATTATCACTATAATTGACTGAAGGTATGCCTTTTCTTACAACGAAACGATAGAAACAAAGCGAAAATTCCTCGATTGACACTAATGTGACTGGTTAAAGACGAGTAGCTTTATAGACGATTCATGGTAAGAGACAAATCAAAACCTTTGATCTTCAAAGCCTCTGTCAAATTAAAGCCTTTGATCCTCAAAGCTTCTGTGTTTCAAAGATACAGAATAAGAAAAGTCTACAGCAGTCAGTTAAAAATATCAACATATTCAATTCTACCAGCTTGTTCTTGTGCAATAGGTGGATTTACAATAAATATTTTATCTGATATTCTTGTAAATGACTCTTGTTAGATTACAAATATAATGAACTTTTCAGCTTCCAGTAATTCATTCTCAGGAAATTTTCATTTTTGTATTCTGATCTTAGCAACTATACATGAATTTCTCCAATATGTTAAATGTATGAACATTAATATCAAAAATACGTGAACCCAAAAATGGAGTTACTTCAAAATCCAGCATTGAAGCTGTGATACCTTTCTTTCGTTCACAATTCACTTTTTTATCAATGATATTTTATAATGATCCTAAAGAAAAGTCAGTTAAACTTTTGCCGCGAATTCAATCTCAAAAGATATTCATCTGAAATTCTCCTGGAAATCAGCAGGGTCCATTAATCCAAGAACATGTTCCCAGGATTCAGAATCAGTCAACTCTCTGATTTCATCCTCTTCGTTATAAATAAAAAATATCCATAGTTCATATCTTGGCATTTTAAGAAAAATGATATCTTTCTTGTTTTTTCCTAAGTTTTAATTTAACAAAATTGAGTAAGAGATGCTCATTAATCTTGCATCCCTTAAACATGTTTAAAATTTACTCAAATTTGTTATTTTAACAAAATATAAATTTTAAAAGTAAAAATATTGTTTCCTGAGAGTAAATTTTAATCTTCAGATAAAAAAAATTAAAAAATATATACATAAGCAATTATAAATTATTGTTTAAAAATAAAAATTTCAAAATCAATATGTAATTTAACTTGAATTACTAAATTATTAACATCTAATTGCAAATGAGAATAGGATGAATCAACATAAAAGTTTGCAGTATATATATATATATATATATATATATATATATATATATATATATATATATATATATATATATATATATATATATATATATATATATATATATATATATATATATATATATATATATATATATATATATATATATATATATATATATATATATATATATATATATATATATATATATATATATATATATATATATATATATATATATATATATATATATATATATATATATATATATATATATATATATATATATATATATATATATATATATATATATATATATATATATATATATATACATGACCCAGCCACGCGTTGCAGTGGCTGAGTTTTTAAAATACATTGAATCAATTTTTTACTAATTCTTGGGGTCAATCAAATTAATATTTTCTAAAAAAATTTAGAATAGGTTCATTCATAGGAGATTAAAAATAAAACGTTTCACCAAAATTTAATAGTAATAGGTAAAGTATTGAAATTTTGAAATTAAGCACAAATCAACATATACTTTCTGAATTTACATTTTATTCATCTTATATTAAATTATAGTTTGTAATCAGTGACTTACTTATAAAATATACTATATAAATTAAAGACATCTAAAAATAAATTGTTATAAATGAGGTAGATAACATTGACATCGAACTATTATTATTTTAATTTTAAATTATATTAAAACTAAAAATTTTTTCCGCGGCATTATACTGAAATAAAAAAAATTAAAAGAATTTATCATTTGAATAAATAAATTAGATCAAAATGTTCTACTGAATAAATTAATAATTATCAAATTATAAAATAAAAATAAAAAATAATAAAAGGCTATCAAGAAATACTTACATATTTTCGATGTGGTATGAAAATTAGTAGAGAAAAACAGTAATAAATAAAATTTTATTTTACTATTTATAATATTAAAAATATTCAAACTGAATACTGCACAATAATAACACAATACAAAGTATAATTATGAAAATGATTCACGAAAAATTGTTATAGTATCATTATACATCATGAAAATATATGTAAATTCTATATTTAACCACGCGCTTGCGCGCGCACGATAATTTTCTCGAAGATGGTATAATCTAGAAAAATAAACACGTCGCCATCTGCCGAATACCTGTGCAACTTAGATGCTAAACCGCCATCTATTAGGAACTTACAGAACTAACCAAAAAAATTTTAAAAAAATTTAGGGTTGTACTACCCCTAACATTTAGGGGGATGAAAAATAAATGTTGGCCGATTCTCATAGATACCGGATAAGCACAAATAATTTCATCAAAATCGGTCAAGCTGTTTCGGAGGAGTATGGCAACGAAAACTGTGACACGAGAATTTTATATATTAGATATATATAATATATATATATATATATATATATATATATATATATATATATATATATATATATATATATATATATATATATATATATATATATGTGTGTGTGTGTGTGTGTATACGTGTGTTGAATGGGAAGGCTAATGGTGACATATATATAAGTACATACTTATAAGCATTCTCAGATACAAATACAGATTGGCAGAAAGAGATAAATATTTATGCACTAAATATACTTTTTGAATACCTATAAGAAACAAAAAGCTTATTACTTTTTTAAAATTAGAGATATATTTCTGTAGGAAAAAGTTTCAATAAATTTGAAAAATCATGAAAACTTTTCATTTTTTATTCTCATAGATACTCGAAAATAAAGAAATTTTACATACATAAATAGAATTTTAAATTAGAAATTTTGTATATTTTTAATAAAAAAATCCTTTCTATATAGACAGTAAAATTGAAACAATATATCATTTTCAATATTGAATCATATTATTATCATAATAATATTCAGAGTTGTGAACGTAATGAAAAGGCTCTTTTCTGACTTTAAGTTCTTCTTTTAAGTCTCTCTCTGCAAATTTCGATGTATCAAATATGACAACATACACTTTTCATCGACACAAAGATGTTTATATATATATATGTATATATATATATATATATATATATATATATATATATATATATATATATATATATATATATATATATATATATATATATATATATATATATATATATATATATATATATATATATATATATATATATATATATATATGTATATATATATGTATATATATATTGTCATATATATATATTGCATATATACAGAGAAAAATTTCAATTTTTCTGTTAAGCTCTAACAATGTACATATTATTTTTACATACATGCAAATAAAAGTGAAAGAAAGTGTATTGGAATTTCATTTAGCTATAACAAATATTGCAATATCTATGAAAGGAAAAACAAACAAGTATAAATTATTTGTTTTCTTTTTCTACCTCTAGTAAATACATAACCCAATTTTATAATTTATAGCTTATATTTATTTTATAATACTCTGAATTTAATTATAAAAATACATATTCTACCAAAACCTTTTCGTTTCCATTAATTTTCATAATATTTGTACGCTTAAAAATATGAATATTTACTTCATTTTATTTAATTTTTGCATAATTATTTGAACTTTTGAAATTATTGTTTAACTTTTAAAAATTTTGTTTCAGACGATACTTATGTAAATTTTAAAATTATTATTTTATAACAGAATATCATGTTCTCATATGCTTTGCCATATTGAATAATATAGTTCTTAAATTATTTGTTGTCTACATTTGTCATGTGCATCCGGATTTTGACACAGTTTGTTTAGCTTTTTTAACACATTTAAAAAAAAATACTTTCAACTGTGTTGTCCTTTCTTGTAGAAAATAATAGTGTTCATTTTATTAAAAAATTAATCAAGAAATCTATCATTATAAAATTTTTATAATTTAATACAGATAAATAATTTGGAAAAATTAAATATTTCTCAAAAATGTTTGTGTTAATATTTTTCCTATTTTCATTTGTGGAGATAAATATTTTAGTTGTAATATTGAACAATTAGACTAGAACATATTATTATGATAAAAAAGCGCTTTTACTTATTCATTTTAATTATTTTAGTATGAAATATATTTCTTTATAATTTGTTTAATGTAGAATTGTTTGATCTTAAATTATATTCATATAATTTCTATTAATTACAAAAAAAGAAATTCCTTACGTATTTTTAAGTCCTACATTTAATTTACCTTATTCTTTAAGTTTTATTTACTTACTAACTGATTATGGTATAAGGTACTATCAGCATAAGTTATATTTTCATCATTTATTTCAGCCGAAAATGTAAATATTTTGCAATCATCTTTCTGAAATTGAAATGCGGTGTTTAAAATAGAAATCTCTAAGTCTTTCTTTAATTGTGTATGCGTTTACTAACATTTTTATGTTCTAAATTATTACAATTAATACAAATTCATACATTTTTGTTTGACGTATTTATTTTTTGTTTAATGATGAAGATTACAGCTTGGTAGTTTTAATGAATAATTTTACAATAAATTTTTGAGATCAAAAACTTTCAAAATATTATTTTATCACATATGTTTTAAGAAGAAAAATCAAAGAAAACTATAAGGAAATCCCTTGTCATTGCCGAAGCATACATGGAATGCATACTACAGATATGAGAGAAACATTGATAAAAAATATTTTTTGTTCAAATGATCAAATATTTGTGTTAAATTTATGAACGTTTCAAAAATATGACAACAAGTGTACCTTTCATGTTAAACAACAATATAAAGTAACTGACACAAATATTATCTGTATACATTTACAGACAATTATAATAGAACTGAATGAATATATTCGATGAATATAATTGTTTTTAAAAAAATATTTTGGAATATATTTAATAGAAAGCTCTTAAAAAATAGTTTTAACTAAAGTCTCATTCAAGTGTATTTAGTTTTTTCGAGATATCCAATTTATGAAATACCAAAAAATGATACTTGCAGTATTTATTAATATATTTATTAATTTTTATTCATTTTAATATTTTACATAAATATTTAGCTTCCTTATAGTGTCAATTTAAGTTTGGATTTCTTTTGATAAAAACATGTAATTAATGAAATATTTTCTTAAGAATTTGTGTTCTATAAAATACATAAATTTTGATGTTGATAATTTCAGAAGCTTTATTAATATTATGCTTTATGTGCGTTATATTTGTGCGTGGCATCCTTGATTAGTTTGAGTTCCCAATAATGATTGAAAGCTAAATCCATTTCATATGACAGTTTCCGAAGACAATGTCTCTCATGATAGGTATGCTATTAGTAGATTACAATACACCGCAGATTTGAATAATAATGATTATGGACAACAGCTGATACATTTCAATGAATTAACATTACAATTGTCCCGTGTCAATAAATATAATGTAAATACATTTCTTGCTAAGTTTGATAGTGTTTTGTAGTAAGTAAAATTATATTTAAATGCTTATGATAGCAGTGCTGAAATATTTTTGATTTCAATTATTTTAATCTTACTTATTTAAAACTATAATGCTTGGTATTCCATTTATTTTAAATTCAAAGTCCAAAGAGATGTTTGCCTAAATTAAAGTTATAACTATGCATTTTGAGAATAAATATTTTTTGAACAGGATTCCACACAATTATAAAGATTAATTTTCATACATTACTTATTTTTTAAATTTAATTTAAAAGTTTTACATTAAAATTATTCATAATGGGTATAATAAGCTCAGATTATAACAATTAATATTTTCGCCATGAACTATCATTAATTTAACAATATTCCTAAAATAATATCCCTAAATAGAGATATTTTATACTAAATTTATACACAATTGTTTAAACTCAGTAAATTTTATCAAAGTTTGGGACAAGTATAGATAATTATTTTTTTGTTCCATATCTTGCCTTAGTTAAATTTTATATACATTAAAAGAAACAGTAAAATATCCTAAATGAAATGGTTATGCATGAAAATGATATCTTTAATAGTGAGAATCCTTTGTTGAACTAGTAGAATGGCATGTTCTGATTCGTTACAGATCATTCCATCGAAAGCTTTTATATGCAAGTATGTTTTGAAATGAATTAGGCATTTTGTTAACCACGAAAAAACAATGTTAACGATAACTTGCAACTTTTTATTTCTACTTTCAATAATAGAATTTATGCATTATTGTGATTTAAAAAAATCCATTCAATAAAATGGTTTTTAAAATGTAAATAAATATTTTGTTAAATTCTTTCACCTTTATCCGGTTAGGAGATTAATTGCAATTAATTAAAAAAGGAGATGAAAATTACACGTCTATAATCTCAAATATATGATCATGTGGTTGATTCAGTGTTTTCTCCTTTAACTTAACAGTTAATGGGTATGAATTGGTTATTTAGTGTCTTGATGGTTAATTAGTGTCTTCAAATTCAAACCATGTATCCTAATTGAATTACTAATCACGTGTACAAAATGTGATCAGAGAGTGACTAAACACACAAAGATAGTATAGAACAAATTTAGTAGATCCTTTTAAGATTTTAAGACTAGGTTTTTCCAGCAAATCGACTTTAAATAAATTAAGTTAGAATTTTTAAACCAGAGCAGTTTTTAAGTATAAAACCGAAAAAGTCATGTAAAAGATAAGTTAAGATAGATTTATGTGTAAATTTACTTTTTGTAATGATAATTGGTTAAAGTAAATAAGAAAAATGATAAATATTTTAGATTTTGTAGCAGTTGAAATTTCATTCCTTATTCAAATGAAAACTAACTTTTAATAAAAACATGCTTAATAGAAATGTAAATTTTATTTCTTTTCATACATTTAATAGAAAATTCAAAAAGTATTGATAAATTAACTTATTTTATTTTTCTTTATATATTTATAACTATGTTTAAGCATTGATTCATTTGTCGAACTTTAAGATGATTTAAAAATAAATTTGTTGAATATCGTTTATTTTAATAGTAGTTGCATTTGAACTCTTTTTGTATACATCATTATTAATTGAGGCTATTTTTGTGCAGAATTTATTATGATATAAGTGATTAATAAAATATACTGCAAGCAATATTTATTAACATGAAACGAAAATAAACAACGCATTAAAGAACAATTCGGTGTTTACATTTAAATCTATACCGGAATTAAAACCAGACTAAATTTAAACCAGACTGCCATCACCTTTAATAATGAATAATGTTTACTATTATATTTGTGGGAAAATGAAAAACTATAGTAAATATTTTGTAAAATTTAGATAATAATTATAATTTACATTTTGCTAATAATTCTTCAAAATGTTCTACCCCTTAGTTATTTAAAGTAAAAAGTTAAAAAAATATTCTTTATATTTAATATTTTAGATGCATCAATTAAAAAATATGAAGCTTGTGTTTATTTAGTATTCTTGAATTAATTATAAGAAAATGTTTAGTAAATCATTGTGTGTGCGATTAACATCTAAATAAACATTTTAAATAAATGCTAAATTTAATGTTTAACTATGTGCTATTATTTTTGTGCCTTTTTAAATATACCCATTATTTTATACATTAGAGATGCACTTTCTTATGCAAAATGTTAACACATATGTGTAACACATTTTTGCAGGAGACATTAGTTGTTTCAGTAGATTTTCTAGAAAAACTACAATAGCAAAATTAAAAGAAATCAAAAATTTCAAAAGAAATCTAAAGCTTCTGGAGTCTGAAAATACTATATAAAAGACAATGGAAATAAATTCATCACAAGATAACGTTCGACTTTTGCTAATTCAATAACAGTTAAAATAAATAGATGACCGTATTTCTCTCAGAATAAGGTTTTTCTTTTTTTCTTTATTTACATTCGTCTGTAAGTTGTCTTACGAAAGAATCTAGTGGTTCTATTACCTACAAAAATTCAATTTCAGCACAGAATTCTAAATGAGTCTCCGATGGAGAAACTATTATTTCTTCGGAAGATGCTGAAATCACACTAGAGATAATAATTATTTGCCTTTAAGCAGTTTCAAATACTATATTTCCTTTCAACAATTATACTGTGGGTTGGCAATGGTGAATGAACGAAGGAAAATTACATGGAAACCAGTAAAATATTCAAGGTGTTTTTAAATTAAGGAATAATTTTGTTTCGTATAAAAATATATGCTAAAATGTTATTTTTAATTAAATACTTTATAGCAAATTTTAGCTGAAGTTCTTTGGAGCTCAAGCTTCTTCAACGTGTTGAAATATATTTATAACATATAATATCAACATTACTCAATGAGTTTTGGATTTGCCGTAGGTAAATAATTAATCTTTTGTTTATTTTATGATAAATGATATGTGTGTGTGGATGACAAAATGTAATACACTGCTGGACAATCTCTAAAGACGGATCACAAATTGCAATGTAGTATAACATAACATTAAGTGATTCGTAAGTAATTTTTTTTGACTTAGTGTACAAGAAAGTAATCTTTATAGTGATTAAAATCAGTGTAATCTTTTGCAAAAATTATCATTGTATTTCGGTTGTTTATTTAGACAATTAAATATATTTTCGTGAAAAGGAAAAAAATGCTCATTTAAATATGTTTGCACAGTTAGCTTTTAATAATTATTTATACCAAAAATATTATCAATACCTTATAGTGATTATTAAGATATAGTAATTATGTTTAACTTTGGTTTAACTTAGAAATTTGCATATAAACTATGTTCAGAAAAACGCATTTTATTTTCTTATACAAATGTATGATGATTAACACATATTGAATTATTTGAATGCTTAACACAAATTTTATAAATGCACATTGATTCATTGAATATGAATGGTGAATCTTTCTCTAACTATTTATATTTAATTATGCAGATTTTAAAAAATTCTACTTTAACATGAAATTAAATAAATTGATTTTTCTGCTCGATCCTATTTAAATATTTATAGTTTTCATCATTTGTTTTATTTTTAATTATTATCTAATTAGATTTCTAAAATTACTTAGTGAAATACTTGTACTTAGTGAATTACTTAGTGAAATACCTCACTATTCTTTTTAAACTTTTTCTTCATAAAAAAACTAAATACATACTAATGGCAGATATTCATTTATTTTCTAAATTTACATTATTATAGTAGCAATAATTTGTATCGGAAGCCATTGCATGATTCAATAAATTATGTTACTTAATCTAGTACAAAGCCTCACTGTATTTTGACATTAATATTTTTTCCTAAAAGTTGCATTTCAGTTGTCAGATTTTATGTGATATTATTCTTCGTTTTTTTGTACATTTTATGCTTACCAACTTTACTATTCTAAAATGTTATATCAGTATTAATATAATTATATAATTCTTTTCTAACATTAAATTAAATCATTGAAAAAAGTAGTTGCGTTATTTGTTCTTAAATCCATGCTTTATCTTTATCAAGAAACACAGCATTGAACAAGTAACAAATTAGAAGTTTACAAAACTCTCATCTAAATTCAATAATAGCATTTCCAGAAAAGTTGGGTCAATATAGGCAAACAACTGTATCTTAAAGTTATCCTAAGTAGTAAAAGTGCAGATGAAATTAAGCACATAATTTTAGCTGCAGATTTTCAGGTCGAATTAATTAAAACGTAAACAGAAAGTGAATCCTACTCACCATGCATACTTATAAAGAGAATCTTTCATGAAATGTGTTAAACATTTAATAATCAAAGATATTAAGGTAATTTTTTATTCAGCTGTTTACCTATTGTGTATGAACGCAATAATTTAATCAAATTTTTTATATGTCGTTTATTTCACTGTTTCATATCTCATTAAATATTTGCACCATTCACTTAAGCTATTTTCAACTATACTTGTATTTATGAGGAAAATATTTTCATTTATGCTTTTTATTTTATCATAAAGATTGAAAATTCTAAGTTTTTCATTTAACAAGATTGCCACAAATGAATGGAAATATTAAATTTTATAGCGATAAACTGTTAAATAAATTAATATTCACTTTCTTTTACGGAATATTTTTCATTAAAATAAAACCAACACATGCTCATAAGAAATTTCGAAATGTAAATATATCAATTGATAAAATAACTTACTTGCTGGGAATGTTGTGATTTGTTGGTTAAAACACTCTTATTTATTAAATGAAGTTAATACCTGGCAAAAGAGACTTTACATATGAATATATTTTATTTTGATTTTTCATGTTGTATTTTTGATGATGTGTGTTTAATTGTAAAAATCTAATTTAGTTGAAATTCGATATATTCTGAAAATGATGTTAATTTAATATAACTATGATTTGCCACCGTTCCTGTTAACCAATATTGTCTAGTTCACTGATGGTATGGATGAATTATGAGAATCAGAGTTCAGTTGCCAAAGATAAAAAATCTAATATGAGATTTATATAAATCAATATAAATGTAAAAAAATATCACACTACAATAAAAAATATTTTTCAAAATACTAAATGAAGAATTAACGAAAAAATGTATTGTAATTATATTTATTGAGCATATATAATTATAATTGTCCTCCTTTATTAACATAGGTTGTATTTATATTATTATATTTATGAATTATTTAAGCTTACAATAATGTAAAAAAGATTATATTTATATACACTATTGTAAGTTTAAATCTGCTTGGCTAACATAATAACTCACAATTTATATGTTTGATGTTTTAAAAGATTTTAATATAAAATTTTGTGTTTTCTGAACCATTTATTTAAGATGTTAAATGCTTGTTTTTTTATTTATTTAAAAGAAATATCAAAACTAATGTCTTTGAAGTCTTATTGATTGAAAAATATATTTCTTTTAAATTGATATTTTAAGGATTTTCTAGATAAAAGTATTTTAAAAATATAAAAAAAAGCTAAAGAAAATATAAAAATTCGAATTCTTCGTAAAGTTTATTTTTCAAAAAAAAAATTCAAAGATTACTAATGCTTAAGGAACCTAAGATACGAAAACCTTAAATAAAACGATATAAATAAGAGAAATAGAGATTTCTTTAAAACGTGAAGTTGCACAGCAGATAAAATGTAGGTTTTTCTAAATGCATGTGAAACATAAATAGAGTAAATGGAATAAGACAACTTTAAAAAAACATTTATTTATTAAGAAAAAAATTCTCAACGGACAAAATTAAATTTATATCTTTAATTAATGAGGATAAATGTTATGCAGAAAATTAAATAAATATATTAGATATAATATAAGTTGATTTATTGTTAACTAATCCAGCCTTGTTTGCTTCAGAAACTGACACACATCATTTCAAAATACAGCATAAATCTTTATTATAATTTTCAGTTGGAATTTTAAAGTGAATGGCCAATGTAGATGATTTCAAATTTCTTATTCCTAAACGGCTGTTACGCAGTTATTGCATCATAGTTTTTCACGTTACTATATAATATATTTTCCAAACTAACACAATGCTACAAAATTTACTTTAGATATTATATAATATACATTGTAGTTAGTATATAATATAAATTTTGATAGATGTAGACTTAAGATTTTCATTAATGATACCATAATGCATGCGTCTTTAAGCAAATAAACTTGTAAACATAATTTACTAAGTGAACTTATTTAATCCAAATTAAATCTCATATTAAAATTAAATACATAATTTAATTAACTAATTATAAATAAGTTCAAATAGTTTTACCGTGTCTAAATATACTAAATTATTCCATTATAGTACTTTAATCTTTGATATTTCCTACATAAAAATTCAAGTTATGACTTAAAATGCAATTTTATTTCTCATAAACATAATCAGAATATATATATATATATATATATATATATATATATATATATATATATATATATATATATATATATATATATATATATATATATATATATATATATATATATATATATATATATATATATATATATATATATATATGTATATATATATTGAAATATGGGTATAGTAATATTTATAATGTATTTCTTCATTTTTTCCAATACATTAGTTAAATCAGTATGAAATGGATATAAAAATATATTCTCGTAATATAATAGAAAGAATTCTTAAAGGAAATAAACAAGAATATTAAAAAGACAATAAAGGAAAATATATTTTGTCTATAATGCAAAAAAAAATATTTAATGTACAGTCGAAGGAGATTGAAGTATATTGAAATTTGATTGAATTGATTGCTTTATTAGTAAAATAAAAATTTGAATTCATAATATTTAATTTATTGTTCGCAAAGCATGAAATACATATTTTAATATTTTTCAAGTGATGTAAGTCTTGGGAAGAGCTTAAATTTGAAAATATAAGTGATACTCCCATTTAAATACCCAAAAAAGAAAACAATCCTTTTTATTCGGGGTCTTTCTTGAATAAATTTTATTGAAAATTAATATTGTTGATTACATTCAAATACTTTTATTCTATCGTAAGCGTAGTATAATTTTTTACAGAACAATGCTTTGAAAAGAACAGTAATCATTTGTTTCCTAAAAATAGGTATATTTTTTATAAGAAGTTTTATTAAAAATTGAAAGCATCGAGGGTGAATAATATTTAATTTAATCTTTATTCGATGTTTTTTTAAAATGCAAATGTGAATTGAATAAAGTTTTATTGAGAGATAATTATGTTTCAAGAATTCTTTGAAAATAAATTGATTTCTTAATAAAATGAAATGAAAATAAGATGCATACCATGAGGGTAATTTTTAAATTTCAAAATTCATTCCTTATATTCCATTTAAGTGTTCATTGCTTTCTCAAATATAATAATTTTAGTTCTTTTAAAAGGAATTTCATTTAATGATACACATATATTTTACTTTAATTAAAATATATTTTGTGACATAGTGTATCATAATTGGATATAATTGGTATAGATAAAAACATAATTATATATTTTGCATATTTAACACAAAATCATATTTTTAATAAAGTATAAGAATAGTTTTTAAGCAAAAATAGAAAGATATGCAAAATATCATTGTGTTTTTGTTTAAAATATTCATCAAGATTTTTTTACTGTAATTATGAATATTATTGAAAAAATCGAACTTCAGTAATTTATTTAATACATTAAAATAAATTTTGAGGCCAAATTTAATACATAAAATAAATTTTAATGCAAAAAAAGGCTATTTTGAATCTAATAAGTAATGGCAATATCTACTTATGATTGTTATATTTTTATGATAAATTTCATTTTCATTTAGGATATTTTACTTCACATTAATATGATTAATACTGTTTTATGTTATGAAATCAACGGTCTTTTTAAAAGTTACATATAAATGTAAAATACATATTAAATTTTAGTACTATTAACTGCTTTACTTTTTAATTTTATAATTGAAATATACTAGTGAAATCCCATTACCACATTATATTCGACTCGTTCAATCTTATTCCGATTTTTAGTTTTGTTGTTTTAAGTTTAGAATTTACTCAAATTCCTACAAAAAAGTAACATCGTATCATTTCCAAGTAAATTATGTTTCTCTTCCGCGATACTTTGGGAAGTGACAGATTCAGAAAACTTATGAAATTGCTGCGATTCGACAAAAAAATAATTACAGGGTCTAAACGCTGCCAAACAGAGAAATTATGTTTCATTTCTGAAAATTAGAAGAAATGTACTAAATATTTGCTAATTTTCTATAAATCTTGATCGGATATTACTGTTGATGAATAACAATTTGCTTCTAAATTAAAATGCCGTTTCATGTAAAATGTTTAACGTAAAATGTCGTTATATATTCCAAGTAAGCCATAAATTTGGTATCAAGTTTTGGCTTGCCCCTGATGTTGATATAATAATGCTCAGAGGTTTTCCATAGTTGGATAAAAATAATGAATGGCCTGAAAGACTATCTCACCCCAAATGAGTCATTTTACGTTAGCTAGAACCTTTCAAAAATAGAAAGAAATACCGCTACAAATATTTTTTCACTACACTAAATCTTTCTTAAATCTAAAAGTCCAAGAACACTAGTTTAACTGGAATAATGAAATGAAATCCGAAAGAAGTTTCTGAATTTGTGAAAAAAGGAAATATGCCGTTATGCAATACGAGGTTACTGGTCCATGATAATATAACTTAGATGTAGCCATAAATACCGAATGATCATCATCAGGGATAAGATTTTTATCTTGGAAAACCAGCAAAAACGTCTTATTATATTGAGTTTCTTTCATTCTGTTGATATCTACAATAATAACCCTAAAAATGTTTCCAGAAACAATATCATTCTATAACTAAACAAATTTTGGTGTCTACAAATTTTTGGCATTGTTCAAGTCAATTAGTTGTTGCTTTTAATGAACAGTATTAACGGGTTCGCCAAATTTGAGAAGCTCATAATAGATTGGCCTCTCAGGCTCCCAGAAAATACGCAGCATTGTCTTGCGGCGAAGCGATTCGGCCTTATGGAAAAGTTTGGTGGCTGTCCGGAGTCAACATATGATCAATCATGCTTGGGATTCTCAAAAAAATCCATTTTACTGCGCTTGTCACAATACGATGGAGATATGAATTGTGTTTGTAGAGGGAAAGCAACATTTCGCACACGATTTTTCAGTGTTCCTGCTACATACGTTAGCTCATGTAATACCTATCTACCGACCTTTATTGTCTTATCCATTGCTTTGAGACGCCAGGAAACAGTGCTCTGGTCAACATTGAGTTGTTCTGCAAGATGTCATTGCGTTTGGCCATCATCTTAATCGAGTAATGCTTAAAATTCAACATCTTCAAACGTTTTTGCTGGTCTGCCACGCTCCACGTGCCATCCTATGCTTCTACCAGAGCATTGCCATCCTATGCTTCTACAAGCGTTTGATGCAATTCGGCATCATTTTTCTTCACATGGTAACTAAAAATTAATGCTGTCCGCAAATCGTGGTCGGAAGGCATAAAACTCACTGATATGCATACACGTGGTATATATATATATATATATATATATATATATATATATATATATATATATATATATATATATATATATATATATATATATATATATAACTTAATGTATACAATATTTTATATTATAATACCTAATACCTTATAATTTTAATCTATTATTATGAGAGTTTCATGTTAAAAAGAAATTAGCAAAATTGGCAAATAATATGACCTTTTATTTAGTATAAGAGCACGAGTTTTTGTTATTTGGGTTCAATTTGTTTGACCAAGCCCGCAGATTAACTCAACAACCCCTTTGATGTCTTTACATTTTTATGCAATAATTATTAAATATATTTCTAATGTAATTCCGGTTATAACTATTTGATCTTGAAACACTTGTTACTATAAAATTCTTTATTCAACATTTAAATTTTGAATTATTTTTCTGTTACTAATTACATTATTAATTACATAATAATTACATACAAGTTTAACTTCTATTAATGGAGTGAATTTTTAAACTTTTCGGATTAGTTATGATAGAAATATATCAGCGCAACTATAATTAAAAATTTCAATGCTTCCTTACAAATATTATGTCAATATCTCATGATGATATATTCATATATACAAATATGATGAAAAAGTGTACTTACAAATATGGAATAAACAATGATATTTATACTGATATGAAAGTTAATATAAGATTATTATTTTTGAAGAATACTTATTAGTGTTTTGATATAAAGTACTAACTCTTAATTCAACCTAAAACAAATATAATGATGAAATTTTTAACTTTTTATATACACTCATGTCCACAAGTTAATGATAATTCTAAATGACACAGAAACTGAACTCTAAAATAAAAATTTCACTTGTATAGAATTATCGCACACATCATGAAGAATAATATGCAGATTGCAAGAAACCACTAGGTGGCACCGATACTACGTCACAATGACGAAGGTGTAAGAGAGGTGTACATAAGGAATGATTGCAAAGAAGAAAAATTGTTCTCAAGTGCTTTAAAAGCCTTTCAGTGTAATAACCGCTTAGTTATGGCGCAAAGGAAGCATTGGAATGATGTTTTACGTGGAAGAATTATCGGCTATCTGGAATGTGGATGTTAGCAGCTGGAAGTATCCGAGGAACTTGGAATTCCCAGAGTGTTATCTCCAGGCTTTGGCAAACGCCACAAGACCATGGTAATGTGAGAAGACGTTACAGTACAGGTCACCCCCGAGTTGTAACACTGAATGAGGGCCGGTATTTGGCAGTTACTTCCAAAAGAAACAGATTGAGCACAGCATAAGACCTGTATCATCAGCTCATTTCAGCTACCGGTACGAAAGATCAAGGCAGACCGGGTACAGATGCTTAGGGCACATTGGTCTATATGCTCGTAGGCCTGTCATATGTGTTCCACTTATCACAACTCACTGTCACCTGCGGTTAGCCTGGAGTACAGAGCATGCATTGTGGACACCGTAACAGTGATCTTGTGTGATTGTTTTCGACAAGTCGCCGGACTTATATATGAAGAGGGCCAGGTACCCGTTATTAACAAGAGAACATCATTGAACGACACCGTTACGGTGGTGCAGGATTGCTCGTTTGGGGAGGACTTATTCTGGGTTCCAGAACTAACCTGCATGTTCAGAATGTTAACATGACAGACCACATCTATCGAGATTCCATTTTGGAACAACATGTACATTTGTTTCGGGGCGCCATGTGTGCAGAATTTCTGTTTATGGATGACAATGCCCGTACTCACCGTGCAAACATTGTAGACGAATGCCTTCAATTGGAGGATATCAATCGTATGGACAGACCAGCATAATCGCTGGACTTGAATCCAAAGAGCATGTGTGGGACATGCAAGACCGACGAATTGCAGCCCTTAAACCCCTTCCCACCTGTCTACTATAACTTCGGAGGACATTGCTTGATGAGTGAAGTATTATTCCCCAAGATGATATTGATAATTTAATACTCAGCATGCCTAGGTGTTGTACGGCCTGTATTGCATCGTCTTGGGGCATATTATGTGTTAACCATCATACCAACCATGTTTTATTGGTTTTAATAAATAGGTGTTTTATTCAAATTTGCTCCAGGGAGTAAAAATCGCAGTTTTTATTATTAATAATGTCAAGCATATAGAATCTTTTTTACTCTTTACCTTTTGTTTAATATATAGACTTTACAAATAAGACACATTTGTTTTTCTTCTGTCTCTTTCTTTGCCTGAACTTGCATTTTTCTTAATTTATGGACACGAGTGTATGTTTTGTATAAATATATAGTTATATGATTGAAAATTGTATCGAAATGAACATTGTTATCAATAATATAGAATTGGAATCGAATACATAAACAAATATATTTCTTTCTTCAGTCTTGTCATGTTTATTTTTATTTTTCTTCAAAAATAATTACAAAAACTTAGAATAAATTTTATAACGATTTAAATTATGTTCTTGTTTGGTGTTCCTTAAAATATGAAAATAAGAAAATAATTTCATTATATTCACGTGTAGATTAATAATGAGATTATTATGCATTCAATGTGCAGTGTTTTTCAATAAAGGGAATTTAAGGCAATTTTATTTATAAAAATTGCCTTATTTTCTAATTATTTCAATTTTAATGCTGAAATTCTTACTGCCAAAAAAGTCAAATTAACTTGTAATAGTTCTTAGAATAAAAATTTTTTCCACAGTTAAGTTTAATTATCTATTGCAGTTATACATTTAATTTCTGAAATATTTTAAATTAAATTTTATTTATTTAATATACTCATTTAAACTCCCATAATTAAATAATTTTTTATCACCTTTTTGTTTTAAAAATATACATCTGTTATGAACTCATTTGTATTTATTTGCAATTACTGGAAACTGAGATATGCTTACATTTATCCTCCTAAAGATTATTTTATTCAACGTTTTCTATAATATTATTAAAATATTCTTTCTTCTCAGTTCTCCAAAATATTTGTCCCAAGAAATCATATTTGAGTGGGTCACGAAATCTTTAACATAAACTTTTTTCAGAATATGTAGCAAAAATATTTTTATGTAAGCTGCTGAATATATTTAGCTGAATCATGAAATATAAAATTTATTTATGTATTTTAAATTGAAATTTTGAAATTTCTAGGTAAAGTTACTTAAGTAATTATTAAATATGTACACACACACACACACACACACACACACACACACACACACACACACACACACACACACACACACACACACACACACACACACACATATATATATATATATATATATATATATATATATATATATATATATATATATATATATATATACCTTATATATATACCTTATAATATAAGACAAAAGTATATAGTTATGACATTCTCATGCTTTATTGTATTTAATTTTCAAGGGGTTGAAAACATTTTATGCAAAATAGGAAATATTTATTTATTTTTTGTTTAAAAATACAAATTGTAAGTAGTGAAAGCCAAATAAAGAAATGCTTTAAAACGGATATGAATTCATTTATATCCTATTTTATAATATAACACATATTTTACATTTGATAAAATTTATAAATAATTTAAATGCATTTTGCATGAATCCACTATTTTATATTCTTTAATTTTCTGAAAAAATTATATTTGTTTTCCTGCAAATTTTGTTAAAATAAAATTTAAGGAAACACTCTATAATGTTACCATTTAATTATACCTATTAATAACACAAACAATGCAAATAGTTAATGAAAATTTCAATGTAAAAATGTATTCAAAAATTTTTTGAAATTAGAACTTAGCGCAAGTGAAGAACCTTAAATCATTTAATATCATACGAATAGAAAAACATAAGCTCTAAACTTTATTCCTATCAAAAAATTTGCTTATTTTTTATTTCATGATTTATAAAATTCAATTTTATCACTGCCGAAGTTAATTTACTTAAGGATAATTCGCATTCTTACATTCAAATAATGTTTGAATTTAAATTGCTCTATTGAATATACATATTTCAATATATGTCATTAAATATTTCTGATATTTTATTTTCTGGAGTGTTTATTGTAAATAAAATAGCAAAATGGTTAGAGAGTTGTTCTAAGTAGAAACGATCTATCGCAATCAAGTAGTATCATATTTCATTTACATTTATCTATAAATTACATCATTGTAATTCGTTTAATAATTCAAAAAATGCACACATGGAAGATTAACTTTGTTCAAATGAAAATTGTAATTTTCAAGTATGGTACATTTATGTTAAAATCAGTTGTAACCAAATTTATCAGTAATCTTGAGCTAAAAGACATAATAACGACTATGGTTGATAAATAGACATAATAAAAATTTTAAAACTGAAATAAAATCGAAGAATAAACTTCAATATGTTTTAAAATTTTTAAATATTCCCTGACTAAAAATTTAATTTTCTTTTGTAGGGGAGAATTCTCTGAATAGAAAATATATATGGAAATACGTTTCTTTAGAGTAACAAAAATTAAAGGTTCTCGAAATTCTGAAGCACTAGGACATTGGTGTTTCAACATGTTTCACAGTTCTAACTAGATGTACATACTTAATTTATAATAATTTGCAAACTTGGTCGAAATCATTATTAATCTTTTATGATATTATGTACTCAAAATTATATATTCAGATAGATGTGTTATAATTAGGACCAAATTAACTGTCAGTGTATATAGAATTCCCAATTACATGAAACTATATATAAGAAAATTGGACAAAATAGCACAATTGGTTAAAATAGGGATCCACAGATCGGGCAAGAATCAATTTATTATCCTCAGAAAACACGTGGAATTAACTATTAGGTGCTCTTCATGCTATTTGGAGTTGAATAAAATACAACTTGTTTGTTTAGTTTATCGTTATCAATATTTTAAATACTTAAATTAGAAAATTTGTATTCGTACTTAAAATATTTCTGTATGTTCCATTTCCCTTAAGATTTTTTAAATTAGTTCAGCATCTGATTTTAGTAGGTATTTTAAATTATTAAACCGGATTTTGCTTCATGACTTTCAAGAAAAGGCGTTGTGTTCCTATGTTAAAACTTTTTTAAAACAGAGTTAGCCAACAAAAGCAGAATACGGCATTACAAGCATATTTCTTTAATGTGCTAAACAGAAATATTTGTTTAATTTTAAAATCATGCATCCATAAAGCTCTCACTCAGCTACGAAATTCTTCCATGACTAAATTTGCAAAATATCTAACTTCTCAAATTAATTCAATAGTGTCAGTTTCGAAACTAATCATAATGAACACATTTTCATACCTGAAAAAAATTAGCCGTGAAATTACTTTAGTGGGTACATTTTTATTTAAAGTTTAATTATCCAGTTATTAGAACCATTTACATGTACTTAAGCAGTGTTTTCATAGTTGTGGGTGGGCATATGATGGCTCTATCGATTCAGAATTCCATCATTAATATTTCATTTTAGATTTTCGTTCTTAAAACAAATGTGATTTCATTTGGTATAAATTTCAACTATATAATTTTCAAAATTATTTAAAATCTATTATGTTTTCTGAGTTATTTATATCAATAAATTAACGCAATAGAGCTATTCTAATCTGCTTATTGAAACAAAGTGGAAGATCTCTAGTGCTATTTTGTAGATATAAATAAATATTTCAATTGCAAAATATCAATAGCTTTTCAGATTATTTGTTATATAATCGATTTTATAGTGTAGCATGTAAGAAAATATGGGGTACGCAAAAAGTATTTCATTTCATCTCTAAAATATAATCTTCTGACATCAAATAATATTTATAGCTGAAACAAAAGAAAATTAATTTAAAAATAAAATTTAAAATGAAATCTTTGTTCATGCAAATGCTTAGAAAAAGTAGAATTCAGGTTCCCCTGTTTTATGTCACTTTTCCTATTATGAGTAAAATAAAAGGAAAAAAATAACGCAACTTGAAAGGTAATCTACTTTAATTTCAAATGTTTGAGTAAATATAGATACTTTCAAATGCTGAATGAGGATAAATATTGATCTGAAGAAATGTATATAATTCCCTTTTTAAAAATACCTTTTAGCCTTATTAAACAATTTTTTAGTTACTTAAGTTACTATATTGGATTAAATGTCTTTAGTTATTTATCTTTTCAATAATCTTGAATTTACTTGGTGAGAGAAAAAAAGTTTCACACACACATGATTGGAAACATTTTAGTTATTTATGGAGAAAAATTTGTTTGAAATATTAACAGTGTTATTAAGTGCTATTATTAAAACAGTACTCTCTTAAAATGTTGACATGGCAAATTCACATTCTGAAAATTATATTTTAATGTCTTTCCTTTCGAATCACACAATTGCTTTCAATTAAGTATTGAAAAGTATAATAATAATTAATGTTTGCTTTCACATCTTATTGAAAAAAGTATTGTAGAAGTTAAACACACAAAAATTTAGTATACTTAAACAATTTTTACTTTTCGTTGAGTTCCCCAAAACATAAAAATTAACATTAATTATTTTGAAATGTTTAAAACCAGGCTTTTCAAACTGATCAAGTGTATACAGTTATCAAAATGTTTTGCAATGTGTAATTGTTTTATTACTTATAATTTTCTTTAAACATGTTTTCTCACATTCTGTGTTGCATTTTTTATTCATTTTGTAAAGTTACCTAATATATTTTTAAGTGCAGGTGATTTATTAAGTGTGCGCTTTAGCTTACATAATCATACAGATTGCCTACTAAAATCCCTTGTCACTCTCTAAAATTCGGAACGGCTGCTGCTAAATTTGTGAAACAAAGGAAGCTATTATCAGCGTCACCTGGGGAAAAATTGAGACGTCAGCTACTGTATATTCCAAATTGTACAAGATAGGCGGAAAAAGTGAACTGCAAAGTTTTAGAGCATTATCGATTTAGAACGAAAAGACATCGTATTGACATGGGCGTTGAGAATAGAAGGGTTAATACCAGTTACCGTTAATCCCTATTCCGCGAATGTGACAAATGATAAAAGAAAGAAGAAAATAATAATTTAAAACAATATACCTTCATTTAAGATACAGAAACTTCACACCGTAATGTGCAAGGCACATTTGGATCCTCGTTTAAATTTCACATTGCACTTGTTGACGAATAGATAGTGACACGCTGGCACAAGAATCCGTAATGTATCGCTTAAGGTCATGCTTATTTTTGTGGTGGGGTCACATGTACCAGCTATTTTAGGTATCCCCACAGAAAAAAAAGTCTAGTGGAGTGAGATCAGGCGAACATGGAGGCCATTCTTTGAAAACACCATGCCCAATTATTTGCTTCCCGAAATCAGTGACGAGGTATTGCTTCCTGGAGATGTCTTGAAAGCTGGCGCTCCGTCATGTTAAAACCATAAAAAGATAATTTTTTCCTTCTGTTCTCATTCCGTGATGTCACAGTGTTGGAAATCAAGAAAATACAAATGTAAGTTTTAACCTTGACATTTTTCATATTCATGTTTTTGAGATGAATTTTCGTATTAAATCGATAACGGTCCACGACTCTGTAATTCACTTTTCCCCCTATATCGTACTATTTTGGAGATACGAAAGTTAACTCCAGAGTTTTCAACCAGGTAGCGCTTAGAGGGGTACCGCAAATCCAATTAGACAACGTGTTTAAAATGGACATCTTGTATAAAATGGTCATAAATTAAAGAGAAATCTGCAAATTTTAAATACCTTCAATGAGTAATATATTGGTCGAAACATAGCATAATTTAATGTTTATCATAATCGAATGCGAATGGGGGATTTATATTTCTGAAGAAGTAATAGTTCTTGTGACTCCTCCTTTTTACATTTTAACATCCAGTAATGTACAAGTATAATAATATTTATTACTAGCTATCCCCTTTCACACATTGCTGTGTTTGAACAAAAAGGCAGTTTCAATGCCTCAAACATAATTTATTAATGATCAAATGTAAACAATACATCAAAATGAAAATTAACAATAAAATTATTCTTAAATATATATCATTTGAATATAACATATGTACAAAAAAGAGATATTCATATTTGATGGTAGAATAAACATGCTTCTTCACTTGTGATATTAAACAATATTGCAAGCGAATTTCAATTGAACAATAATTTTGTAATATAATTGTAATCATGAAATGAATGATATTTGATGATTGATGAAGAGACTTTATATTAGCAGTGCTTCTAAATATACAATAGTTTTTGTTTTCCTATCCGGTGCAAGAACGAACAAATTCGTAGGTTTTCCAGCTCGTGAACACCTAACATACAGATGTCCATGTGAGAAGCATAGATTTATCAAATTTAATCCACATACTTGCAATGATTGCCCTTGTGCTTTTATAATGGTCATTGCAATGGCTAGTTGTACAGGAAACTATAGACGTTAGAATTTAAATGGAGTATCCGTTGGTATCATGGGAATGCGTGGCGGTAGTAGTACATGTTACCCCTCCCTTGGTGTTTTCCTTTTAAAATGGTTGTCTCAATTTAGTTATACATTATTTTTTACTGATAACCTAGTCAATGCATAGTCGCGATGGATTTATGTTTGAGATATGCAGAAGGATGATTGGGGAACCAATTTTCAAATATACGATATGCGGTGGAATTCCTGGAAGATCCAATGAATTTAAAAATTTTATTGTATAATTAATTGATACATTGTGATTGACAACAGTATCTACGAATTTATGTGCTGTTTCTTCATTAGATATTTCATTTTAAATTGTGCAGTTTATTAAATTCACATCTATGTTTTTGGCTGCCAATATAGCACGTTCAGTAACCCATTGATTATTTTTATATTTCAGAGATAAATTTTTAAAAAGTCTGACAGTCAATGCATTACTGGTTTTTACAATGTGACTAACGTTTTCTGATAATGTAATACAGTGTGTGGATTCATCCATTTTCATTTTACCATTTCAAATATCTAACAATTGTTTTGCAAATCGTTCAGAAGATTCATCTTGTTGTAGTTGAACACGCATATCGGTTATTAAAGATATTTTAAACACATACCACCATAACACTGATTATTTGAGATATGCATTCAATTCATCTGCAGGTGTTGAAAGTGCTATAATTGGTAGAGTTTGTCGATAATCACCAGCTAGCACAATGAGTCCACCATCAGAGCTGCTCATTTTCTCTCAAATATTTTAATGTTCAATTGAGTGCTTCCAATTATTTCTTGAGTGTCATGTTGCATTCATCCAATGTTATAAGCTGACATGATATTAGTACTTTTCCCATCCCAGAATATTTGCTAATATTGCATGTTGGAGTTTCAATTACCAGCATATCTACAGGAAATTTTGATGTTGAATGTGCTGTTCGACCACCGTATAAAAGTGTTGCTGCAATACCAGATGATGACAATAGCAAGTGCAATATTATATTGTGATTTAATAGTTTCCAAAATAATTGAAATTTGGAAAATTTTGCAGTGCCTCCAGGTGCATCTAAGAAATATAAACCACAACTCCTGTTAGATATTGCATTTATAATTGTGTAATATGCTGTTCGTTGTCCTAATATCAATATCGGCTGATTAATTCGAACAAATGTTTTTAAATCATTAACACATCGATGTGTGTTTCTCGTTGTATATCATGATGGAAAATGTCATTACCAGATCTATTTTGAGCAATCATTCTCAATTCAGTCAGTGATTTGTTGGCTATTGCCAAATATACATCATCAATTAAAATCAATGCTTCATTGGATATATTTGATGTAAACTGAATGTATTGACTAACATTTATTCTACACATAGTATGTAAAATGTACTTGCATAAATTTTTCAAAAAATATTTTGATTGACTTGTTTCACCTGATACTAAAAATAATAATGGTTCAAGTGGTGAACGCAAATCTGGTAACTTTACTTTTCCACCAGCACAGCTCGACTTAGTGTTTCGTTTTTAAATTTTTTGACCACCATAATATGTTAACTTTTTATCCATTTTTCCAATAATTACACTTGGATGAAGACTGTAATTGAAACCACATAAATTCAAATCAGTATACATCGTTCGTCTTGTCTGTGTCCTTCGAATTCGATTCTTATGCACCCTTGCTTGCCTCTGTTCACTCGTTTCTAATGATCAAGCAAGATCAGTGTGAACTCGATCTCTTTCTTGCCTAGCTTGTCTCTGCTCACTTGTTTCCGAAGATCGTTCTTCTCTTCTCCTTTTTGTTTGATTTGTTAATCTACAAATGGTACTTCGTTTTGGTGGCATATATAATTGTAGGGTTAAATAAAAAGTATTTCCAAATTATTTTCTTCAGCTGGAAATCAATAATATTTAATTAGTTGAAATCTTAAAGGAAACATAATTTATGTAACAAATTTTAATATAATTTGTAATATTCAAACAATAATTGAAAAATATAAATAGAATGATTCAATATTAAACTTACCTCGTGATTTACATTTGTACGTTTATTACAATTATTATTATGGGTATGTGTTGTTTTTTACAGTTTAATTATTTTTTTTATAAAAATTAATTCTATGAGTAAATTTCATGCTTAAAAATTCAATTTTTCAATTTATTCATGGTAACACTTTTAACAATTATTACTGATTAAATGTTATTTTGATATTTTTAGGATATTTGTTCGGGAGCAACTGGAACCCATACTCTGATTTAAAAAAAATTCAAAAAACTTCCTAAGGAAATACCTAATGCTTTAATAATTTTTCACAGCGATTGATGGATGGTTTTAGAATTTATCGAGTACAGACGAAACGCATCCATTTATATATATATATATATATATATATATATATATATATATATATATATATATATATATATATATATATATATATATATATATATATATATATATATATATATATATATATATATATATATATATATATATATATATATATATATATATATATATATATATATATATATATATATATATGTATATGTATATATATTAGAAGTAGTTTCTGTATTATCAATACATATTAATTTTTTTAATATTGACCAATAATCATTATTAGTAAATATAAATTCCAATGTAACATGACCAAAAATGAGTTATTCTAAAACTACATGTATGAAAAATTATTCCTACAATGATTCATAATATGTAACAAATGATTTAAATCATATGCAGCACTATTATAGATTTTTCATCTTTGTAATTTTAAAACGTATTCAACACTTTTGCACATAATCTATATGAATAACAGAATTGAACTTTACGTTATTATAGAATTAAATTGAACGTTATCGAACATGATTAAAAATTACATACGTTGTATTCATATAAATATCAATTGTTTTATATTTCGTACTTGATTATTTTAGAGCATGCTTGTCAGTAAAATTTTAATTTCATGGCATCGAAGAAATGGAAAATTCATTGTATTCAAAAATGTTTTTACGCATATAAATTTCAAAATTTTTTTATAATAACAAACTTAAAATTTAAAACCCACGAAAGGGTAGGCATGTACTTCAAATGAATGGTAAACTGTGCAATTTTTTTCATATTATCTAATATTGCGTATCACTGCTACTATCAAATTATAAGTTTATAATCATATGATGTAAAATTATTTTACTGCATATACTATTTTTTATGAAATAAATTACAAAATATTAAATTTTAAGTTGAATAGTAATTTTGAAGAAACAAAAAATAGAAACATAAAACATTAATTTAATTCATAAAAGATTATTTCCAACTAATTCAAATCTTAATTAATTGACTGCAAGAAATATTATTTCAAAATTTTCAAAATCTTAATTTTTATATTTGAATAAAAATTTAAATATACTGAATTATTTATTGATATAAAGTAATAAATTATCCTAAAGAATACTAGTTTTATTTAACAATTAACGACATGTTACATTAAAATCATATTTGCATTAAAGTAACATTGAATATTTTCTTCATATAAACTAGAATTATACATTAGCTTAACTTTTTCTTTCTTTTTAAACTTAGGAGTAATATAAGGATGATTGAAACGTGTTCTATGTAAGAAAAATGTTGTTTTAGGTTATAAAATGAAAATAAGTATTTGAAATCGTTTGAAAGAAGTATCGTACTCTTAAAAGAGAATATCTTGACACACAAGGATTCAATTAAAAAATGAAGAGAAGCAATACTGTTTGGAGAATAATAAGGTATATTGCTAATATAGAAGGTAAAATTGAAAAAGTGACAATTCAAAGAAATACATCACAATTGTATTTTTCGCCTTTTTCTAATTAAATTACAATTGAAAGAAATATCTGACCGTATCTCAAAATTAGGAGAATTTCTTTTCTTCCGTTTCTTTCTTTATATTAGTTTGTACGGTGGCTTCCAGGAAAATGGTGGCAGTAATTTGTACTGAAATTCTATTTCGGCAAAGAGAAGAACTCTAAATTAGTCTATAGAGATAGAACCATTCCTTCTCCTGAAGCTATTGTAAGCACGTTGAAGGAAATAACTACTAGCCTTCCGGTAGTTTCAAATACAATAACAATGTATTTCCTATTGACTATTTCGGCATGATGACGAAAGGAAATGAAAGACAGGAACAGCTAAGAGGGTAATTAAATGCTGAAGGGGCGTTTTATGTTGCGGTTTTGTTTACTCTTAGCTAAGAGAAATAAAGGCATCTATTCCTTAGTATTTGAACCCCATACAGAAGTAAATAAAATGTAATAATAAATTTCTAAAATTTTATCTGACTTTTACAAAGTAAAATTTAAAAAAAAGTTCTTACAAAATTGTCTTTAATAAATCTGCTTAAGGCTGCAAAAATTGAAAATATTCAACAATACATTTATTGGCAATTCTTCTCAAACATTTACTTAAACTTATGTTCACATTATATAGCAATATTTTAAGATTGTGTAATGAATCAAATAAAATGAATTTATATTATTCCATAATATAATAATTTATTAAACAAAATATTACATATTTATTGATTAATTCACAAATTATAATATATATATATGTCATTCATTTTGTACATCATATCCAAATAGACTTTTGTGTGTACGTGTTTCTTTATTTTAGATTTTATGTAATCATTTTTACACAAAATATCATATAATCTTATCAAGAAAAAGCTCAATATTTGCTTATATACGTGCCTGTATATCATAGCGTGATGTACATGAAGTCCAAAACTGCAAACTTTCCCACAAACTCCAATACTTTTCCCTCAGAGATTAAAAACCCAGAAATTGATTTAAGTTATAACGGTATCAACTTAGTACCAAAGATAACAGATGAAAGTCAGGTGGATAAAAAATTGGGCTGCAATATTTGGGATAGAAATAGATATAGCCCCTAAAATTAGGATTTTCCGGGCAAATCAGTATCAGGCCAAGAATGGCGGCAATATTATCTTCCATATTCTGTTTTTCAATACAATTCAACATTGGGATTATCAAATTTTTCTTTACGTAGAACCAAGTAAAATACGAAATTAAAATTAAAGAAAAAACTCTTCATACCACAATATAATGTGATAATATAAGAGTTTTAGTCCTAAAGTGAGAGTCAAGCTTCTGCTATAGTTGAGCATGCCATAACAACAAATTATGATGACCCCTAATGCTACCAAAATATTAAAACATATTTTTAAACATATCAAAACACATCAAACATATCAATACAAACATTTTAAAACATAAAAAAACAATATGATGACTCATATTCCTTTATAAAAAGTTAGGTTTGATTATTCTATATATAATTCAAAAAGTACAAGTAAATATTTTTTGCATAAGCAACTTTCTATTCAAGTATATTTTGAGTTATGGATTTATAATAAGCGAAACAAATACTCAATGCAATTCATATAGCTTATAATAAATTTCGTGACATTTTCTCGGTGCAATTTTAAAGTGGAAATGATAGTAATTAATTTCAATATTAATTACTTTAAATAATAATTTAATATCGATAGTGAAATTTACATTTTGTATTTTTGATGTGATTTAAATAACTTTAATAATTCTTTTTTCTGTCGATTAGAATATGGTCGGCACAATTGTTATATTACCATATTAAAGTACATATATAATGTACATATATTAGATATAGTATTTATTAGTTCTTATAACTAAATTGCATTGTCATTTTAAACTTTAGTAAATAAAATAATTTAAATGGATCATATGAAATAACATATTTATTTTCCAATTTTTCTTTAAATTTCATTATGCTAATGTTCAAGTTTGGAACATTTTTTAAAATAAATTTAGGAGAATTTTCCCTACACATATAAGGTATCGAAATCTTATCTGCATGACATCACATATTAACATTTATTATTAATCATACATGAATAAATATTATTCAAAATAATTTTAAATTAATTATTGGTTGCATTTTCATGTTAATATGATTTATAAACTGTGATTACAAATGTAAAGAATATTAAAAAATTAAAAAAATGATAATGTATAATAAATGATGAAATTATATTTTACATTAGATAATAAAATAAATATTTAAAAAGTTCTAAAATATTAATTAAAGGAATTCTAAAACCAAATAATAAATAGACAGAAATTTTAAAAATAATTTAATAATTAATTTCTGTCAACATGATGCACAATTTTGTTCTCAATATAATAAAAAAACTATGAAACGAAAGTAAATATAGAAAACTAACTGCAAAACATGTGAATAAAATATCGACACGCTCTTATTTTGAATTTAAATGATAAATTTATATTTAAAAAATATTTTAAATGATTTAGATGCATCAGAAAAATTCAAAAAATTTTATCTTCAAGTTATCATTAACCAGCAAAACAGCAACTAAATTGGATGATTTTAGTGCTTATAATCAACATTCATGAAAAAAAAATGTGACACTCAAAATTTATGAATTATATTTATTGTTTTAATTTAAAAATGTAATATTTTCACAACCAAAAATGTATTAAATGCATAACTACTTTTTAATAATATTGCCTATCTAAACAAAAAGTATATTAAGATATCTGTTGTGTTAAAGCTTGTAATATAGTGAATTAAGTTCAATAAATATTCTATAAATCAATCTACTTCACTTAATTACAATTCTTTTAACATATTTTCATCTTACAAAACAGACATTACAATTCTTTAGAATTACTAAATTTTTATTAAGGTACCTCTGTTACTACTACAATAAGAACTAAATAGTGATTTGTATGAAGTTCATGTTATTTATGTATCATCGTGTTATTTAGTTAATGTTATTATGTTCACACACACATGTTATTTATGTTAATGTAATGTACCATCAAGTGATGTTAAAGACTATTTATTGCACCATCCTTTTGAAATGGTGTTGAAATAAAATACCCGAATATAGTAACAGAATAAATAATTGGATAAAATCATTTTTCAGAAATTATATGAATCTGATGACGCACTACTTCAAACAATACTAATCTGGATCCTTAAAAATGCATTTACTCATAATTAACTGCCTAACCAATTGTTAAAATTTTCTGAATCAAATTCCTATTTTATTCCGGAAAGAAATTGAAATTAACTAATTCATCAAATTAAAATTGTTGTCTTTTCGTAGTTATTTAAACTGTAAGAGTCATTTAATTTCAAATTATGAATTTTTTGTAGAAAATGACATAGATAAAATTTTAATAAAAATTTATTTAGTTTCCTTATTCTTTTTTCAAGCAAATCATTTATTTTTTTCTTACATGTAACACATAGAAACTGACAATTTTTTTAAAATAAATTGAATTACTCAACTACTACGATTATTAATAACAATTGTAGATAGCTAAATTTTCTAAAGCATTTATAGTCTAAATTAATAAGTTCATTCTTTTTTATTTATTGGGATTTCATTGAAAGATAAAAAATACTAATGTACTTTATATTTTTTAACATAACCAGATTCAACTACTCTGCGATACTAAAATATAAGTTTCTAAATAACATGAAATGGAAAATATAATAAATTATATTTTCCATTTCATGTCCAATATAATCCTTTGTTTTCTTAATACATACTTCAGAATTTTCTGGGAATATAACTCAGAATCAATACCAATCCTTTCGTAACAAAGGTAAACAATTTTATTTATTGAGTATTTAGCAAATTGAAAATTCCATTTTTTTTTTGATTTTCCTTGAAGAGAAAAAATATCTTCTAGATTGAGATTTGTTTTTTTTGAATTTTGTGCTTAAAAATGCTATAAATAAAAATTTGATGACAAAAAATAAATAAAATATATTCCTTAAAATATATTTGATATATTTTTATAGATTGCAAAAACACTATCCTTGCAAAAAATCAACCACGTTATAAAATAAATTAAGAATGGGAACATTTATCAAAATATATTTAAATGCCTCAAGACATTTCAGATTAGACAATATTGTATTTTTTGTTTAATTTTTGTTAAAATGGAAAATTTAACTCTTACAATATATTAATGTTACAAAGGTAAGCACATTTCATGTTATTTAGAAAGCATCGAAACATTTAAATCCATTATTGAAACTTAAAAATTACATATTGCTGAGAAAACTTATATAAATTTTATGGGTAATTTTACATGAATTTTATAAGTCATTTGTCCTAAATATATTTCCTTTTTGTATCATCTCATTGGGCTTATTTATTACTTTTAATACTTTTAAATAAGGTTTTGGGAAAATTTGCAATTATTCCCGCGTCTGTATTTGACTTGCATCTGTACCAATTAAATTCCGCTTGCTGTTTTCAGAGAACATTTTTTCTTATTTGAAACTGAATGATGTAGAAAGATATTTATTTAACATTGAAAATTGAAATATCAAGCATACTTTTTGTATAGAATGTAAGAATTTATATACATGTGTTATTTAGATAACAAATAAATTCACAATTTTATAGATTACAAATGATATATTTAATAATAAATTTGAATGTAATGAGACATAAGAAAATATGATATCTTGAAATATCTCATAATTATGTAACTTGTAGAAATTATTTGTATCAAGTTTTATTTCAATGTAATCTATATTTACTTAAAATTAACAAATATTTTTGTAACATTATGTGCTTAATTTCTATGGCATTAAAATTAAAAATTAAAAACATAAAAATTTGCTGTGATTTGAGTTATATAATTTTAGATATATTTTTAACTTATATAATAGTACTATATACTCATACTTAATATATTATATTTTACTAAATATTCATTTTAATTTAAAATATATTTTACTAATGTTCCCATACAGATAATATCCTTATAATATGTGATTTTATGCAAAAAAATCAATCTTCTCACAACGGATAAAATTTCTATGTCTAAAGCTTATAAGTTGCAAGAATGAAATTGATTGATTTTTCCACAATTATTTCTATTTTAGGTGTAGAGAGCTGCTTATATATTATTAAATTTTTATAATAATAATAATAAAGTTTTATTGTAAACATAATTTTTTGAACAGTGCTGTCATGCAAAAAATATGTGATAATCCTTTGAAGACTATTTAACAATATTTATTCTGAAACAACTGAAAATTGATTTTGAATATTAATTCAGTGGAGATAATTTTTCTTTCTCAACACACAACATTTTTCAGATCTTCATGTACAAATATATTTACTGAACTTCTATTTTTTCAGTAATTCATAAACGTTTGGGGTTATGAATTAGAGGTAAAATTATTTTTTAAAACAAAACAGGAAAATGAAAATACTGCATTCTTTAAATGGAATCAAAATAATTTAAAATAGGGTATACAGGAATTTTTCTTGTATATTAAGCCATAACATCACTTCATGATTGAGTAATAAAAAATAAATCGAAATAGTAATACTCAACATTGTTTAAAGGGTGCGTGCAGTGTAAAATAATTTCTATATATATATATATATATATATATATATATATATATATATATATATATATATATATATATATATATATATATATATATATATATATATATATATATATTATGATCAAACGCTTATTACAATTATAGCAAAAGTGCGATTATAAGTTTATGGATAGTTAGGAATACTAATTTATAATAGAAATTTGGAATAAATGCTTGGATTTCTTATGTAAACATTCTTTTTAAACGTGTTTTTTTCTGGTTAAAGAATTATTCATTAAAATAATAAACATTAAAATGTTTATATTTTTTTGCATTGCATACTGAAAAATTTATTTTCATATAATACACTTTGAGAAATTTTGGGAAAATATATATATTGGTCTTATTCTTTATAGTTTTAATAATCAGTAGTTTTGCTATTTTGCATCTAAATAAAAGTTGTAAATTTACTGTGATACCTACAAGTAAAGATTTTAAAATACTTCCGCAAATTATCGCTCAATTAATGCTTTGTCAGCTTTGTAAAACATGGTATGCCTCAATTTTGTTTCAAATTTTAAGCAAAACAAATATCTGCGACTAAAAAAAGATATAAAAATTGCCTAAAAATATGAATATCGTAGCCAATGTTAAATACACAATATAAATAAATATTTATTTAAAAATATTTAAATTAACTGGAACTTATTGAAAAAATTAAGAATGTACTTTTAATAATTCTTTTATATAATTCACAAGAATAATATTTCTACTTTTAATAAATATTATATATGTACATCAAAATATAGCACAGATTTACTTCTTACCAAAGGCATGTTTCTAACTTTAATTTTAAAATTCAATGACTTTTTGTGATGACTCTTCTCACCATTTAAAAAATAAATAAATAATTTTTTTTGTTATGTTTCATACTAAATAAAATTCCTCATCAGATATTACAAAATTTAAGAAAGATTTTTTTAAATTTTAGATGACATGTTAATGGCCGATATTTCATAAGTTAATGTTCAGCCATTCATTTTTCAAATAAATAATGAGAATTTATGATGTATGTATGTATGTATATATATATATATATATATATATATATATATATATATATATATACGAGGTTTATCCGGAAAATACGTATAAAAGTTGAACAATAACTTTATTTTACATTTATTCAGGTATTACAATATGGTCTCCTTCAAAGTACTCACCCTGAGACGACATACACTTCTGCTAACGCCGTTTCCATTGTTGATAACATTGCTGAAATTCTTCATTTGTGATGCTGTTTAGTTGTCGTGTCGTTTCTGCCTTGATGCCTTCCACATCTCCCAAGTGCCACCTCCGAAGCACCATTTTGCACTTCGGGAACAAGAAGTCACAAGGCTAAATCGGGTGAATAAGGAGGGTGCTCTGTCACGGTAGTTGAGCTTCGGGCCAAAAACTCACGCACAACGAGCGACGTGTGAGCAGGCGCATTGTCTTGATGAAGGATCCACCTGCCCCCTATTCGGCAATTCTTGCCCAGCTTTGCAAGAAACTTGATGTTGATGCGCGTTCCTCAATCAGAGAGAACTTCATGCCGACGGCAGGTGAAAAAGGGTAACTTTCAACAAGCAGCCGCACACTCCTATTTACACGCAGAGCGGTTGATGGGATTGGTTACAACAGTAGTGCCACCTGGTGGTGACTTCAAACTGTAAAATAAAGTTATTATTCGACTTTTATACGTAAATTCCGGACAAACCTCGTATATATATATATATATATATATATATATATATATATATATATATATATATATATATATATATATATATATATATATATATATATATATATATATATATATATATATATATATATATATATATATATATATATATATATATATATATATATATATATATATGAATATATATATATATATATATATACATATATATTTACATATATATAATAATACATATATACATATATATAATTTTCATACACTAAATTTTAGTTAAAACATTTTACATTTTTTTTAAATTCTTTGTTGTTTTGTAGATGATTAAAATCCTTAAGATGGTAAGATGGTTATAAGTATTATAAAACGATAACTAAGTTCAATATATATATATATATATATGTGTGTGTGTGTGTGTGTGTGTGTGTGTGTGTGTGTGTGTGTGTTTCTTTTTTATTAAAGAAGGAAGTGTTTTAAAATATGAAGAAAAAACGAGCAACATAAGTTAATAAAGGAGAAGGATGTTTGGTGGTCCACTCGCTACTGCATAGTTTTATTCTTGGAATTTATTTCCAGTACGAACATTATTGCAGTATAAATATGATATTAAATCAATACTTCATAACATATTTATTTTTTCTATAATTGTAGCTTTATGCTTACCATTTTCAAAATTTAAATAGTATTTGGAAATATTTTAAGGAAAATGGGTGGAATCTTAATTGTGTTTAATTGATAGAAAGAACGTCTGATATATTGAGGATTTATTTTTTTGGCTATCAAGAAAGGAATAGTTAGGTAGCTCTTTCTCACTAGAATTTGATACATTAAACTATATATTAACCAGTATATATTTAGTAAGCTTTCTTTGTAAAAAACGGATTTTAATGAGTACATCAAAATAAGTTTAAAAAAAATGAAGTCAGTAGTTGAAAACTACTTATCAAAATTTAAATTTTCCCAATAAGAGTATTTTTGAAAACTTTAAAATAAAAAGTTCGTAGTATAATCAAAGAATCTTTAAAAATTTTAATTTAGTTATAAAACTTGTTTGAGAGTAAATTCGAAATGAGTAATTATTTGAATTTTGTTTTTAAATTGTAAATACATCTTTTCAAAATGGTTAATAAATTAAACAGTTTTCTTAAAGCTGATAATTTATACATTTTTATATATTTGCTCAATGTTTTTGTTCTTACGTAAGATTCAAAACTACCATAGATAAAATCTAAACAAAATTACGTTATTCTTAAAGATGAAACAACTGCTCCCATTGGAAGCTTATTCTTAAATGTCTGAACTGCAGTGCTCAATCATTGAAAGAAGTATGACACTGCTTAACTCTACTTTTCCAAACTCCTAATAAAATGGGAAGGTAATTAAACAATGAGTCATGACGATTGCCTGGTGAGATTTTGGTCACAGAACATTTTGCTACAGTAAAGGGGCTGTAGTTTATTGCATATGATCTGAATATTATAGAGCATTAGCTATTATCCCCTTCATATCAATTTGTAATGCATTATTGAGTATAATTGTTCGTTAAAGCAACAATAAATTATTAAAAGGGAATAATCTCCGATCCGTTTGAATTTTTCAGACCGTAAATCTTTGATGAAATTTGTTTAAAAAGTATTATTTTAAATTATGTTAAATTTTTGGAATTACCCTCGCCGTTAGTCTACTCTGTCAATTATCTAACTATCCATCTATATCTATTTATCGGTCTATATATATATATATATATATATATATATATATATATATATATATATATATATATATATATATATATATATATATATATATATATATATATATATATATATATATATATATATATATATATATATATATATATATATATATATATATATATATATATATATATATATATATATATATATATATATATATATATATATATATATATATATATATATATATATATATATATATATATATATATATATACATATATACATATATATATATATATATATATATATATATATATATATATATATATATATATATATATATATATATATATATATATATATATATATATACATATACTATATGTATATGTATATATATATATATATATATATATATATATATATATATATATATATATATATATATATATATATATATATATATATATATATATATATATATATATATATATATATATATATATATATATATATATATATATATATATATATATATATATATATATATATATATATATATATATATATATATATATATACATATATATATATATATATATATATATATATATATATATATATATATGTATATATATATATATATATATATATATATATATATATATATATATATATATATATATATATATATATATATATATATATATATATATATATATATATATATATGTATGTATATATATATATATATATATATATATATATATATATATATATATATATATATATATATATATATATATATATATATATATATATATATATATATATATATATATATATATATATATATATATATATATATATATATATATATATATATGCTTTCATAACAAGCACATACAATAGAAAGACTATAAAAGCCCTGATAATTGCACAAAAATTTAAAAAAATATGTTTCAATATTTTGAAAACATTTGTTATTTATCATAATGTTAAAACGTACCACCATGTTTTAACTGCAGAAAGCAATATATCAATTTGAGAGACCAAGGCTGTTACATATTCATTTGATATCGATTCCTTATATATATGAAGTATACAAATATTGATAAACTTAGTACTGTTAAAATTTATTAACATAAAATATAAGGGTTAATTCTGATGGTTTGTTTTTTGTCAATAATATTAAATGTTCACGGGGTTAAACATATCTTTTGAATGTAAGTTTAAAGTACTGTTTGCATACAATGATTTGGGAATTATTTAATCCTAATTTACACTGTGGTATAACTAAATTAACGTTATACCTTAAACTATATTATAAAAATTTTAAGCAATTTTCATTTGAACATTGAATGCAAAATACGCATTGGAGGATTTATTCCGAGAATTCACCTTAAAACCTTATGCCTTGTATAATCAATTGATTTAGCATCGTAACATTTTGTCACGTGCAATCATTCAATATATGACAGTCGAAATATTGATTCTTCTTTAAAGAGGTTTAAGCTGTTGCACAACAATTATTCAAACATACTTAAGAGAGTCAAATTAATTTTAAAAAGTAATGTTTTACATTTTTCATGCAATGAGAAATATACCAAATTATTCAATGTAAATCTTGCATATGTCTGAAGAAATAACATATAGAATTAAATTTACTTTACTAGCAATTTATAATAAAAAATGCATAAAAGTTTGCAGTTTTATGAAAATGACTCATTTTTATTAAAAAATCAAAGAACTAATTTACTTATTGTTTATTAATACAATAGCTAATAGTTTTAAAAATACAGAATATAGACAAATATATAGCATATGGACATACAGCTTTAAAAATACAGAAATGTTTATTAGTGCATTGAAATAATTTATTTAGGAAATAATTTGAATGTCATGTATGTTATATAGAGCTTTAACTATAAATAAAATTATATTTCTGTGATTGAATTTCAGACTGAGCTTTTTAATTATTGCCATCTCTGAAATAAAACTTAGTCTCTGATGACCAAAAAATTTTTATCATGTTTTGTTAGTATTATTTAACTGTAACACTTTTCATTCTAACTTAAGATAATTTAATTTTTTTTATTACTTGTACTCAAAATTCTCTCCAAATGGTAAATATGCAAAACTCTAAAGTGTAAAATTTTCATTTTCGGAAATTAAATTAATTATAATTTTGAGATTAGAAAAACGGAAAGAGAATCTTTTAATTCTAATACCTGTGCATTTATGCATTAACTTGAATTATATAGTCCACTCGTTTGGAGAAGTTGCAGTTTCTTAAATCAGTAATTAAAACATTTGTTAAATGAATTTCATTTACTGCAGTGTTTATTTTGTTGATTATTTTAGCTCATAAGAGATTACATGGAATAAAACTTTAATGTATAGTTTCAAATAACACACCTTATAAATTGAGCAGTAAATCTAATGAAACTATATTTCACTTCTTAAGACTTCTGGAAAATAAAAGGAGATTAGATAAATAAAACATTTGAAAGAAAAAAAAAACAATTTGAAGAGAAATAAAGCAGTAATAATAATTTAAAAATGCACTGCATTTGACTTATAAATTACCCCCACGTTTTTTACATAGATAGCGTTAGTGTTCTCTTTCAAACTTAAAGTAAATTAATGATCCGAAACTATATATTGAACAAAGATATCCAAAAAAAGAATAGTTTTTGGACGTAAATGCACGTTTCTAACGGCTCTGTTGAAATAGACTTAGATCACAATTTATCAAATTTCGCTTTCGAAATGCTACACAGACTTCAGTTTCTTGCATTTTAAAATATAGCTTACTAATTCCATTATCTTCTTGAAAGATGAATGCAAAAACCAAAAGGATTTTTGCTCCCGTTTCCTTCTTTCTTTTTGGTAAGTGTTTTGGAAGAAATCCCATCCCCGAAAAAATAAGATGAAGAAGAGAGCATTTATTTTTATAAGTACCTACCAACACTTTTCCGGAATAATAAATTAATCTCTTTCCTTTTTTACTCTTTTGACTTCATTTTGGTTTTTTAAGCGAAAATAAATATTGCAATTTTTACATTTTATTAAATTTACAGATGAATTTAAAGCCCGATTTTTTTTTCAATTCTCACATCTATAAAAGACTTATATCAATAAATGCAATTGAATAAATGAAAAATTCTGTTTTAAAAAAAATCGTTTGAAGAATAAATTTTTTAAGTATCTATTCAAATATTTCATGATAAATCTGCTTTGATTCCATAATGATACATTTTAAAAACCATGCAGCACAAATTGGGTGGAATTTTCTTCTAATTAAAGGCAAATAATTAAAAAAACCATATAACTATTGTGACATTTTTAAGTATTAGTTTTGCCTCATAAGCCCAAATTTTCCAGTCCAAACATAGTCGATTGCTTTGGGATGAATGTAAGCTTGATAGAAAAATTTTACGAAATTATAAATGTATAGTAAAACTCCAATTATGTGAATAATTTTGGGAATTTCAAAAAAAATAATAATTTGATAGAATAGAAAGAAAATGAGCAAAAGGTATAAAACCTAAGAACAAGAAAGGTAAGCGAAGGGAGAGGATAAGATTGAGAGAGAGAGAAGTGTCACTTGAGAGAAATTCAAAAACATTCCTTTAAAATTTTCTGAATGTTTATAAGTCAATGTTAAAGATATAGGAGAGTAGATTATGAGTCAGACCATAGATTTCAAATTGAAAAAAAATGCTAAACTTATCTAAGGTTTAGGAAGATGACCTTAATCTTCAAGTTGACGTAGATACGAGACCATTAGCTAGTGAAGCATTTCTTGGCTTTGAAACTGCTTTGAAGTGGATGGAACATCAGCATCAGTGAGACTACATGCGAATTCTAAGTGTCAAGCTGACGCGCGAACTGGCTGTTCTAAGACAGATGAAGCCAATTCAGCACGCAAAGACTTTCATTTACAGCAATGTACATGTACACTATATTAATTTTCAGCACTTGAAAGTACCTTAACATGCAAAAGTGTTGCATTTTCATAAAATTATTTTTTAAAATATGTAGTTTTCCTCCCTTTTCAACATAGGGTAATTAAAGATCATTTTTTAAAAAATCCAATTATCCGAATAAGTTTTGATTCCAATTGATTCAGATAATTAAAGTTCTTCTGAATATATCTGCAATTTATCTCGAAAAATTCATTCATTATATGTATTATAATAAATCAGTAAACGTAATGAATGGAGCCTAATTAACTATGTTATTTTTATTATATTGAATTGAATATTGAAATACATATTATTTTGAAGATTAAATTTCCATAAAACAATGAAATAATATTTATAGGCGAGAAACGTATAAGGCAAATCAAAGATGTATTACATTTAAATATTGCATAAATATAAGAAGTATTAGTGGTGGTATTCATATAAGTTATTTTAATATCATTTTAGTAATATTAATTTACCACTTATTAATAAAATTATAATGGCAAGAAAGAAACGCATCATAGATATCAATTTTACTGAACTGTTACATCATGCAGAGTTAAATAAATAATTATCCCAATTTGAATTCATGAAAAATAACTTAAGCTGTGAAAATTTAAATATTGCATAAATATAAGAAGTATTAGTGGTGGTATTCATATAAGTTATTTTAATATCATTTTAGTAATATTAATTTACCACTTATTAATAAAATTATAATGGCAAGAAAGAAACGCATCATAGATATCAATTTTACTGAACTGTTACATCATGCAGAGTTAAATAAATAATTATCCCAATTTGAATTCATGAAAAATAACTTAAGCTGTGAAAATTTAAATATTGCATAAATATAAGAAGTATTAGTGGTGGTATTCATATAAGTTATTTTAATATCATTTTAGTAATATTAATTTACCACTTATTAATAAAATTATAATGGCAAGAAAGAAACGCATCATAGATATCAATTTTACTGAACTGTTACATCATGCAGAGTTAAATAAATAATTATCCCAATTTGAATTCATGAAAAATAACTTAAGCTGTGAAAATTTAAATATTGCATAAATATAAGAAGTATTAGTGGTGGTATTCATATAAGTTATTTTAATATCATTTTAGTAATATTAATTTACCACTTATTAATAAAATTATAATGGCAAGAAAGAAACGCATCATAGATATCAATTTTACTGAACTGTTACATCATGCAGAGTTAAATAAATAATTATCCCAATTTGAATTCATGAAAAATAACTTAAGCTGTGAAAATTTAAATATTGCATAAATATAAGAAGTATTAGTGGTGGTATTCATATAAGTTATTTTAATATCATTTTAGTAATATTAATTTACCACTTATTAATAAAATTATAATGGCAAGAAAGAAACGCATCATAGATATCAATTTTACTGAACTGTTACATCATGCAGAGTTAAATAAATAATTATCCCAATTTGAATTCATGAAAAATAACTTAAGCTGTGAAAATTTAAATATTGCATAAATATAAGAAGTATTAGTGGTGGTATTCATATAAGTTATTTTAATATCATTTTAGTAATATTAATTTACCACTTATTAATAAAATTATAATGGCAAGAAAGAAACGCATCATAGATATCAATTTTACTGAACTGTTACATCATGCAGAGTTAAATAAATAATTATCCCAATTTGAATTCATGAAAAATAACTTAAGCTGTGAAAATTTAAATATTGCATAAATATAAGAAGTATTAGTGGTGGTATTCATATAAGTTATTTTAATATCATTTTAGTAATATTAATTTACCACTTATTAATAAAATTATAATGGCAAGAAAGAAACGCATCATAGATATCAATTTTACTGAACTGTTACATCATGCAGAGTTAAATAAATAATTATCCCAATTTGAATTCATGAAAAATAACTTAAGCTGTGAAAATTTAAATATTGCATAAATATAAGAAGTATTAGTGGTGGTATTCATATAAGTTATTTTAATATCATTTTAGTAATATTAATTTACCACTTATTAATAAAATTATAATGGCAAGAAAGAAACGCATCATAGATATCAATTTTACTGAACTGTTACATCATGCAGAGTTAAATAAATAATTATCCCAATTTGAATTCATGAAAAATAACTTAAGCTGTGAAAATTTAAATATTGCATAAATATAAGAAGTATTAGTGGTGGTATTCATATAAGTTATTTTAATATCATTTTAGTAATATTAATTTACCACTTATTAATAAAATTATAATGGCAAGAAAGAAACGCATCATAGATATCAATTTTACTGAACTGTTACATCATGCAGAGTTAAATAAATAATTATCCCAATTTGAATTCATGAAAAATAACTTAAGCTGTGAAAATTTAAATATTGCATAAATATAAGAAGTATTAGTGGTGGTATTCATATAAGTTATTTTAATATCATTTTAGTAATATTAATTTACCACTTATTAATAAAATTATAATGGCAAGAAAGAAACGCATCATAGATATCAATTTTACTGAACTGTTACATCATGCAGAGTTAAATAAATAATTATCCCAATTTGAATTCATGAAAAATAACTTAAGCTGTGAAAATTTAAATATTGCATAAATATAAGAAGTATTAGTGGTGGTATTCATATAAGTTATTTTAATATCATTTTAGTAATATTAATTTACCACTTATTAATAAAATTATAATGGCAAGAAAGAAACGCATCATAGATATCAATTTTACTGAACTGTTACATCATGCAGAGTTAAATAAATAATTATCCCAATTTGAATTCATGAAAAATAACTTAAGCTGTGAAAATTTAAATATTGCATAAATATAAGAAGTATTAGTGGTGGTATTCATATAAGTTATTTTAATATCATTTTAGTAATATTAATTTACCACTTATTAATAAAATTATAATGGCAAAGAAAGAAACGCATCATAGATATCAATTTTTACTGAACTGTTACATCATGCAGAGTTAAATAAATAATTATCCCAATTTGAATTCATGAAAAATAACTTAAGCTGTGAAAATTTAAATATTGCATAAATATAAGAAGTATTAGTGGTGGTATTCATATAAGTTATTTTAATATCATTTTAGTAATATTAATTTACCACTTATTAATAAAATTATAATGGCAAGAAAGAAACGCATCATAGATATCAATTTTACTGAACTGTTACATCATGCAGAGTTAAATAAATAATTATCCCAATTTGAATTCAGATAATTAAAGTTCTTCTGAATATATATGCAATTTATCTCGAAAAATTCATTCATTATATGTATTATAATAAATCAGTAAACGTAATGAATGGAGCCTAATTAACTATGTTATTTTTATTATACTGAATTGAATATTGAAATATATATTATTTTGAAGATTAAATTTCCATAAAACAATGAAATAATATTTATAGGCGAGAAACGTATAAGGCAAATCAAAGATGTATTACATTTAAATATTGCATAAATATAAGAAGTATTAGTGGTGGTATTCATATAAGTTATTTTAATATCATTTTAGTAATATTAATTTACCACTTATTAATAAAATTATAATGGCAAGAAAGAAACGCATCATAGATATCAATTTTACTGAACTGTTACATCATGCAGAGTTAAATAAATAATTATCCCAATTTGAATTCATGAAAAATAACTTAAGCTGTGAAAATTTAAATATTGCATAAATATAAGAAGTATTAGTGGTGGTATTCATATAAGTTATTTTAATATCATTTTAGTAATATTAATTTACCACTTATTAATAAAATTATAATGGCAAGAAAGAAACGCATCATAGATATCAATTTTACTGAACTGTTACATCATGCAGAGTTAAATAAATAATTATCCCAATTTGAATTCATGAAAAATAGCTTAAGCTGTGAAAATTTAGTCTACATAAATCAAATCGTTGTAAAGATTGCTTGGTGAATTTAATTTTTTCTTCTTTTTGTATTTGATTAATATTTACTGAAAGAAATTGTCATGTGTTGTGTTAAATGTCAGTATTCAGAAGAATTTTATTGACTTAGATGAAAGTCAAATTATTAAATAACTATGAAATATAGATCATTATAAAAAAATTTCTGTTAATTTCATGTGATTTTGTTTTTTGTATTTGATAAAAATTTACTGTAAGAAAAGCGTTATGTTTTAAGTTAAAGGTAGGTATTCCGAAAAGTGTTATTGACATACAAAATACAGTCTGATTGATTAGTCATGTATTATGCTTCTAACATATTGCTCATAGTAATCAAAATTCCATAACTGCCATATTAATAATGAAACAAATATTACATTATAGTCACTTACGAGATTTCATTACCACTGATCTTTGTGTGAAAACTAAGAATATATAATTATCTCTCACGATGCATAATTGCTTAAAACATATCAAAAGTCAGCACAAACAGTACAAATATGTCAAACTCGGTTTAAAAATGAAATTTGTGTATTATTAAAATATTTAAGCGAATACTTAAATTTTTATTTAAAATGTGCCCATAAGATCTTATTATTAATTTTCAATTAATCATAAAAGTCTTAAAATTTGTATTTTTTCCATGCTTCTGTGAAATTCACACTTCAGATGAAACAGCAGTAACTATAAATAGGTTAACGATATTTCACGATACGAAAACACTTATAATGAATTGAAACTTCGAAATGTTTTTCAGATAGGAAAAAATAAGCTCTACAAATTTTTTGCGAACTACTATTAACCTACTTTTGGCAATGTCATATTACTTTCACCATTTTCTTAAAATATCACAATTCTTTTGAGAAACCGCCAATTTTATGAATTCTTCACTCAACTCCAAAATACAGAAAATATTTCTGAGCGCTAGATTTTCAATAACAGTAGAAAAAAGGAGAAAATAGAATAATAGAAAAAATATTTGTACCCTTGATTGTGACCTCCCTTTTATGATGCATACATTCTGTCACTATTCAACTACCCCTTTATTTTTAACATAAAAATGGGGATTCTTACAGTAAACTAGACCACAAAGCAGTCTTGCCAACCAGATCATTTCTCAGGAAAAGCATTCACTTTTCTTTATTTTTGAAGTGTGAGAGCTACTGTAAAATATGGATTGCACTTTCTAAGAATATATCCACTCATATTTCTTCCATTTCCTCCCTCTTTCTTTATCCTAAACCACCATGGACAATTTTTCTTACGCTCTGTTTCGGTTTCTTGTTTCATCTTTCTGACTTTCACTTTGTTGCCCTGGTAGATATCGTGAGAGAAAAATTGACTATTTTTATGGTCATATGTAGCTTATGGGAATACATGCTGATATTTTCTCACTTCTATGAACACTTCTCTTCTTAAGATAAGAGTGTTTTCCTGTAAACTTTGCTGCTCTGTTTTAGTTAAACTAAACTATTTATATACATTGAAAAGTAATAATCCTTCAGTTTTTCAAAGAGATACCAATGACTTTATAAAATTACTATCTTGTAAGGCATTGATTTGTTCCCGTAAAAACATTTAAATGTGAAAAATTTAAAAGGGAATTATTGTAATAAAGTATAAAAATATTTGTTTTACGGAAATGTATAGAAAAATTATTTTGCAATTAAAATTTATTATATATATATATATATATATATATATATATATTCAAAATTTATTATTATATGAATATGTGAATATTTTCCTTGGTGGAAAAAGCAATCCTTTAATGAAAAATTATAAAGAAGAATAAAAATCCCAATTTGGAATTCTTAAACGTAATCTCAATGTGCGTTTATGTAGAAGTGCGATTTTCAATAGAACAATTTAATTTTGTTTAGGATAATGTGGATACTTACAGGCTTACATATTTTATAACTATTAATTTCTTTGAATATAAGTATCAGTTTTGATATATGGAAAAATATATCAAAACAAAATACATTAAAAATTTTGAATGGCATTTTAAAGATATATCTTCATTCAAATGAAATATTTTATGTGGATGCTCTATCCAATTCCTACCATTTAATAATTTTATGTTAAAACGTTCCTAACAGAATATTTTCTGTAGGAACCTATTCCTTACAATATATTTTGAATAGTTCTTAATGGATAAATGATTAGTCTAACTTCTTAAACACAGAAAAATAAATTATGTAAGTACCATTCAAGTAACACGTGAAGATGGTTTATAAATAAAAAATATTGCATGATATTAAAAAATGCATTTTATGTGGGAAAACCAATGTTTAAATGAATGTGTTAAAAGCTATTAAATAGTTAATTAATCTGCTGTACATATTCGTTGAGCTTTGGTTACAAGAGTTATGTGTACTTTTGTATAAAAATAAATATTGTTCTGGAAAGTAAATTTTTCACTGAGAATATGGGTTGGGATATGTTGTTAAAAGCTGTTAAATATTTGCAATTCTATATAACACCAATCTTTAATATGAAGTGGATGAAGAATATATGAAGTGGATGATTTAAGGTACACCAATCTTTAAGACTGTAAACAAATACTTTATTTCAGATGTATTAAAAATAATGTGTAAAAAAGAAAACTGTATACAGAATATTTTAGAATTTGTTAAAAATATAACAATTGATGAATAAAGGCCAGATAGAAAGAAGTTTGGTGAACATAAATTCTTTTCATTGATGGAAACTTACTGCAGCACATGAAATATGCCAGAAAACAGACATTTATTTATTTATTTGATTTAAGTGAGCAAAAAAGGACAAGAATAGGCAATGTTTGTTCAGAAGGAATTCAAGGATAGAAGAAGATCATACTTTAAGGAAAGTGGAAGATGAGTTTCATATTTGTAAGATCACTTTATATGGAAATATAATATTTATGTCTCATCAAGAATGAACACAAAAGTATTTTCATAGATTATTTACTTTCAACATCGCATATTTGCAAGGAAACTTATTTGAATAATTTTAAAAAGAAAAATATATTATATCCGAAATCAATTATTTGAAAAGGACACTCCTGATTTTCAAGTTCTTATTACTTGATCAAATATATGAAGTGGATGACTTAGAGGGAATATACTTTATTAAATCTTTAATCATGTGTCTGTTAGTCCAATAGTTTACTAAATAATTTTAGGTCTTTTGTGCAATTAATGTGTAAATGATATTCAAGAAATCTTATTGAACTACTTTTGATATTCTTTGGATATGCCAATAATCCATAGGATTTTAATTTTAATATGGATATTAACTGCTGTAGGATTTGCATTTTATTGAACATCTGACAACTTTATACTTTTAACCAAAATAGAAATTATCATTGTGACGAACATTCCCATAAACGCAAGTAGCTTAATCTTTACAGATGTACGTATTGTGATTTAAATTCTTATAAAATATTTATTTGAGATTCATAAATGGTGTAGACCATAGTAGAAATTTTCTAAATGTTTTGTAGTTGATTCCATTTGAGGTTTTGTGGGGGAGACATTTAATACTATTACTGTATAATATTATATTACAGACTAATTACAGACTGGGTTTCTAGATTACATCATCTTAGATCCATTTATTTCTTATAGGATTTACAGAGTATGCATTCTCGTTTAGAGCTGTTTAACTTCCAATAACAATTTAGTATTTATGCTATGGACTCTTTGATTGAGGATTAAATTAATTTTTAAATATAATTCATTAAACATTGCATGATTTAATTTTCCCGTATCTCCGAATTTTTAAAATTATTTATTATTATTCTTATGCTTTCCACATTATTTAAGCATTATTCATTAAAATTATGTTTAAAATTTATATTCTTATAAAAAAATTACATTTAAGGAATTTTGAATCTTTTAAAAACGTGCTTGTACTTAGCTTTCCTAGTTCTTTAAATATTTAAACCCTAGATTTCGCAAAATAATTTTCGCGAAATTATTCAATATTAGTTCTAATTTTTATACATTTTCGATATAAAAATGCTCATGCTACTTACTTAATAGTAATAAAATATTAAATTAAATTATTTCGATTTCCTTAAATATTATGGCAAGCCGAATATTAATTTTTTTATTTCGCAATGCATCGATCATGGAATTCCAAATTCAAATCGGCCGACCTAGATTTTCTTTCACTACGAAATTGTTAAGAAGAAAAAAGATGTCATTTACCACCACCGTTATGGATGGCATTTCAGTTTGGGAAAGATGGTATACACGAAACTTTACTTCCGAAAAGAGCCATAAATCTTCCCACTTCTCGAGTAGTCGAAACAAGTAAGAAAAAAAATAGAGGACAACGATATTTATCAAAATCCTAATCTCTAAGACGTTTAAATTGAAATCTTAGGGACGTTTTTCTGTAGACGTCAGATCGATTTGTCGTAATTTTTGACATACGTCACCTTCAAAATACTTTATTGGAAACTAGGTTCTATAGCGATTAGTTTAACTTGCCGGTAAGCTTTCATTCCCTTTGTGGGCCTGAAAGGAAGAATGCAAGGCTAAACTGTCTACGAATCTAAATTATAGCAAAACACAGCAAAAGTTGTCTTGATCTTTAGTCATTTGACTTAAGTTCAGTAGTTTACTATTATAAAACTAGAAAATTATTTTTGGTCAGAAGCCAAATGGGAAAGCTTTCAAGGTAATTGCTTATTTTATTAAAGCAAAGAACTTTTAATCATAATGTATATATATATATATATATATATATATATATATATATATATATATATATATATATATATATATATATATATATATATATATATATATATATATATATATATATATATATATATATATATATATATATATATTTATGTATATATATAATATACAATGAATCATTATAAATGTTTTATGAAGCTACCTCACCTCAAAGAAATTAAGGGTTCTTTTCTTTGTGCACAATAAAGTTGTAAAAACTAGATGATTTATAAAATTTTATAGTAGAAATTTTAAAAAAGTATTACTTTTATAAATTTACCGTCTATTTTAATATTTAATCACAAAATAATATTTTTACATATTCTATCAAGTCAATTTTCTAATTAAATTCCACCAATTTAAAAAGATAATTAGAAAAATAAAGTTTAAATATAAAAACTCTTAAAATTAATAAACATATAAATATGCTCTTCAACCTTAGACTTTAGAAATAGGTAGTTTTATCCAATGGTTGAATTACACAACGAAATACTGACAAATAGAAATTAAAATTATTGTTATTACTTAGTGAAAATTTCAATGCCCATTTAAAAAATATGGGGGAATAATCAACATTTCTTGTATATAATATTTAGCAATACTTTAAGTCCTGATATTAGTTTAAGGTGCCATATAAATACATTGGCTTATCGATTATTGTTTATTTATAAAGTCGCTCACTTATGGGAATAAAAAGTAGAAATATAGAGAAAATTATAAAAATGATTTTTTTAATTACATGGTTAATGCTAACTCTAAAGATAAAATGCCTATAAAAAATCTCTCTTTATGCTTTCCTAATAGCAAAGAATTAATTCCTTTGATACAGAAGAAAGTCATTTAATATTTAATTATCAACAGTATTTTTAATATCCTCAAAATATCCATAATATTATTTAAGCAATATTCAGATAAAAATTAGTTAATAATAAATAAGAATAAAATTAATTTGTTTTACATTTTATTTAATATTAACAGACTTCTATAGAATTAAAGAATCTTCCAGAACCAATAACATCTAAAATCCTTTTACTATTGCTCACAGTTGATATAAAACTAATATTTAAGATAAATATAAACGCAATATATTAAAAATATTAAGATTTATTTTTGAAATAGAAAATTAGTTAATTGTTTTAATTTTAAATATACTTTATTTTGATATAGTCAAATAAGAAGTAGTGAGTTATATCAATAAATTTAAATTAAAACATAACAATATTATACTATTTAATTAATAAATTAGCATTAAAATATTTGTATTTGTTATCGATGTATTTATATATATTTTAATATTAGATTAAAGACAATTATAAAGTAAAATTTTAACTAGTTAAAACTATATATTATTAGGATTCATTATTAGTATTTGATTGAATGTAAATACCAATTTCATAAAACCTCATAGTTTACTAATGATTATATAATGTATAAATCCTATGAAATATAACAAAAATGATCCACTAAATGTACAGTTTTATATAATTATGGTATTTTAATTTATTGAGGATTCAGATCATATAAATATTTTAGATTTACTTTAATGCGTACTTTATTTAAAAAATTAAATACATGCCAAAATAAGAAATTAAAGGACTGCAGAGTATACAGTAATTCAATTTAGAATCTACTAAAGGTAAAATTATTATCATGAGATTTGTACAAGATTATTCTTAAATTTTTAAATAAATTTCTCAACACTATAATTTTTATTAGCTAAAATGATGATTGCTATTTCTCTAAAAAGGAAACAAATTAATTCATTATTCAAAGAAGCTAACAAAATATATTGTTTTAAAAGAAAATTCAAAGCGATGTCATTATTTAAATGCGTCATAGGAAATTATAATTTTTTGTGATCATTTTAATCCATTAATAATTTATTTCAGATTTCACGAAAATAATATTTCTTAATAAAAATCGAAATATGAATAACAAACATAGAATTTTTCAGAATCTCTTTGTATAAATTTCTCTTATTTTTCTAAATTTAGTACAAGTTAAATTCTAACAATTATTTTCTGAAAAAAAAAAAATTTTATGCGTTTATTTTCATGATATTTATTTTCAACTTAAATGCTTCCATTTCATATTGAAAAATGTAAATGTTGTCAAAATAAATCGTAAAAATAGGTTTACATCATTTTGGTCGATAATCATAAAACTCATTAGTTATTTGCAAGTTTCTAATTTAATGTAATAATAGTTTTCAAAGTTTTTTTCTTATTATAAATAATTTTAATAATGTTTTCTCTTGTAATTTTATCATTATAAGAAAAATAATCATTGAAAATCTAACTAAAAATACTTAAACTATTTTATGAAATGGAAATTTATTGCTTTTGATAAAGTAAAAAATAATTCTCAAAATTTTTCTTGAAAATCCATACACAAATGATTTATATGTGCTTCTGTTTATCATTTACGTTATTATGTATACTTTTGCTTGAAACTAAAAGTAAGATGTACGTATATACATTAAAATAATTAGACTGAATTAAATTTTTAAACAGATTTTGGTTTAAAATATTCTGTGATGACAATACTTAAAATTTGTTTGGATGAAGGATATGTTCGATTGGTTTCTCTTACACTAAATACATTTTAAGTTTTTTGCATGGTAGAAATGTGTAGTGATGTTTTGAAAAGATAAAAAAGAGACATTTTTATCAGTACGTTTATAACTTTGATAGAATTTAAATTGTAGCCTATTTAGGGTTGAATTACATAAATATCGCATAAGAATTTTACTGTTCAAAGTAGTTAAGATTTAAGACTGCTTTCAGAGAAAAATATCAACAAATTCAAGGGATAACGTATGAAGTGAAGTATATTCAGTGTCCCAGCTACACTTTGTACCAAAAGTAAATTATACATTATCATTATGGGTATAGCAGATAATACCATGTTTCATGAGACCTGAAATAAAGAATTGTATTGCTTGTAGAAATAAGAATATTCCCAAACTGCTCTACAACGGATGCAGCAGCATACTTAGGCTAATATTAAATGGGCTTCTTTTAATCCTATTTTACAAACAAATCAGTGAAGGGATCAATGATGAAGTTAGACTCAATAATGGCGTTATTTCTCTTTTCAGATGAGCCTTGGTTTTGATTTCAGAACCAAGCGGGCCAAATTCATGTTTTTTGACATTCCGGCGAGAGCACATAGGCCGCGTGTCTTCAACCTCATCATTCTGAATAGTCTCTAAAAGTGATATTATGGATTTGCATGGGCATTTTTTTAGGAACAGAGAAGCATGCTGGTGCAAAAACCACTTACTTTTTACTCTAACAGCATTTTTTACAATGCTCATTGCTGTTTTGCTAATTCAAGTCATGTTCTTCTTTTTAATACCAACTTAATTATTTTCTGCAAAAGTATAAATATTTACCTATGTCCAAAAAGGATAATTTTATCAAGATGGTGCATGATTATAAGTGGCCCGTATTATACAAAATTTTTCCCAAATAAATTGTTCATCTGCCTCATAGACCAAATATTTTAATCAAATTTCTCACTTAAAAATATATTTGATCCCTTATTCAATGAGTGCCTTGAGACTGACTCATTATCATAGATTGGTCCTTATGGTCGAAGAATTGTTATTTCTTGAATATGCATGAACAATTGTACTCTTTTATAAAATCTTTTTTTTTTTACTCAATAATGACCTAAATTTAAGAATAAGATTTAAATTAAAAGAATTAAAAGAGCCTTATGTGAAACGTTAATTTTTTTTATTTTACTAAAATTCGAAAACATTCTAAAACTCGCTAAACTGTATTATTATATAACTTATCGCGATAATTTTAATCATCTATTTTGAATGACTGCAAACTAAATGTTCGTAAGTATTAATATTAAGTTTGTATTCCCAGTACATTGTATGGAAAATCTTGGAAGCACTTCTTTTATTTTGACAACACTGTAAAATATTTAATATGTATTCAAATAATCATTGTTGAATGATTTAATACCTGTTTTAATTAATATGAACATAGTTAAAAAAAAGTGCATTACTGCATAAATGCATAAATTTTTTTTCTAAATTTTAAATCCCTTAATGTAATTTTTTTAGTTTAAAAAAATCTAAAAATTGATTTTCATAGTAAAAATAATAAAACTATATCATTCTTCCTTTGACTGGTACGATTGTCTGACTGATGATCTTTTTAAATTTTAATTTAAAGATTCTTCTTAAAATAATTCTTAAATTGTTTCCACTCTCTTTAACGCAGAAAGGTACATAGGTATGGAACATTGATGAATGACTGCGCAATAATTTTATAATTATATATATATATATATATATATATATATATATATATATATATATATATATATATATATATATATATATATATATATATATATATATATATATATATATATATATATATATATATATATATATATATATATATGTAATACATACATGGAAAAGCTCAGTTTCCAAATGTCTGGTATTTCTAGGCATAGAATAAAAAAACTGTATCACATTGATCTTTAAAAATAGAACAGTGTTCTTAGTTTAGTTTGTTAAAGCAAACTTAATCATATTTTTTCAAGCCTTATTCTATACTAATCCGGTTAATGTTCTGATAACACAATATTCATGAGAAAAATGAATTTGTAAGTAATAAATTGTGTTAAGCTAATTGTTTTCTTGTTAAATGCATTTTTTATTTCTTAGAGTTACTTTTTCTTATTTCTTAGTGTTTCGTTTATCTTCCTTATTGAATTTGTATTAATTCCCTTAATTATGCAGGATATTTGCTAAGACTTCTTTTTGCATTATTTAAAATGAAGTTTTAACAGTTATATAAAAATATGATTATAGTGAATATATTATTAATAAATATTATTACTTATAAAGAACAATACAAATTTAAGTTAATGTTGGCGGAATAAAACGAAAATAGTTATTTTAACTTCTAAAAATAACATTCAAAATATCGTTTAAAATTTATTTTGGGCATTTGTATGGAATACATGTTACTCATATCATATCGATTGAAACATCATAGAAATATACATTTTATATTCTTATTAAAAGCCAGACATCTCCCTTCTTAAACATTCTTCAGAATATTTTCAACTTATTATTATGCAATTTGCTTTCAGGTACGAAAGTTTTGGAAACTTTCCTTCTGACAGCTACAGCTATATCCTATTTCACGACCAATTTTCGTACACTGTGGTTAAGTGTCAATTTCTCTTTCGGAGATAACAATGAACGAGGGAACAATAAGTGAGTAATTAGCCGGGAACGCTGGAAAACACCTCCCGGTGTTTGTGAAAGGTGGCTGGGTCAAGCCAAGGGGACAAACGCAGGATAAACAGGGTGGAGCTATGTAATTTGTTCCATATTAATCACGAACACTTGTGCGGGTTAGGAAGGGATCTGCAGGGAGCAAAGTAACACTCTCTCGAAATCTGTAAATTATAATAAGTCTTGTTTTAGTTCGGTATTAAATTAGTTTCTGTGCTTTACTTGGAAATTTCCAATAATTAGTTTTAAAAGTTTTCAACTCTAGAAATTATTTCATAATGTCCAAGGATTATTAATGGTATACAATTTAAAACGCTTGTTATTAATGGATTTTTAATATATTTATATGAAGCTGACAAGAAAAAAGATAATGTTCTTAAATTAAATAATTATTTTCTGTGAAATGTATTTCGTTAAATAGAGACACATAATGCTTCAGCTTTTAAATTGACTTAACATCTTGGATATAATTGAGAAAATGATGGATCGAAATTTAAAAGAAATTAATGATGATAAATATATTACCCTTAAAAAATGTAACTTTTTAGCATGTTTACTTATATTGATTACATGATTAATTGCATACTAACTTTAAAATATTGAAAATTAACTATATCTTGTATTTAAGAGTTCCTTATCTGCTTAAATAAATAAAAATATTTAAAAATATATGATTACATTTATAACAGAGTGATCTTATACGCTATAATTTATTATACCTATCAAATGCAAGAAATTAAGTCATCTACATTTTACAAACAAAGTTTTAAAAAACAATTTTTGAACAAAAAGTATAAAATACATGTTAAATAAAGTGAATGACACTTGGTTGGAAAAATATGTATTAAAAATAATAGTTTTCTTGATTAGAAAAAAATGTCTCCTTGGTAAAATGAGTTAGAATATGCTTATCATAATATATGTATGAATATGTTTACTAGATTTTTACTATATAGATATATATGAATGCTTATAAAATTTTAATGGACAGATACATATGAATATGTTTACAAACAGAAACTCGAATGGAACGATTGCCTGGATTAAAGCTTGAAATGCAAAGAGTCCTTTTTAAATAATGTGTTACAAGAATGTGTGTTGTTCAATTTTTTGTGTTTCTTTAAAGCTACAATAGTTGCAAATAAAAATTAAATAGTAAATTTAAGTTGCAGAATGCAAGGAAAACTTGTTACAAAAAGTTTTGGAAGATTAAATACCCCGTTAACGGTATAAACAAATAATTTAAGTATGAAACTTCGAAAAAAGCTTTTGTTGAAAAGCGTTAATTAAAAAAAATAATATTTTGAAATTATACAGAATTGAGTCTTTATAAAAACTTATTTGTATGGTTGAATCCTAACTCAAAGGACTAAATTTTGTAGTTCTCATAATATGACTTGAAACTTTTTCATAAAATTATAACTCAAATTTTAATTTTTATAAAAATGATTATTTCCTTTAATAGGCAATAACAACTATTGATATTTTATTTATAAACACACATTCAGTTCATTAACCATAAAGTTGTTATATTTCACTTTCAGGCAAATGGAAGAATTTGCGTTTTAATGTATTTAATATGTTTTTATTATGAAAATTGTGTGCAAATAAGCTAAATATGTATTTAATAAAACAGATATAAAGATTGATTAAATTAATATCTTTATTATTTTATTCTAAATTTACTCTCGAAAATTATTTCTGCTGTGTTCTCATCTGGAAAGAAAACGAGTTATGAATATATCAAAACAATATTGCTTACATCTTCGGGTCATAATTTTTTTTATCAATCCAACTGCTAATGTTCTTGAAATAAGTTATTAAAACATAGAATTATATTAGCCAATTCTCTAAAAATTATGTAGAGAAGATAGTAGCTCTCTTCTCTGTGTGATTCATTATTTAGATTAATAAATAGATATTTTTTGGAAGTGCACGTACATAAATACATATTTGTTGTAATAAAACAGATGTAAATTAATATTTGTGGTTCTGACAAAGAAGAAAATATATAGAAATTATTTTGTCGAAATATTTGGTTAATATAATGGAATATTTTCTTTGCTTATATCTGAAAAATGTTATAACATATTTAAAATGGTTATGACATAAAATTATGTTGCAAGAGAATAGGAATGATAATCCTTAAACGTTATGATAACATATTTTTAAACAATTATAATTTGATAAAATAAATGGATTTATGCCGTGGTTATTCGTTATATATACATATATATATATATATATATATATATATATATATATATATATATATATATATATATATATATATATATATATATATATATATATATATATATATATATATATATATATATATATATATATATATATATATATATATATATATATATATATATATATATATATATATATATATATATATATATATATATATATATATATATATATATATATATATATATATATATATATATATATATATATACATATTCTTATTAAATACTGAAACAATATGCCAGAAATGATAATATTTAAATTATACATTCTGCAAATTGACTGCTTTTGTAAGTTGTACTAAAATGAGAAATAAGTGAGTTAAAAGTATTCTGACTTGAGATCCAATTTTATATTTGTAACAGATAACAACTATCAAAAGATATCACTAAAACATAAAAAATCAATCTAAACATGAAATATATTTTCTTAATCTGTAAGAGATTAGTATTTATATTCACATAAATGGAAGTGTTTTTAGGTGTGAAAAAATACACAGATAAAAATGTTTGGCAGAAAAAATTTTATTTATATTTAAAAATATAATATCAGAAATGTGTTCCTTATTTTTGTAGAAAAACATTCCTTACACCATAATCTGAGCATATTTTTCAGTTTTTCTTGGAATAATAAACACAAATTTCATTTTCCATTTGCGTGAGCAGCATAGCAGAAAAGTCCATGAAATATGTCTGAAAACCCTTATGAAATACAGAGAATTTTTTTTTAATCTTAGAAAAAGTTGTGTCACCTCAACATCGAAATTTTAAGCACGAATTTAAATTTTTAAGAAGGTCTTGCTCCATCAAGAAACATCTTTTTGTGTTTCAGATATTTTAGCATTTTTTCTATAAAAAACTATATGTAAATATAGTAGAAGCAATACTCTACTTTCTAATTTATGAAATGCACCCAAGAAGTTTTACGATTAATCTTTGGAAAAAAATGGAATTTCAAAAGGATTAATGATTTTTTGTTACCTCTTATTATCTCTTATTAAAATGCAAAATGTATAATTAATTTTAAATAATGATTACTAATGAACTGAATTCAATCATATGCTAGATGCATAATTTTTAAATCTATAATTACCAGTTTTAAGAAAATGTTTGAGATTATCACTGATCACTATGCTTTTAGTAAGTTATGCATTTTGATCATATCAATATGATCTTATAATAATTGCTGTATCTTTTTTACTGGAAATGGATTTTAATTAAACCAATTAAGGAATTTTTGCAACTACTTTAGTTTCAACTGCGTACAAAGTTAGAAAAATTAATCTTAATAATAATTGAAAATATAACACAGCTGTTCTAATAAATAGCTGCTGTTGTATCCACCAGGGAATATGGTATGGGAGAGCTTATGTAAAGGCATGTAATTCGTAGAATATATAAAATTATTATGAAAGAAGAAACATAAAGTAATCATCAAAATACTCTCCTTAAAGTATTTTCTTGTAAAAAATAGATATATAAAGTCCCCATTTTGTGGTTAAGAATTGGGAAAAATTTATCCAGAAATATCGAGTTTTATCCTGGAGAATATTGTCCTTCAATGGTGTAATTCAGTACAATGCATGTAACAAAAAGTCTTAAAATGATGTATGTGTATTGTTTCTAACTTTTAGTTGCGAATTATATTTAACTGCAAATTTTTGTTAACAAATTACTTACATCGTCATTGCTTATATTAAATTTAAATAGTAAATTATAAAATACAAAATAAGTAATTAGAGGTATTCAGTTTGATATTTTAAAATAAGTGTCTTTAAAATTTACCGACAGATACCTTTTTTCAGCTTCTTTAACAGGTACACCATTAAAATAGATGTTATCAATGTAGAAAAATGAAGATTAGAATTTAAATTATCTATGAATATTATAAGCTCTTTACATGCACACATACAAACAAACAAGCGCGGACGGACACACACACACACACACACACACACACATATATATATATATACATATACATATATATATATATATATATATATATATATATATATATATATATATATATATATATATATATATATATATATATATATATATATATATATATATAGATAGATAGATAGATAGATATATACCCTCTGTATATATATGTATATATATTCTGGGTGGCGCACAGCAGACGGATGAATACCAAAAGTCAATAAAACACAAAATATTAAAGAACAACAATATTTTTAATTTTGTTCATATACACTGACAAGGGAAATTAGAGTTTAGACAGTTTTGAATAAAATATCGCCCAAATGGTGGCCCTCACACTCCACACATTGCCTAAGCCTTTTCCTGAAATTTTCCTGGACTCTTTCCAGCATTTCTACAGGAATCTGTTGGATGCTGGCCTGAATGTTGCCTTTAAGTGCTTCCAGGGTCCTAAGATGGTCGTTGTAGACGAGGGAGTTTAGGTAGCCCCACAAGAAAAAATCACAGGGGGCCAAATTTGGAGACCGCACAGGCCAGTGCAAATCACCTCGCTTGGAAATGAGGCGCCCGGGGAATCGGTCACGCAAAACATCCAAACAAACTCTTGCCGTATGGGCCGTGGCTTGATCCTGCTGAAACCAGATGTCGTCCAGGTTCATCTGCTCCAGTTCAGGCAAGAAAAATGTCTGGATCATATTGAGGTAACGTACAGAAGTCAGTTGCCGCTCGATCATTTTCTTCAAAAAAGTAGGGCCCGATGATCCCCACCCTTGACAAAGCACACCAAACTGTGACTCTGTCAGAGTGTAAGGGCCTCTGGTGGAGCTCCCTAGGGTTTGTCCCACTCCAGTAGCGCATGTTCTGCTTATTTACAACCGCTGAGGTGAAAATGTGTCTCGTCAGAGAAGAAAACAACACAGTCTGGAGGCAACGCAGCAAGCATGTTTTCGATACTGCGTTGACGTTCTTCATAATAAAGTGGTTTTAACTCTTGAGCAACAACCATCTTATAGGGGTGTCCTTTGACGATTCTTTGAAGGGAACGTCTTGAAATTCCAAGGGCGCCAGCCTGTTTACGAAGGGAACGCCTAGGAGACTGCTCAACCGCAGCTCGAACTCTCTCGATGTTTTCCGGGGTTGAGACAGTTCTTCTAGTGAGGTCCTTATCGTAATTATTATAAGGAGGGTTCCTTATCGAGGACACATTTCCTGTGTCCCTAAAGGCTTTCACCCACGCAAGAACTCTGTTCCGATTGGCAACTCGACCGCGAGGGGCGATGCGAAATTCTGAACGGCAAGCGCGCTGCACGCGGACAATAGAACGGCCGTTTGAAAAATATGCTTCCACGGAAAACACACGCTGCGCTACTGACCATTCCATCTTATGAACTGACCTTGATATGCTATATAAGACAAATTTCCGATCTCGCTCTTTTAAACCACGCCTCTTTCGAGCATCGCCAACGATTAGGAAGCGAGGAATGGCCTTTTCAAATCCAACCGTCTGCAGCGCGCCACCCTATATATATATATATATATATATATATATATATATATATATATATATATATATATATATATATATATATATATATATATATATATATATATATATATATATATATATATATATATATATATATATATATATATATATATATATATATATATATATATATGGAATACAGAGGGTATTAACACATTTTTAGAACGATTTCGATTAAGAATTATCATACTATCAGGAGAAGTTTTTACGTCCAATATTTACAGAAGAAATTCCACTTCTTTATCCCAAATACTTTCAAAGAGTGAAGCATCAACAAAACAAAGCTACAAGTAATACTTCGTAAACTACCACTGCATTCCTTGAAAAAATGAAGACTAATACAGGTATTGCATATATACCTTTTCAACATATTCCTGTGAAGTCCCCTGACGTTTCACCTATGGACTATTGTGCCTTTTGTCTGTTAAAAAGAGCTCTTTCTAAACGCAAACCAACCACGATGGATGGACTCTGGAAAGTAGTGGAAGAGGAATGGAAAGCAATACCCCTGGAAATTTTACGAAAAGCTGTTATATCATGAAAATCACGATGCAGACTTATAGTCCAGAAAAAAGCTATCTGATCGAATATTTAAAAAAATTTTCTTTACATTTTAAACATTAATTAAACGGCCCCAAAATCGTTCTAAAAATGTTTTAATACCTTTTTCTACTTGTATTCAATAAGCTTGTTTTCTAATTTGCGCAAAGTATGCAACAGTCTCCCCCATTCTTCCAACCTGTGCTCCTATTGTTTCTTCCTTCCAGCAACTCCTACCCAAACTGTTAGAACCCTTCTTGCGTTAGGCACAGGAGACCTTGTTGGTGTAAACGTAAACCTTTCTTCATCTCTTCTTTTCTCTAAAGAACCAAATTCCGTTAAACGTTGTCAACTATATACGAATATATTTCCGGTGTGGAACTGGAACAATATATATATATATATATATATATATATATATATATATATATATATATATATATATATATATATATATATATATATATATATGAACTGGATATATATATATATATATATATATATATATATATATATATATATATATATATATATATATATATATATATATATATATATATATATATATATATATATATATATATATATATATATATATATATATATATATATATATATATATATATATATATATATATATATATATATATAAGATTTCTTTACTGTCACAAAATTCAAAACAAAATGACAACAGAAAAATATTTATTTTCATAAACAACTGGATTAAAATAAAAAATATTTTATGCCACATTCTATTAACAGGAAATTTTGATGAATGATAGACGATTTCTTAAAATAAGTGATTGCAAAATATATTTCTAGGGGAAAATTTGAATGTAGGATTAAAAACATTAACCTCAAAGTAACACATTCTTTACTATAATTGGTATAACTTTGAAGCATTTTAATCTATATATTACTAGACAGAAAATATATTGCAATACAGTACTTATTTATCTACCAGGTACATATTCTAAAAAAATGCTTCTTTACATTAGTGATGAAGTAAATACCACAGAAATAAGAAATGAAATTTTAGGTTATACAAAAAATACATTCAAACTTGCTAGCTATTAGAAATACTGGCAGTTTCTCAGTGATGATTGGATAATTTTCAGTTATCCATTTAGGTTTAGGTTTTTCATACTCAGCAGGATCTACATTAATGTTTGTGATAAAGGAAGGCGCGCTTTATCTTTATACATAAAAACTGTTTTTGGTTGATTGCTACCTAGTATATATTTTTACCCAAACATGAGGAAAAATGCATTTCTTTATCATGAAGATTATGCAGTTTGTTGTGCTATTTTTCTTGTGATGCCATAAAATAGAACATTAAATTTTTTCATCTTAAGCACTTTAAAGAAGTATTCTTATTTCCCTTTTTAAAAGCATATGCTGTATAAGTGATGCTGGGTAAGGCTTTTCTTTTTATTCCAGAGCTTAAAATATTACATTTTCAAAATAATGCCCTTTATGGGAGATTTGTATGCAAGGACATGGAAATCTGTATGCAGAAATTGAAGGGATCAAAAGTAAGAATAATTCATTCTGCATGAATCATATTTTGTTTTATAAATACTATTACTTAAAGTAAACATAAAACACTTTAAATAATACATTTCGTGTAATTATATGATATTAAAAAAACAAAATTAAGAGGTTTCATAAAAATATGAGAAATATGTTTTGAAAAATGTGAAGCAAAATGGTTAAAATAAAGTAGTATTGAAACAAATAAATATTGCAAGTATATTTCGACAGTCAAAACTAAATATTATATAGATTAAAAATAAACATCAATAATTTTAATCATTGTATACATTGAAAGAAATGCCACTCACCCTGTCTAGTGGTCAGCGTGCCTGACTGCGAATAGGGAGGTACTATGTTCGAATCCCGGTTTAGGCATGGAGCTCCACACGAAATTGCGGTTCAGTTGGAAAAATGGAGCACCGCACCCCATATTTTCAGCTTAGCTGGCACAAGAAAACAACATTGAAGGAAATCATTACAAATAATTTAAAGCAAACACAATCAAATTTCTAAAACATTTTTTAAAAAAAGTTGTTTTTTTTTCTAATTTTACAATATTTCAATAAAGCAAATTGTTTTTTAATAGTTGTCAATACAGCAGGCAGTTTTTCCATTGCTACATTATATGAATACCATGTAAGTTTAATCTAATTTAAAAGTATTAAAACAAATGCTTCATTTGAAATAAAGTTTATTTCAATTCCATTTATTTATTTAATCATTTTTAAAAATTACAAGTATTTTTATGAAATTTAAGAAATAAGATAAATTAAATATATAAAAGAAATGTATTTCATTATTTATAATCGTTTATGATATAAATTATTTTACTCTTTCCACATACTTAAATATTTAAGAAACATTATCAAACATTGTTCTGTAGGAAATTCACAATTTATGAAACTCTCAAGTCATAACATAAAATAAATGTATAGAATAAATTAATATATTTTGCTTAATCTTTTACAACATAAATAATGTTAATATTTCCACATTATTGTGTAACAATTAAGAAACATTTCTAAATATTGTTGCTGAACTTATTAAGTAGGAAATTCACATGAAACAAAGCACTAGAAGGGATTTAATCTCCAGAAAGCAAACTATAGAGCTATTTGGTGCATAATCCTCTACATCCTACATTTGGGAATTCTTCCGGTTTCATTCCCTTGTTTGAGTAAAGAAACAGTAATTACTAATGTACATAAGATAAAGTTTCTTAAATTGTCCAGACAAAGTGCGGGAATCGCTGGAATTTCCTGAAACAAGATTTTCTTAGATAATGTTCTTAAGAATCTACATTACTATTATTATAATCTTGTCACAAGCTAGTAAAAATTCATTAGATGTGCGCAATTGCCCTCTTATGTTTGCATTCATTGCGGTAATTTTTTTTTATGTTTTTAGAATTAATGTTACATTTTTAGTATTAAAATATATCTGAGAAAATTCATTTACATTCTTTTGCTTAAACAAATATTACTTTATACTTGATACTTATATTATTATGATTATAATATTTATTGACTTCAAACATTAATGGAATAATCTAACACACATATTGGAGTTAAAGAATTAGAAACTTAAAATATGATGTAAGCGAATATAATATCTGACAATAATAATACCCCAAAACACACGCAAACACATAAGGGATAAACTCTAAATTGAAATCATGTATATTTAGTGGACATAAACAAGACACGCAGACAATGATGAAATCTTACATCAATTTTTGATCAAATCTTAAATAAAATCCAATTACAACTTTCACGTTTTATAATATCTTCGGTATATTTTTATTATTTGCATTATTTTTGTGCTAATTTTTGTGTGTATATGTGTTTTATGGACATACATTCATATATAAAGATTTAAAATATATGCCTGGCTTAAACTTTGATATTTGTTAAAATAATTCTGTATAGAATTACAGAAATGCTATCCTTTTGTTAACATATTCCTATAAAAATAATGGCAAAAATAATTTTAAAAATAATTTCTTATGTGCATATTTTTTACTTTTATTTAATTTTGCCATTAAAAGCGTAGAAGTTATATTTCCACAATGACTAAGATTTTAATTTGAAAATTTATGGAAATGAATTTTGAAACATAACAATTTATCATTGGTGTGTTTATCTTTTAACATGTTATATTTTCACTCTTCCTATATTTTCTGGTTAAATATACTATATATATATATATATATATATATATATATATATATATATATATATATATATATATATATATATATATATATATATATATATATATATATGTATATATATATATATATATATAATTACAAATTATAAAAAAACAAAGAATTACAAATCATAATGGAGTACAAATTTTTCATTATTAATTTTCAAACTTTGAATTATTTTAATAGACAGATTATTATTTTATCAAAAACAAACATAAATTCATCAATATTATTGATTTCAAACAATAAGAATGAAATTTGTGGGAGATTATTGGTGCAAGTTTTAATTTATACATGGATAAAGTTGTAGATTTGCAATAAGTTGTAGAAAATAATGCTAGAGTAAATTAGATTGATATACGCGCGCGCATGTTTTTTTTTTAATATGTGCTTTGAAATTCTGTATAAGCAGACAAGAAATATGAGTACTACTAAAATGAGTTTTGCAATATCGAATTTAAATCATTTGCATGTATATATGTATGCAATCAAAATTTCTGAAGCTGTGTTTTAGAACTGTACAACAGTGCAACTAAAAATGAATCATGAAAAAATTGAATCTTACTGTACTGTTTTTCACATACTTGACTGTTAATCTCATTGAAAAGGTGAATAAAACTCCATGCACAACCCCTTCATAAACAATCAACTGGTGATGGATGAGAAAGTTCAAAAAAGAACATACAGTTTTAATAAAATCATATTCAAAAGGTTGAATAGCATTTTTATTTTCAATGATAGAGTGGAATTATTCCCCATTACTTCTTTGCCAATCTTTCCAAGAAATTTAATACAAAATTATGGGATCATCTAATTTTGTGTCTCATCATATTTTTTGTCAGCTATGTGGCTCATTGATCTAATTAAATAATTGTTGATCTAATTGTTCATGGATTTGAATCCCACCTCTTGCATGGACTTTTGTTGTAGTTTTGAATCCGCTTTAAGCTACAGCACTGGTCTAATTAAACCTCATACTGAAAATTTTCTTGTTAAATGACAACCTAACCAAATCTACTATTGAATATCCTTCCATAATCCAAGTCATCTATTCCACAATTTGGACTCCTAAACTGTCTGTGCCATACGCATCATAAAATGCTCAAATATGTACTGAATTACAACACACCATTATGCATACCGGTTTTATGCCTCCAAGGACATTCAATTCTCAGAGATGCTCTAACAAATTACCCAAGTTAAAATACTCTGTTTCAGACGAAGCTCTTATGAGCAATTTCATCATATGTGAACTTTAAGGAAACGGCTATTATAGGATACCATCGGCAGAATGGTTCTAAGTGCAGATACTTACTCCTCACAATCCCACAAAATAATCCCAATATATATGTGTACTTCAGCTACTAATTTAATTTTAAATTCAAGGATATATCTATCAATTTGAAATATTTATAAAAAGGTATCAGAAAAAGAAGTTAAAACAGAAACTGTATTGTAACAAATCGATTATTTTATTATAAACAAGTGTAACTCATGTATCTATATTTTGAAATAATAATTCATCACATAAAAAGAATACATCTAAAAAATAACTGCAAGCATATTTCACATTCATATTTAAAACAATTTTCTTTATCAAGACATTTAATATTCAAAATTTCTACCTCAAAATATAACTTTTAAGAATTAGAAACATTATTAAATGAAAAATTTAGGAAAAAATATCGTTTAATGCAAAGGATTTCCCTTAGGAAATAAATTATATAATTCTTCAATCAAATGCATAAGTAGAGGTAAATACATATATAATTTTTTAAAAAAATGCTCCATTAAAAAGAATACCACATTTTTCCTTTGTATATAATTTTCAATTAATTTTAATTTACTATGAAGAGTAATCTTTAAAGAAACAGTAGAACATATATATGTATATATATATATATATATATATATATATATATATATATATATATATATATATATATATATATATATATATATATATATATATATATATATATATATATATATATATATATATATATATATATATATATATATATATATATATATATATATATATATATATATAATATATATATATATATATGTATATATATATATATATATATATATATATATATATATATATATATATATATATATATATATATATATATATATATATATATATATATATATATATATATATATATATATATATATATATATATATATATATATATATATATATATATATATATATATATATATATATATTAAGTTTGAAAAAGAAAATCAAGTGGTCCGATTCACTGTGAAATACTCATGGTAAAATTCCTTTTGTCATGCATTTCTAATAGTTCCTTAAATTCTATTTCTTTAATTTATTTTTACTTATCATTGCAGGAAAATTGCATTGATTTTTGACATTGACATTGATGATGCGAAAACAAAATTTTCGGAAATAAAATTTCTGATACGATTAAAATACACTAACACTAGATAGAGGTAAATTTATAAAAGTGTAATGAAAGTATTCCAAATCTTAGTTTAAAATAATTCCTTTTTAGATCACTCACATATAAATATTTAAATAGGCAAGTCTTTTGAATCTATTTCTTTTAATTCTATAAAAGGTATTTTTTTCACTAAAAATTTCTCATATTTTATACAGCATTTTTATATATTTTACAGCTTATGCGCTAAGTAAGAGTTAGGTAGGTTTTGCTGAATAATTCTATCAATAATCATACCGAAAGAATTTCACGCCTAAGATATTTTAAAAAGAAACGAAATATTCCACACACGTCACAATTTTTTTTATTTCAGAATTAATAATCCTAGAATGGTAAATAAATATTAAATCCCATTCTTATCTTTACAATATAGTTTTAAGTATTAAGCCAACAAATAGGAAATTCGAAACTAACTCACAATCACCGTTAAATAAAATAAATAGCAGACACCCTTCATAAAGGAAAGGAAAGAAAATTTTAGTTCTTTGTAATAAAAGAAACTTTCTTTCACGAAATATCCAGTAAAAGAAGATAAATGTTTCAGGAGTTATATAAAAACACATTTTCCCCTATATTTGTTTCTTCTTCTTCTGGAACTTCATAAATCATTTGATTCAGGTATCCTTCGCCCTCTGCAGATTTTCGGCTGCATTTAAAGTAAGGAAAGTTAATGCAAATATATATTTATGTATAGATAGAAAAAAAAACGCTTTTTTTGTTACTGATTTTATACGCTGATTTCTATGTCTTCATCATTATGTATTGTATCATGATTCCTTACAAACAACGTCTTTTTAAAATTTCTGCAAATCATTTACTGAAACAATAGATTTAGCATTATGTTATAACAAAATGGAAAAAAAACTGATGAGAAACTGCTTACTAATGAATTAGTTTTTTGTCGGTTTAGCATTTTAACACTAAAACATTTTTCATAAAAATGTTTTATTTTATATTACTTAGTAATTTGCAATACACGGTTTCAAAAATGAAGTCAATTAGTTTAACAAATTAGGTGAGATAATGTTACAACTGGTTCATATTTAATTGGGTGACTTTTATTCACTCATGATCTTTGTTAGGTTTCAGAATAAAAGGCATGTGTATATCTTCAATATTGATACAATTTTATTCTGAGTTTGCTAGAAAAACTTGTACTGGAAAAGATACCATCGTCATTCAAAAATAATACTGTTTGTACTAATTGTTAAACATCTTAAATTCAAACGTTCTCAATAACTTCAAAATTTGGTGATAATGACATAACGTTGTCTCCATTTTAACTAGCGTTTGCTTCTTTATATTACAACAAGCTAGCAGAGAAGTATTAAGACCTAAGAATACTTGTTCTTAGAATTTATCTTAGCCATCAAATTTCTGATTCAGATTAAGAAAATATTCAGACTGATTCTTCTACCAATCATGCTTTTACAACTCTAAGCCTTGACTAGGTATGTTTTTTCGGTAACAGGAGCCGATATCCATAGACTCTGTCATATATGATTTGGAAAAAATAGAATATAAAAATGCATACATATTTATATTGTAAATTATGTAATGAGCAACTATGAAAATAATTAGAAATATATATCAATTATAATTTGGATAATGCCACCAGAAGCCTCTGACCTTGGTTATCCTTATGAAAATAAAAGTGATGCTTGTTGGAATTATAGTATAATATTTTTAAAAGGTACACTTTTTATCTAGATATGTCATTGGAGTGAAATCAGAGACAATACGTACAGCCATTAGAGCTCGAGGGAGGAACCTCCTTTGGGATGTCCGATTAATTCTACAGTAGGTTATCAAATAAATGCACAGTGGGTTATCAATTTGGCAAGTACCTCACCATCTAACACATACTGATTTTACTGTGAGAACGTGTTGGGAAAATAGGACAAGAAAAAGTCTGTTACGTAGTAACCAGCCGCAAGATTACCTTGATCGATCAGTAGTCAAGAAGACCGATGTGTCATATGTATAGCACCAACGTCTCATCATTTGGTATCCATATCAAGACAATGCCTATTCTAGGGGCCAATGAGATGTCCATATCATCGCAAAGGGCATGATTTAAGAAACATTGCTATCACCTCTCCCATTTTTTTGCTGCCATTAATACTTGCTAACATTTGTCTCCATTTGAAGTGATGTCAAGCAAGAAGAAACTGGACAGTAATCAAATGGAATATCATTCATCACCAACAATTAATTCAGATTCAGTTTAGGCAGTGATTACAAACTTGCACGCATGACAAGTTCATTGCTTCTTATTTTTACCACCTTCGCCGAATAGCTGCACGTTGTTGCTATCTAATGCAGCAATTGGAGTGTCATGATATAAGACACTGAGTCACCACTAATATTTATTTACGGTACCATGGCAACATATGGATACGTTCGTATTATTCTTCAGCTATATGTGTTGCCACTCAAAGGAGAGTTTCCAAGAATTCTTATTCAACAGGATGCTCTTCACTTATTTACAGTAAAGGTATCACATGACTATCTCCACAACATATCTACTCTTTCTAGGAGTACTCGTTCCCCAGATTTTCAACCATCGAGCATATTTGGAATCACTTAGGAAGGCAAGTTAGGCTGGCTACGAATTAAATCTAATTAGAAGTAAAAAGAAATATCGGAGAAAATCATACTGAACAATTTTTTTTTATGCTCGAACGTTCCACACCATGCATTCCTGCGAGAAATTTTAGAATGGAGTTATAAAATCTTCAATTATTTGTAGTTTTTTCTACAATAGATGATTATTCCGTTTTTATTTTGTAACCATCTATTTAAATCAACGTTGTACTTGTAAGATATTGTTTTATATGACAAGTACACTTATATGAAATGATATATATGTTTCTTATTGGTCAAAAAATTTCAAAAATAATAAGTACCTCAACTTTCTATTATATATTTGTGAGTACATATTGTTTATTTAATGTGAGAGTATGTATTACGTATTTTATATTTTTATACATGAGCGCTTATGCTACTCATTTACATCTCTCCAAATACTTTAAAATAAAATAATATACTTATTTTATTTACTGGAAAATATTCAAATTCCATTTAATGTTCTGAAAAAATAAATGCAGTGAATCTAAAATAAGTATGTCAGCATTGAAAAGAATTGAATTAACTTAACCTAAATAATCATCGTTCATTTCTTGGAAAATGTGTCAAAATTTTATTCATAAAAGGAATGCCCTTTTTTAATAATATATTTTTCTTCTCGAGTTAATAGTGAATTTCAGTAATAGTGAATGAAATTAAATAAACACATTGAGTAAACACACACACAATGTAAGATATTATAAAAAAATATTTATCTAACAATTCCTAGTTAATAATCTTCATTGTTATGTGATTTTTAAGAAAAACATTTGCAAGGTCTTTAACAAAACTATATGCAGTTTTTTATTTGATACAGGTGCTTTTATTTTAAGGGTTCTGGGAACGCAATGATCAAAAGTAAGTGTGTTTACATACTTTAAATTTTAATAAATACGTTCATTTGAATGTAATGAAATTTAGTTAAAAATAATTTTGCTATTTACTTTTCAAGGTGATGAAGGAAGTTATCTTAAAAAGTAAAACCTGCAGATATTTCAATCAAAAATATTTACAAAATGATGTCTTTAAAAATTCTTACATTTTAAAAGAAAGTTTATTGATGTTAAAAAAAATGCAAAATATTTCTACAACTGTAATAAATGCTTTCGTCATATAATTTAATAAAAAGAAAATTAAATTGTTACACTTTTTTTAGCATATACATCTCTTGAAACATTTAATAATCAAACTGTTTTTAAATTTATTTTAATTCACTCACGTAAGAAATATTGAATGATTAACATTAATAAAAAGTGAAAATAATATACACCTAAGGACACATTTAACTTTACGTACTTTATTATATTGTTTATATAAAAAAGATAAAACATGTACACAATTTGTTTTAGACACATTTTTTTAATTATTATGAATCAGATTGAAATCAAGAGTAACTGTGTGATTATTAAAAAGTACTCATTTAAGTATTTAAAAAGAAAAAAAAGTTGAAGTGAATGCATATTGTTGGTAATTTTGGTGGGACATTCTTCTTCTTAAACAATTAATTAATTAATATTATTTATTTAAATTATTACATTTAATAATGTTGTATATTTGATTGCATTTCAACAGAAATTTATTACACAGTAATTTTTAAATTATAATGCATTTTAGATAATGAAGTTACTTTAATAAAGAAATATATTCAATTTAAAAAATTTATTTTTAGAAAAATAAAGATGTCTAATTTGCCACATGAATTTCATTTAAAAGCATTGTTTAGTTAAATAACATTGAATATGCTGGCATATTATTTTACTCCTTAAATAAAAATAAATAATCGCATTGTTTCAATGTTTGAATAAAGAATTTCCTATTATTTCTCCACATATTAATTTTTTTAAAGGCTTCATTCCGGAAAAAAATGTTGTTTTATATATTGAAAACTTTTTTCTGACGATGTAAAAATATTTCCCTTCAATTATATGACTAAAGATCAGGAGCAAACACCTTATTAGAAAAGCAGAATTTAATATCGACAACCGATTCAGTCCTTTCACGTTCTCTGGCTGGTTGGAGTATTGATTCCCTCAGTCTCGGGTAATTTTGGAATTTTAGGAAATGAAATATTGATTGATTCCTCTTTCCAGACAAGTTATTGCTTTGAAATATTAAAATCCTTTGGAAAATGTTACATTAAAAATAACAAATGACTCTAAGATTCATAGGAGAATAGAAAATGAAGAAGCCTGTTTGATCACTTAGAAATCTTCAGATCGTTATTCAAAAGATCGAGAAAATGTCTCTTTCCTTTACCAGTGTCTGTATTCCTGAGCTTAATAATCAACTTATGTGGTAAGGAGGGGATACCTTATTAAATCATATTCCAATTTAACGGTAAATTAATTCAAATTATCGAAGTCCCGTCATTTGCGGTAGACAAGAGAAATTGATCGACAGGGGGGAATAAGGATGTGGCTCATTAAAAAGATCCAGTTAATTTTGCTTCCTTTAACGAAAATATTACCATATTAATAAGTCTAGTCGTTCCATCTTTTTAACAACAAAGTTTAATTTATTAAAGCAGCTGCATTTGAAACACAATATTTAAATTTTTCAGATTATTAGTAAGGTATTTGACCAGTAAAATTAAGGAAATATGTTGCCATTTTGAATAATTACACATATAAAAGTATTAATTAATATAAAATAGTTGTGAAATATAAAACTTAAAAAAATATGTCATGTTATTTTTATTTATGTTTTATTTAAATTTAATCTAGTGAATTGTATAATAAGAAAATAATGTAACTAATAGTATTGTTTCCTTTCTATTCTCCAAGTTTTATCAATTCATACAAAAAATGACATGAGGAAAATAATTGCGAAAAGCGTAAAATTTAGCTACTTAAATTACATAATATTTAAAGGAAATTGATAAATGAAGAAAACTTTTGACAAGTAATATTTAAGTTGAGATTTATTTTAATGCCTTTCGATACCGCTAGCTGAAGAAAATGTACTTAAATCCTACCTTGCTTTTATTCATTGATTTGAATTAATTTGCTCAATTTGTAGATCAAAATAATACTACAAATAACGTTATTCTGCTACCGATGCATTTGCACAGCTCCCTCTTGCTTTTTTAGTGGCCGTCTAAGAAACCTTGTCTACCAGAGTAGTTAAAAAACTCACTGCCCATTAACAGCTTCTTGGCACCTGTCAGGCCCAGCCACCAGATGGATTGTGGTGTGGAAGAAAGCAATCCTAAATAACAAGATTTCCAGGAGAAAGTTGAACCAACTCATGGATTTTCCAATTATTCAGAAAAGCCTTTTTACTTGGTTCCAATGACGACACCAGCTAGTAATAACTCCTCCAACCCTGTGTCATATCTATCCTCTTGCCTCACCCATTTACCTAAAACTCTGCCTTACTTTGCATAGCTCTTCTTCATATCTTACACAAATTTTGTAATTTACCCCCTATTTCTCACTTAGTTTGTAGCACAATCACCATTTGTTAATATTCATGTAAATCACCAACCAGTTTCTTTCTTTTTTTCCTTTTTTCTTTTTTACTTAGTATAATATTGTTTTATTACTCCAAAAATTTTTGTATATACTTGTTCATATTCTCTAATTATTTGTAATGAATTGTTAACTTAATTTAATTGTCCCTAGTGTGGTAGTATTTGAGAGCTCGGGGTCGCAAAGTTGGGGTTCTTCTGTAGCGGCTCTGTTTTTCTCTCCAGTGGCTTCCATCATACTGGTATAGCTCATTTGAGCTGGGTACAGGGAAGTTCACTGGTGTAAACGTAAACCAAGAGCAAGCTTCTAAAAGACAAATCTTAGTTGTCTAAATTTATCGTAAAATGACCTAATAGATTTACTTCTTCTAATCTATGACATTTTTGACGTCGAATAAACTCAGAAATCTCGTCTAGCAGAAACTGGAGATTGAGATTAGCAACAACAAAAACAGCACTTCTCATTTCAAGTTTTATTAATAAATAAAACTTCATAACGGAAATAATATCAAAATATGCACAAAAAAAAATTACCAAATTTGCAGAATATCGAAAGAAAGCTCCTATAATGTATTATATTTTTATGTAATTGTGGAATTAATAACCCAACAAATATTACCTTTATTGGTAAAATTGTAAATTTTATTTTAGATATCTCAAAGTTAATATGAAAAAAAAAATTCTATAACAATATTTTAAACATTATTATATGTTTTGAAACAACTTTATCTGTAATATATATTTGATGTTTTTATATATTGCCGCATTTCGGATAAAAAAAACTCGCCGGATGCAATGGTACAGGGGATAAAGCCAACGGCTCCGAACGTGAAGGTGTTGGTTCGAGCAGGCACGAGGCTGAAAATGTTTTTTGCCCCTTAAATATTCACTTGCTTAAATATTTGAGAAATCTGTAAAATATGCAAATTTCTGTATTATTTAAATACTTCTAGAATGTTCTCTAACCATTTAAAAGCTTGTGTTGGAACTGCGGGAAGCAGTTTTTAACTGTTAACTGTTAGAGTTAGTTAGTTCTTAATTAGTTCTTGTTAGAGTTAGTGACTGTTAGAGTTAGTTAGTTCTGACTAATAAACGTTATTGTTTATTATCAGTCTGGAAGAAACTGAATTTTGTCAAAGCCGTCAACTTCAACAGCTTTCCCCGTTGCAAGGACTTTACGAAGGAAAGTAAGACAAGTAAAGTCGAGGGAAGCGAAGGAGTCAGATATCAAGCCACCATCTATCGTCGTCGCTTCAGCTCTAATTAAGCCGAAATAGTCAACCATTTTTAAAGGCGGGCTAGGACAGAACCCAACAGAGTGAATAAAGGTTAGGGTATTAAAATTTAATCAGTAGGACGATACTCTCAGTTTAGCAAATGCGTATTTCTTCTTAGATGTAATTGCGAGTAAATGGTTCGAGAATAATGAGGACACGTAGTCATCATAGACGAAATTTGAAGACGAACTGAAGAATACATTCGGTAATGCCCAATTGCATAAAAGGTAAGCCAACGAGAGACTCAAAAGTCATGCCCAGAAATCTGGATAAAATACCCAATCATACATTCACGACGTTCTGGGACATTGCCAACAGGCAGACACAAGCCTGGCAAAAGATGACGAGATATCTCACATTATGAAAGGGGCAGCCGAAGGTATCTACCAGGCACTATTTCAAAGGAGATACGAACTGTGGCAGATTTTTGTAAATGGTGTCAGTATATATTTAAGAACTAAGTCCAAAACGGAAAACGGAATCGACACCAGAAGTTCGCATGGTTGCCCAAAGTAGTACCAATAGCCTCCATCGATTTCTCAGACTTTGATTTGACGGCTTTAATCAGAAAAATCGTACGTGAGAAAATACAAGCACTTAATTCAGCGCCAACGGAGGAGCTAGAAATAGGATTACACTCCCTTGAAACCATTGTTCAAGAAAAAGTGGAAAGATCCCTAAGTCAAATTTCCGGTACTTCCAGAACCCTAGCGTCATATCCAACCGTCATATAGGAGGTCAGAGGCTGCACGGGATCCGTTTCGACACGTAGGGTACGAAACACCCCGGGAAGACCATCCTATGGCATACAACAGATACTCGATCAGTTTGCTTCCACTGTGATCGACCTGGATATGTTGTAAGATACTGTCGAGATAGGGACGCTTATTATCGCCAAAATGTAGGACAAGAAGACTTCAGGGATTTTAATAACTGCCGCCCCATCTTAGGAAACAGCCGATCAGTCGTTACACACCAGTCGCCAAGACCAAATTGAGGACGTTCTCCGAACCGCCGCTTCAGATACCCGTCGCTATATCGAAGAGCTAGTTTGTCGCAGGAGTGAAGAAAACTGAACGGTGCCACCTTCATCGGAGGTAATGCCGCTTGTGTATAAAAACCTCCTTCGATGACTGTTACCAAGATGTCGAGGAATTACATAGACGTAATCATAGAAAACCAACCCGTACGTGCTTCTGCTGACTCTGGGGTCTCTTTCTCAATAATCTCCGATATATATCGACGCCAATTGTGAAAAATTATGTTTGTCAATAACAAGAAAGTTATACTTAAAGTGTTAGACGGCAACTACGCTTAACCGGTCGGTACATGTGCACTTCGAATTTGTATAAATGACCGACACCAACCATTTGTGTTTGTAGTCTTGCAGTATTGCATTCACAGAATTATTCTGGGTTGAAATTTTCTGGAAGCCTCTCAGGCTGGGATAGCTTGCGGTCGCTCTACTCTACTCTTGAAAGAACTCTTACAAAATGACAGAAAAGAGACTGATAATTTAAGTAAGCCATTCCGGTTATGCACTTTAGAAAATTTTTCACTTCCTTAACATTCTATTGTGAAGATAGACGTGTCATGTCCAGCAACCATGATTCTTTGGAAGTTGTTAAAAAGTGCAACAAAATTCTGCTTCTAGAATGAGGTCTGACTGTACAATCATCCATTTTGCATCTAGAAAATGGTACGAGAGAATTATAAGTTTCAAATGCCAATCTCTATGCTAGACAGATTCCAAACAATTTGTGCGTAGTTAGAGCCGAACTTTTAGTAGATTGCAATTTAAATACAATTGACGAATCTTCCTCAACGGAACTGAAACCTGAAACGAATACTTTCAAACCAAACCTGGGTATGGAATGTATCTATAAAAGGATTATGTCTGTCGTCTTAACCGTGGACCAACGAACTGAACTCCAGTACGTTCTTCGTGAGTTCATGGCAACGTTCAAGACCGAACGAGGGAAGGAAAACTATAAAGATCAACATAAAATACCGCATTATTATTGGTGACCACCCACCAATCCGCCAATGGGCTTAAATGGCATCGCCAGCTCAACGCTGAACTATCCCGGAAGTGGTTCATAAAATGCTTAATAATGGAATAATTAAAGCATCTGAGAGCCCCTGGTCCACACCAACTGTGCTGGTGAGAAATAAAATGGAATCTGGCGTTTTTGCGTCGATCAACGTCGTTTGAATAGTGTTACCAAGAAAGATGTCTATCCACTGCCCCGGATTGAGGATACTCTAAATTGCTTGAAGAGAGACCGATTTTTATCTTCAATGGACCTTTACTCCGGATATTGGCAGGTCGAGGTTGATGAAGCGGATAGAGAGAAAACTGTTTTCATTACACCTGAAAGGTTATACGAATTTAAGGTCATGCTATTCGGCTTATGTAATGGGCCCTCTACATTTGAACGGATGAAGAATAATTTACTGCGCCATCTCAAGTGGATTATATATCTTTGTTACTATGATGACAAGTTGTATTTTCCGAAACTTTCAAAGAGCATCTATCCCGTCTGAGAGCCGTTTTATGATGTATACGTGACGCAGGTCTCAAACTGATACCAAAGAAATTTCTTTGGCTAAACAGATAAAGATTCTTGGGCACCTAATAGCGGAAGATGAAATGCGACCCGATCCTGATAAATTACTACCAGTTACTGATTTCCCAACTCCGAAAAAATATACACGACCTAAGAAGGTTCCTAGATCTATGTTCCTAGTATCGTCACTTTATTAAAAATTTCAGTTTTCTAGACCGACCATTACAGAAGTTACTAAAGAAAGAATCAGCGACCACTTGGGGTCAATTACAGGCTGATTGTTTTGTTAACATAAAGGAAGAGTTTACATCAGACCCTGTATTAGGATTGTACGACGAATATCCCCCAACAGAACACCACGCGTACGCTTGATGTTATGGATTTATAGCTATCTTTGTCTAAATTCAAGACGGCTGTAAAAAAAGTAATAGCTGACGCATCACGAACGCTCAATAAGTCGGATAAAATTATTTAACCACGGAAAGAGAATATCTTTCTGTGATATGGGCAATCCACAAATTACGTCCTTATTTATTCGGCATGCCCTTCGTTGTAATAACTGATCATCATGCATTCTGCTGGTTAGCAGGGCTGAAAGATCCACCGGGAAGGCTTGTGAGGTGGGCATTAAGCCTGCAAGAATATGGCGTCTTCATACTTTATAAAAAAGGAAGAAAACATGTGGACACAGACTGTATTTCGAGAAACCCCATGGGTCCTAACTACATTTCCTAAATGCAACAGCGGAAATAAATGCATTGTTTTCTATACTGACCATATAACGTTGTATGCTATAACTAAAGCTCTACCGACAGCCGACTTTCGCGAAACAGCTAGATTTCTAGAAGTTTTATTCAAGCATGGAGCTCCTAGGGTTCTAATCGTCGATCATGGGAAAGTCTTCCAAATCAAATTTGGTATCCGAACTCATCAGAGCAGGTAAAGCACAATATGATGACTGCTTACTATCCGCAAACTAATAGACTGACTGAACACTTTTATAAGAAATGGACTGGTATGATGCCTATGTATGTAAATGTGGAGCAAGACACTGGTATTCGGTCCTGCCGTTAGTAACATTCGCAAGTAATAGTGCAAAGCAGGAAGTTACGCAATTTACGCCATTCGTCCTCATCCATGGGCTTTATTCCGAGACGATGATAGAGGCTTTCTTTCTGTACCAACTCGATGATCAAGCGGACGACTACCTTGAGCACTTTGTCACAATTGCCGAGGATTCAAGAAAATTAGCTCGCCTACGAATATTAATTGCAAAGCAGAAGGATAAAGGACGTTACGACCCCACACATAAGACAGTATTCTATCAACCCGGTGATTTAGTAAGGACTTTTACACCTGTAGGTGAAATGGGTCTTTCCGGAAAACTCCAAGAGCGTTATTTTGGCCTGTATAAGGTTCTCAAACGACTATCTGACGTAACATCTGAAGTAGAAGATTTTGATCCTATGTCAAAGCGTAGAAAGACTTAAGGATACAGTTCATGTCCTGTGGATGAAGCCTTATTTGGATCCCGACAAACAAGACGTTGACACTACTTCTTCGAATGATCCTCAGCGACTAGGCACTGAACCTGCCGAATCAGTGACACCTGAAAGAAGATCATCAGAATTATCAAAACCAACACATCCTGCACCTTTAATTAACTTGGTCTAGAACTAAGGCCAAAACAAACACTTGAAATACATCGGAGCACTGTCTTCTAAGAGACGAATAGAATGCCATATTTCGAATTAAAAAATAGCTGGATGCAATGCTACAGTGGATAAAGTCAACGGCACGGAACGGAAAGGGACCTTGCGAGCCTGCGCGAGGCTGAAAATAAATTTCGTCCCTTTTATGCTCGCTTTCTTAAATTTTTGAGAAATCTGGAAAATATGCAAATTTTTGTATTATTATAATACTTCTAGAATGTTTTCTAACCCTCAAAAGCTTGTATTGTTACTGCGAGAAGCAGTTCTTGACTGTACGCCTTAGAGCTAGTTAGTCCTAACTAATAAAAGTTATTTCTTATTATCAAAGCCTCTTTGCTGTGTTCGAAAAGCACTTTGAATAAACGTGACAATATCTTAAAGCTATATTTATGCTTTATGATTTAAAGATGTTGGTATTATAAAGTTTCCTAGTGATATAAAAATAAATTTCAAATAATGCTTTCTTGGTAGTTGTTCTCTTCATTTTCAAATTTAGATGGCTCAGAAAACATTAATGGTGTAGTTTACATTAATAAAGTGTCAAAACATTTAATAACTATATTAAGAAAGGAATTTCTATACACAGATCTCACAAAAATATAGTAGTGAGATTTAGCACAATAATAATCACCATTTACTGAAATTTCAGTTCGATTGGCAAATTCCTAAGTGAAATATTTTATCTCCATAAATAAATTTTTCATATCAAAATGTAGAATATAGTCTATTTAAAAATAAATATTTTCTAAATACGTTTACGTTTAATAAATAAATATGATTTTAGTTTTCAAAAAACCAATTTAAAAGCGGATTATACAGAAATGTCCTTTGCATAAATAAATAACTATTAGGTATATTTTAAAAATTCATAAAAAAAAAAGATTAAACTTGAAATGATATCATTTGGTAATATTAAGGTAAAAATATATCCTTTTTCTCCATAAAAACAACTCACAACATTACAGTTTCCATTCCAAACAACGCATAAAGTAATTTATTTAAATTTCTCGTTGAAAACATTTCCACGATCTCGTGCAAGACGATTTGCGATTCAATCCCTTGGTTAAAGTATTTATTTTCTAGCGCAGCTAAAACACTTTGTAAATAAAACAAAATTTTCTCCCTCTACTGGATTTCGGAAATCCTAATGGACAAGTCGATATTGGAGGACCATCTCGATTTCTCTCAGTAAGTTTCGTATGCAGTGGATGGCACATCTATTTTTAGGGTAAAGCAGTTGCTGTGCCAGTAGTCTGATATCGTTGGAGATTATGTTCCGAGTAAACTTCTGGAAAAGGAATTTATTTGGCTATTTTCGAGCTATCCTTGTGTATACGTTCTTTTTTCGAGACTAGAATACTAATGTAAACTAAATCATGGTAAAGTACTGGAATTGATTACAAAAATAAACCTAATACAATTTAACCAAACTTTTATGTTATTTATATTTACTGTTCTTTGTTTTTAAGGGGTAAATGTTCTTATAAAATTGGTAACCTTGACTCTTATCTCAGCCAATTTAGTCATAAGAATATAAACTATTTTGAATTTTTTTAAAATCTAAAGTTTGAATTATCGAGTCATAACATATTTGAAATACAAAGCATTTTAAAAATTAAAGACCTAAATTCCTATAAAGATCTTTTTACACTTCATATTGCTACTCATGAAAACATTTATTCCGGATGGATATTTAAGTATTTTGTTTTAAGATGAGATATATCGCCAAAATTTTTTCTAGATATGTTGTGCAATTGTATTTTTATTACAGTGCAGAATAATTTTTAATGAATGAAATATTAAAAAAATTAAAATAATAAGTTGTCAGTGACAACAGTAAGGAATCAATTAGATTTTCAATAAATGTAATAAATGTACATTTTGCTTCAAAATTTAAGTAACGTATACTTAAAAAAACTATTAAAACTTGTAAAAACCTTAACTCATATGTCGAGAAGATTACATTCGATATCAGTTATATAAATCAATAAGTATTTCTACAGACGAAAGAAATTAATATTAATATCATGTTGAACAATTAAATTCATTTTGAAATTTTTCAAAAGTTTTAATATTTTTACTAGTGTATTTTAGGGACGTACTCTTACAGAAGTGAACTCATCAAAATCAAATTATTTTAAAATACATTCCTTAAATTTATAACAATTTTTATTTCTAATGGGCAGTATTTACTTTAATTAACTTAATATCTCCTAGAACAATAATGTTTTAAATGAACTCTGAGGTGATAAATATTTGATTTAATTAAAATATTTGACTTATATATATATATATTTATATATATATATATATATATATATATATATATATATATATATATATATATATATATATATATATATATATATATACAGGGTGATCCAAAAGTCAGGACGAACTTTAAAAATGAATAATTCGAAAACGAATCACGATACAAAGATGCGGTTTGCACCAAACGGATAGAAAAGAAACCGGGTTTTGTGTGGCAATAAAAAAATAGTTCTGTTGGCGACCAACAGATGGCGCTGTCGGATTTCTGATGTAGGATTATGCAAAGCAAAAAACGATATAAAAAGAAGCAACTGCAGCAGGTAATGGTAGTCGAAGCTGGTATGCATCGCAATGCTATCCATAGTTGAGAAAGCCCTCTTAGTTAAACTGTTTTATAAGAATTTGGAAAGTGCCATTGCGGCATTGCGAGCATATCGCTACATGAAGGGTATGCGAGATAGCAAAGGACCAATAAAGTCTTCTGCATTGAACAAAATTGTGAAAAAATTTGAAGCTACAGGTTCTTTGGCATCACGTCAAAGAAGTTGACGTTCCTCAACTGCAGCTGCTGTTGCCACGACAGTGGAGCAGACGGTGCAAGCCATGTCGGCGGTTGCTGCACATGGGGAGTGCAGTGCTCGAGAAGTTTCGAGGCAGACAGGAGTGTCGTACGGAAGTGTCTGGAGAGCGCTGCGAGTGACTTTGCAACGGTATCCCTACAAGTTGCAACATAACAAAAAACTGAAACCTCCTGACTTCGACTCTCGCCGACATTTTGCGAATTTGGACTTCAATAAGATGGAAGAGCAGCACGACTGGCTTCACACTGTGCTTTGGACAGATGAAGCACATTTCACACTCTCTGGCGCTGTTAACACCCACAATTGTCGAGTGTGGACCACAGAAAATCCACATGCATTTGTTGAGGTACCCTTGCAACAGCCTAAAGTGACAGTCTGGTGTGGCTTCACTGCTGATTTCATAATTAGTCCATTTTTTTCGAGGAAGTCACACAGACAGGTTTCCAAACAGTTTCTGTCACCGGTAAGCGATATCTAGCACTTTTACAGAACAGCATTATTCCTGAACTGCAAGCGCGACAGGCACTCCCAACAGTCACCTTTATGCAAGATGGAGCACCACCTCATATTGCTCTGCCTGTGCTACGCCTGCTAATCTCAACATTTGGGGAGGATCGGATTATCAGTTGCTACTTTAATCACGCATGGCCTCCAAGATCTCCCGATCTCACACTCTGTGACTTTTGGCTGTGGGGCTTCTTGAAGTTAAAAGTGTACAGCGACCAAACGGCATCACTAGCGGCACTGAAAGATGCCATTCGCCAAAATGTGTCTGCCATAACGCAAGAAATGCTACTAAATGTTCTGAATGGTGTGGTGACTCGTCTCACAGCTTTACTTCTGAATGATGGACAGCACATTGAACATTTACTGTAGTAAGTACTAATTAACTGTAATTAATCTGACTTCATTAATCATTGTTTCATTTGTAAAACATCTTTTGTTGTAATAAAACACTATAGCGCCATCTGTTGGTCGCCAACAGAACTATTTTTTTCATTGCCACACAAAACCCGGTTTCTTTTCCATCCGTTTGGTGCAAACCGCATCTTTGTATCGTGATTCGTTTTCGAATTATTCATTTTTAAAGTTCGTCCTGACTTTTGGATCACCCGGTATATATATATATATATATATATTAAAATATTTGATTTAGTATATTTTGTATAAATTATACATTTTGTTGTACTTTCTACTGTAAATTATCTTTTAGAAATATTTGATGGCTACACTTAGAAAAAAACAGAATTTGGCATTTTTTTCTTTTTCTAATGCAAATTTGATTTGCATCAATTTATGCTATAAGTTTCATTTTTAATCTTTCAGGTAAATTATATCCTTAAAATATATTTATTTATATCAATTCTTGCCTTTTGATCGACATTAGTATTTGCTTTTGAATGATATCTATAATTCACATGAAATCTAAATGAATAGAATTCGAAAAATTCTTGCTATGCTTGTTATATTGTTGATAAGCTTAAATAATAATCTTTAAGCTAATCAATAATATACGATACCAAATTATATATAAGTTACTAACCCCACTTTCAATATTATTGTGCAGCATGTTTCATTACATTGTTTTCATATGAAATAAATATCATTTAAACATTTTCACACAAGCCAAATCTTGATAATTAATGCACAGTTAACACTTATAAACAATTGAAGTATTTCAAAACAATAAAATTCTAGTAAATATTAGAAAAAGACAAAAAATTATAGAATTTATTAATTTGATTAAAAATCACCAATTAAATATTAACATGTTTTAAAATTAAAATCTAAAACATTATAATAGTCTTTACCGATTTAAACTAATTATAAAGTGTGTGATTTGTCTTGTCCTTTTTGAATTGCTTTTCCTTTTATTCTATTGTCAACATGTTAATTGCTAGAATTAAGGGTTTTATTAACAAAACAAACTTCGTCAATATTTTTAATTTTGATTCCAACGAGATGAAGCTTATGAGTAATTACTCGATATGGTTGTCATGCTGACATCAATTCGATTATTGCAAAGATCTTTTGGCTCAAAGGAAATTGAAATGACTTATTGAACTATGGATTCGGATTTTCATAACAATAAATGTTTTATGCACAAAATGTTCATCAAAATATTTTCGAATTCAAATTTAACGAGTATCAGAGAAAATAGCATTGATACGTGAATAATGGAATCCATGGGAAATCTCTTGGAGCCACAGTTATTGCTTTTGCGTAAAAATTAATGCTTTCCAACAACATTCACATGAACAATTTCATAAAACAAAGGTCTTTTCATCGCAAACGTATAACTCAAAACTATAAAAACTATAAAGTCAAATTCATTACTGGAAAAATTTCTTCAAGCTACATCTTCAGCTTATACTTTTACTCAAAAAATGTTCTTCAAAATCTTTTCGAATTCAAATTTAACGAGTTATTAGACAAATAAGATACGATGTACTCAAAGTTCTTTGAGTATGGTAGTCAACAGGCGCATAGCTAGAAACCAATAGAAATTGCTTGAAGTCATGGTTATCGAATCGCGTGGCAATTATACTTTCCAATAACATTCATTTAAACAATTTATAATCTAGTAAACTGAATCCTCTGATTCACCCCTAAAATCAAGCCAATGAATTGGTCTGAAGCCAAAATAAGGTGATCAAATGGCTTGTGCCATCATGCTGATCCATGAAAAATGTTTTCACAAACCAAGAGACATGCTTCTTTAAGGCACTTAACAATGGTCATTTAATCACGAAGTTATAAGTGAAGACAATAAAGACAGCGTAATGGCAAATCATTAAAGGAAATTGTTCTTCAAAGAAGAGCGTGTGAAGACGTGATAAGTGATTTAGGAGAATTATAGAAGCTTTAACAGATTTTGAGAGAACGTGAAAGGACACGAAAAATGTTTGCGTGGCATGCACCAAGGAGGTGAGTCCGAGAGACAGGTAAGAAAATTTGAAGCGGTCAAAGAAACAAATTGGAAAAAATAACAATTTCAGGAAATTTTGGAGGCAATATCGCTAAATATTTGAAAATTTGAAAGCTAATTATTTAGAACAACAGGTAATTTTCATGTTTTCGAAAAATTTTACGAATGACAAAGTGATTTATCTGTGATTTTAATAGGAATGAAAGAAATAATTACTTAATGGATAAAAATTACAAAATTAAAACATTTTTAAACAAATTCAAGTTTTCTAAAATATTTTCCTCTTAGATTTTTTTGAAAAAATTCAGATTATGCGAAACAATTTTACACACGTTCAAAATAAGATTGGAGGGAATAGTTTTTGGAACTTCCATGCTTAAATAGGAAATCATGTGAAAATGACAATAATTTGCCTGCAATACAAAACTACTAAAACTTTAAACTCAATTTTAAAATTTGAGTTAGAGATATTAGAACGAATTAAATGATTCCGTGTTTGAAATTATAATATCCAATGAAAGAATTTCTTGAACAATATTTTGATTTGCAATGAATCATTATAGTATTATGTTTAATTCCCTAAACCAAAATATTAAATCTCTCACATACTTTTAAAAATACAAAAAAAAATGTATGAATGAGTCAGATTTTATTTGAAGTTCAGTCAATTACATATTTTCAAATGACATGTTTTGATTAAATTATTGATTTGCTATTTTAACATAAACTTTATGATTATAGATGCTATCATATTTCTTATAAGTGGTTTTACTTATTTTATAGCAACAACTACAAATATCTAATACTGTTCTGAATGAAAAATAACCTTAATACGAAGTAGCAAATAATATTGAAAAAGTAAAATATTTATAAAGTAAAAAGTAAATGATATGTTCACTACTAGAAAATTCTATACGATAAATTATCACAGGCACATTATTTATAAATATCTAACATAATAATTGTTCTCAAATTTAATAAAAAAGGACATGAACGAAAATCAAATTAATTGCAGCTCTAAAATACCAGGTTTTGTTTTTCAAGCTAAAGTTTAAATTTTCTTATGCTAAAGTATATCGGGGAAGATCTTATACCATACACTAGTTCTGATGTATCATGTTATCAAACTAATAATGCATTCAAAATCACCTGAACCATCTTATCAATTTTCGAAACATTTAAAATCACAGAAATCAGATTTTCAAAGTTTGAAATTGATTCTCGTGTAAAAGTCTGTAAAAGAAGTATGTGTACCGAAATGAATATGAAATTTGCTAAGTTTACTGAAAAATATATTAAAATAAGTATCATTTCTTAATGACAGTTTACAATTTTATATCCTCTCTTATATATATATATATATATATATATATATATATATATATATATAATATATATAAATATATATATATATATATATATATATATATATATATATATATATATATATATATATATATATATATATATATATATATATATATATATATATATATATATATATATATATATATATATATATATATATATATATATATATATATATATATATATATATATATATATATATATATATATATATATATATATATATATAGATAGATAGATAGATAGATAGATAGATAGATAGATAGATATAAAGATAACTTAATTCCATTCTTCACTTCATTCATTTTTTCGAAAATGTAGCAAATAATATCTTAATATAATTTTGTTCCACGTTTTCATTTCTCTATTGCATGTATATATTTCCATTCCAAAACGACGAATGCCGTATCATTTGTAAAACATTTAAAAAGATGATACACTTGCTGAATCGATTAATTCTAGTTTCTGAACTTAAATTTTAATTCCACACAAAGCTGTAAATAATATATATATATATATATATATTTATATATATATATATATATATATATATATATATATATATATATATATATATATATATATATATATATATATATATATATATATATATATATATATATATATATATATATATATATATATATATATATATATATATATATGTATGTATGTATATATAGCTGTGTAATAGTAGCTGCGTAAAAATAAAAATAATATATAAATGAAAACAATATAAAAATATCAATCCCTTAAAAATGTTTGATTGTTTTTTTTTCATGCTTTTTCCCAATTTCTTGTTTTATGGATTCAATAGATTTAGCAAATGAAGGTTTGAAATATGTCATTCAAAAAAGTTATGTAACATGAATAAGAAGTGGAAAATGCATTATTATCACAATTTTAAAAGTGTAACAAAAATTAAACATAAACAGACTCTTTGGTTGATTAATTACTCATTAATATAAAAGCTTTCATTAAAAATCTTTCTCAAACACAGCAAATGGCGGTTTGAAAATATTGATAAAAACGAAGATGAAAATAATCTAAATGATTTTTCTTTTTTTTTTGTTAATATGCAAAGTTTCTCAATAATTTATTGAAATGGGTCCTCAACAAAGAGAAAAAATTTAAATATAATTATAAATAATGAGAGTATTTATTTTATTATACAAAATATATTTTAAGAAAAGTTATTTTGGTATATAGCGCTTTGTGACTCTTGTGAACATGAAATTCAAAATTCCTCAATATCTTAAAAAAATCCTTGTCTACCGGGAAACGTTTGAGAGGATTTACTATTGAATCCTATTCTAAAGAAAATGGTTGCATTTATTTTGCTTTAAAAAACTAATATGTATTTTTTAAAAAATCAAATCACTATAATTTCTCAATTGGTCGTCTACTACGGTTGTTGACACAATAAGTGAGAGCAAAATAGGAACTTATTCTCCCGAAAAACATATTTAAGTATTCACATTAAATTTTGCAAACAGCCTTTTTTGAAAATGCAATATAATAAAAAGAAAAGAATCCTTGCCCCATATAGTAGAGACATTTTCAAGAGACTTTCAACTTTGTTTAATATGAGACATGTGGGATCCATGAATTTTAAATATTTCTATTCATGTTAAATAATATTTTCCAAGTACTAAAACCGTTTCCTGTACATGTTATTAAATGAAATTTTAAAGCTATTCCAAGTATTTGTTTTAAAAGAAAATTTAAATTTTAAAATAAAAATGTCTCTTTGTATATTACTCCTTATAACACAAAGGACTTGCGATTCCAGTGAAAATTAATTTCGAAATTCCCCAATATATCTTGAGAAATTCCCAATCTATACAAAAACGTATGAGCTCATTTAGTATTTAATCTTATTCTAAAGCTAAAGAGAGTACTTATTTTATTGTATAAATTACATTTTAGGAGGAAAATATGTTTTTTTTCTTATTGCACCCCTTGAGAGGACACGTGACGCGAGAGCATGAAATTCAAAATTCCTCGTTATTTTAAGAAATCCCGAGTCTATCGGGAAAGGGTTGGTTGGATTTAGTAAATAATAACACTTTACTAATAGTGACATCTTTCATTTTATTACGAAAAATACATATTTTAAGAAATACCCCAAGGCTACAAATTTCAATTACTGCTTTATGTTATTCAGTTTTCATTAAAATTAGAAAATCTCTGTGTATCTTCATTATTGACATTGTATATTAAAATGATTTGCTGTATTTAGTATAGAATGCATATTTTAAGCTAATGTAGCTGTTTATTACAAAAAATATATTTTGGAAGAAAAATGTAGGTTTATATATTGCACCCTAGAAATACAAGTGATTTCTGATTCCTGTGAACATTAATTTCTAAATTCCCCAATATCTTGAGACATTCACTTTGTATACAAATACGAATGGGCTCATCTGGTATTGAATCACATTTTAAAGCTAATGACAGTATTTAATTTATTATAAAAAATATATTTTAGGACGAAAATGTCTTTTTGTATATTGTAGCTTGTGACTCGCGTAAACATGAAATTCAATATGCCTCAAAAAATTCAATGAAATTCCTAATTCCTTGTCCATAGGGACACGCTTGGGTGAATTTAGTATTGAATCATATTCTAAGGATTGCATTTGTTTTGTTTTAAAAATAAAGTATTTAAAAAAATCTCATCGACATAATTTCTCATCGTCGTTGTTGATCGTCGTCGACCTACATCGGTCGTTGACAGAGTGCGTGTGAGCAAAATACAAACTCATTCTCCCACAAAAATCTGTTCATGTATTAACATAAAATTTTTCAAGTAGCATTTTTTCAAGAAAGTAAATATTATATTAAGAATGAAATCAAGGTTCCATGGACAGCAATCTTTAAATATCAACTCTACTTTGTTTAATATAAGACATGTGGGATCAATGACTTTCAAATAATTTTATATATACTAAATAAGTGTTTCTAGATATTAAAACCGTTTCCTCTACATGTCATAAATCGAACTTTTAAAGCTATTCCAACTATTTGTTTTAAAACAAAAGAGTCTTTAGATATATTACTTCTAGTGACACAAGTGACTTCTGATTCCAGTTAATATTAATTTCTAAATTCCCAAATACCTTGAGAAATTCCCAATATATACGAAAACGAATGGGTTCATTGAGTATTGAATCACTTTCTAAAGCTTATGAGAATACATTTTTTGTTATAAAAAATACATTATAGGAGGAAAATTTGTTTTTTCATATTGCACCTTGTGAGAGGACATGTGACGCGTGAGCATGGAATTAAAAATTCCTCGACATTTTCATGAAATTCCTAGTTTATCGGGTAATTGTTTGTTAGATTTCTTGAATAATAACACTTTACTGATAGTTCACCATCATTTATTTTATTACAAGAAATACATATTTATAGAAGAAAAATAACCAAGAGTGCAAATTTCAATTACTGTTTTCTGTGATGAGTTCATTACAATTCAAAAATCTCTGTATGTCTTCAATGTTGACAGGAGTATTCTAAAATGATTTCCTGTATTTATTAAAAAATTCCTATATCAAGCTAATGAAGCTGTTTATTTTATTACAAAAATACATTTTAGGAGAAAAATATGTTTTTATATATTGTGCGCCCTAGTGAGACAAGTGACTTCTGATACCCGTGAACATTAATTTTAAAATTCCCCGATATCTTGAGAAATTCCCACACTATCGAAACACGTATGGGCTAATTTAGTATTGATTCACATTCTAAAGTTAATGAGAGTACTTATTTAATTATAAAAATCATATTTTAGGTGGTATATGTGTTTTTTCATATTGCGCCTTGTGACAAGGCATGTGACGCGTGAGCATGAAATTAAAAATTCCTGGATATGTTTAGAAATTCCTTGTATCACATAATCACGATGCCTTATACAAAATAGGAAGCATGTGAATACACTCATTTAACGTAAGAATTTGTAGCCAAATCAATAATCATTCATTCACATATTTTAAAATATATTTATTAATATTAATAACTATAGCATAGAATTACAACAAGCTTATTAAATGGTTTTGTTAATTATTAAAATTTTATTAAAAATTACTGAAGATTTTTTCTCCATTGCCCGGATGATTTTAGGATTAATGCATTTAGTATTACAATGGACGAAGATAATAGCAATTGATACAGTGGGGCCTCCATTTGTCCCGAAAGTCAAAGGATAGAGAAACACTCGCAGAGAAAGGAACATCCATGACCGATCCAGGATTCAAATCCAGGACCTCCTACTTTGAATTTATTGTCACTGACCACTTCTTCATTAGTCAGCTTGAACTATCGAAGTTGTTATACAAATTTTTTCAAAGTGAACAGAAAGAACAGTGCAATGAAAAAATTACTTTTTTATGAAAACTTAATATAAATATTTATAATGAATTCATATCAATTCAGTATCATAAATTTATGAGAATATGAGAATAAAATTACTGCTTTTTTATTTAAAAATCTTATTACTAATAATGATGACTAAATTATTTAAACAAATAAAGTTTGATAGGTTTTAATTTATGATAAAAATCATCTAATTAATTTGTTAAATGATAAAATTATAAATAATATTTAAGTAAAGTAAATATACGAATTTATAATTTTTTAATATTCAAGTTGATAATCACATAAAAAAATATTGATGAGAATTAGGTTTTGCGTACATTAGAAATGCATCAATCATTTATACAAAGAAGAAATTTTATAAGCATATAACCAAAAAGAACCCTTACAGAATTCTCTAACATCTATAGATAAAAAAGCAGATTTGAATTATATACTCTTGTGTAGCTGGAGTAAATGAAAAATTCATAAAAAATGCCGACACTTTAAGTTCAAATCAATTATTTTAAAATTAAATTGGTTAAAATATTTTAACAACAATTAATTATAAAGTTTGAATCCAATATGATGTTAAAGTTGACTCGTTGAAATATGCAGCACTTTTATAATTAGTCTTGAGTTGTTATAACACAAATTTTCATTTTATATGAAACATATTTTTATTAAACCAAAACAAAACACATAAAAATATGTCATCAATAATGAAAAATTTCGAGAAATGAATAGCATTTCAGCCATATAAAGAGTAAACCTCTCTTCTACACAAATAGTACTTTTTTTATATTTGTGAAAGTGTTAGCATTATTATAATTACATGTAATTCAGTTTAAAACGATTTTGTTAACAATACTAAAATCATCAAAATGACAAATACAGTATTAAGACTGATTAATTCAACAAATATACACAATGTAGATTGAGAAAAATGAAACAATTTGTCATAAAATATGAAAAAATGCAAGAAAAATATGAAAGTTTCATTTAGTTCTTTTATGACTATATGCTATTAGGTTGGTGCGTATGAAATGTCGGATTCTTAAGTGATTGTATAAAACTGCATACCTTTCTTCAAAAGCTGTTTATTCAATCAAAGTATGCTCCATTCGCTTCAATACACTTCTCCCAACGAGATTTTAAAGCGTAGATGCCTGTCTTAAAAAAAATTTGGTCTTTAGAATTAATAAACTCTGATATCGAGTTTTTTAGACTGTCTTCATTTTCATAGTGTTTGCCCCTTAAAAACAGCTCTAAATGCTTGAAAAATGAAAATCGGTCGGCGAGAGATCCGGTGAATAGGGTGGATGCTGCAATGATGAGCATACGTTTAACCGATCCAGCTTATTTCGCTCTGTCAGTGCGTGCGGTACCCACTTGTCCATCTTCTTAACCTTGCCAATCTCAGAAAGGTGTCTCAATATCGTTGTATGGTCAACTTTCATCCTGATAGCAAGTTCCCTCGTGGATACGTCTGGATCCGCTTCCACTAGAGCCTTCAGGTCATCATTCTTCACAGACGTTTTGGGTCTTCCGCGTGGCTCATTTTGCAGTGAAAATCGCCAGTCCGAAATTTTTCGAACCAACGCTGCACTTTCCGATCGTTAACCGTATTCTCCCCAAACGCTTGGTTTATGTTGCGTGCAGCTTTTGCAGCACTATTACCAAGTTTGTACTCATATAAGAAAATGACGCGAATGTCGGCAGAATTCATATCGGTAATAAACTCAAAAGAAATAAAAAAGGGAAGACCTTAGAGAAAACCTATTTTGCTGAAATGAGTCTCTGGCAATGGACAATACGAGTATGAATGAGGTTATGCCAAATACAAAAGTATAACGAAAATAGGGAGGAAAACGTCCGCATGTAAAGAGAATCCGACATTTCATACGCACCAACCTAATATTTTTAAATATTTATCGCACCATTCACAAATTTCAAAATTTTCATGCTGTAAATCTTCCACTTTGACTCATTAAGTCAAGTAATCTTGGCATTCTGGAACTATTCATTCTTACAGAAACGTTTATCTCCCAGAAACGTTTCCTGCTTGAGTAAACACTGATATATTGTAAAATCAAACTCTGGACAGTCAAGAGCAGTTATAGTTATAGTCTGGCAGTTATAGTTATAGTGTGTGTGTGTGAGAGAGAGAGAGAGAGATATGAAGTAGCTCTAGCTATCTAGTACTCTCCACCTTCTCTGTCACATGAATTGATAATATTTCTTAGAGTGTCTCTACTTGTTACTATCTTACAGAGTTTTGAAATAAGAGGATGTGATTTTATGGTTTATTGAACTGGTGGTAGAAAAATGACATAGAAGCTCTGAGTCTCGTAAACAGGAATTATTATTAAATGCTGGAGATAATATAACAAAAAGTAAAGAAATTATGTAACACAAATTTTTATTCAATAAATATTGTCTTTTTTTCATTTTTTATAACAGAAAACATTTTACTTTCAGGGAAATTACTTGCAATAAAAGAAACATTTTTTAGTTCCATTCTTTATTTTAGTGAAAAAGAATTGTAGGTAAATAGTTGCAAAATAATAAAATTAAAAACATGGATATTTAGATATTGTAAGTTATGTTTTAATCTAAGAGAAACATTTTCTTTTTTACATTCATGATGATGCATCAATAAATTTAACATACTTTTTTTATAAAAAAGAAGTTTTCTTCTAAATTTTTATTTTTTAAATACTTTTGGCATAAGATGAATGCGAAAAATAGAAGCAATAAAATAGACTGAGGCGATGAAAACCAATTTCCATTATTGCACTCTTTTTCATGATAGTTTAAATGTGTTTCTTTAGTTTCAAATACTGTTCTTAAAATTGAAGTCATTATTGTGTTTTATTGGGTGTTGGAAACACACAAAAGCGTAATAAAATTAATGATACCCGAACACATGTATACTTTATTTTAACGTGCTTTTTTCCCATTCTTTAAATTGAATTGGGATTTGTACTTACAATGCATGAAATTATTACTTACAATTTTTTAAATCTACCTTATTCAGTTTTTATACCATATAATTTCTAATTAAAAATGCAATGGCAATTTCAAAGTAGCATTAAAAGTAAAATTAGACTCATTGCTTCTTTCATTTTTACTGCAATCATCAATAACCATAAAAAAAATTTTCATACATTAATAAATTTTACTTAAAACATTTTATAATTTTTTTAAAATTCTTTGTTGTTTTGTAGATGATTAAAATCCTTAAGATGGTAAGGTGGTTATAAGTATTATATATATATATATATATATATATATATATGTGTGTGTGTGTGTGTGTGTGTGTGTGTGTGTGTGTGTGTGTGTGTGTGTGTGTGTGTGTGTGTGTGTGTGTGTGTGTGTGTGTGTGTGTGTGTGTGTGTGTGTAACATAACGCGGAGTGGTTCTCGTTATGTTTCTGAGCTTCAACTTTTTACCATGAACATGTCACGTTCAGGATATTTCACTGACCCAAAATACCTGACAACACTTTTATTTGATAATAACATAGACAAACATTAATTATTAATGCAAGCATAAATTATAAATACATGTATATATTTTGAGATGCATATGGGAGTGGGACTTTCGCTAACCCTCCTCCTATCAATTCTCCGTTCCTTCTCCTCCTCGCCCACGCTTTTCCTTGTGTTAACGACTGGTGCGCCCTCACACGCCGCCGCCAAGAGTAAAACTAGCTGCTCCAAAGGCTTGTTTTACTTAGACAGTCTTGACACGGAATTATTTACTTGCAGGAACGCATACAGAAACAAAAAAATACCATTAGTTAATCACATATAAAGACTGATATTAAGAAACAATCCACATGAGTTGATGTCTGCCAAAAGAAAAAAATGCAACTTACCAAATACCCAATAATTAGTGGGATCCAAAAAAAATGACAACATATCCAACTCACTGATCGTTTACATACATATATTATACACTTTCAACTAAATAAAAATAAAAATTGGAAAACACAATAAATATTAAGAGATAACATACAAAAAAAAATCACTCATTTATTTCTAGCCTGGATAGAGCATCTGCCCCAAGATGGAAAATACCAGGTTGATGAATTTAGTTCCATCTTTGCAATGCCAATGCCCACCTTATTAATTTGGGACTCTTAGGAGTGATTTCAATTAAAAATCTTAAAAGATTGTGGTCGGGATGATAATCTCGACCACTGTACCATGCAGCCATTGATCAAACTTTTTAAAACCAAACAAAACTGCATATGCTTCATTTTCTATTGTGGACCAATTTTTCTGCGTATTATTAAATTTTTGACTAACAATGGCTATAGGTTTATAATTATCCTTAACATCCCTTTGCGTGAGACAACAATCAATTGCATAGTTAGATGCATCAGAATGTATTTGAAAAGGTTTATTGCAGTCGGGAGTCGACAATGCAGTGACCTCAGAAAGCAAATTTTTTAAGCGCATAAAAGATTTTTCTTCTCTTTTTCCCCAATTAACATCATTTGATTTTTTACCTTTAGTTAACTCCGTTAAAGGCGATGTTAATTCCGCGAAATTTGGAATGTAACTTCGATAAAAACCCATTAATCCTAACACTGATTTAACTTCCTCTTTGGTGGTTGGTCGTTTTAATTTCTTTATAGCTAAAATTTTATCATCATCAGGAGCTAGTGTACCGCTTCCTATTTTATGGCCTAAAAATTTTATTTCTTTAGCTGGAAAGGTACATTTTTCAAGTTTGACAGAAACCTTATAATTTCCTAATTCAGTAAGGACATATTTTAAATGTATTAAGTCTTCATCCTCAGTTTTTGAATAAAAAACTATATCATCAATATATGCTTGAGCATAGGAAGAGTGATTCCTCAACACTTGGTTCAGAACCTTCTGGAACGAACCAGATGCGCCAGATAACCCAAAAGGCATAACTTTCCACTGGTATACTCCATCGTGAGTGGAAAAAGTGGTCAGCTCTTTACAATTTTCATTCATTTTTATTTGGTAATACCCCTTTTGTAAATCTAGACATGTTAAATATTTAGCCATACCCTCAGTAAATATAATTTCCTTTATACATTTCATAGAGAAATTCGGGACCTTTGTCACTGCATTTAGAGTTCTATAGTCCACACACATTCTGATTGATGCATCCTTCTTCGCTACACACACAACTGGATAAGTTATCTCAGCTTCGGATGGCTCGATCAGGTTTGAATCAAGAAGTTCTTGTACTTGCCGGCTTACCTCTGCTCGATATGACATCGCAACACTGTAAGAATGTGGTTTGTGTCGGGTGGCATTGAATAACAGTTCTATCCTATGTTCAGCAACATTCACTGGTTGCAAGGGTCTTGTAAACAGTTTCTCGTGATTTCTAAGAAGCTCTATCAATTGAATTTGTTGATTATCTGTCAAATAAGACATCTTTATGTCATATAGTTTTCATGGAATAACCTTTCAGAATGACTAGTTGAAATGGTTTGAACATCCCCAAACTCTTCTTCTCCCTCGAAGATAACATTGACGGTGTTTGATTCAGTGATGAATTCCCTAATTTTGTTTTGATGCACGAGTTTAAAACTGTTATCCGGCATCTTAACAAGGAATGAATGTTAGTTTTTCTTTTTCGCAATAGTCCCCGGACCTTTCCAGCAAGATAACAACTCATTTTTAGAGTCTGGAAGAAAGACAATAACTTTGTCACCTAGTTTAAATGTCTTTGAACTAGATCTCAAGTTGTAATAATGCTCCATCTTATCTTGTTCAATTTGAGAAGTTATTTTGGCTCTCAAAGCAGCATCTTCCAATTTCCTTTTGAGGTTTTCCATATATAATGAAATCGCAGTTGTGTCATGTTGAATACCTTCTAGTTCTCCAGCCCATGTATTCTTTAGAATTGAGGGTGGACCTTCAGGTTTGCGTCCATACAGCAGCTAGAATGGGGCAACTCCAGTGGTATTATTTTGCACTTCTCGGTAAGCCCAAAGAATGAAAGGAATTTTGGTATGCCATGTTCGAGGTTCATCGAGAATGACATGATGCAGCATTCGTTTTAAAGTTTGCTTAAAACGCTCCACTAATCCATTGGATTAAGGACACAAGGGTGTAGAAAATCTTGGACTTGATCCCATTCTCTTTTCAAACTCTTTAGTCAGCTCAGAGTTGAAATTAGTCCCATTGTCTGATACAATGATATTAGGCACTCCAGTTCTCATGAATATTGACAACAGAGCTTCACATGTTGCTTTGGCTGCAAGACTTGTTAATGGAACAGCTTCAGCCCATCTTGTGTGCTGATCCACCAGGCACAGCACATATTTATGACCTTTTGAGCTAGGCGGCTCAATTGGTCCTATCATATCAACGTTTATCACTTGAAATGGCAATTCGGGTCTCGCCACAGGTGTTATAGGAGCTCGACCTTTAACTTTAATTTTCCTTGTTAATTCGCAGTTTTTGCAAGCTTCACAAAAGGTCTTTTGAAAGACCAGTCCAATAAATGGAATATCTTATTCTCATAGCAGTCTTCTTTGCTCCCATGTGACCACCAAATACAGAGCAATGAGCCAGTTTTAAAAATTCTTTCTTCGGCATTTTGGTAAAACTAATTGGTTTGTTGTTTCCCCAGAATTTTTTTTCTTTATGGAACAAAAATTTGTCTTTGAAATTAAGTCCTTCTTTTTCCTCCTTTGCATTTTTCCTAGCTTCCGCTAGATCTTTACAAGTTTCTTGTTCTTGGATAAATTCTTCAGTTTTCGTACGTTTCACAACAAGTTTTTCCACTTCTGCAACACAAGCTTCGTTTGTTGTAAATTCGTCAGTAAGGAAATCTTCCTTTACTTGTTTTTTATGTATATCATCAAATTCTTCACATTCAACCTTGGCATTGTCTATTACGGATATTTTCGATTCAGGAACAATAGTTCCCATTAGCACATTTTTTATTACTAGCGGCAAGAGAACGTCTTCTACAAGGGAAGGAGAAACTGCACAGAAGACATCTTGGTGCACGACGTCACCCGTACCTCCCATATATAAACTCATTGTTATGTTTACTAAAGAACATTCCTCTGCAGGTTCGAAAATTCCTTTAATCTAAATTAATGGCTTGTTCTCTATAGGGAAATCTTCTACCATATTACTTCTAACTACCGTTATTTCAGTTTTCTGAATCTACTAGAGCGGTTGCTCGTTTTCCATTAACATTTATCTGGATTCTTTCTAAATTACACAAATTTTCACCAATTATGTTTCTCTGGTGAGATATTACTTTAGCCACTACAGCCGTTTCCGATTGATATGTTTCCTCCTTTTCTTCACAAATTTCCACTGCAGCTCTATTTACGTTGAACTTCTTCTTTACATCTTGTTCAGTTTTGTTTTTTGAAAGTTTTGGGCAAACCTTCTTCACATGTCCGTCCATACCACAAAAATAGCACACATATTTAAGACGAGTTTTAGAATTTTTTTTTTGGGGGGGAATCAAAATTCACATACTTGTTTTCGGTTCGAGGCGTTCCATGATTGTCATATCTTCTGCTATCCCGTTGTAATGGATACTGGTTATAAGTTTGGGTCAGAAATTTAGGCAGTGCACCTGTTTGCTTCTTAAACGACTTGCGTACACTTTTATATTCATCAAGCTTGTCAGCCAAAAGTGATAGTTTGACTATCTTTCCCCATTCATCGACGAAATGGTCTCTTATTTCAATAGGAGCTCTTTTCTTAACTTGGTCGGTGATTATAAGGTTCTTAAGTCCTTCAAAATCAGTTATTTCAAGTCCGTCGATCTAACCTTGGAAATAGTTTGTCATTTCGTAGACAAAATCTCGCCATGTCTTACCCGGACTTCCTTGGTGCTGAACGAATTTTTGCCGAAATCCTTCTCCATTCATTTTGAATTTCTTTAATAACATCTCTTTCAAGTATTCATAGTTTCCAAATTCTTCTTCTACAATTCTGGCAATCAATTCCACAATGTCTAACGGCATAAGAGGTAACAGATGGTAACAGGTATGAAATCATATCATTTTCTTCGATTTTCATCCTTTTGACCTGTCTTTCAAACAATGTATGATATAACAGAATATCGCATTCCTTTGCATGAAAACGAGGCATCGACGTGGTAAGTTCCATCTGTATATTATTTGGAACTAATCTTTCTGTTTTCGGCACACTTAGACCTGCTTCTATTCGTAATTTCTCCAGTTCAAATTCCATTTGCTGCTTTTTAACTTCTGCTTCTAATTCAATTTGCTGCTTTTTCGCTTCATTTTCCAATCGTAACTTCTCTGCTTCGGCTTTCAGCTTCTCCCCCTCCACTTCTCTTTCTTTCCTAACCAATTCATTTGCTTTTAACTCTTTTCTGGTATTGATGATTGTTTCTAACAACGTTTTAGTAAATTCTTCATCATATGAAGCACTTCCAGTAATGAGCTCTCGAATTTTCACTATTGTGACATCAGATTCCAACGCGATACCTAATTCTGAGGCCAAAACTAAAAGATCGTACTTTTTTCCTTTCGCGTAGTAAGTCATATTAATGCTAAATATTTTATCATGCCTAAATGAATTTATTACATTAAAATTTCAAAAATAACAAATTCCAGAAAAGTTTTGTTTTTCTTTCAACCAAAATTAGATTTTCGAACTGAAAATCATAAATTGAATTACTGTGGAAATGACTTATGAAAATTATAAAACAAGCATACTTCCCAATTAAACCCAATTATTTTCAAATTTAAAAACAAACCAAAACATAACTTTGAAATGATAATTATAAGCAAAGACTTTAGATTTAAACTCATATCAATATATTCATTTATAATAATAAAATTTCAATTGTAATATAGATAGTGATCAATTTAGTTCCGAATAAACTCACAATTAGCATTGATTTGTGCAGTTCTTTCTATTATAATATACATATTCATATTAAACAGAATTTGCAACAATATATTTAAAATTCAAACATTAATTTCTTTTCAAATTTTTAATCACAACACTTAAAAAATACGCAAATCTATTAAACTGTAATAATTATTGACATAAACAAAACTTTTAAAATATGTTCTGTAAATATACCCCTTTTTTATTCAAATCAAACTTTCACCCTTTTTGTTCAAATCAAAGTTCAAGATAATAAAAAAATACTAATAACAGTGCAAAAAAAGTTCAAAATATCAAACAATATTCTTCACTCTATTTTATTTTCAAAACTCAAAAAGCAACAAAAAAAATGAGTAATGACTTCGTTATCCGTGTGGTTCTTTTCTTTCTACCACACCCACAGACGTTTCGACTCCAAATGAGAATCGAAATCAAAACAAATTTATATTACGTATGATACAATTAGCTATTAGCACTTCAAATAAATCACTATCAGCAATTAGCAATTAGCACTTCAAATAAATCACTTTTTTTAAATGAGAGAAAAAGAACACATGAATTCATACAGTTTCTAGAGAAATGCTTTACCCATGTAAATGAACAATAATAACACACATTAAAATATTCAAAATACGCAATGATCAATACAATAAAATTTATTTCACTGACGTAAAAGCAATTTTAAAAAGCAATAGACTTTAAAATACAACCTAACCATTTATCAACTTTGAATTTCAATTCAATATTGCTGACGCAGAAATTTATTTATTTTTTACTGGCGTAAAAATGTATTTTCGTTTACTGATGCAAACAATTTTTTTTACACTTTATAATATTTATCACTGGCGTGATATATCACAATCATACTATTCATTTCATTACTCCTGACGCAAACAGTTTTAGTACGTATGACTGACGTGGTACAAAAAACTAACTGTTCAAGAACAGAACCTTATTAAATTAATAATCATACTTAAAACTTAAGCATACATTTTTTTAATATTTCTTATTATGAAATCTTAATAGAGGATCCCAACTAATAAAAAATAAATATTTGGCAAACATCACTCACCCGTTTTGTAAGATGGACATCCCTCAAAAACATCGATGAAGTATATCCTGTTTTACTTGTCCATTCGTATTTTCTTTTGTGGCATGGCTCTGCTGCCACCATTGTAACATAACGCGGCGTGGTTCTCGTTATGTTTCTTAGCTTCAAATTTTTACCATGAACATGTCACCTTCAGGATATTTCATTGACACAAAATACCTGACAACACTTAGATTTGATAATAACATAGACAAACATTAATTATTAATACAAACATAAATTATATATATATATATATATATATATATATATATATATATATATATATATATATATATATATATATATATATATATATATATATATATATATATATATTGAGATACATATATCCAGTAGTGGGACTTTCACTACCCTTCCTCCTATCAATTCTCCGTTCCTTCTCCTCGCCCACGCTTTTCCTTGTGTCACTGACTGGTCACTGACTGGCGCACCCTCACAATATATATATATATATATATATATATATATATATATATATATATATATATATATATATATATATATATATATATATATATAATAAGTGTTTGATACCATTCACGTTGTTTCTAAAATAGATGACATTCATCCTATTCCATTAGCTATAAATCATTACACCATAAGATGGGATAGTTTCGTATTTAATGAACATGAGTAAATAAGAAATATATGATAAATTCCCAGTGTTACAAAAATAATAAAATCACATTCATGGAATTCTATATAGTTTACTTTAAGATCAGTTATATTAATTTAAATAGTTCTAATTAAAATAAACTATCAATAGGAATATTTTTTAATTCACATTCATTATCATGTTTGCTAATTTTAATGCAATGCTGTTGATATTTTTTTAATATTTATTTCTCAATTAAATTGTATGATTTATAAGCTCGCTCCTTTTCTTTTGTTAGAGATAGAGTGAGTAATTATTGGTACATTTATTCTTTTATTTTATTAGTATTACACAGCAATAATGTATGAATTTACTGTGTATAAATCCACATCATAAATTCAACACAAATGCATAGTAACAGAATTTGAAATAAATATTAGCTAATTTCAAACTTAATAAATCAAATTTTTAACAAGTGTAAAAAATGCATGTTCCAAAATATAAACCAATTTATTATTATTTATTATTAATTTATAAATTGTAAATCAATTGCTTAAGTAAAAAAAATATAAATGAAAATATTAGAAAGTTATGTGTCTCCAAAAGTCGTATGCCATAAGCTTTAAATTAATGGAATTGTATTCTCCAATTAAATATTAAAAAAAAAAAATAGAAATGTATTTCACGAAACATTAAATGTTACCGCTTGATTATTATTGTTATTATACACACTAATACTGCAAAACGTTAAGAAAATATGATTTATAATTCATTACCGAACTGAAATGTTATTTACTTATACTATATATTTTAAATATGTTATTATTGATATTTCAGTAAGAATAATTGTTTATACCTAAGCAAATCTCAATAAATATTTAAATCGCAAATTATAACAAGTATTTCAAACTGAATAAATTTTTTTCTTAAAATAACAGGGAAAATATAAGCAATTACAACCCCAGATAGAAGTATCTTTCTAAAAAAAATAATCCGTCACTATGATTCCAACAGTTCATAAAATCCTGCAAGAAGATTTAATCTCTGCCAATCTCACACCAAAAAAAAAAAAGAAAAAGATATCACTAGCTTATCTGATATCCTTCGAGATCCGGTTTATCTTCTTACCAATGTAACAGTCTTTGAACAGAAATATTCTCGGAAGACATAGCGTTTTATTAAGACACAAATTTGCTTGTATGTTTACATCTAGTAAGTAAAACTCTATCTAACAATAACTATTTATTAATCTATTTCAAAACCTATCAAAACTCTATTATTTTGTTAATTTTCAGAAGAATAACATAGGAATCAATTTATTTTCAAGGTCATTAAGTAATCAGGATAGACTATGTAATTAAATGGCTGAATACGTCAACAAAGAGTAAAATGTGAATAAAACTTTGTTCTAGTTTTGTACAGCATAACGGTCGTAAAATGAAACTTTCATTACATGTTAAAGATATTTGAGTAAGTGCTTCTAATTATAACTTTAAATTTTTTAAAAAATTCCAGTTCAATTTGAAATTTATATGTTAATATATTTAGGAAATTAGTAACCCTTTAAAAATTATTAGTAATCGTTTTGCAAATTTAAAATGTTGATTTACTTTGAACTTTAAAATAGCATAGGAATTTTTAGCATACGAATTAATTTTAGCATGGAATGTTATATTTAATGAATTGAATTTAACATACAATATTTTCAATAATTATAAAACTCTTATTCACAAGGTATGAAATTAAATGATTAATTAATAATCTTAAAGACAACGGTATTTTTTGTATGAAATGTATTATTTACGTTTATTTAGTTTTATGGAGTTTTTATTACACATAAAGCTTATAATTTTAACAAGATTTGAAAAAATGTTGTTTAAACTAAGTATCGTTTGTTTTTGTAACAATAAAAATTAGAGCTGCTATGCATTGGAAATATAGTATTTATTCCATTTCACAAAATTTCAAGTATTTTCTTAAACAAATGATACTTTTATTGTGGTTCAAATTTATAATATACACAAAAAATGTTTTAAGTCTTATTAAAATATCCATCTTATGATGAGGATTATTTATCTTACTTTGTGCATGGTAAAATACAAACTAGAACAGTTTTACTTTTCGGCTAAAATATTGACTCCACCTTTTACACAATCACCTTACTACTTAGTTGGAATTACCCAACAAGTATATGGATCCTGGGATTCCATCGGGCAACTGTTGGCAGCTTTCTCGGCCAACCAAGTCCCGCCATTATTTAGCTTCACCGGCTCAGTCATTAAAGTGGTCATTGTCACTGATGCTGGACTGACAATATGGTCGGCTGTCCGACACAAAGTTGAGTGGCTTGAAATGCCGTATTGATGTGTGGGCTATGTAATTGCCGATATATACCTAGATACAGTTATCCATCTGTCGTTTGCCGTTTTACCGATTTAGGGTTAATTATAGCCTATTTATACCCACAAATACAAATGAAACCCGTTCCATTTTTATCGGCTTTTACTTTAAATAGTGTAAATTTATTATACAGAAATAGTGGAAATCAATTAAAATAATACTCAATCTTTTTAGGTTACTTTGAATCTATTTAAGTTTATAACTTTAATAACATAAGATTCTTTCTATGTAATTATCAAATAACATTCAGTGCACTCTTAGTTCTTAAACAATTATATTGAAAGATTTCAAAAAATAAATTTCCAACTTACATTTGTGTTTGTTAATTGTCCATATTTTACACTTTATTTTTATTTAAGTATAATTGGAATGATTTTAATATTCAATATTTATTTTTAAAAATTTTGTTTATTCTCATAAAACTTTAAATCTTTCTTTATTCTTACTTCATTTATAAACTTAACTATCAAAATAATTTCCGTGATATAAATGTCAAAATCTATTGTTTATTTAATTTTCCTACATACACATATTTTTAACATAGTCTTTAGTAACATAGTGACATAGTTTCTAGTTTAATTTTTAAATTGATTTATCCTAACGATTTTCCACTGATTAAAACCAATAATTTTAACAATAATACTGAATTTTTATATTTATTTATGCATATAGAGAGCTTAATTGTTTATGTTGATATTTTTCAAAAAGTAGTCAATTGTATTTTGAAGTTAACAAATTAATATATTGGAACATTGATGTTTCTTTAAAATTGTTGGAATGATATATTTAATGAATTGAATTTAACATACAATATTTTCAATAATTATAAATTCACAAGATATCAAATAAAACGATTAATTTATAATCTTACAGATAACGGTATTTTTATCACTTTTATTTTAAGCTATTTAGGAAGTGATGAATCGCTTGTAAGTTTGAAGTAATGCTTCAGTTTTACAACTATGAGAAGTTCACCCAATCAATTGGAATTCTTGATAGAATTCTGAAAACATGTACTGTTATATTAAGTATTTAAGTATACGTACATATATATACATATATATATATATATATATATATATATATATATATATATATATATATATATATATATATATATATATATATATATATATATATATATATATATATATATATATATATATATATATATATATATATATATATATATATATATATATATATATATATATATATATATATATATATATATATATATATTTGTATATATAATAAAGCTAAATAATGGCTTATGTTTATTTTTCACTATTAATTTAATCTAATTGTATTATATAGCTCAACGTAAGGGATTTTTGTAAGTAATTTAGTTTGAATTTCCAAATATATTTTTATCAAAATAAGATGATGATATGAGAAAGAATAAATTTCCAAAACCGAAAGCATAAGAAACACATTTAAAATTTCTCTAATCATCATTAAATTAATGTATTTATTTTTATTGCGTCATGTAATTTTTATTATTGCTTACATTCTTTTCTCTTTATACTTTTAAATACTTTTTATACTCTTAATTAATTTTTTATACTCTTAAATTCTCTTTATACTCTAATTTTTATTTTTAATTTGCAGCATCTATAGAAATAGTTGCAAGATACATTTTACTTGTTTCATTTGTCATTCAGCAGGTGCAACGATTTAAAAAGATTTATATTTTTGATACAGTTTAAAAAAAAAAACTAAACTTAAACTCATACTTTTTTGAGTTGTTATTTTTTAACTATGTTAAAAATCAGATGAGAAAAATATCAGAAGACACACAGTTATATTTCAACGCTGTAATTTTGAATTTGAGAAGAATTCAATGATATTATTTGGAAAAAAGTTTAAAAATTAATGAATGTAATGGCTATAAGATTTACTAATTTTTACCAGCAGTTTTGGTCAAGAAATTGAAGTAATTAAAAATACCTTCATAGGAATGGCCAGTGAATTATTTTTTAGAGTTACGTGAATTACACCATTCTGCACCGAAATTTATATTTTTAGAAGAGTGACTAAATATCTAGAAGCAATTTAATGCAAAAATCTCAATTTAAAAATATTTCTTGTTCTGATGCCATTGAATGGTATATTAGCTGTTAATTTTTTTACACATTTTATAGACAAAAATACTTTAAACTTTAAATCAAAAAGTTGTACCAGTAATGTTTTAATTTTTTCAGTCTATCATGAACTTATCTGACCTAATACAACAAGCATGAAAACCCTTTTCAAACAGAGACATTTCACATTTATTCTTTTAAAAATAGCAATATTACGAATACTTATTTAGCCAAAATAAATATCTAAACAACATTATCTTAGTTTGACAAAAATATATTTGAGTAAGTTAAGCATAAATTCTTGGTAAGCATTTATGAAGAAAAATCTAATTCTCAATTTTGATTGAGATTAAAAAATCTAAATATAAAGTTTATAGCTGCAAAAGTAACGATGTAATTCCTTTTTAACATTACTCTTGGAATTCACTGCAGTCCACTTACAATTATAAATTTGCAAACTTTTCAGTAAACGTGTATATTTTGATCAAAACGAATATAATTGAATGGTAAAGAATATCAAATTATTATGCAGTTGGTGTTGAATTCTGAGCTGAACATCTTTCTAAGTGCACTGTAGTTATTAAAATTCCATGATTTTAAAATAAAATCTTCAAGTAAATTATTAAATTAGTGATTCAATAATAATGTTTACCATGAATATACATTAGGAATTTTAAATTAATCTTTCGATTAAAAATGAATAACAATTTTTATCATTCAATATTAATTTTAAATTGAAAACATTGAAACTACTTGAATAAAGAAATGAAACAATACAAGCGTATAATTGAATTATAATTAAAGAAGAATATTTATATTTTTCAAAATAAACGGATGTTGAGTTAAAAATATTACCAAAGTTTACCAAATAAACATAAATTTTATTGATGAGATGCTTTTACGCTCAATTTAAATATAATTATCATGAAATGCATTTTATATGTTAAATTAAAAATAAACTCAATTTTATATTGCTAACTCTATGTTCGAATAAAATTTAGTTTCGAAGGAAATTTATTAGTTATTTCATAAAAGAGCTTCATTTTTCAATTGAATTCTTTTATTGTTAATTTTTTTTTTTTGCCATGATAGATGAGAAAAATTAAAATAAAAAAGTAACTAAATTCCTGGAAAACCAATTACTAATTTCATTCTTTCAAATATATATTTTAAATTTATTTCTAACAATTTCTAACACAAAATTGTAAATTATTTTTTGTTTGGATTCATTTATTGTCTAAAACAAGTATTTTGCAATATTAACTAAATGTTCTTTAACGAACGCAATTTTTTTTATTTGTTAGAGGACTGTATGTTTAAATTGAGTTGAGAAGTACTTGCAATTAATTTATTTTTAATATAGAAACATTAATAATCACCGCTTAAGCCGGGTAAGCAAATAGAGAAAAATATTTTACATGCCGCTTTGTCAGGGAGTGTTTTTCTTCTAATTGTTCACATATTTTCGCCACACTAAGACAGTGGCGCTGTCGTTAATATTCCAAAACAAAACAACAAGCCCGGCGTTAAAATTTCCAAAAATTTAAAAAGACTTGGTTACAAATAACATACAAATACAAAGTTTACACAAGTATTTACATAAGCGAATTACACAATACTTACAACTAAATTTAAAAAAATACTTACAAATAAACAAGAATAGTGATTATATATTACACTTCATACATTGCATCAAATTTTTTTAACAGATAGTCCTCAAAAGGTAATATGCAATCTATTTCGGATAGCTCGTGTGAAAACATCTGTTGCAGTTTTCAATTTTACTATAAGAATCTTATCATCAGTACCTGGAATTACCTCTAACACTCTGGCAAGAGCTCATTTACAGGAAGGTAACCCATCTTCCCTTAATAGAACTTAAGTCCCGGTTTTAATATTGTTTTTATTTATCTTCCCTTTATGTCTTTATTGCAAATATTTCAGACAATCACACTGCCAGCGCTGCCAAATTGTATGAACATACTTCTTCATCAGCTGCCAGTTTTATATATAGTTTTATATATATATATATATATATATAACAATCTAGGGTTCTGGTATCATCGTAATTGGATGCCCAAAAATTGTCCTGGTGTCAGTACTTCAAACTCATTTACGTCCGACGACAATGTACTAAAGATCGTGAGTTTAAAATACCTTCTACTTGAATGATTATTGTTTTGAATTTGGGATAACAGGGAGGAATACATTTCCAATTAATTGATTCTGTCGCATAAAAGTTTGCGAAATTTGAATGTGGATTCTGAACTAAATTTTGTAAGCACATTAATTCTGAACGGGTACACTTAAAATCTGTAGCGTTATCAGACATAATTGTAGCCACTTTACCTCTGCGGGAATAAAATCTCTTCAGAAATGCAATTAAAGCATCTGAAGTAAGACTGCTTACTGTTTCCATGCGAATTGCCTTGGTTGCTAAATGAATAAAAATCACTACATATATCTTATCAAAAATGCTCTTTCGTTAGTTACGAAATTTTATTAGAAAAGGTCCACAAAAAATCAGCTTCCGAATTTAGAAATGATGGATTTGGAGTTACGCGTTCGGCTGGAAGATTGCCCATCAGCTGATCTAATACTTGAGGTTTGTTTTTAAAACATATTACGCAATCATGAATTATCTTATGAGCAATTACCTTTCCATTAATGGACCAATATTTTAAACGGATTTGATGCAACAAACCCAATGCACCAATAGGAAAATTTTTCTTGTGTTAGTATTCAAATATTAATTTTGTTAATTTATGACTACTTGGTAAAACTATCTGGTGTTTAGAATAAAAAGATATAAAATCTAATTTTTATGTCTGCCACCACAACTCTTAAAATAGAGTCATAATCTAAGAAAGGATCAAATAATCTTACCTTGCTTGATGGAGATATATTTTAACTCTTCTTTATCGCAGCAATTTCGGAAGAAAAATAACAAGCCTGAGTATTTCTTACTATAAATTTTATATTCTCCTGGATTTCCTTCCTAGTTAGATATGAACCGATAACATCATTGTGTCACAGCTTATTTATAAACCTGTAAACATAATTACAATTTTTAACTAGTTTAAGAAAATTATTAGAAAGATTCATTATGGTATCCATTATGTTATTGGTTAAAGTATAATGTGTAAAATTCCAAGTCCTTTCAATTCCTTTTCAATAGTCATTTTCCATCAAAATAGGTAAATCAGTAGATAACTCTGCATGGAAATCTTGCTGAAGAAAGTCCGGTCCGGTCCGTTCCACCATAACGTATTCTCTAAGCTATTGATGGTATCTGAACCTCTGGAAATGATATCTGCTGGGTTGTCTGTAGAAGTTACATGTTTCCAATTGTAGCCCTTGCACAGCAACTGAATTTCTGCTATCCTGTTACTTACGAAAGTTATTAGCTTTTGAGGCTGAGTATTGATCCAAGCTAGGATTATGGTTGAGTCTGTCCATAAAATGATCTTATCAATGGGCAAGCATAGGAAAGGTATAGTTTTTTGTCTAATCTATCTAGCAACAGTACGGCGCAAAGCCCCTGACGTAGAATGGTACTGGCTTTAAAGGATCTATACTTGATTTACTGCAAAGAAGCCTTGTTTAACATTGTCTAAACTTATTGCAACAACTTATGTACTGTGAAGTAGCATAACTTTTCTGACTTGCATCTGCGAATCCATGGATCTCTATTTGGTCGGCATCTTCAGTAAGGACATATCTGGAAATAGTGATTCTATTTACCTCTTCTAATATTAGAAAAAATTCATTCCACTTTTTGAGTAAACTTGGTGGCAGTAGATTATTTCAATGTAACTTTTGTTGCCAAAAACTCTGCATTAAGATCTTTGTCTCCACTGGTCCAATTACATCTATAGGATCATACAATTTAGCAATAGTTGACAAAACTTCTCTTTTTGTATACACATCCTTGAATTCTATGTTTACCTTGTAAGAAAAATAATCAGTTTGGGGTTGCTACATCATTCCTAATGCATTTACAGACATTTGATGAGAAGTTTCTTTAAATGAATAATCTGAACTTGAAACCTCTTGTAACAGTTCTGGATCTTTGGAAATGGTGCTCCATTCCATTTTTGGAGCTTCATTCCACCACTCCTTAAAATGTTTATTAGCTGTAATTGTAAATCTATGGTCTTCTGTAAATTATCAGCACCACTTAAAAAATCAACCATATAAAGGTCTCTACTGGTAATTGCAGCAGCCTCGGGGTAATCCTTGCATTCTTCCTCAGCGAAGGCCTTTAATGTTCACATTGCTAGAAATAATGCGCTTACCGTTCCATAAGTTACGGTACAAGAATCATAAACTTTTACAGTAGTGTCTTTACTTGCCTTCCAAATGATGCGTTGCAAGCCTCTCTGTTTTGGATCAATCAAAATCTGTCTAAACATTTTCTTTATGTCAACACTAAAGTTGATTGGCATATCTATGAGTTCTAAACCTATTGACCAGAAAGAAGATGTTTTGTTGAATAGTCCCTCCATTTAATAGAACAGAGCTCAGAGAGAAGCCACAAGTGGTTTTACATGAAGCATCGAAAACTACTCTAAAAGGAGTCGATGATTTTTCTGTTTTATAAACAGCATGATGAGGGATATAATAAGTGACCTCTTATTTTCATCATGCTTAATTTCTTCCATGTGTCCTAAATTTTCATACTCTGCTATAAATTCTCGGTACAAATTTGCCATCATTTTATTTTTTATCTAATCTATTTCATATAGCATCTAACTTTTCAATGACGTTTTCCTTGGAAAGCCCTAACATTTCCCTTGAACCCTCTTTTAATGGTAACTGAACTATAAATCTACCTGTTTCATCTCGTTTGTATGTCTTCAAAAATGTTCCTCACACAGCACTTCTTAACTTTTAATTAAATTCTTATTATCCCCGTGGGTTGGATTCTAATTCAAAAAACCTTTTAAATTCTAATTGTAAGCATGATTCATTCAATAAACAACAATTTTTCATTATCGGACTGCGAGAGCGATCCAGCGATAAAATGTTCTAAGGTGACTGACTACCTTGCAGTAATTAAATGTGCCATCTAATTTTCGAGTTTGTTCAGTCTTTAAAATTTCAACAAATAATTCACTACCAATTTAATAGTAGGAATTAAATTCGTTATCCGAACAATTACTATCATTTCTAAACAACGTAAAATTGTTACATCAGCATTTGAAACTTCAGCATTTGCTGCATATTTTCCCATTACCGATACGCCAGATATTCCAGAAATATTTATTTTGTTTGCCTTTAGTTTTAATCCCAATTTTCTTACCCTACTTTCTGAAAGTAAACAAATATATAACTACCCTACTCTAAAAGGCACCTTATTTTCATCCTTTCTCCTTTTTTTATATAGATCTTGTGTTCCCAAATTTTTTTTATCGTGGTCCACTTTCGAATTTTTACTATTTTCGGTAGATCCTCTCCTACTACATTTCTACTGTATTCCCAAAACTCCTAAAAAATATCACCCTAAAATGGGGGTGCTAAGAAAAAAAGTAGCACATTTTCTTTTGTGTCCTATTTATTAAAATAATACCTGTAGCTATAAAAAATTGTAAGCATTTATCATTACAAACAATCAATCATTGATTTATCGTTGACATCGATTCACTTTTATGTTCAAAATCCCGGGAAAAAAATGAGTAACGTTTTGTTCTAGCACTGCCAGAATGACTGCATACAGAATGAAGCTGCAAAACCACTGGTACGACCAGCCTGTTGCCAAAGGGCACAGGGGCATTATCAGGAAAATTCAAGATCCTACTTTCCTGATGCCCTCAGACATCATGGAAAAATCATACATGTTTGATAGGACATTTGAAATAGTTTTTCCAACTAGAGACGAATGGGATAACAACATGTTTGAAACTAAAACAGGAGATCTAATCTGGTACACATATGGATCACTGAAGAACAGCCTCTTAAGACTGGGAGTATGTGGCGTATCACCACGAATCAGCCTGTCTGTAAGCCTTGGGCGATACACTACGGTCTTCCAGGCAGAAGTTTTGGTCATTATCCACTGTCTGCGATTAAATATGAGAAAGGGCTACTACGGTAAGTGGATTCTCATTTTTAGTGACAGTCAAGCCGCTTTAAAAGCGCTTAATTCTTTCGAAATCAAATCTAAAATGATTTTGGAATGTAGAAACTTTCTTACAGAACTGGCAGCTAGAAACAAGGTGATCCTTGTATGGGTGCCAGGGCACAAAAGTATCGAAGGTAATGAAAGGGCTGATGAGCTTGCTAAACAAGGATCGTCTTTTGTTCCCATTGGTGCAGAACCTTTTTGTGGGATCAATTTGAAGACCGCAAAAACCAATGTTTTTAGATGGGAGAGACGGAAGATATATGAAGCTTGGCTCAACACTCCTGGTTAAACCCATGCTAAAAGTATGATCTGTGGATCATCAGCGAAGATTGCCTTTGAAATTCTTAGATTCTCTAGGCAGAAGATACGTTTAATCGTAGGCTTCATAACTGGACACTACTATTTCAGAAAACACCTCCATAAAAGTGGACTGTTTCCGCAAGACCCTATCTGCAGGAAATGTCATACGCAAGAGGAAACGGCCAAGCATATCATTTACGAATGCGACGCTCTTGCCCTCCCTAGATTAACTTCTTTAGGCATCATCCATACTAGAGAGTTACACCTAGACTCAATTAAAGGGTTATTGGACTTTATTAATAAAGTGGATGACCCGAGTAACTGGAACTAGGAAACATTGGATTTGGAGTTAATGGTACAAAATGCTGATTAAAGCAGAGGTGCCAATGACATAAAAAAACCCAACCTTAAGAAGAAGAAGAAGAAGAATGTTTTGTTCTTGGTATTTGTATTTATACTAATGTACATTGCAAGCTCAGCACAAGTCGCATTTCATCCCTTTGCAGGTCCAAAAAAGCATCCCGGACGAGCACGCACACGGGCGTTACTTTGCAAGTCTTGACTTGTGGTGTACACTTGTACTATTATCTATTTTTCCATTCAATTCTTTGTTTGAACTGAGTCTCGAATATTTTCAGTACCTTCCTAGTGAATGGTGCTACCTGCCTACGTTGATAGGTATATCAAAGCCAGAATTTTTGTTCTTTATTATGAAAACCAGAAAATATTTCGTGGACCTCCACTTACAACTTGTGAACCCTTGTTTTCTTTTTACGTCTATGTGGACCCCCGTGTGGTTTCCTATGAGATAGATGTAAGCGTTGTTTAGCAAAACATATTTATCGCATGCGCCCGTTACGATTGTCGTCACCACTTGACTCTCACTGGAGTCTCACACTGAGCATCTGTGACCTTCGATGAATCATCCATTTTTTGTTTCGTTCTGTGACTGATGCATAAGTGAATAGTGATCTTGACTGCAGCCACTTACTCGGCACTTAAATTTTGACCTACATTTATCGGAATGAGAATGAAAGCAGTTTTTACATAAAATATTGCGTTTAATAAAATAATTTCTATCATTAACACTCATATTTTGAAACATAATGCATTTAAATAGGGGATGTAAATCCTTACATAGTACACATGATTTTGAATGAAAATTTTTAGTATGCACTACAAAAGATTTCGGTTTAACATTACTTCTATTAGCTTTATTAATAACTTTATGATAACTTATAAATGTTATCAATGAATCAATTTGAAATACTTCATATGTTTTTAAGGGAAATTCGAATGGTTTTCTGGTTTCTCTACCTAGTTTCTTAAAGATAATTTCTACTGATAAAAATATCCGACAATTTGTTTTGTTCATAATTTAAAACCTTTACTGCTCTTACATTTTTCTTGATGCAATCTACGAAAAACGTAGTTCTCTTTCAGATTCATGCTGAATCTTATCATAAATTAATATAGCTAAAATATCAAAATCAACAATAAAACTTTGATTTTCAAATTATTCTTCAAGAACTTTAAATAAGGATTCAAAACTATGATCAGACGATCCTAATAATTTATATTCCGATTTCAAAGATGCTCGTAAATAATATAATCTTTGAGAATCCTTTAACTGAGTACTTTTGTTTATATTTTAGAGAACTAATTAATAAATAAAAGTACACAGTTAAAGGATTCTTTGCCCAAAATTTCAAATTTGCCCACTCAGTATATACTCCAGAGAATACTGGAAGCGGTATTTTAGGTAAGCGTATTTTAATACAAAGAGTATCTTCAGCTTCATTAGAATTATTTACGAAATTTATATTACATTTGAATGCATCGAGCAAAATTCGTAAGCTTACCTCAAATTTTTTGAGGCGATCAACTAAATCATCGATATATACTTCTTTTTCTGGAATTCCTTTAAAATCAGGGGAATTTCGTAATACTGCTCTCTTAATTCCTCGAGTCACCTTTGGTATTGCTATCTTCTCTTTAGCTTCATTTCAAGTTCCGTTGTGTTGGTAGCATTTGTTTCCTTTTTTCAGCACCAAAGCTCTCAACTTATTAATATTTCTTTTAACAGCACTTTTGCATCGATTTAACTTTCCTATTAATGTTAGTGTTCATTTTTTCTTGTTCGGATTTATTCCTATGGCATGGGTAAAACTCGGGTTCGAGTATGACTAAATGTTCTTTAACGAACGTAATTTTTTTGATTTGTTTGTGAACTTTATGTTTAAATTGAGTCAAGAAGTAGTCGCAATTAATTATTTCACTTTTAATATAGAAACATTAATAATCCCCACTTTAGCCGGGTGACTGATAGAGAAAGTAATTTTAAACCCCGCTTTGTCGTGGAGTGTTTTTCTTCTGGTTGTTTACATAATTTCGTCACACTAAGACAGTGGTGCTGTAGTTAATATTCTGAGACAGAACACTATACTTAAATTCGTATTCGTTTTTATCATCTTCTATATGATTATTAAAATTCTGTATGTGTGATGTTCTTGTTCAAAAATTTTTAAATTATTCATAACACATGTATTAGAATTATATATTTATAAGCTTACTTTTTAAATAAGATCTTCAACTTTAATCTGATTCAAAGGCAATTATACATTTTTTCTGTGTCTCTTGTAGTGACAAATAGTGATGTATAAATAGATTGTTGCAATAATTATTAAGATTTCAAAAATTTTCTCACCTTTAACACTTGCACGTAAATTCCAATCTGTTACACCAAATATACAGTGAAACTCTTCAAACCAAAGCTTGAAATTCTCTCTCTCTCTGTATATATATATATATATATATATATATATATAGATAGATAGATAGATAGATAGATAGATAGATAGATAGATAGGCAGATGGATATAGATATAAACTATTTATATCAACTTTAATTGCCGCCCAAGTTGTCTAATGGTCAGCGTGCATAACTGCGGACAGTGAGGTCCTGGGTTCGCATCCCGGTTAGGGCATGCATGTAATTTCTCTCTCTATCTATCCTGTCTTTGTCCTTTCTTTATATGAGTGAATTATGAATGGTTGCCTACCCTATAAACGAGTACCTGTGGCATGTGTGTAATGAGGAAATCGGACTCCACACCAAATTATAGTTCAGTTGGAAAAGTGTAGCAGCTCACATCACAATGCCAGCTGACACACGACAACAACAGCGTAAAATTTAATTTACAGGTTTTCTAAGATTGTCAAAAATAATTAATACAATAAGCTTTTATATATGAACTCAGGTATTTTCCTTCATTATTTATCAATAAATAAAAATAATTACTATATTTTACTTTTCAAAACTATTAAATGACAACAGTATCCATATGATTATTTTAGAAATAAATGTAGTAATTTAGTTGAAGGTAAGAATTAGCATGACCTGTGTTGCTGAAGAGATTGTGATCAACAAAAATATCACTTCACACACTTATAAAGCCTTCTAAACTATAAGTGCAGTTGTTATAATTGTTGTTCGTGTCTGACTCAGGAAAAAATAAACAACAGTGGAAGGCATATCATTCTGTGTTTTAAAGGGCTTGAAATCTGACATCCATTGCATGTTCTAAGCAACTGCTTATAATATCCAAACTCCATCAGAAATGTGTTGCATATGAATATGTTATCTTTGGAAACATTAAACATCGCTGTTATCATTTAAATTAATGCGTATAAGGACTACAGAAACTGGACTTCTCATCAAGGAAGTCATGCCCTATTGCGAAGGAAAATCGATTTTGAATGTCTGTTTATTTGGAGAGAAGTCAGGACACTGGTTAGTCCTAGTAACATAAAAAAGAGACAACCTTATGGTGATCCTGGATTTGAAGTTCTAGTGAAGCATTGTGCTGAAGAGGTTGACGAAGGTTCTGTAACAGGTTATCGCTAGTTTAAGAAGGTAATCCTTCACATGTTACGCTCTTACGAGATGCCTTTGGATCAGTCTTTATTTTTATGGATTACAAAGTACGGTCACACTTGACTCTTGCTGTTTAGAAACTATTGGAAAAGCGAGATATCATGAATAGTTTGACCAGGGTAATCCCCTGATGTATATTTTATAGGATATGTATGGGTTCCTTTGAGAGGATGATATGTGGCATAATTACATATTGCTTAGAACCACCAACAACTGAAACAAATGATTATAAAGGAAGGATCACTCTTGTCAAAAGAACCACATTAATCAATCTCATTCTGAGTATGAAGAGAAGGTACTAATCAATTATTATAGGAAGAGTAATGCATTTTCCAAAGAAACATCTGTTTTTTTGTTCTTTCTATTTGGCAATCATATCTAATAACACTAGGAATTCAATAAAGAATTTTTGTTGATTCATTATTGAATCTGTTGTATTAATTTTCTCACAACTGTGTTTTCGTATTTTTTTTAAATACAAATGTTGTTTCTTTTTTTAAACCTATTTTCCCGCTGTTTCTCATGGAGTTATAAAACACATCTTCTGCTCAAATTTTGCAAATCAGTTCTGCGTATTTTTTGGTATTTTATTGTTTCTGGCTTCATCATGAGTATATTAAAAATTCTAAAAATAATATCAGTTTCAGTTTTAAAATATTAGAAATAAGTTATAAAGAGAAGTATTCAGACATTTAAAATTTCATTTTTGCTTTGTCTACTGCATATCAACAAAGCAAAGCTATCATACAAATAATATGCTTTCTTTGTTCAAAATTAAATTTGTGTATATATATATATATATATATATATATATATATATATATATATATATATATATATATATATATATTTTTATTTTTTTTTTGAATTCCAACTTTATCAATATTTTCTACTCTTTTAAGTCATACAGTACTGTACTATGCAACATCTGCGACATAAATTTCTTTTTTAAATTAAGCCATATTTATATCTGTTTTTTATCGACTGTGCATCGTTTAATAATGATTTTAATCTTTTGTTATTGAACTTAATACATATATAGAAACCAACAAACGATTCTAAAAATTTACAATTCCACAAACATTCTTTAATTCTCATTCTTGTAAAAAAACAAAATGATACTTCATATGTATATTATTGTTTTTCATTGCATTAAACAATTCTAATAATTGGGATTTTTTTAAAAATCTTTTTAAAAATTTTTTTATTTTTTTATCAAACTTAAGTAAGTGAGAATTTGTAATTATTTAACTAAATTAAAAGTTGAATTTTCAATAGTGTATTTTATTTTTATTATAGTTATACTAAAAAACAAAGAAAATCTTAAGTTTTTTGACCTCGTATGTTTTTTGAATTCTTTACTGTGTTTTTAGTCTGGAGCAATAATTTGTATTTTGCAAGTGCATCTTTATATTTTACACATTCTCATTTTTTTATTTTTTCCTCCAAATAAAATACTTTTATATGATGTATTATAAGAAATATCATTTTATTATATCTCTATCTAATACAATACTTTATGTTCTTTTCTCTGTAAATGAAATTTTATATATGTTACCGTTAAAAAACATCAACCATGTTAACATCAAAATATAGCTTAAAAATTTATTTATATTTTCATTAAAAATAATATTTAATTTTCAATCATATCAAATCATGCATATTTTAATGTTTAAATTTCACTCAATTCTGAAAAGACATCTTATAGTTATTTAAAATATTAGAGCATTAAAATGTGTAATTTATAAACATGATGAAATTTATTTCTGTAAGGAATTTTAATGCAAGTTAGTGCAGAATTAGTTGCCTTTCAACATCATTATTTGATTATATAACATATACAAATTTATATTATATAAAATTGTGGGTGTGTGCAAGCAGTTGGTAATAAATATTATAACATATATAAACTATGTTCTGTGTTTACTTATTTTCAATTCATTTCTAAAAGATTTTTTATCAATTTATTGTAAAACTATCACTTGTCATATGCTTAATTAATAATGAAAGACGAACTAAATAATATTTTCCAAAATTGAAGAGAAAAGCTTAACGTTACAATATTTTTAGTTTTGCAACATAAAAATAAAATATGTTATGATAACATTTAAAATGATTTCTAATACAGATATGTAAAATAATATGTAGAATTTACTAAATATTTGATTTAAAATTAAACTTAAAAATTCAGTATTATTTTTATTATGAAGAAAGCACTAATGTGAAATTAAACAGATAAAATTTAGTGTTAAAAATGTTTGCATAAGAGTAAAGGAAATTAATGAAATTTTTCACATCATAGTTTTTAACAAAGATAGTAGGGGTACCCTTTTTCTATACCAGATTCAATTAAAAAATTAAGATCTTATATAATTTAAAATGGATGGGTCAAAATTTTAAGATTACATCCATCATGCCCAGAATGTTTCTTTATCTATAACCGTTAAAATATATAATATTGTATTCAAAAATCATTCATTACATAAATTCTAATGCAGTAATAAGAAGCAGAATATTTATATATATATATATATATATATATATATATATATATATATATATATATATATATATATATATATATATATATATATATATATATATATATATATATATATATATATATATATATATACATAGAATGATAGATAGATCGATTTTGATACATATATATACTGATACATATTAAACTGTTTTTGTATATGAAGACATTAGAAAATGCACCCATGTGGTTCTGCGTATAGATACTGTGCGAACACCCCTTCAACAACCATACACTAGACCATTTAAAGTTATGTCTAGAAACGTCAATTCTTAAAATTGATCTTAATGTTCAACAAAAACACGTTTCAATAGACCGGCTTACACCGTGCTACATGTCACATGATTCTCAGATCGCTTCAACTCCTTCCATGTCTCCTTCAGCTCCAAAGAAATCTTCAGATGCCTCTTCTACCACGAAACGTTCGGATTAGATAATTTGATTTCGATTTCTTCCTGATCGGGTTCGTTACTAGTACATGCTGTCCAAGGAACTGATGTTGGAGTACTGTGGTGATCTATTTTATATCAATCCGCCGCGGAGGCAGAGAAAGATTGAAGTGGTCTGACTTTCCTCGCACTAATGTAAAAAGAACTTTCTTCCAGATGGATTATGTAACATCTAACACTGAAATTGTATAAGCTCCCTTTTTAAATTTCAAATATTTAGATTTAATAAATAGTTTGCTTAAATTACTTAATATTTCAACCTTCTTAATGATATGATGATATATCCATCATATTAACTTCTAAATGTTGATTATTGATAAAGACGATGTCATTACTTTGCTGCCTCACAAATTTATCATTTTATAGCTCTTCTAAACAGAATATATTATGCTATTTATGTATAAAGACGATTGTATTGGCATCATGAAGAAAGCGTTCAAACTACATGTCTGTAATAGACTTTATAAGTGCTGTCTATATGTGTGTAGGCAAATGCAATGGAATGGTAGGCTATTAAACATATAGTTAAGTAATATTTAGTTTATAACATAACACTAGACAATTGTCGACTTGATTAAAAATGAATACACCAAATAAATATGCATTCTTTATGAAGAGATCAAATTACAAATTCATTAAGCAGTGGTATAGGCTTAATGAATCACAATTGAAAAATATTTTTGTATTATACTAAATTTTAGTTTGAAAAAAAAAACAAATTTATTCAGATTAAACATTTAGAGCTCTTTCCATTTATAAGTCATCACTCATTTGTGATTCATTTCCTTAATACTGAATAATCTTGTACAAATTATCTTATCAAGAGCATACTTGAAATTGAAAAATTTTACTCATACAGAGTGAAAAAAGAATCTTATTATTCAAGTGCATAATGCTTTCAGGAATTTTAATAAGCTTTGCTGCGAAGTGAAGGTCTTCTTTCACTAATCGTTTGAGATTCAGGATGCTTCTTCAGAAGTGGCATATTATTACCTAAGATTACTCCACCCGTTTCAGTATCATTTGTTTTAAATATTCAAAGCGAATCTGCATCAACTTTAACTATTTAAAATCATGTCTTGATATATAAATTCCCGCACTATTTTCAACACCCAAAATAAAACATACAATTATTATGTTTTCTCAATATATTTGTCTTTCTTTATAATAACTGTCCTTGTAAAATGTTTCCTCTGTCCGAATATTTCATCAATTCATCCCTTTCTTTTAAATAATCGCAAAAAAAGGATACACACAGATTATGTAACTATTACATAATAAATTACATTTTCTTTGATTATTCTCCTTAGAAAATATATTTACATTTTCAAAATAAGTTAGATTTTCTATGGCATGATAGAACTCAATTAAATCATAAGAGAAACAATTTTAAAGTTGCGGACATTAATTTTATCCCTAAACTTAAAAATAAAATCTATTATTTTATTTGCCAAATTTTATATTTATATTCTGTGAAAAGTGTAATATATAATTATACATGTTCTTATAGTATAACTATATTATTTTGAGATAAGTGTCTTCCTGTTTATAAGATAATCTCAACTATAATTTTTGAACTATTTTACTAAATATGCAAGCATTTATTGAGATATGTTATAATTATGCTCTTGATGTATAAAACTGATTATCAGTAGCTTTATTTATTACTTAACATGAAAAATAGATTAAAATATGAGGCACTTATTGCATTTAGAGGAAAATTAATGAATGAATGTTTTTGATAAATGGTTCAATCCTAATTTGCTAGCTGCCTAATCAAAATTGCATCAATGTTTCAAATGCACAATGTAAAATTTGTATCTTTTCAGAAGAGTGTAACATGGATAAGTATACGCTTTACTGATAACCAAAATATTCTTCATTTCCATTCATCTTTAATGATTTAGCAGGAAAATCAAAAAAATCATTCATTATTGAAATTAAAAGCAGCACAACACGTGTTCTCGTGGCCAACGCCTAAGAAGGGACGATTCTAAACTCGGCAAAACGATTAAGGCTTTCAAACAAAAATTAATCACATTTTCCCGGTGGTAAATGTCGTTATCGATTTCACATTTAGTTCATTATATAAATAGACCGTTGGGGGAAATAAAGCTGCAAATTTAATCATTAGTGTTATTTTAGTTTTCTAGTTCTTGAATGAACTACTACTCTCCAAGGAATTTTGTGAAAGATTATATTTTATTTTTAAATATCTGATTGCCAAAACAAAAGCATTTTCCTCCAAAAAATATCGACACTTTAAGTGCAATTTGTGTCAAAAATTATTCACTGTATGGAGTTTAAATTGAATTCTGCTTTTGAGTTAAAACTGATTAGTAGAAATTATTATTGCTTAGAAACTTAAAACGAGACAATTAAATATAATTTAATGAATGCTTTTCGGTGACGTTTTACTGCTTTATATTGAACTTTAATGCATTAAATGGAAAATAAATTAAAATGGTTTCGGCTTATAAACATTTAATATCATATTAAAATGCTCACAAAGCATTCAACTTTTCAAAATATTTTTAAAGTAATTTCTTTAATGTAAAATATTGTGCATTTATTAACGAAAAAAATGGAAACTGTCTTTAATTGATTTAAAGGTAATAAAATGAATATTAAATGTCATGAAACAGTTGTTTAGTTAATAATTTTTTTAAATTACTAGTGATTTTCATGTTATAAACACTAACAATCAAAAAAGTATATTCTTGATTAGAGAATGTTACTAAGTGAAATATAAACTAAAGCAAAAGTAATGTATCATTATACTTTTTATATTATTTCCCCTTTTACTTAAGATCAATCCATAACACTATTCTAACGATCTAAAATATCATTTCTTCTAATTTCTTTAAGTTTAAACTGTAATCCTTTTAAATATTTTTTATAACTTTTTTTTCTAAAATTGCGTTATTCTTTAAAAAATTAATATTTCATATTTTTATATGTTTTGTATTTCCAACGTTTAAAAATTCAGATAATTTCTAAAATAAGTTATAAATTACTAAGCATATAATAAAAATATTATAAATTTAATTTTTATTTTATTTATTCGCAGCAATATACTGTAGATTACAGAAAAGTAAGTGTGCAAATGTTGTTCATTCTTTTTCTATAAAAAATATTGACAACATAAGAAACAAATTGATATAAATATTTTGTATATAATCCAGTGATATACCTAGAATTGAAAATATGACTCTTAAATCATTTAAAAAGTTGCTTTCACATTTATTTCATAAATGGATGAAGTCATTGGTAAAACTTTTCAAGAAAATCAACCATAATTATAAATTATCCTTTCCTATTATGAAATATTTGAAGTCATTATTGATTTTCTAGAAATGTGTAATAAGATAGTAAAATAAATCATCTCGCTGAAAAGTTACAAATTACCTTTTATAATATTTATGGTAATTTCTTTCGTTAAGGAAATTGATCTATTTTCTTAAATATATATAATAAATTTCCTCCAATTTAAATTTTCTTCAAGTTTTTTATTGATAACATTAATAAATGTGTTATTTACATTCATTGGTGAAGTTTTTATGATAATGTATATTTAAATTTTTTCTTAGAGTATCATAGCATGTGTATCATAATATTACTATTAACAAAGTACATTCAAAGACGTAACAATATAATATATTTCACAAATTAAAAATTGAGCTATATTGTGTCCAAAAAGAAATAAGATTCTGTAAAAAATTCAAAAATTACCACTGTAATGGTGAGTTTGAGTTCTAAATAGTTACCATAAGACTGTAAATTTTAAATAAAAAATTTCGCAATTTTCACAGTTATATATAAAAACAATCTACTATGGAAACCATAGTAATCACAAGGAGCATCGACTATGTAAAGCAATTGATACTGAATTTACAATAATATTTTTTTATTGTTAAAAGTAATACATCATAATCAACATTATTATTATTAAAATATATATAGAAAAATTATCTGTATATATACTTTATAAATCAATATTGTGCAGTTCATTTTCAAGGAGAAAAGAATTGCAGATATGTACATTTCAGAGAAAGGTATATCAAATTTGATAAAAGAGTCTGCTTTCAAATTTTTCTAATTAGTAATATTTAATACGAACATATATAACATATTTGATAACAACACTGGAAGAAAATAATATTTACTTTGACACTTATAATATAGAAAGAAAATACTTAATTATGTTTTAAAATGATTACTGCTTTGTAAAACTCTGTAACATAATATTTATCTTATCAATATATTTAGAAACATATATTCTCATACTGAACGCTGATAAATCAAAATATATTTTCATAAAATAGAGAAATGTATTTGTTTGCGTTGAATAAAAATAACAATTTAAAATCTCTATGAGAATTTATTCATAAATATGCGTAAATATTTTCAAAAACCTTTCTTTTTCTTAGTTGATTTTGCGTTGTGTGCGCACGCATACATGAACTCGAATAAATAAATGTAATAATATCACCGATTACACACTTTCGTAAAATACAATTTTTTTATATGATCCATTTAATTCTGTAAAAATAACAATTATATATTTTGGTATAGTTTTAAAATTTGGACCTTTAAAAAATTAGAAAAACGTGTAAGGTGTAAAGAAAAACAAATTTCAAACATTACTTTTAAGTTACACAATGCAATTTCCTAATTACATGAAAACATTATCGCTAAAACTGTCGTTAAAAATTGGGATATAAGCTTTTAAATTGTAATTTTTGAAATAATTTTATCCAAAGAGATAAGAGAATTTTCAAAAATAAAATATGTTTATAAAACCAAAATTTGAGGAAATTCAATTTTCTTTAAAAATATATTGAACGATCTAAAAAATGATAGGCAATTTGGAATTGATGTTAATCAGTTGCATTTTTTTGCCCGTAATTTTCTTCTTCATTTTCATTCAAAATTTTTAATAATATAAAAGCTCTTTGTTACTGTTTTGATGCATATAGAAAATTTGCTATACCTGAAAATTAAAATTTTGAAATTATTTTTTGTCTGGAAACCAAATTAATAAACTGTATCATTAACTTGCATAAAATTTGTCACTAGAATGTTAATTGTAGTAACTCATTTTTCTTCTTTATTTATGTAAAATGCTTATACTTAAAAATAATTCGTTGTTAAAGTCATTAATTTTAATTATTCTTAAATTATACTATGGCAGATTTGTTATTATTTTTTATGAAATTAAAATACTCAGCTACGAAATTTTTAATTATACACTGAAAAATGTATCACGAAAGAATTAAACAATTTTATTTTTAACAAATAGATGTATCTTATCAATTTGAACATCAAAATTAATTTTGTTGAAAATTTTTTATTGTAAGACTTACTGATGGGAGATAAAAAATAAATTTGTGTGAAAAATTATATTTAATTTTTCAAACAACATTTCATTATTAAAAATCTAGACATATTTTTGAAAAATAGATTTTGATTAAACCGAGTGTATGTTAAAATATATTAACCGAACAGTAATGATTTAAGATAACTAGAAGACTTTTACTTGCTTTGAAATATTTATTTCTTTTCAAACCACTATAAACAGAAATAGAGAATCTAGTTATATTGGTACTGAACTGAATATTTGTGATAAAGGAGAAGATTTGGTGATGTTTTAGTGATCTCCTATAAAATTTTATTTAAATTTTTATGTAAGCTATAGTAAATAGCTAATAAATAGGGAAAATTAATTAATATAATATGCATAAAATTCCTAAAATATATTATTTCAAATTATTAAAGACAACCATAGAATTTAAATGATTTGTGAGAATTCCAAAAAAATACATAAATATTGTTATTCCTTAAATAAGTATGAAAATATTTCCAAATGTATAATATCATGCCTATTTTTAAGATTAAATTTACTTATTTTATTTATTATTCGAATTTATAAAAAATAGTTAAATTTCATTCTTTATCCCTTTCAGGCGCATTACCCTTTAAAGTTGAAATATTAAGAAAATAGGGGTTGTCTATTAAGGCCTATATGAGTATACAGTGAAAATTTTGTAAAGACTGCATGTACCATCACATGGAACACTGACCCGCAAAGGTCGTAAAATGCGAACATTGCAGTCAAGCCCATATAAGCGTAAATGTTTTTGCATATGAATGAAAAAACATTGCATTACACCTGTGTAGCAGATTTAGCGTAGTCCAAGGTGTATCACAAGAAGGTCTGCTACTCTACACCATAAAAAATAAAAACTGAAATAGAATAAAGATTTCTGTACAATTATTTTAGCTATCCAAGTAAGGTTTTGGAGCTGCATAGAGAAGCCTGGTTGAGATAAATCATTGCCATTATTTTCGCTGGCAACAACATTATCAGACTGATATGTTGATCAGACTGATCATCATTATCAGACTGATATGATACAACATTATCAGACTGAGACTGATCAAGTGGTTTAGGAACATATTTCTCTGCATTACTCTCACTATCCATATGTTCTGATTCACTAACAGAGGGCCATTTTTGAATCATTTTTATTGCTTCAGAAGGAATAAAACCTCTAAGTGCCATTTATTTGCAATTAAAAAATTAACTATAAATTAAAATTATATTTGTAAAAAGTAAACGAAAAATACATAAATTCAAAAAAATATGTACACAATTTTATGAAACGAATAACAGTGAAAATAAAAATCAAGAGCATAAAAATAATGCTTCTCTAACTGGAGAGGATTCGAACTAAATGATATAATCCTATATCACACTGAAGATTCCCAATTCAAGAGCTCAATAAAGGAGTAGCAATATTATCCATGTAGGTATTTTTTCCTTGTACATTCCTCAACATTAGTTTACTACACCCCAAAAATGAGAAAAAACAGCAAAAAACAAACACAGCTGTTCCCCTCAGCATTGAGTTCAAGGCTAATTGCGCCCTAAATCACATAAAGAGAAAGTGCCGTTGCGGCGCAGTGTTCCATGTGATGAAACACCTAGTTTTTATCACATAATTCTGCGTATACTTTATGCGTACAAAATTTAAAGTAATATCGAAGCAATAGTACAAGGTACAGGCAACAAAATAACATACTGCAATTTACAGCATTATATTTGCTTCTCTTGAGCAAAATATTTGTAGATTTTTATGCTATAATATTATAAGGCAAATGGGCAAAATTTCTTTTCAAACAATTATTTTTGTAAAAGAAAAAAAATTCGGAAATATTCCTTCAAAACAAAGGGATTTATATAATCTGCTATAATTGAAAACTATCGATCGTCTAATGTAGTGTTGCCATCTATTATCGAAAAAGAAAGTTTAAAGAACATTTTAAGCCAAATTTCATCTTTTTATCATCAAATGCAACGATTTGGTAAAAATTTAAAGTCTGGTTTTCCATCACATGAAACACTGAACAGCAAAGGGTTATAAAAGTTTATAAAAGTTGCTGACAAATAATCTCTTAACATAAAAAACAGCATTTCTTGATGCTAGCAAAAAATATTTACTTTTTTTATCCATTAGTTATTCATTTAGTTTTATTAACAAAAAATATGTCAAGATGATGATTATAGACGTTTTGAAAATTTTCTTTTTGTGCTACAGTTTCGTCCATTAACAGGTAAATTTTTAAAGTTCCAACTCTAGATAGGCTGCTGTTTATATTTCTGGCTTTAGCAACTGCAAGGGTTATTAGTTTTACACTTCAAAAAATAATTTTTTATATTTTTCCCATTCTGTTTTTTGTGTTTAGGCATTTTAATGAGATTTGTGTTAGTTACAATAAATCGAAAGAATCATCTTGGGTAAAAATTAAAGTTGATCTGAAGAATTTTGTGTTATTATTTTTCGTACATTTAAATGATCACCAAAGCATGAATGTTTGAATTATTTTAGCTCTTCATACACCAATACAGCTCTAATATGTAAAAACATACTAATATAAACTATTTAATCGTGATAAACGTTAAATTTTTTTAAATTGTTTGTTAAGCTAGAAAAAAACAATGCTATGCTTTAATTGGTAAAACATGTGACTGGGACATATAGTGAGATTGAGGTACCTCGTTTATATTGCAATAAACATCAATAAGTTATAACGCGAACATTTGGCTATAAAAATATTTATCTACATTGGAACTGTATGATTTGAAAAATATTTTAAAAATGCCCGTATTTATTGGTGCAAGAAGGAATGAAATATGCTTTCAAAGTGCATCAAATTCTAGTCATAACCTCTACGTAGTTGATGAATTGTGGATCTATGCCTTTGCGTAAAGCAAATATTTTTCAAGGATCTTCCAAAAATGCCAAATCCAAAATAAATTGCTCACGAATAAAGTATGGTTGCCTTCTTCTTTGGTATTACCGGACCAGTAACTATAAAGACATTAGAGCAAAGCAAGAAGTTCAATTATGAATGGTATATCATCATTGCTTGCAGGAAGTCAACACATATATTCGAAAAAATCAGAAATGAAGTGTATCATTTTTTCTCTCGACTATTCTGGTTACGACACTTTACCTCATATAAGGGGATTTTTGTTCCAGCAAAATATTGAACTGGTAGGTCATCTACTGTTAAGTCTCCATTTGACACTCAATGCAATTTTCATTCTCACTCATCAAAAATAAATTAAATTACATTGTCAACAATTTTCAATTCTCAGAAATAGCAATTGAGGCATTCAAACGCATATTTTGTTGGTATCTCTGGGAGTGAGAAAAGTGTTTCGATTACTGGTTAAAATGCATACAGAAGTATCTTGAACTTCATGGAAAATACTTGGATAAATGATAAAGTCACTTCCAATCATAAATACATGATTTTAATTATTAGGCCAGAAATAGCAACTGTTGTATCTGATGAGAAATACAAATTCTACTAGTTGCCAAATTGATGAGTAATTTTCCGTAATCCCTGAAAAATTTATGGGGAAAAAACAGTTTTTAAGGATACGAAATAATTTTAAATTACATGGTATGAAAATTCTATAACTACTGTTTTGAAAATTAGATACACGAGATAATGTTCAAAATGAAACAAAGTAAACAGAGATTAATTTACTGATGAATGGTTGGGAAAATATTATTTCACATTTAACGTCTATTTTCTTCCATGAGGGCAAGATAGCTTGCTGCGAACCCATTTATTACATGGGCCAATCTGGATTGATTTATCATTAAATAATATGTCCAGATAAATATCTATTTTTTTGCATCAAGGATACAGATCTACATTGTTATAGTTTTTGGTAGAAGATACAATATAGCTATGGATACTTTTTAGTTTAAATCTTTCTAAATTTCGTTGCATGCAGGTAATAAGAAATATATTAATTTAAGTATAAAAAATTTTATGTATATTAAATATATATATATATATATATACACACATATATATATGTATATATATATATATATATATATATATATATATATATATATATATATATATATATATATATATATTATATATATATATATATATATATATATATATATATATATATATATATATATATATATATATATATATATATATATATATATATATATATATATATATATATATATATATATATATATATATATATATATATATATATATATATATATATATACATATAATTTTTAAATTTATTAACTGTTTTTAATTTCCCGATATCTCATTTTTTGTGATTTTTTTTACTATTTTACAGAAAATGATTAAAGTCATTTTTGATAGTTGATATTATTTTGTTTGTTGTTTTTCTTTTTGTAATTTATAACATAAAACGATTAAACTTAAAGCCCAGATATAGGTCGAAATTATTCAAAACACCACTTGTTATCAAAAAGGTAAAGTTTTGTGATATCCATCTTGAGAATAATTTAATCATTTTATTAGAGAAAGAATATAATTTAAGTTTAATCTTATTTATCAGTTAAGCATTTAATATTTTAAAATTAATATATCATTCATTAACAGGTTGGATGTGCTTTACAACTGTTCTACATGATGGATCAGCTGTTTAGCGATTGCAAATGATTATGAAATCAAAACTTAGAAAAGAAAATAGAATTGCCCAATTACATAAAGGAAATAGTTAGGTCTTCTTTATTTCTACGTTTTATCTTTTTTCTGGCTTCTTGCAAAACTTGAATTTGTTATAGAAATTATTTTTATCAATAACATTTGGTATAAATATATTATACTGGAAAGTGACCTTTAATAGGTATTTTATGGTTGGTTATATGTAGTCTCGATCAATGACCACATCTAATCATAAATACAAATTTTTCCTTAATATTTTTCAATATCATTGGTAATTACAAGCCAGATAATTTATTTCCTTGTGTTACAATTTTTTTAATTATTTGTATTAACAAATAATTGTAAATAATATAATTCTTACAAATAATTATAATGGTAAATAATATTAACAAATAATCGTAATTATAAATACTATTAGCAAGTAAATATAGATGTTATTTTTTTGTCAGGCAGTACTTGGTTGACGACCCTCTTCTGGTTTTGGATTATTGTAGAGTGTACAACGTCATGGACCTGGTCTAGTGCTGCTGGCGTTTGGGGGCATGCAACAACAACAACAATATTTTTTAAGTAAAGTAACAAATTATTGCTTATATTTATTATTGATGGCTATTTTGCTAATATTTCATTTTATACATTAGCTTTGAAGATTGTGTTTCTAACATCTCCCCACTCCAATGTAAAGTGTACCTATTTAAACTATAGTCCAGAATCAATAACTTATTTTCTAATAATATTGGATTAAATATAAATTTAATATTTGTGTAAAATAAAAATTCTAAAGTTATGTAAAACATTTTTACTTCTAAATAATTCATGATTATGATAATTACTTGTGATGTAAATTTACTGGGCAACAACTGGAATGCATGTATTCAAAATCTGAAAATCATTTGCATTAATTGACGTAATTTTTTTCATTAATCTGTAATCACAGGTGTATAAAAAATAAATTCCATGTTAATAAGATTTTGCATAGAATATTCCATAAATAATTCGAAATTATCAATATGTTTTAAAATTCATCAATATTTATTTTAATTACTATGATTTTATAAACTTTACTTATCTGTAATTGTAGTTGTGTGTAAAAAATAATTTGGTAATCATTGATGAATATTTTATTAACCATTTTTTATTAGTTCAAAATGATTTTTTAAAAGCATGAAATACAAAGTGTATGTTATAAATTAATTACATTCTATTATAACCTTGAAAATGTAAAATTCTGCTTAAAACATTACATTGAATTTTTGAAGTCAGATGTTTAGAATTTCTATTAAGTCATTCAACTGAAATTGTTTTCATATGACCCAATTATTTGTCTCTATTTTTAATCAAAGAATTGTCAGAATTGATGAATGTTGATTTTTCATTTGTTACTTAATGTTATTTATTATAATGTGTATGTATATTGAAATATCAATATGAATATAAACTATAAAACTAAACTCTGGCAGGACAGACCACATGGGCCAAGGCCTACAGTGCCTATTTTCCTGACCAAGAGCCCCTGGGCTGCGAAGCACATGTTCCGATTAGGTGCTCAGCATAACGCAAAACACCCAGTGTTTAGTTCCCAAGCATGCTCATTGTGGACATAATGTTACTAATAACCATTCCCCCTTTTATAAAGAGATAAAACTAAAATTAAGTAAGAGATTCCATCATAAAAGAATTGTATTAGTAATTTTTTTATGAGTTATTAATTCTGAATGAAAATTGACATTATTATAGGCATTGGCAACCTATTCAAGTGCTTGGCTTGTTTTGATTTGACTGTAAATTTAATTGTAAAATATTGTAAGTTTAAAAATAGTTGTGTTGGATTCTCCTTATTCAAATAATTAATACTGTGAAATAATACCTAAATACTAGAAAATAAGTGTTATGCATGAAGTTTCTTCTAATTTATATAAACAACTCAATTTTTTTCTGTTTTTTACCTGGGCTGTTATTAACATCCTGCTATTTCTATTTTTGTAATTAAATTGAATGAGTTTAATAATTCTGTTTTTTTATTTTTTATTTTCAGAGTATTACAACAAAGTGAAAATCTTTACAAAAGGAGAAATTTGTTCCATGAGTACTAATTCGGAAGGTGGGCCACAAAAATAAAAAATAAAAACTTGTAAATTAAAAATGTTAAAAAAAAATTTTGCAAAAATTATTTTCAAATCTAAATAAAAATAGATATATTTTTTTTGCTTTCAATATTATCATAAATAAAAAATGTTAATTCCATTAATGTTTAGACATTTCACTTATATATGGCTTTTGTTGTGTTAATTTTTATAAGTAATAAAAAATCTTAATCTGCATCCTTTTGTATCATTTTTCTCAACATCTTGTTCATGGAGACATTTCACTTATTTATGGCTTTGTTTTCTTAATTTTTATAAGTAATAAAAAGTGTTAATCTTTATACTTTTTATCATTTTTCTCAACATCTTGTTGCATGGAGTTAATTGATTTGGAAAATAATTCTATAAAATTAACATGAAACTGGAATTCTTTTATACATTCAAGTTCAGTTTTAGCAATAAATTGACACTTGTTTACCCAAGAACTTTTTTAAAAAAAATTATAAATAATGAAATTCTATAATAATAAAAATTTTAAAAACAGAATATAAAAGTTATTTAAATAAAATTTAGATTAAAATAAAACTATAAAATTTAGATAGCATTTTCAAAAAAATGATTTAAAATATGAGTTAGTAATTCATATTTTTTAAATCTTTATATAATTAAGAACTAAAAAAGCACTTAATGATATTTGACAATTAAATGGATAACAATTGTCTTTTGGAATCACAAAAATATATTCAGTATTAATTTGATGGATTTCCATATTAATTTTAACAATATATACAATATTTAAATAAATAATGAATTCAATATTTATAGAAATAAATAACCATAACCAGCCCTACGTCGGTGAAAGCGGCTATCGTCGGCCAAACGTATAAGGACCGTAAAGGGCCGATGGATAACCGTATATGGGCACGTACTGGCAATTACATGGACCACATGCGGCCAATACGACATTGAGGGCCACCCGGCGTTGGGCCAACAACGGACCGTACTGCCGGCCCAGCAGTAATGACGACGACCACTTTATTGACGGAGCCGACGAGGCCAAATAGCGGCGGGCCGCTGCTGGCCAAGACGGCTGACAGCAGCGGCCCGATGGATGCCCGGCATCTTTGTGTTTGCTGGGCAATCATTTATTTGATGATTCTATCTATTTGAAACAATTATATAGTTATCTTAAAAAGTCATTAAAAAACTAAAATAATAGTTTATTATTTAAAATTCAATCGAAGTTATTAAGAGGAAAAAAAGAAAATATAACATTTTTGCATGAAAAAGAAAAATATATATAATGAACTAGTCTTTTTTACTAAATAGATAACTAAACTGTTGACTCATTTTTTTAAAAATGATGCTATAATTATATTTATCAATATTATAAATTCACATAAAATGTAGAAGCATCTTTTTGTGAGATTACTCTGCGAAAATAAAATCCATTTAATGTATTGATTATACTCAATAAATTTTCCATCTTAAATGCCTAAGTAAAGCATTTTTATTTTTCATCTGCCATTGGAGTTCAAAAGCAAATAGAACTAGTTTATATCCTTTCTAAGTAATTCCTATTTTCCTAAAATAATGTTCCAGATTTTAATTTCCAAGCTAAAATTAATGATATGAATATAATAATTAATATATTTTTTAAAAATTTTTTTAATGAAGTGCACAATAATTTCTACGTTAATGACGAAATCGAGTTAATCTGAAATCACAACTTTCCTGTAAGTCTTGCATTTTGGATAAGATAATTTTAATAATAAATAGTAAATGTGAATATTTTTACCTAATATGCATATATTTATTTATAAAATATACAGTATACTCAATTATTAACAGAAAAACGTTGAGGGACAAATTTATGTTAATAATTTTTGGTAATCAAATTATATGATATATATACAAAATTCTTAATGAACTCTAAAAATAATTAATTACTGCATTGATTTTCATGTGTGTGTATGCGAAAATTTACTATTAAATGGTTCTCCATATATGCATTTAATTTTAATGGCCTTTACTTGTTGATGTTGTTGTTAGCTTATCCTCTTTAATGATCTGACATTTATCAGATCAACTCCAATAAATTGTTGACCGTTAGAAAGTCAATGACTAGCAGGAGATCTGAAGGATAAATCCTCCGGGAAAATCCGATGCAACCAAGAATGTGTTTTGGTGAGGCTGGATGGTCAAAGTATTTTTTACAAGAGGGATAATTTTTTGTACCAAGTTCAAACGATACACATTTTAGATGTCCACTGGAGAATCTGGCCAAGGCAGTTTAAGATTTTCGGTCACTTTTTTATTTTCAGAAGAGATCCAGGAGATGTTCCAGAGTTAGTAGAATTTGCCAGATTGAATTTAGTCTAGATTTTTCATTAGAGTAAAGCTCTTGATATGTAAGTGATGAGCCAGTGGGCTTATCTTCCTCACTGCCCTCTTTGGCCAGTAGATCTGCGGACTCATTGCCACTAATATTTACATGGGACGGAATCCAATGGAGATGTACATCATGGTCTTTAAAGATCATTTTCAATTTCAGCAGAATAGCGGTCCTTACTTAGTATATGTTGCTGATATAAAGCCATAAAATCCTTTCAGTAATTCATTGACATTAGAATGATGCATGTTTATAACAGTTTCACATGCTTAACTTGAATGAGTTAATTAAAAAATTCAAACGAAATCTGTATCTAAATAATTTTTAGCATTTAAAAACTGTTTTATATTAAAAAGTAAATAATGTTTGTATTACGTTTATAGCATCAAATTAAGTTAGTTTATAGCGTCAAATTAAATTATAGCAGCAAATTAAATTGATGCTATAAACATTGTTTATAGCATCAAATCAAATCATCAAATTAAGTTAAACGTTTATAGCATCAAATTATTTATCAAATTAAGTTCCTTATAAAAAATCATATTAAATAGTATTTTATTCATTTTGTCCTATGCGAATAACTTGTTATTAGGTGAAAAACCTATGCAAATAAAATAAACATATATTTCTAATGTAAATAACATAAAATTTATATTTATAATGTATTGGGTTGGCAACTAAGATCTCGCCGATTTTTCAAATTGGAAAAATCTGTAGGACATTAAATACTTTTGGCACTAAGTTGTGCATCATTCGAAAGAGAATATATTGTTCTATTTAAATATATATATCGTTGTTACTAAGATACATTTTTTTGATCATTAACATGGAATGACAAGTTGAGAAAAATGCGCATTTTCGACACCTTCTTTTTGCTTTTAATCAAGATTCTAAGGCCACAGAAGCTGTTCGAAAACTTTTTGCTGTGTATGGAATAGATTCACCTTCTTTTTGCTTTTAATCAAGATTCTAAGGCCACAGAAGCTGTTCGTAAAATTTTTGCTGTGTATGGAATAGATTCTACAGCTAAAAGAACCGCCCATAACTGGTATGCCAAGTTCAAAAAAGTAAATTTTGATCTCAAAGACGCACCTCATTCTAGCCCTCCAGTTGAATTTAAAAAAAAAAACTTGTTAAACTTTAAGAAAACGTTGTGAACAATAAAGGAGAATATAATTTCAATTAAAACTACTTGTAAATGTTTACGGAAAAATAACCTTTTAACAAATATTATTATAAACAGCAGGAACATAGTTTTCAGCCCAATAAATAAAATGAAGTATATCTCTGAAGCAAATTATTTCGTTTTTATAAAAGTAACGAAAAATATTAAGTACACAAGTATTCAGTTTTTCCTTTAGATGCCGAAGAATATTTTACAAATATTAAAGTAAAATCTTTGAAACTTATATTTCTTTCAGATATTTATTCAGTTTAATTCTGACAAAAGCAGTACACATATCTCCATCTTATACGGCATTAATTAATTTATAAAATCATTTTTTACTAAAAATATGTTATTACTTTTACACATTTAACAACATCTCATTAAGCAAACTTTTGAAAACATGCACTTCTACCAAACAAGAAAGCGGTTTATTTTATTCTTTAAAACATTTTTATTTATATTGTTCTTCATTTTAAAATAAATATTTTAAAATATTTATATTTTCAATTAAAATATATTTAGGTAAACATTTTCATTTTATTGCTGTTATTTAGTGAACAGGAAGAATCTGAGATTTAAAAATAAAATAAACATAAAACTAGATGAGAAAAGTAACATTTTTATGTCTCTTTGTCTTAAAAAAGTACATCCTAGGTACTATTTCAATTTACTTTACAAAATATTTGCATCATTTAATTGTGCATTCTTGCATTTAAAAGTAAACTGTAATTATTTATTGTTAATTCCACGTTGCAATTTTTCAAAAAACATTGTATTTTATTAAATTTTTGAAATCCAATCAATACTTTTATCAGATTGAAATCTTGTTTTTAATTTTGTTGAAGGTACTTCTACATACATTAAATTGGAGAGAGAACCAAAAAAACGTTTCTGTTTTTAATTTAAATAATTTCATTTAAAAATGCTAATAAAATAAGTAATAAATGTTTTGTTTTAAGAATTTGTGTGTGCATACTTAAGAAAAAGAAACTTATTCTTCTAAAGTTAGTTTTTATATTAAATTCGCTTATTTGAATTACGCAGATAGCGAAGAATATTATTACAAAAATAAATTAAAGAATGAATATGCTGGAAGATTTAAATATAAAAAAGAAAAGATACGTTTTCAATGAAATTGTTAATAAAACATCCTAATATTTTAAAATACATGTAAAAAATTTATTATTACATTTTTAATTCGTACAATTTGTTTAAAAGAAGGTTGAAATGAGTTTCTTTAAAGCGTAAAATATTTCACATTCTAATTTTATTTTAGACGTATAAATTTATTGAAATTATGTTAAAAACACAGCCCATAGAAAGCACTAACATTATTTCCATTTATTAGCATTCTTTTTCTTATGCACAAAGTTTAAGTGTTTCCTGACATTTAATAAAAATATTTAAGTTAGTATTTGAACTCATTAAGTTAATTTCTTTTTAATACACTTGTAAGCAAATGCATATTATCATTAACCAAGAAAATATCTGATACTAAATATATTTAAATTAAATAAAGTGAATATTAAGAGGCTTTGTATAGCGTTAAATATGCATTAATAAAGCAATTTTTTTAAACGTTAAAACAAATTAATTTAAATTTCTTCACTAAATACTTGAAATCTCAAAAATATCGTTGTTCTTCAATAATACAAAATAAAGTGTAAAAATAAGCTGTGACTGAAAATTAATAAATAAAAATCATATCACAAATTTCAGAGATCACTAAGGATTTTTTTTTATTTAGGGCTTTTTCATGATGAATACTATTTTTGACTTCTAAGCTTCTAATTTAATCCAATATTCATCTAGCTAGTTACATAAAATAATAAAAATAAATTTTGACAGAGTAATGTTAAAACATAGTGTTTATTATCTACATATTATTTTAATCTGGGAGGAATTTCCGTAGATAGTTCCCAGTGTTAATATCTTATAATGGATATGAACAATCATACATTAAACGCGCACATAGCAAAAATGTTTGTTAACGAAGCTTAGAAATTAATATTTATTTCTGAGTTCTGAAAATATAATGGTATTTAAATTTACATCTTTGAAGTACTACTTCAGAAGATTTTGCTTATAAACTATTGTCAACTCGTGTGTTATGGAAGGTACAATTTAATAGAATATATTTAATTTGCTATAATTGATGTATGATGGAAATTATATCAAATTGCGATAGTGAAATACAATCGGAGTTTCTTCTTAGGCTACAAAAATATTTGGGGTAGCATTAGCTTTTTGAAACAACCAAGGAAAGATAAATGTAATCCTCATCGAAAAGAAAATGACGTCTCAGAGCAGTCTAAAATTCTAATGACTGGTCAAGAAATTTGCTAATTTTGACGAAATGCATACAAATGAAAGGTAAAAAAATGTCATATGTTAAAATGTAAAAACAAAAAACATATTAACACTATTCGCTAATATAGTAATTTTTAAGGAGAGTTAAATTAAAACATATATTCTTATATATATATATATATATATATATATATATATATATATATATATATATATATATATATATATATATATATATATATATATATATATATATATATATATATATATATATATATATATATATATAATAACGATGGATTTCTTTCACTGTTAAATTAATATTAAAGAAAAATTATTAACAAAGCTTCATCCATATATTGTAACCTTTACAAGTATTTAATCCACTGACATTTAACAAATGTATCAAAATTAATTTGAAGAAAGTTTTAATTACCTAAAGTAAGACAGCAACAATATATCTAGCAGTATAAATTTCAGGATTATTTATAATACATATCAAAAGTAAAATTTCGTCAAACATTTTTATGGTTTCGATTACTATTAAATCACAATCAAGATTTTATATAAATTTAACGTCTGAAAATAAATTAGTTTTTGAAATTAAAAAAAATTGTATTATGATAATTTTCTGAACTATAGTGATTATTAATGAGCAAACAACGTGCATTTTGTTTCCAAAAAAATTCCATTAAAGGCATTCTGAATATAAAAAAAAGTATTTAAAAAATGAGAGCTTAATAAAAACAACACTATTTCAAAATCATAAAAAGCACAAATGTGATAGAGAATAAGTCGAAGAGAGTCAATGACGTTATAGGTCATATTATAATTGTAAGAATGTTTAAAAATACACTTAACTAATGTATAAAAATACTAGAAAATTAAAAAAACTCCTGTCTATAGATCAAGTTTTTAGTTGTCAGTTATTTCATGGTATTTAGAGGAATATAGCAAAATATCAGCTATAAGTAAGTGAGGTTGTATAACAGTTGTATGCGGTATTTCTTGGTTTTTGTATATACTACTAATAATTTCTAAAAGGTTTTTATGAACATTGTAAGCCTCCTGCATGTGTTAATAGAAACAAACTCTTCTTTATAATTGAATATTTGATCACATCAATGTACTGACTGAGGTTTGAACATTTGCACTCAGATCGGCAAGCAATTTACTTTGCGTAGTGACTCCAAAATGAAAACATTGATTCCATTTAAAATCCAGAAATTGATGAATAGAAACATTTTATCATTTATAGAAATATGTATTTCTCAAAAAGTAGTTTTTTGACATTACCAACAAATATTAATTGCCATATTGAAAGGTATTGAATATTTAAATGAAAATTCCTCCACGAAACATATGATGTATCCTTCATATCGATATTAAAGTTAAACTGCCACATGGATATAGGAGACATCAGACTAGATATTCAAATTTACAGCATTGCAAAGAGTCATTTTACATAAATACTTTGATTTTAACAAGAAGGAAAAATTTTGAAATTGCAGTAATGCTTTGATATAAAATGAAATACGATGCTATGCAGAATTTAGGCATCAGATAATTTGCTCAGTTTCGTAAGATTCAGAATCAAGGACAGGAAATAAACTATATGAAGGTTAATGAATTTTTTTAATGAAACATTTAATTATCAAAGCATTGAAATCATCAAACATTAAAATCAATGATAGAAGTATCGCAAAGTTCAAACAGTCTAGAGTTCAAAGGGTAAACAGTCTAGAGTTCAAAGGGTAAAAAATATATTAAGCTCCATGGAAATTATTTTAAATCTGATACGCATTCTGTATAGAAAGTGTAATTTAGAAGACGGAAAATCGTAAAAATAATGACCATTTTTGTTTCGACATTCAAGAATGCCTGACCTATGCAATGATTTGAATTGCAGTCAACTTTGAGTTTCTTTTCCATCATTGAAGAGCTTTTAATGATTTGAAAAAAAAATTCTACTTGAATAAGGAAAGACGAGACGCAGAACATTTTTTAAAATTCCTATGATGTTATTCCATAGTTCACAAATTGACAAATTGTATTCTCTCACGTAATATTGATATAATTTGAGAGCATCATTCGAAGGAAGAGTACTTGGCATTTTCGAAATATTTCCATGAATCGAAAATAATAATGACTTGTTTATTTATTATAATTGAACACTTTAAGAAGTAGTCTGAAGAATGTTCGATTTCTAAATGAGATGAAATTCCTCTTACATAATCATTGTTTCAGTACTGGGTTTTCATATATAGGACGCTTCATCAAATTCATGTCAATCAATCAATGATGTTCTGAAAATAATGATGTTATAATAGACAGTGTCATCTTTTCGGAATTAGCAAAATTCAAAAATAACTCTTTTGCACTTATAATCAGATGACATACTAGAAAGAATTAATTAACTCATCTATATAAATAGCATTATTCTCAAATTATCTTTGGGTATACAAGACTGGAATAAGCTACAACCACTGTTCCTACTTGTCTACGCGAGCTTGATTTCCATTATATCATTTTTTTATGATATATTTAAGTAATATTTCCAAAAAATAAAGTTTGAATAATTGGATCTCTTTGTTGTTGCTGTTGTTGTCGTGTGACAAGTGCAAAGAGAAAAAAAAAGGTAAAAAAAAGACATTTCATATGGAACCAAAGGCATAGAGCACTGACTTGGCCACATCTTCAGCTTTTTTTATATAGAAGGCGTTATGGCAGCAGTTGGGGTCGATTCTGAAGAGGGTCGAGGCAACAGAGAAGCAGTTGAAGAGATGCCACGGATGTAACTGAAACATATAAAGATTCTGTAAAATATAGATTTTTACATCAGAAATGTGTTTCTCTTTTTAACGATATGAATATTGATTTCCTCATTGAATGAAATATCTTCATTGTTACTATGTACACATACATGCAGACACATAAACACACACACACGTATTTATATATATATATATATATATATATATATATATATATATATATATATATATATATATAATCATAAATCATAATTGATATATATGTAAATATATCAATTATGGTATGTAGCATCGTCTGTTAAATACGATCAAATGTAACTGGGTGATTATTAAAATGAAATAAATAAAATATTACCTTGCATATATTACAAAGAGATCATATAGATATTCTAATTTCTACACCAATTTTCGGCAGATATCTTTTAGAACAGATATCTTTTCGGTAGATATCTTTTATTTTGCTGCTAATTTGTCATGGCTATAAATGTTATTAAATAAATCATGAAATCAAAAGTATGAATCAATCGTGAATTCGGTACTCATAAATAATTCATGTATGCAAGATCATGTATGCAAGATGTAAAAAATGCAAGATTAACTTATTTTTTAGATGATACTTGTAATCTCTAATTGTGTAACCAGTATTCAGTTTAATAAACGTAAGAAATATTTCGTTTATTTCTACTATTATTTTACATATTATTTTATATTTTCATTTATTTCTATTATTATGTTATTAATTTCTATTATTACTTTTTTAAAAATAATTATTTATCTTAATTCATATCATAATACATATGCAACCCATTTAGAAATTCATTTTGTAATGAATTTCATAGAACTAAATACTTAGAAAGAAGAAAAAATATACAACAAGCACTTTCTTTCAGCAAAAATTTTAAGCTTTGCGTTGTCAGTAAGTATGAGACATATTTATGGCGAAAGTTAGAAAGTATTTTTTACTGTTCAATTTACTGTGATCAATCAAATCGCTATAATTTCTTCTATTTTTTTCAGAAGTATTGAAAAAAACTCTTAAAAGTAAAAAAAAAAAAGTGTTGAAACCAATTTCTTCACATTTTTCTCCAAAAAAAAGATTTGGATGAATTTACGGTTTTATTTTTAATATTTGAGATTTATTTTTTAGGAGTCTTTTCAGCACATTATCAAAACGTAGAAAAATTTTCGAATCATTTCTTGAAGAAAATCCATTGAAATCTGTGAAATTAAGGGGAAAGCTATATTTTTATAGTTTTTAAAAGGAGTTATATTTTATATTATTATAAAAATATCAGTTCATGATGAAAAAAATTGAGAAACACTTAGAGTAATTTTTATTTCTCCCTTAGAAATGTGTTTTCAAAGAAGATCTTACACTTTAAGTTTTTCTTAGATTTTAGACATTAAACTTTGACAAAGTTTACCATTGACGAGATATATACATTGACTTTTTTAAATTTTAGTTTTTCATATGTTTAATGTTTTATAAAATAAAAATTTGTAATTATATTTATTTCATTCAACTACTGAAATTGTTTTCAGATTACAATGGTAGAAATTTCATAACAATATATTTTCATAGTATATTATAATACGCTCTATAAAAAGATAAAACGTTTGACAAGACAAAAATTTGTCTTGACTAAATATATCCTATGCTTGAAATTTATCATCAGTCATAATTATATTTCTAAGAGGACACAATTTTTCTTTTTTCAAGTATGAATTTACAACATGAAAAGGTTTTAAATATAAATAAAATATAAAATGTTTATGGAACTTACAATAAAAATATCAAATCAAGATTTTTATATCTGTAAGTCATTACTTAAAATGAACTTCTTTATCAATATTGTGAATTATTTAATACATTTTTATGAATTGAAAGATGATTGCGACAAAGTTATAAAATATTATGTTGCATTTAACAAAATTAAGCGAAAGAAAGTGCATCTCATTATTGTGATCTTATATATATGGATAATAGTTGAAATTGATTTATTTAAAAATTGTTCACAGTAAAAAACTTTAAACTGAAAAATATTTTAGCTAAGCATATATTATAACAATATATTATTGATAAAGTTAATGCGATGTTTATTTCCCTTTAACCAAAGAAAATAATAATACTTCTTTTTTCAGAAAAAATGACTTTTAAAATTTATTTGAAAATATGAATGTTCTATTATAAAAATTCGTTATTACATTGTTAAAATCATTGATTATTAATTTATGAAACACATTTTCTTGATAATAATCTTTTATAATGAAGAGTTTAAATGAACCATAGGAAAAATGTTGTTATAACAGTAATAAGCGATTACCTGTAAATTTTTAAAATAAACGAATGTATTTAGATTTTTGAAAATTATAATTGTGTAATTTTTGGATAACTCAAAGTATTTTATTTCATTATGAATGCACTCTTCAATTTGAAACTTCAAAGGTTAAATGGATAAAGGTATTTGTTCATAGAAATCAATAAAAATACACCTATAGATTCAGTAGTTTTTTCTATAGAGTGTAAATGATATCCAAGCACATTATTTTTAAATAAAACAACAACCAAATGTCCAACATAATTATAACAAGTTAAAATAGTGGATGTATATAGTATGCAAATTAGTCATGACTGTTTTCTACCCTTTACCATTAAGGTCATCGAGGATCTTTGCAGTTTAAAAGTCCTTTGTTTTTCATTCTAGACACCGTATCTTCTTCAAAGACACATGTTTTTTTTATCGGAATGGTTGAAACTGAAAATGTTTTATGCACTTTTTCTGAGAAGTTTAGTTTTAAACATAATGCTTTGGCAATTATTAGATTATAAATCATTATTATAACAGAATGGAACTCAGGTTTCATTTCCTCTCCTAATTGTAAGTGGATTAAATATTTTTTCCCTTCAGTTCAATGCAGAATTAAGAACTACTGGTTTTACACTGACTTTAAAATTACGCAATTCCTCACTGGACATGGGAAATTCAATAGTTACCTACACCGTTTCCACATTAAAAACAGTGAGGTGTGCAAGTGCAACTCTGGGAGTGACAACCCTTCTCACATTCTTCTTGAATGCCCATCTGTTTCAGAAGTAAGGAACGAGCTTTGTAAAGACTTAAATAACAGGTGGCCCCCAATTATGGCGGACCTAGTTAAGAAAGAGAATTTTGAATTTTTTGTAAAATTTATCCATGCTGTTATCTAATTCATTTTTCATTTTATATCTCTTTTTTTCTCTCTGCCTGCTTTTATTATTATTTTTTTCATCTCATGATTTATTTGGATTTATTATGTAGTACATTTATTGTATTCGGGCCCTGTCTTGTATTCCTTGGTGCACAGGGAGATATTTTTGTTTTCCCAAAAAAATCATTATTATAGAAGATCATCAGTATTTTTTTTAAAACTTACTAGATCATTAAAGTGTTTCATATAACATTTATACATATTTATATTACCTAATTTTCTTTTCTTCCTACAGAGTACTCGATTAATGATGAAGGGAAGTGAAATGTATCTACTATATTTACAAAAGCAATGAATAATCAAACAATTTCGTTACATTCTAAGAAAATATGAGGACAATTTCTATTTCCTATGAGTAACTTTTTGTTTAAAAAAACATTTGTGCTGTATTTTCCTGCTTTTTACATTAAATCACTTAATAGTATTTTAGTTTCAATTATAACGTGAGATTCACTGTGTTAATATTTTTATATTTTAGATATTATATACTTTGAATATGTCAATGAATAATGCATTGGTTTACGTAAGAAGTATTTTGCATTCAAACTAATATTCACATAATATTAATAAATTTACTAATATTAATATAATATTCAAACTAAATTGCGCAAATTATGCAACTGAAACAAACTATACATGGATTAAAACATTCATTTTTACTTTTCCTTATGAATCTGAAGTAAAAAAATATATATTATTTTTATGTACTCTAAGAGCATTGCTAACATGCTTATTTTTCAAAATTATAGTACGTTCCCTGTTAAAAGGTTATAATTACCAAAATAGTTATAGTTTATTAGAGTTTTAATATATGTTTAGAATAGTGGAAAATAAACATTTAGCAATGTGGACATTTTTAAAATTTAATTTAAAACCCTTCTGCAATTTATCTTTAATAATATTGAATAAAATGTATTTCTAAATGCATTTTATTTTAAGAAGTTAAATTGGTAATTAATTTCAAAATGCATAGTTACAAAATGCAATTTAAATCTCTCTGATTAATTTTTTATGCCAAGAAATGTACAAAAATTATACAATAATTTAAAAGAGCAATTTAATGTTTTATTCATTTTTGTGAAAAACCTGTTTGTGTTACTGCATTTAAAATTTTTTACGAATCCAAAATATTCTGGATACATATTGCTTAAAAAAGAGAAGTTTCATTTTGTTTTCTAAATTACTTAAAGTAAAGATATGAAAATTCATTTTGTTAATTTATTTTCATTTCTAGTAAAGATTCATTTGGTTATACAATTTAAATTATGTAAATTTCATTTTGTTTATTAAATAATTAAAAGTAAAGATATGAATGTATCCATTTTTAAAGTATTTGTAATATTCATTTTGAAAGTATTCTTATTTTCCATTGACGCAATTTTTAAGGAAAATATATTTCTACATTTATAGAATAATTATTATATTTTTAAACAAATGCCAATTTTAATTTACTATCTTTATTATCAAATATAAAGCGGTTTTCTACTTACAAATATTTATAATAACTGAGGAAAATAGATAAGAAAAAATAACATTTCTTTAATAATTATTAAATTTTTACTATGAAAACTTTTAATGCTGAAGATGAGTATCCTTTAAAAACATGTTAAGAATGTTTGGATTTAAAATTTAATTTTTATTTATGATCATATTATTTCATAAAATTACAAATTTACATTTCAATAACTCAAAAGAAAAAAAAAAGATTTTACTCACACAAAAAATATCACAAAACGAGAAAAAATGATTGTTAATTTAGCTTACCTTTTGAATTATATACATATTAAAAATTTAGATTTTCACAATAAAAACTTGGTCTGTAATAAAAGTTCATTCTAAAGATAAATCCAAAACACGCATTTATCAGAAATATCCAAAAATGTATTATAATGATAATTAAAAAAACACAAATGAATAAGTTAATTTCTTAAATGGAATTATTCATATTTTTCATCAATCTAAAAATCAATAAATATAATTTAATTTACTCGAATAATGTGCTTGTGTCCTTGTATACAAAAATTATATATTATTGAATATTCTTCAAAAGTCTAACATTTTATTCAAAATAAATTAATTTTAATAATTCAAAATAAATTAATTCTAATAATTAATGGAAAAGAAAACACATCTATTTTTTTTCAATTTTGAAGCTTTAAGGAATTATAAATTTCTTATTTAGTATTGATAATATGTGCTTAATTTGTAAGGTGTATTTCTCCAAGCAAACATTCATACAATTCATATTAAATATGAGTATTCTAAAACGGAAATATGTTTGGTAGAAAAAGAAGAAAGTTTGAGAATATATATAAATAATATATCAAAAATATATACTGTATATTTATATATATATATATATACTATCATATATATATATATATATATAGTATATATATATATACGTATACCATACATACTGATGATGATAGTATGAGATGATATATGATAAATGATATACTATATATATGATATAGTATATGATACTATATATATATATATATATCATATATATAAATCAACATACTTTACACAAATCATTAGAACACACTTTCATTATTTCTTCAATATTGTTTAAAGTAGTATTAAGTATAACTTGAAATCGTATTCATATTTATTTGGATTATTCTTTCAAAAATCAGCTTTTAAATATAAATATTTGTTTTATGTAAGATTATTATCATTGAAAAATATTTTCAAATTTCAGTTATTAATTCAAATTATATTTCTTCATTAATCTAAGACCTGATGAATACAAACTGTATTTCTTATCTTGTATGAAAAACTATATTGCATCATTTGTAAGGAAATAATTATAGAAATTTCAAAGACATTATTATCATATACATTAATTAATCCAAAAATATTCAACTTCAAAATTTCTGTAGATTTTGATTGTGGATGACAAAAGAATTAAATTCGTCAATGCAATTTAATGGAAATATTTTGTGTTGGGAATTAAAATGTATTTAAATCATTTGAAATTATATATGAAAACTAATGAAGTAATTCATTTCGTCGATAAAATAACTGTCTTGATTTTCTCATGACACTTCATTTGAAAGATTAACTACAAAAAAATATAAATTTCTAGAAAATTTCTGAATCATATAATCTATATCAATATGTAGAGTAATGATATTTATCAGGTATCCATAATAAAATTCTTTTCATTTTCTACAAAATATATAACCTAGTTTTAACTACCAGCGCTGAACAAATTAGAATTAAATTTATAGAAAAAAGAAGGAGGCTGGCAATAAAATAAAAATATTTTAAATCAAAATAAAGATGTTTTATTCCTAAAATTTGGTTACAATATTTATAATTAATATAAAAAGTGAAAAACGCTGGTTATTTGGACTTCAACATCTAGGAACACAAAAAAGTAAATTTGCACAACAAAGAATCTCATTTCTTTCTTGAATTCTTCAAGTTAATTAATTTAGAAACCACAATAATTGCTGTTTCATTTTAGTTTTTGAAAATGCATGGATTTTACTCATTTCCTCAGAAATATTTTCATTTAACAGTATACGAAATTGATAGAAAATATATATATATATATATATATATATATATATATATATATATATATATATATATATATATATATATATATATATATATATATATATATATATATATATATATATATATATATATATATATATATATATATATATATATATATATTTTATTTGGGAAAACAAAAATATCTCCCTGTGCACCAAGGAATACCCCACAGGGCCTGAAGGTACAACAAATGTACTACAAAACAAATCCAAGTAAATCATGAATGAAAAAAATAATAAAAGTAGTCAGAGAGAAAAAAAGAGATGTGGAAATGAAAAAGGGATTAGATAACAGCATGGATAAATTTTATAAATTATTCAAAATTTTCCTTCTTAACTAGGACCATCATAATCGGGAGCCACCTGTTATTTAAGTCTTTACAAAGCTCGTTCCTTTCGTCTGAAACAGATGGGCATTCAAGAAGAATGTGAGAAGGGCTGTCACTCCCGGAGTTGCACTTGCACACCTTTCTGTTTTTAATGTGGAAACGGTGAAGGTAACTACTGAATTTCCCATGTCCAGTGAGGAATTGCGTAATTTTAAAGTCAGTGTAAAACCAGTAGTTCTTAATTCTGCATTGAACTGAAGGGAAAAAATATTTGGTCCACTTACAATTAGGAGAGGAAATGAAACCTGAGTTCCATTCTGTGATAATCTTCTTTTTGGTAGTGGTTTTGAAAAAAGACTTGGGTAAGCTGGTATTGAGTTTATTTGGAAGGGAAAGAAAAGATTTGGCCAGGAAATCCGCTCTTTCATTTCCATACAAGATAATATAGTGATATGCGTTTTGAAAATTTCCGAATTTTAATATTTAATAATTTTATAGTTAAAGAGAGTTTTAACATAATTAATACATATATGGATTTATTATTAGTCAACACATGGCATTTCACTTCTTGTTATAAATGTGTGTATAATTTTATTCGTACTATGAAAATTTATATATGCCTTAAACAGCAGAACTTAATGTTTTCATATTTATACTAAAATTCCAATTAGAAATAGTTATATTATTTATTTTGTGTTTTTACTTATTTATATGCTTGCTGTATAGAGAAAACAACTGATATCGATTTGTCTCCTGTTTTCTTTGCAGTAATTTATTATCAATCTTTTCAGTTAACAACTAGATCATAATTTATAGACTGTTTTGTAATATGTTCATTTACATTATAAATTTCATGTTTTCAAAATTTTTACAGGACATTCAGTAGGAAGTGATATTTTTAAATTATTAAGATTTGTTTATTTCTGTATGATAAATAAAAAAATTTAAGTGTAAATTATAATGTTTACAAAAACATACTACTCAACATAATGGGATCCTAAAACTCTGAGTATAATTATTAACTTGGCAAAATCTAAGTAATCATGGAGTAATACAGATATCAATTATATATTCTTTAAAGTAGTGTAAACACGTGACGTAGGTACATTCAGTTAGCATATTCTGAATACATGCAATTATTCTTGAACTTAAATGATAAATTTACAGGAAAATAGGTGATAAGAGTAGGTTAAATATAAAAAAATTAGTCCATTATTAAAAATTAGTATAAAAGCACGTCCCTCATTGTCAATAATTTTATTTCTTTCACTTGTATTTTTAGTTAGGAAAAAAATTCTAATTTTAATCAAAACTAAATTTTTTGAAGCTACATTTTATTTTAAGCAATTCACACAAAATATTCTCATATTATACCAAATATTATTTAAAATATAAGTTATTGCAAAATTGCAAATTATTAAAATATTCTGTTTTTATTGAGATTTTTTATACACTTTCTACAAAACCTAATTTTGTAACAATCCCTTTTTTATAATCAATACCACTAATTGCTCTTAAAATTGTTATTGCTGCTCCTGAAATGTTCAATCATTCCCAAGAGAGAAGTATCCTCCTTTTAATAAACATTGTAAGTGTGGAATTCCCATTAAAGCTTATAGTTTTTTCCCCATTGTTAGGAATAAATTCGTATACGATGCAAAAATGCACAAACAATTAATTAAAAACTAAAAGTAGGTCTATCACTCCATGCATCTAATTCAGATATCGATTATTAAAGTATATCTTTAAATAAATAGTTTTTCGATTTATTTACATATAATAAATTAAATTTATTTTCTGATTTCTTCAGAAGTTTTAGTCAACCCTATAATGCATTTTAATATATTTCAAGTTATTTAATGCATCTTTTGGGTATACTTAGAGATATTTTCCTTTAAAATTTGCTTTTAAGCTTCAAAGAATGATATATAAGATATAGTTAGTGCAATAATGATTTTTAGCATTAACAAAATTATAATTAACTACTTACTATTCAATATATTTAAATTAACTATCAGGTCTAATACTGAAATCTTGTATAATAATGAAATCTCATTAAAATTTGGATATCATTTTGATGGGAAAAATACGTAAAATGGTAAACGTAAATAATAACGGCATTCTTTAATAAGTAATAATATTGGTATTTTTTAATAAATAATGATTAATGTATTTCTGACTACTCTGAAATCAATACCGTTTCATACAAAGAGAGTAAAATGTAGATAATATTCTTAAATAAACTATTCATTATTGCAACATAGTTATTTTTCTTTACCATTAAAAATTTAATATAATGATCTTAAAACAAGAAATCTTAGTCTTAAAAAAGTTAAACAATTAACTATTTTTAACATGACATTCACAAGTTCATAATTATTAGTTGTTATAACGTTGTATGGAAGCAATAAAGTTTGCTTCAATGGTTTCTAAAACATTTGGACTAATTCAAATTATTTTGAATAGATTATGAAGTGATATTTTACTAATGTGTACCTACTTTCCACTTCTAAGTTTAACATTAATTTCATATATGACATTTGCTGAGCCATAATAAAATATAAAACAGATATAATATCCCTTAATTACAGCCATCAGTTATTTGTACAGTAATGTAAATATATAGGAAACTGTGAAACTCTGAATCCATTTTAAAACGATAAATATGCTAAAATAAAAATTCTGGAATTACGAATTTTACTATTAATTAATTAAAGTATTAAAAATGAATATTAGAAAATTTTAATATTGATGTATCATGAAATGGATTAAAAAACTTTTTGTCAAATACTTAATAAATATTTAATAGATTATGTTAGTGCATTATTTTCCTCCACGTAATTACTTTTAAGCGTTTAGGAAAGAATAGTAATGGCTAAGGTTTATGGTTTGAATTGGTTAAAAATAAAACGAAGAATCAAAATTTTCGAAATAAAAAAATTGCTTAATCGAAGGTTATGCTAAAATTGGAACAGTAAGTTATAAATAGCATGTGTAAATTATCGGAGATTTGCATGAATAAGAAAATAGAGATTTTACTGTAGATATTTGTGGGATTTTGTTGTAGATTGTTTTTACTGTAAAAATATTTTCTCTGTAGTAAAACATAACCCTATAATTCAAATTTGTAATCTGTTTATATTTTTTTTAATTTTATACCCTTTTATGTTTTTTATAAAAGAAATTGGAAAATAATAAATATTTACAATCTACTTCGTAATAAAATGTAAAATGTAGGCTCAGAGATGCAAACATTCGAAATGAATATTATTCGTAATTTTTTATGGATTGTAGTTAATCATGTCATTTTCAACAATGATATTAACACTCCAACATACATTCGACACATTTTATTCATAAATATTATGTTCTTTTTACTAAAGTGAAATTATAAAAATCACTCATCCTGTTTATTTTCATCAATTAAATTATGAATTATATTTTCTCATATACCAATTGATTAAATTTTAGTATTATTCAAACTATAATACTAAGTTAAATATAAAACACGATAAGTTTACGATTAATATAATTCTCAAATTATTGTTAATAGTAAATGATTTATTAAATATTAATTTATGACCGTTTATCATTTTTAAAAATTTTATAAGAAGTAAAATGCTGAAATGTAAATTTTATACATTGATACCCTTGAAATGCTACTGCGAAATTATAAAAACAAATATTTGATGAAATTAATTCTAAAAATATTATTATTTCAATTCTGTAACTTCAAATATATTTTTCTTTTACACATCCATATAACTAATACATTTGGTTATTATCTAAAATATTTACTGAATAAACAAGTGTTTCTATTTTTTTCGTATTTTCTCAACTTTTAAACAAAATTCATGTAGTATGACTGTTAAATGGCTTTTTCAAAACCTTATCTGATTTTAAATTGATGGTTATCACTTATATAATTTATTAAATAACTCTTGCCACGAAAAAAACCCCTGCTTAGAGGATTTAGTAATTAGCTAGTAATAGGAAATTTTCATTAAACAATGAAACAATTAAAATCAATTAATATACCTCCGTATTTGAATTTGTGAAGATTGTATTCAAGAATATTCAGGACATAAGACATAATTATAATCGGATAGTGAATTTTCAAAGCTTTACATTCTTTAAAATACATCAGACTGTCAAAACTTTAAGTGTAATCACTTCGATATTTTAAAATTAATTTTAGAAATCAATGAAGAAAGTCATTAAAAGTTTAAAATGGAGAAATAATTTCTATTTATAGTAAGACAACAAAAGCATAAATCCTGTTAACACTAAGGTTTTGTTCGTAATTCATATCAATAAATTATTGAGAAATTTTAGTAAATTATTGCTATAAATTATTTTAGATATTAACTTATTTTTAAAGTAACTGCACAGTTAAGGTATTGCACAATTTTCACCCAACAAACTTTTGGAGGAAAATTGTGCATTGAATTAGGAATTTATTTTCTAATCATGTAAGTCAAATCCGTAAATTTGTTTTCAAATATGGAATTAGATATGAATTTTTTTTCTTTTTACTTATCAGTCACTTATCAGAATATCAGTAATGAATTCATTACAAATCACAATCTTATTTTGCATGAAATTATTCCTTCTGATAATATTTTTTCTATAAATGAATCCTTAAATAATGCTAAATAGCTTTAATAGATTACACTATTAAATTTGTTATTCTTGTTACATAAAAGCCTTTCTGATTTTATAACTATTCATTGACATTTTATGGACTCTATATAAGTTGAATTACAATTTTATTCACGATCATTATCCAATTTATATTTAGATAAAACATTATACATCCATTGTTGAACATATATTCATATTAAGCAAAAATGGTAGCGAAAAAAAAGTACGTTCGGTTGTTGTACATCTAATAATTAATTATTATGAAATGTGAAACTTCTTATTCAAGTAAGTTTTTTTCTGATTTTAGTAATTTGGAAGAAAGAACCTTATTCTGGTTGTATTTACTGTAATTAGAAAAAGATAAAGATAAAATACTTTTAATATTTGCATAAGTTATACGTTTTAATCGATGTAATATCAATGATATGCTGAAGATGAGTAACATAATTATATACAGTTAAAAAATTAAATAATTTTCAGAAATACTGATTAAATTAAAATCATACGCTTATTCCTACATATATTATTTAGTATAAAATACGTGAAGAACAAATTGATAAAATGGAAATCAAACAAGGAATAAAATATAAACCAGAACACATTAACTGCAGATACCTATAAAGGTAATTAAAATGATTTAATCATGAGAAAGAACTCGTGTCTGAAAGTAATTTTGGTAATGGAATCTGAGTCTCATCATGTCTGTATTTCTAATGCTATCTTGAATAGAATCAACACTTAAAAAATGCAAGAAATGCCAAAATACGCATTAAAGAAATTGTCCCTTTTGATGATTTTGTAACCAAAAAATTAGATATATGAGATTAAATGTCATAAGAATATCATAGAAAAATAGATACCGGAAAAACAATTTATCTAAAAGTATCTTATTTAAGTCAATACTATTTAGGTAAGAATATTCCAAACTGATATTGGCTTAAATAATTTATTCACCATGCAAACAAATAATGTATCATTTTGCCTAAATTTAAGTAAATTCAGGCATGAATATTATATTATTATATAATATGTAGCTTTGATAATCAAATTTAAATTGAGATTAAGAAAAAACAATGTTTATTAATGGTGTCATCAAAAAGAATTGCCTTAAAAAATATTACTTTAAGAAGAATAGTCATTATTTCATTTACAAAGTATAGATCATTAAGGGGTTTATTAATTAAAGTAGTAAATTATGTAATACTTTACACAAATGACCTTAATATTTTAATGCTTGAGAGTATCTCTTTTGTAATTAGAGAAGTAAGTTATTTCTTATACATTTATAAATATATTTTCTCATTATTTTTATTAATAAGTATTTATAATATTAGTTTAAACTACTTGTCTGCTAAAAATATAATATCTCGCTATATAAATAGGAGATGAGAGATAAGTAAGAAATATTTTATGTGTATTTGTTGAAGTTAGACACAAAAGGCAGTAATTTATTTCAATAATTTATATATTTACAGAAAATTATTTTTAAAATACATTTAAAATGGCTCATGAAATATTATTTTAGTTATTTTGAAATATAATAATTTTTCTTTAAAAATATAAGAAATATAAATCTTTACAAGTATATATTGAATAAAATGTTTTGATTTAGAGAAATTCCTAAATACTAATTAAAAAATTTCATTTTTAGAGAAATGTGATTAATTTTTTTAAATATCTTCTTATACAGTATGTCGATATTTATTTATATTGACACGAAATATTAAGAAAATAGTAAAATATGGATACAATATTTCATAGATTCAATTTTAAAAGCTGGCTTTCAGTTTTATTACATATTTTTGGTATCAAAAAATTTCAAAATTAAAACTTTTTTTATAAAAAATAATCTTATGTTTACATACTTTTGAAAAGTAAATAATTTTCCTAATTAAAAGTAACCTTATTATAGATTGATCAATAAGTCACTTCTTCTATTCAAATCAAAACATTTTGTCATTAAAATATTTGTGATTATCTTTCGTAAGTAATATAAACAAAAATTGTTTTTCTAAAAAAATTATTTTCTTCAGGGTGATAAATTTTCTTAAACGACTTTATTCTAAAGTATGTCCCATTCGCATTTTCACATTAATTATGTCAAATAGACACTTGTTCTTAATTATTTCCAATTCGGTTGATCAAAAAGCTCCCTATACCCCTCGTATTTAAAACTAAAATGTCAAATTTTCACATTTATGCAAAATAAAACTTTTCCAATATCTAATTTTTTCCTTTTTATTAAAAGTTTGTAAAATTATTGTGAGAAATTTAAGCAACTTCTTGCAAACTTTTATATAATATAATTCTTGAATTTTACAAATAAAACTATTGGAGAATGTTGTAAAAATTTTAGATCACTACATTTAGAAAACAAATGACTAGTATGAGTTAAAATAGCAAATTTTTAATGACAAATATCCAACTTTTACAACGTATAAAATATTTGAATTTGAAGGATGTAAGAAACGCGTTATTTTTTAATTAATTATAATATGCACTTTTCATTATTTCCTCTCAAGTTTTTGTTTTTTTTAAGAAAGTCTAAGTAATAATTATTAATGAGAGTTTTAATTCAAAAAATTTACAAAATGTATACCTACAATGAATAAACTAAAACATATTATAATTATGATATGATTTATGCTATGATATATATATATGATATGATATTTGAATTTGAAGGATGTAAGAAACGCGTTATTTTTTAATTAATTATAATATGTACTTTTTATTATTTCCTCTCAAGTTTTTGTTTTTTTTAAGAAAGTCTAAGTAATAATTATAAATGAGAGTTTTAATTCATTTACAAAATGTATACCTACAATGAATAAATTAAAACATATTATAATTATGATATGATTTATGCTATCTACATATACAAATGTAATTCTCTGCTATAGATAGAGCACGGAACTAGATTGCTTTAACATTTGCAGCGTATTTGCATTTAAGAATATTGCAGACGGATTAGTTTTAAATTATTTTAGCTGATTTTGTAAAAGCATTTAAATTTAAAGATATATTGCATTTTGAAATATTCAGTTATATGTAAAACGTGTATTATTTTAAGAAATTCATAGCTATGAATTGTTCTATCCGTAAGCATTTTAAAATATTAAAAAACTGAAAAGTATCGGTAATCCTTTAATGGAATTCTTAAAATGGGGATTAATATGTTTTTGTCTGAAACAGCATGTTTACTTAAAAACGAGAAATATTGCATCGTAAAAGTAGTCCTTATGATGAAGAATTATTTTTTATTGGTAACGTTGACATCGATAATGCAACTACAACAAATACACTGAAATATGTTCTTATAGTAAATAAAATTCCATTTGGGAAATGAATTTCCTTTGTTTCCCTTATGCAAACATAAAAAGATTAATTTATCATTATATTTTTTAAAAAAATCGATACTGGCATAGTAAAATTATAATTTTAAGGCTAAATAATTTTATTTTTTTCTGTTCCCTATAACATAAAATATTAAAAATATTTTTTACCATTATTTGAGTTTAATTTAAAGCATTTATTTTCGAAAAAAATTTAATTAAGTTACCCGTAAATTAATATCTTACATCAATATTTTAAACTCTATTAAGTTTGTGTCTTTTTTACAAGATAACTTCAAATATTATGTATGCCTGTTACACAATAGCTTTAAATATTATGTAACAAGCATACATAATATTTGAAGATTAACTCTTTTTAATAAACTTTGAAATCAATAATTTAAAATATTATATACCCTTATCCAAATTTTAAATAAGTTTTAATGACGTTTACATAAATGACAAAATGACATCAAAATAAAATTTAGAAAATTTTTATAAGTAAAAAGGACAATCTAAACCCTCCATTAATAATCTCGTAAGCCAATTGCAAATACTGATTAGATTATCATGGATTTTTGGATGCAATTGAAAACATAATTTACTTAATATAACAAAATATGAATCGATAAAATCAAAATATAGATTCCAATAATTTTACAAAGTAATTCAATTACTCATTAATAATTAATTTATAAATAGTAGTAAAATCATGCAAATAATTTAAATTATTGCAATGGTAATGTTGACAACCCACTACGAATAAATTTATTTTACTAATTCTTTGAGTTTTTGCAAAATAAGTAAAATTTTATCACTGTTTAGCTATAGAAATGTAGAAAATTATACGCAATATATATTTTATGAAAAAGTACAGCAAATTATAAGAAAACATAAAATTGTAAAGAAATGGTTTGATACTAATTTATAAAAATATTATCAATTTTAAAATTACAATTGTGAGTGGGTCATTTATCAAAATGTAATAAAAGCTTCGTTAAATGTTCATTTTATCTTGTAATTACTGTAAGGATTAGTGAAAGCATTTTCCCAGACTAACTGTTTCAGAAGACTTTTTCAAGTAACAGAAAGAGATCACTGTAATGTTGTGAATTCTTTAAAAAGAGATGTAAATAGTGCAACCAGCGTTCATACTATTTTAAAGAAGAAATTTGTAAAAAACTATGAAATAGATTACTGAAAATATTAAAATCTTGATCGAGAAGAGGGTATTCAATAAGTATGATGCATAAACAGAATATTTATCAGGATGATTAATTAAAATGTTTTTAAATGTTGGCTATATATGTGTTATAGTGTACTAAAGATTTCTTATAATAACATACGTAAAAATATATTCGATACAGCAATAATAAGTTAAGTATTTTTGATTAACCCGTTTGTGTTGCTGATAATAATAATATTCTCATATTTTTTTAAGAAATTCCTTAAAAATAAAAAAATTTCAAATGTAAACATTTCAGACAGTAATTAGCCTAAAGGTAGCTATTTAAAAATTATTAAATAAAGATATACGAATTATTTTCAGAAATTTATAAAACTCTTGAAATGATTATACAAACAGGTCTAATTTATTGTAATGTTAAATTCACGTTATACAAAAAATTGTGTATATACCAAAACTTGAGCTTATATTCCAAAGATACATTTATTTGATAACCATCATAATTGTACTTAGGAAATTTGTTCCATTATCTATATTGTTAACAGAAATATTTTATTAACAACAACATGTCAAGATATGCAAAACTTTAATTCAAACTATGTATCATATTTGCAAAAAAGTAAATAAGATTTTAGTTGAAAATATACTATTTTGATGAAAATATTTATTGCAATAAGAAAAAAAAAATCAGTTGTTTGTTGATGAGGTATTATTAAAATAATCAGGAGCATTTAATACAGCAAAAGAAAATCTATCATTTCTTGTACTCTTGCAAAAATCACTTTCTCCTAGATTAGTTTACTATATCAGAAATAATTTCTGTTGTAAAAGCATAGAGTTATCTTGCTCGACAACTTACCCCATTCTGAAAATCACGATTTCTACCACGTTTTATAGAGGGACAACATGGATGTTCTGAATATGGTTGCGAATAGTGTATTTAAGTTGGATACAGTTGTCAAAGGTTCACGTTGAATGATGTCCTTCAAAAATCCTCATAACCAGAAGTCGCAAGGCATGAAATCGGGCAATTACGTTAGCTAAGGCGTTGGAAAACATTGACTGACAACCAGTATAATATATCGGACAATTGCTGAACTTCGGTTTTGATGTGAGCTGGGTGTCAATCTTGCATGAATATGGTTTCTTGAAAACAGATTCGTTGCTAGAGAGTAAGAATTACTTACGTCTCTAATATATCACAATACTGTCATCCATTTACAGAACATATGCTATCTACTTGATAGGTCATTGTTCAAAAATATAGGATCCTCGAATGAATGAAAAAGTGAGTCCGCATCGTATGGTCACTTTCATATCAGGCATGGGTTTGAAGTGCACCACATAGTAGTTTTCAATCAACTTGATGAGACAGCTATGGGTATTTACATTATGGTGAAAGTGGTTTCTACCCTTACGAAGATTGTTCCATCCTCAGGAATCATTGACTGTTATTCTCATAATAAATTGCAGTGCAAGTGCTTTGCGAATCATTGAGTGCACCTATATAATTGAAGATTCACTAGGATTTCATACGGGTAGAAATTTAATATTGTAGCACATGATATGGTGAACAATGAGTGGAGAAGGCAAAATCTTAGATACATTGATAATTCGGTGAAGCGATTCATAGTAGCTTCAACGACCATTATAGCAAAATTTTCTACAATAGTACTGTTGACATTTTTTCTTCTTACCAGAAAAAGGTCTAACTGTCTTGTTCACTCAGATTTCACCATCATATTTCAAACAGGATGATCCATCATAGGTTTCTTCTTTAATTTTTCAGATGGTGAAACTGTATAATAGTTGTGGCTGCAATTTCACCGTTGTAAGTAATAAAATTTTTCTAGCAACGCTTTCTTCATGAAAGTAACATTCTACAACACTCATGGGATTGAGGCAAAAACAGCATTTTCTCTCCTCGGGTGTGTAATTAAGTATGAATCTACAAAATGCTAGACTGCTGCATTAACTCGTGGTGATATTTTGAGCTAATTTTTTACTTAATAAATCTCAATCACACCTTCTGAAATATTGTTTATCCAAACATTTTTCCGCTTGAACCAGTAAAACGGCCTCCAAGACCCTTTGAGTAATGAAAGTTTAATTTCAATTATCCTGTATTACGTTTATAAGACTGAAAAATCATGAAATTAAAACTATAAGCAGCTTTTAACAAGACTAAAATATTAATTGTTAAATAAATTTTATTTTAAAGTCTATTAATAAACAAAAATTAATTTTGATTAGTGTATATTTATGATATCTTAAAATTTACATTATTGGAATTGAACTTTGTAGGGGGTTATATATTTTAGAATCGTGAACTTCTCTTAGTTAAAAAAATAATTTCATTTTTAGTACCATTTTGAAATTTAGATTTTTGATAAAAATAGATTGCAAATAAACTATGAATTTATACATTATCGGCTTAAAGATGTCACACATTTAACAGATATTATAATGCATTCTGATAATATTATATAAGACAATTTAAAACTAGTCCAAACTAATGACAGTTGTGAATAATTTAGGCAGCAGCTTACTCAATCAGAAACGTCCCTTTCGTGAGACAAATGTAAGTCATTAATGTAAGTCAAGTAAGTTTGAAAATGTCATTAAAATTAGTTTGAGGTTAGGTAAACAACTAATTCTAATATAGATTAAATATATGGAAATTAATTACTATTTCAGTTGTACCATGAAGGTTTACTAAATTTGGAAATAAATCTTTGCAATATAAAACGCTTAGCACGTTTTTCAGTACATAAATTCTTGCAAACTTAATAATTTTATTAATTATGAATTAAAAAGAAATTAGCGGATATATATTTTAACAAATATAAATGTATGTACTGCCATATTTACTGGTAGAAAAATATATTTTTATATGAAAAATTGCGGGATTAATACACATTAACAAAAATTTCAATTTCTTTTTATAAATATGTAAATTAAATAGATTAATGAAGATAAGTCAATTATTTATTTTTTTTCAAAAAATAATTTTAATCGCTCATATATTGTTTTATTTTATGCATACTCTTTTGTGCAATTGCAAATATATAATGTTTTTAATTTATCATTTGTAGATATAAGTCTACCAAAATCAGAAAATTAAAATAATTACATAATTGTATTAAACCATGTATTAAATCTAATTTTCATTTTGTTCAGTTCATTATGATTATTTTAAGTACTAAATAAATGAAATTTGCAGTTATTTAAAAAACACTAAGCGTTTCAGTTACAATTTTTAATTTAAAATTATACTCGGAACTTTAGAACTTGCCATTTTAATAAAAACTTTAAATTTTGTAATCGTTATATTCGTATTAATTTGACATTATAATTACATGTTTTTTAAATGAAATTGTTTCAGTATTTTTTTCTATAATAAGGTCTCATGTTTAATATTAAAAATGACAAAATAGTGTTACCCAAAATTTATTTGCTTACATACGTAGAAGAAAGTTTTATAATATTTTCAAGTAATTATATTATAAACTAATTGCTAAGAAATTAATTTCTTATTTCACTACAATAGCAATGCCAAGAAGGAATTATTTTACGATCATCGAAATAACATAAAAAGGAAATGAAGACAGAAAACACAAGTGATAAGCATTACAGTGCATTTAGAAGAATTAGAACTAATAAGCAACATCTGAAGCCCTGCATATCGAAATGTTTGTGCAGAGAATTTCCCATTTGGAAACGATTTTTAAAGTTGGAGGTTTTTCAAGATATATATTATGTCTAGAATAGGAAAAATAAATTCTGACTAATAAGTATCAGAGTTTGATAGAGACAGGATCTCTATATCTATTTTCATTCCGTAATTTTACCATTCGTAGAAGGCAAAGTCCAATGGAATCCCTGTAAATATAGAATCCATAGATTTTTGAGGGTCATACTTAATGGTATGTAAGATTTCAACTTCCTGTCATGACTAACTCTGAAAGGTTAAGCATATTGTGATGTCGGTGTCTTAAAATGTAAAGTTATATCTCAGACCATTAGTAAAGAAATGTGTGGTCATATTCGCAACATACACAGAGGTTATTAGAACAGTGTGAGAACGAGTTTTGGACCAATACAGACTGTTAGGATTTTGACTGTTCTTTCGGTTTCATTTAACAAAGGAGCAGATAAATACATCTAGAGTGCTTATCTTGTGAAATAGAAATCTAGTGTGCTTATCTACAAATCTAGGAATGGGAAAAAATATAAAATTATTCTTTACAAAAAGTCATAGATTGCATATATAATTCTGATGAACATTCATAGCAGTCATCATCGTTTATATATGATATCTTCGTATGTTTACGTATGATAAGTACCTTATCCCTGGTGTCATAGTATTAGCAACTAAATACTCGATGTGACTATTTCTAGCTCCTATAGACTATGGTTTGAACAGTGATAAATACCTTTCTAGCGATAAATATCTTCAGATTAGTGACTGCATTTATCCTCAAGAAAGGTAAATGCTTTTTTCAACAAAATAATTTAAGATCGAAATTTTTAGCATGTTCTAACCTTCCTAAGTACAGAGAGAATTCTATAGCTGTCCTATCCAACATGAACATCATCAATCTTGACACTAACTAGACACACTCGGCAATAAGTTTCTGAGAAATTGGCTTACGATTCTTCAGTTACTACCATTGATAAAGTATGGTAGAGATTTGAAGCAGCATGAAATAAGATCAGATTTCATTTCATATTGGCCTAGTTCAACTCCATAAACAACCAGGAAAAGGACATTATACCTTCCTGGGTATAATGTCATTTTTTTACATTTACTTATTATAATTTCACCATAAATCTAAAAATTGTTAGCAATTTTAATAATTTCGTTTTCCTGCCATACTATTTGCGTACAGTAAATGCCATATTTTATTTATTTTTCTTCACAGAATTGCAAATTTTATGACTACCACTGTAATTTTAAATGCAATGAAAATGTTTGTTTCATTAGTAAATATATTTTACAATGTGTACTTTACAGTTTCAATCATTAATTCTATATATATTCACAAGCAAAATTACGTTCTGATATTTGAGATTTATTTAAATGCGAATGTATCAGATAAATAGCTTTAGAATAAACCTATAGAGATTAATATATTCCTTATTACGAACTAAGCGTTGAATATAATTAATCATATTTAAGGACCCATCTGAATAAACGTGAGCTAAATTTACAATCCTTAAATTAACACATCCCTCGTTTCACGGTAGCTTGAATTGTAATATACACTTTCATAGGGATACTTTTACATAATAAAAGCTTGCTGTAGAATAGCAATTACACAGCATTTGGTTGAGAGTTATAAATTAGACACACGATAAATAAATACATTGGATTCTGTACTTAATTTTTAAATGTTGTGGTACAACATAAATGAAAGGATTAAATGCATTATTTTAAAGTATTCTTGTCCAATAGGGAAATATTAATTTTGAAACAGCTAACATTAGACAAAAATGACTATAAAATTTTTCAATTCAAATTCAATTAAGGAATGTTATATTCAATAACATTTCTTGAGCTTCAAGTATCAAAAGCAACTCATAAATATTAAATGATTTCCTCAAACAATTTCATAAAGAAGCAACAAAATATAATTTCAAATATAGTATATTTATACTAAAAAATGTAAATGAAAGAAAACTCCTTTCAACAAAACACCATCAAGTGATTTTGAATTTGCTGTATCTTAGATTCAGCAGCGGATACAATTGATAAAGGACAATAATATGAAATATAATCATAATATCGTTAATATATTTTGAATTTTGGTAAATAAAAATTTCGTGAAATTTCATTTTTCAAAATATAATGTAAAATTACTTTTATCGAGAAAGTGATAGAACTTTTTTTGTGTAAATAAATAAATTCAAACATATTTTCTTATAAATATTTTACAAATAATTAATGTAATGATTATGGAGCTCCTACAGTATTTTTAAGTCAAATTTACAAAGTAAGATCATAACACGTGAAAAATTATAAAATGATACTGAATATAAGAATTATCTTGGTATTACGTATCAGAAAATTATATTCTATACTCAAGAACAGATTAGCTAATATGAAGAAACAACCACACATTAAATTAAAAATAAGCAATTAATGAGAGTAGTTAATAATATTTTTTAACTTATAACACCCATCACAATTAGAATCTTTACTTATTTCAATAAAAGTAATTTTCTAAGCGACTAGTAATTATTTGTTTTTTAATTTTAAATAAGACCAAAACTAGTCATTTGCATTAAAATATTTTTTTCTTATAAATATATAATTTTTAATAAACGAAATTATGTGTATTATTTATTGATAATAAATAAATACAAATTTTGGATTAGAGAGTTCATATATTTTTAATAATGTATTTTTAAAAAAAAGTATTGAGAACTAGCAAATTGTATTCATTTATTCGAAAAAAATATTATCTTGTGTGTGTGTTCTATAAGTTATTTTAACGTCTGATATTATAAATATGTAGACGAATTATTAAATAATTTAAGAAAATGAAAAACAACCGAAATTAAAGCTTTTATTGATTTTAAACATTAACCTAACCAATATGTGACATATGGGTATATTTAAGTGCATTTCATTCAATTTATAAGTTGCACTGATATTATTTATATTGCTTCATATTCCTTTTATGTGTTTTATTGAAACATAAAAGAATTTTAAAATACATTTTTAACTTCAATGTAATTGAATGCTTAAATTCTTATCAACATTTAATTATAGTTATCATGTAATGTTTTACTGTTATTTTTATAAAATGTTTCGTTTAATTTTTGCTAAACTTTAATATTCTGCACACAAGGATTAATTAGATGGTAAATTCCAACTTAAAGTGGAATCCAAACCACAATAAACACCTGAGCTTTAGATGGGATTCTCGAACCCATGAACTGAAGGACATAGCACTCACCATTCTGCTGCCATTTTTACATTCTTTTTCTAAGATGAATGCCACCAATAAATATATTTTTATCAATTCATTATAATCTGTTTAGCATCTTATGTTTTGCATGCGAAAGTTGATTCTATATAGAAGAGCGTTAGTTTATCGAAAATCTAGAGTCACAACAATCATTAAAGCCTTAGGTAAAATTTGATATCCTAAACTGTAAAGTGAAAGCAGTGTCAGTTTACTATGGCTTAGAAGTCTATGACGAATACCATGTGTACGTATTTCATGTAAAAAGCTGAATCTTTTTCAATCACTTCTTACCTCAAGTGAGGAATTCTCTAAGAAAAGGATCTTTGTTATTAGTTAGATTTTTATATACATATGATATATATATATATATATATATATATATATATATATATATATATATATATATATATATATATATATATATATATATATATATATATATTCATATATATATATATATATATATATATATATATATATATATATATATATATATATATATCATAAATTAAAAATATATTTAATTCAACATGTACACCAAATTAATTTTCTTAATTTTATATATAAAAATTAAGAAAGTTAAATATATTGAAACAAATCATGTTATGTGCCTTAAAATAAGAAAAATAAATACAATCTAACATTTATGAATCGGACATTCCGTAACTAATGTAAAAGTTTAACTAATGTAAAAGTGTTGTTTGTATCTTCTTAATAATTTTTTATGGATTTATATTATGATTATTTTCGATGTGTAATTCATTTTAATTCATTTTCCTCATTTTTATTATCTTTTGTTTTAAATATAAATATTACCTTTTTAAAATTTATACCCAAAGCAAATATTTTATATAGAAAATAAAACAATATAAAGACAAATGAAATACTTAATAATTTAATAAGATTTTATTAAGAGAAAGAGATGCATAATTTAAAAGTTGTTATACAACAATCAAGAGCATAAAACTCCCATTTAAATAAATCATACAAAAGAAATTAATGTAGTATAAAGCCATCTGAAGTCGATAAAGTTGAAAAAAACAAGTTTACTGATATTTGTCACCAGACTTAAGGGTTATAGATATCCTTAAAGAAGTTCACCACTAAAATTTTTTTACAATATATATTCTATTTTAGGGGGAATTAAATGGACCGCTGGTGCTTCATGGCAAATAATGATGGACTGGTTACAAATTTTATAATAAATAACAAACTTATGACAGTTCTTTCAACGCCTACTTTATTATAAAATAATACTTGATATAGTGCAATATATTTTTTCAAGTACAGCAATATTAACAAGGTTCCTAATCCTTCAATATCTTTATTATTTACAAAATTCATCTGTTGACTTTAAAATCAAATCTTCATTAGTTAATTTCGTTTTCTAAGGATAGTAGAACTGTGTAATGTGTTTTTAAAATTGCATATGGTTTTACTTTAAAACAGGCTCAAAAATATTGATTTTATAGAAACAATAGTCCATTTTTCTATTTTCTTCTTTCATTTTATCATTTTGGAGTTTAAACTTCTATTTCATTAATCATATGTAATTTTGATTTTATCTTTTCTCAAACGATTTATTTTCTTGTAATACAATAAATATTTTCTTTTGCCAATAAATCTAAAATCGTGGATATATATATATATATATATATATATATATATATATATATATATATATATATATATATATATATATATATATATATATATATATATATATATATATATATATATATATATATATATAATACCTACTATTTGACGCAATGAATGTATTATTTGATTAATTAAACATATTTCCTTATAAAAAAGGAAATTCACAGAAGCATTTATATGTTGAAACATCAATTAAACATTTATTTTAAAACATGAAAATTTTAAAGTGAACTCTTTTTGCGAACTTAAAGAAAGAATTAATAAAGACTGGCTTTTCTTTTGGAGGAAGATAAATGTTTAAAGTCAAGTTGTTTATGTGGCAGGTAATATGAGGCTATTCTGAATTTTTATTGGCATTCAACAGCTTATTTCTCCTTCTATTTCATGGGCATCATGAGCATAAAATAAGCCAAGATTTAAGCTTACGCAACCACCAATACTATCTACGCTCCATCAATTCTTTTCCTCCATCCAGTATTTATCACGGTAATACATCTAGGGACCTGACCATGCAATAAGGAGGAAAAGTAAAGCTGAAGTACACAGTAAAACGTTGACTTTTCTTATTTCCCAGGCGTCTTTTTTTGTCCATGCAGAAATCCGTAAATCTACCACTGCTAGCTCATATGTACTAAGCAGTAGCAGAGTAGACAAGTTGATCTCAGTTGGTTTTGAGTAGTAAATATTAGTTTGAAATTCTGGATGTATGTTCTTAAATATATTTTCAAGTATATTTTAATTTAATTTATTAAAATATATCGAAAATATGTATTATATTCTCTAAAACTTGGAGAACAAAACAATAGAAAAATATGCTTTTTGTATTTTGAAGATTAAATCGAATTATTACCAAATGCTTAGAAGTAAAGAACATAAATTACATTTTCAATGTTCATAAATGGGATTTAATAAGTTTCTTTTAGAAATTATGCTAGTGATATTTCCATGAAAATGTTAAGTAACTTTTAGCATTTTTCTCGTTTCGTAAAAAAAAAGAACTTTGGAAACATATGTTTTGATTTTTCAAAAGATAATATTTTTTGTTCACTTAATATATATCAATAAAACGATAGAACCACAAGAAGTAAAAAATACTTGTTCCGGAAAAAAGGAATAGTCTGAAATATATAAAATGTTGTAATTAAAAAAACTGCAAGTAAAATTTTTGCTTTTGGGAAATAGTGAAATATTCCATAAATATTAAAAATTAAAAATAATTGCTATCATGTAAAATAAAAAGCACTGAACATTTTTAATTCACGCAAATTATAATAGAACTTTAAAAAATTTAGTTTATTAATTCCATAAAAAAGTAATTTCTTTATATTCTCTCATATATATATATATATATATATATATATATATATATATATATATATATATATATATATATATATATATATATATATATATATATATATATATATATATATATATATATATATATATATATATATATATATATATATATATATATATATATATATATATATATATATAATACACTGATTTTATGAGTTCTAAGGCAGAATTAATTGCAATAAATATATTATGGAATTATTTAAATGCATTTCGTAATTTTTATTTTACAGTTTGCAAGATTAGAAAAAAAGTTTTTAAAATATATAAATTTGAAGTGTCTAAGCTAAATTTTGAAATGTAAATTGAATATTGAAATGTCTTAACAACTTAAATTATTATGATAAGAAATGAATGTCAATGATGCCGAAAATAATGGAAATAAATGAGTTGTACATCCTGACTTTAGGTAGAATATGTTCTGATTTGGGGATATCAGCTAGAAAAATCTTTATTGATTCTCTGAATTGAAGTATTTCAATTTCTTAACTGAATAACTGATTTTGCTCATTTTTACACTAAAATGCAAATCATTTCAATAAGTTCATTTCTTATAGTTTCGATTAGAATATTCTAGACGAAACTACAAATATCAGATTTTTTTTTTCATGTAAACAACGTGAACAATTACATAATTGTTCAGTTGAAAGTCGTGTTTAATAATAATTTATTGATTCTCTTGTTGACGTATTTTAATGAATCTCGCGTTTTAGTTTATTCATTAAGGAAATATACTTTAATCACTACTTTAATACATAGCATTGTTTAAACATCACTTCATTAATATTAAGTATTTAACAAACGCATAACAAAATATAAATTAGAATATTTTATATTTTCTATACATAAAAAATAGCTATTTAAATGTGATCCTTTACAACTGTTTCATAAATATTTCTATGAAAAGGAAATCAATTATATAATTCAAAGTAATATTTTTGAGTTCGTTTAAAAAAAATCCAACCTAAAAGTGTTTAACAAACGCAAATTACATGCACTTATAAAAATAAAAAATGGATAAAAAAATGATGATGAACATAAAAGTTCTGATAAAGACATTGTTCACTAATACTTTTTTTATTGAATGCATTTTATATTTTCAAAAATATATATATGCTACAGAACTTTATAAATGTTTCATAGAATTTCAAGTTTTGAGCTTCTAAAATTAGAATAATGATTTCTGAATTTTTAAAAAGATTTGATTCAAAACATAAATTTGTATTTAATTTCAAAACTAAATTCCTATAAGTAAAGAAAAAACGTAGAAAACTCTGAGAAATAAATTTTTCTTAAGTTATTTTACTGGGGGGGTTCTTAAAACACCAGTATAATTTTAGTTCGATGCATTCTTAATTAAATTCTTTTTTGGACATCATCAGAATCTACTATCTCAATATCTGAAATACTTTACTTGAAATATTTTTATCGTTCTGCAACATTATTTTAAATGTATTGCAATTGTATTAAATCAACATCTATTATTTCTATATATATATATAATTATGATTAAAGCCCGGTGGCTTAGTGGCAACGTTTCACGCTCCCATGACACCGGTCCGAGGTTCGATCTTCGGACTGGGCAAGGTTGACTCAGCCTTTCATCCCTTCAGTGGGTCGATTAACTGAGTACCAAGCATGCTTGGGAACTAAACACTGGTGGATCTTATGTTAGGCTGACCAACTAACTGGGACATATGCTTCGCACCCCAGAGCCCTCGGTCACGAAAACAGTTATGGGCATTGTAGGCCTTGGCCCACATGGGCTGCCGTGCCATGGAGTAAGTAAATATATAATTATTATATGATAATATCTATTATATATTAAGTTAAAGCGTATGTTACCGGTCAATAAAATATATTTAATTATTTATAATCTTATATATAAATATATATATATATATATATATATATATATATATATGTTTGTGAAACAATAAAAAATAATTACTTTGAATCAGTTTACTTTTTGCATTTATGGAAAAATAAAAAAATGAAAAAAACATTATTATTCAACTCCAGACTTTTATCATACTTTTATCTAAAATAATAAAATTGAAATATTTGTTTACGTCTTTTATTTTTCATGCCAAGATTTATTTATGAATGTGTAATATTTCAAGATTAATGAGTTCTCTTCTCCCATAAAAGTTTAAAGAAAATTTGAAAAAAAGACTTCATTGTGGATATTTTTTTTACGAAAAATAAATGCAAAGAATGCATTTTTCATTCGGTCGGGTAATACTCGCAGCAAGTTTCAGTATTTATGCACATCCTTTGGCTTATTTTTCTTTTTAACTCATGGGCATCTTAAGGATGAAGAAAGCCAAGAGATTCAAGCTTACGCAGCAACTAGTTTTATCCAGGCTGGAGCATTTCTCTTCCACTATTCAGTATTTATCGCTGTAATATATCTGGGACCTTCCCATGCAATAAACAGAAAGACAAAGATGAAGTACTAAATAAAAATCTGATTTTACTTATTTCCCAGGTGTCTTTCTTACCACACTGAAATCCGTAAATCTTAAACTGCTGGCATATACTACGTCGTAGAACAAACAAAACAAGTAGATTTCTTTGACTTTTTATCTATACACCCACACACATGCGAATAATAAATAAAGTAAAGAGTATTCAGATATGTTAGCGATGAAATAAATTACTTTAATAAATTCATTTCACGTGTTGTTTAAATTTCTTCATATCGAAGAAAATATTAATCAAAACATAATTTTTAAGCATTTTTAAAGCATGAAATTACAAATCTTTGATAAAAAAAAACTCAAGCTTATATTACTTTTTGAAGCTTCTGGTATATATCTGAAGAGTAAAATAAATTGTTAATATAAAATATGGAATTATAAAAAAAAAACTCGTAAAATATTTTTTGATTTTACCTTTTAACACTGATATAATAATAGGTGGAATTCACAAAAACTTATGTAAAAAAAACTCTAGTTCTTCAAATGAAATTATATCTGCCAATTATTTTATCATTATTATGTTAACATTATCATTATAACGTTATCATTAAAAATTATCTCTGAAACGTTATGGGGAACATAAATATGTTAAAAATTATGTTTGGTTTCTGCGAATCAAGACATTTATATTATATTAAAATTAATATATAAATATTTTTACTATAGTATAATATAAAGGGGAGATCGAATATACTAAAAAAACATGGAATAAATCATATTTCTGTTTGATTATTAAACTGCTTTTTTGATTACATCATGTCTTGTCTTTACATGAATAAAGTAATAAAAAAACAAATACTTCTTTTGAAATCTTATAATTATTTGATCAAACCGTATAAAAAATTCATAATTTATTTCTATTTATATACAATAATTAAATTGGAATGAAAAGAAATATATTACAGGAATAAATTCTCGTATAATTTTATAATGGAATTTTCAGTTTTTCTTGACTTTTATTGAATACTTGTTTTGCTAAATCATTGCAAAATTTGTAAAATCAAGGAATAGTAATTTATAATGACACATTATACTAATAATAATTTAAAACATATTTCTAATCTAAATTACAACATTTTAAAAATATCATTTTATTTATACAGTTCCATTTAATATAAAATTATTAATTTCTCGATCTTTCCTTATTATTTTAATTCGAATCTAGGTGATCATATATTGAATAAAAAGGATATATATATATATATATATATATATATATATATATATATATATATATATATATATATATATATATATATAGATAGATAGATAGATAGATAGATAGATAGATAGATAGATAGACATAGATAAAGATAGATAGATTTGTTTTTTTACATTAACATTTGTATTCAACTTCGATCAAAATTTTCATAAGCACTTTTAACGTAATTGCGTATGGTACAGATAGACAGATAAATAAATAGAATAACTTTTTTCTGTTTGTGATACTATGAAAATAATATGCGAAACCAGATTGTTGCACATTGTTTACAAAACTGTGTGTGACGGTACAATGGTTTGTGTCAGAGTATTGTAAAACGCAGTTGCTGAATTATATTTCAAGTAAAGCAAAAATAAAATATTTTTCAGAGTTCCAAAAAAATAGACAGTTGAAGTATCAGAGCCACAAATTTGCATCTTTTAAGGGCATGAAAAAGCATCATATTGAAATAAGGGCTGAATTTTTAAGGGCATGAATAGGTAACATGAGACGATCATGTCAAAATAAATCTGCGTGTCAAAATTGTTGAAAGGAAACAAAAGCCTCTGCGTCAGATAAGTTAATATTAAAGAAGAATGTGACCAGTAAAAGGAAGATTATCAGAAAAAAAATTACTGCTTAGTTGAGAGAATATCTACAGAACTCGTGATTTAACCCTACTGTGATGAAATGCTACTAAAAGTTTATGCATGAAGTACATTGGTTCTAGTTGTGATTTTAAAACCGTTTATAGTACGTAAAGATTTTAAGTAGTTAGAACAGTGGTGCAAGTACCATAAAACCTGATTGAGTATCAATGGAAATATTTTCCGATGAATCTAAAATGTTCTCCCTATTCCTCACCATCTACAGGTAGTGGACACCCACAGAAGGCTAGAATCTAACCACCTTCTTGTTGTAATGAAGCATAAGATGATTCTGTAATGGTTTGGCCTCATTTCATGGTTTCTGCATGAAGTAGACACTATATAACCTTGCATAAACTACGTCACTCTTTTTCACTATCACCTGTATTCTACGTCACAACATTGAGATTACGAAAACTTAGAGATTACGCCTATCAAAATGATAAATCCCCGGTGCACTGTAGAGGAGCTGTTCAGTTATGATTTCAATTTTCATGACTTAATTGCATATTTTCTGTAGCAAGCTCATTCACTAGATAGATTTAACAACGAAACATGGAGTCCATTTTTAAAAAAAGAGTGTGATTTTTTGTGTATTTTTAAGATAACTTTGAAACTTTAGAAATAGTTCGAGATGGAATATTAAGTGTCCTTCACGGCATGTGTATTTCATCTACATAAAATCGGAATCACTAATCGAGTGCCCAATTGTACATAAGGGCTATTTATAAGTGCTCTTTGACAATTTTATTTTATTTTTTTACCACTGTGACCAGCTTTTGACCATTTGAGTATTGTGACCCCTTAATGAATTTTTAATTACTTTTGAGTACAGTACATTTCTGACTATCCCTTATAGTTTTGATTCACCTCATTCTCCTGATTCATTAGGTCCGGAACGTCAGAGAAGTTTCTAGAATTCCTGATGATGGATGAGGAGCCTAGAATAATATAAATAGAGGAGTATCTGTAAGGATAGGAAACTTTTATCTGAAATTTTTGCCTTGGATGCTGATCCTAAGAAGTGTTCAGTAGTTAAGATTCCTAGAGATTTAAAAGGACGTAAGGTGAGTCACCCAAAAGGACTTACCGATAATATCTGAGGAATACCTCTGACGATCACAGATATAAAATTATGAGTAGACTTACTGGAAAGGATGGTTGAGCATCTTCGAGATTCAAACGTCATACTGATGATTGCAAATATTTGGCGACTAGTTTAACGATACTTAACCGAAGTGAACAATCTCCATTGATGCCACACTGATTGTAATTTCAATAGTAATTTCTGCTAAATTTTAATTCACAACATAATTTCAGCAAAACGTTCATGGATTTGTAAAACTCAGTTTTCCGAGACCCTGAAAGTTGCAGATGTGCTTCATAAGCAATCTATATTGGCATTGAAAATATTCTGTGTAATCATTCATAGATTGTGAATAAATATTCAATCTAGCATGGTTAGTTTACTGGCTTAGCATACCATTTGGCTCAGCCTTACCATCCGCGGTGTAAGCTACAATACATAAGATTATTGGGTCGTTATGCGTGGGTCTTTATTACATAATATAATCATTTGTCTTTACGAAACAAGTGATTATATTATATATAAAAGGGAAATAAAGGTTGCAAAGTTTGAACAGATTTGTATAAGAAAAATGAAAAATAAAACTAAGAATGGAAGCATAAAGATATATACATTTTTTTTAAATTTCCCAAGTGATAAAATTGATTGATTGCTCTCAATATATTATCAATATAGATTTCTCAATACATAAAAATTGAACCATTTTTATATATTTAATTGAGGAAATTTCTATCTCGGTTATATACAATCTTTCCTAACAATAAACTTTAAACCCGTAAGATTGGATGATATATATGAAAAGTAAACAAGTCAAAATATTCACGACAGGAGAGAAATTCTCTGGATATTTTTCAGAAAGCACTACTTTTATTGTTTAGAAATATGTTATGTGTAATCTTAGTGTAAATCTTAGTTTATGTGCAAACTTTTATGTGTAAATCTTAGTAACTTAATTATTTTTCATTAATTCCTCTTAAAAACTTAACATTTTTCGTCTTGTAAATAGTCGCTGACTTTGTCTGGTTCATACATATTACCTACGAATTTCCATTTCAATAGCGCATTTCATTAAGCACCTTTTTCTTCATCCGTCTGTGATATAGTCTCCTATCTAATAGGATGTATATTTCTTTCTTCTCAATGAAAACTTTTCCTTTTAGAATACAGATTGCTAATTTACATGATAAAAATCCTTTCTTATACCGTAGAATCTATAAAGTGAAAGTAAATAGAAGAAGAATAAAGCTTTTAACAAAACGTTTTTAGGGTTTCTATAGTTAAGAAAATGTGGTTTATGCTTAATCAGTTTAAAAGTTGTGAAAAATAAATTAAAAGGAGATACTTGAAATTTATTTTTAGTATATAAAAGTCACTTTGTTCTTCACCTGTCAGTCTTTTTCTTTTATTTATATTTCATAAATAAATTTTGATAATTGATTTCATATTTGATTAATCTGATTTTTAACTTCAAACACGTGCATGTCGATTTATTTATCATAAAAGTATCAATAACATTTTTGAGGAAATACGATTAAAATGTATATTTTTCAAATCTAAATAATAGATACTGCTATCATTAATCAAAATTATAAAAATAATTATGGTATAAAGTAATATTAGCAAACTCAAATAAATAGTTTATTTCAGTGATGTAATTACATTTGTAAATACTTTTCTTAACATAAATATCAAGAACTGATATCTGTTGTACAATATAGATTATACAGTATCTATTGTACTTTTTACTCTTTAAATAATAAATAGGAACAGAGTAAATTTTGCTGTGTTATAATAATATGATTTAAAATAGAAAATAATATTTCGATTATTATTTTTTCATTCATATTTCTTTGAAATGTAAGGAAATATTAATTTTCCTAAGTATATATAGAATACATGGATTTGCAATTTTTAATTTCTTTTTACTTTAATTATTGCATTATGTTTTGTACAGTGCCAATCAATAATATTATTATGAATTCCTAAATTATAAAAATGTTGAATAGAGTTTGAGAGTTTATGTAAGCTCCACAGAAAACAATACTACAAAATTTAATGTTATTGTTCAATTAATATTAAATTTCAATATTATTTCAAAAAATTCAAAAACAAAGTTCAACATTTTATATATTTAATCAATTTTTCTATTCACTCATTATTTTTTAGTAGCTTTAAATGATATTTGTAATAAAAATTAAATCACCTTCTTTTTATGAAATATTTTTATTACAATACTGTTGAAAATTATATATAAAATTAAGTCCTTTTTAATTAAGAATGGTCACACATTCTAATTTTCCTTATATATTTTTCTGTAAAAATTTAATGTCAGAAACATAATTCCTTAATTATATGTTAAAACTATGAAACTCATTTTTCTACCTATAATCTGTTCTCATTTTTTAATCAATGACGAAATATCTATTATTAAGATAGTAATTTTTTTCAGGAGCTTGGGTTGTCTATAAGAAATTTTGTATTAAAGATGAAATATTCTTATTAAAAACAATTTAGCTAATTTTTAAATAATTATGAAATAGAGGAACTGAGAATATATTTTTTAAATAATGTCCCATGATTTATTTTTTATTATTTACAGAATATTTTGAATTTAACGAACAAACAAAATATTAGTTAAAAATATATACTTAATACTTTTTTTAAAATGAAGAAATAAAATTACTAAAAAAATTTTCATTTCAATTATTATAGCAGAGGCGATGTCTGAAAAGTAGAAAATTCTCAAAATATATATAAAATCTGCATATTTATTTGCGTGCAGCTACTTTAATTTCTTGTTAGGCAAATTAATCTATCTATCTATCTATCTATCTATCTATCTATCTATCTATATATATATATATATATATATATATATATATATATATATATATATATATATATATATATATATATATATATATATATATATATATATATATATATATATATATATATATATATATATATATATATATATATATACTATATATATATTAATGCAAATTTGATTTAATTTTATTTTATGCAGTAAATTTATTAATAATTTTTCTCAGAAACATATATTCATTTATAAAATATATTATCTTTCAAATGCTATAATTGAACAAGGTAAAAAAATATTTGAACGCAAAAAAATTTTCACAAACAACCTAAATATTGCGTAAGCAAATTATTCATGGGTACTACTCTACGTTTTATTGACAAATAATACGAAATAGAAATATTTCTCGAAAAGTAATCATAGCAAAAATATTAGATGAAAAAAGTGTATATCAACACATTTAACAATGTATTATTCAAAATATATTAATCTGCACTCTCCTTTTAGAAATAAGTACTTGATCTATTGATACTTATGATTCAAAATAAAATAATTTTCGTATTTGAACGAAAACAGTTCTAAAGAAATTTTTCAATTCCATTTGAATAATATTTCCTTTTTAATTCACATAAACTATAAACTTATATGTGGAAAATGAATTTTGAATAAGCATCTTGGTCTACTTCGACCATATTTGAACTAAACAATACGAATCTTAAGTATAGACTAATACAAATTACCTATTTAATTATAAAATATTTATTTACATAATTAAAAACATATGATTAATAATATTTTCGTTACATTCTAACAATTAATTTGGACAACAAAATTGCTTTAATTAAGAAAAATTATTTTTTAATAAGATTAAATTTTAATAAAATTAATGTATTACTTTTCTAGAATTTCTTTCTTTTTCCTATAAATCCGGAATGTTGTCTTGTGGTGATTAAGAGGTAATTCTCTGTACTTGAATTTGAAATAGTATGAAAAAATAACTGATAATTTATATATCCAATCATGTTTACTCTGTTAAGGATAATCTCTTAAATCCGTAATTTATTTTATTTAATGAACAATAATATTTATTTCTCATAATATTTTTCTTCTGAAACTAGTTTGTCTTAAATAAATCTTTAGAGCGTTATTAATTATAAAGACATCAAATTTATTAAAAACAATATTATTTCAAAGAAAATAAAAACTTCCACATTATTAGTTAAAATGAGGATACAGTTTTGCATTTTATTTTTATTTTAATACGCTAATAAATTTATATACATATTTACGGTAGCAAATTTTTCATTGCAAAATTATTTTTGAAAAGTAGAACAGATTTTCACTTGTGTTATTTTTATTTTATTATAGAATTTACTGTTTTCAAATGTTGTAAACATCAAAACAAAATATACGACTGAAGATATTTTTTGTATATCCATTTTATAGTATATTAATTAGCGTAAAATTTCTTTGGAAATTAATTCAAAATGCAAAAAATCTTTATATCATTGCAAAAGTGAAATTAAAATAAAGTCAAATTTTGAATATCAGTATTTATGCTTAATGAAAATCTCTTGATTTGTTTATATTTAAGAGTACTTAAATATGTTTTATAAAATTATTTATAAAAATTCCTTTATAACTGAAATGAGATGTAAATTCTGTAAGAAATATATTTAATGAATTTAAATTAAAGAATAATAAATTTAAATTAATTCTAAGCTAGATAAAAAATAATAATTTATGGTGAATAATTTTGAATTAGTAAATTTCATAAGAACTTTTTTATTTTATTCAATATATTAAACCATAAATATTTTTAAGTAGAAATTTTTATTCCATGGATGAATGAAATAAAAAGAATAAAATAATTTTCGATGAATAAAGGAAATATACTTTCCAGAAAAAAATTCCTCTTTAAAATGTAAAATATCTAAAAATAATAATAAATTTAGAGTAATAAAAATTTTTTGTTAAAATTGATCAAACATTTCTTAAAATGTTGTTGTATGTCTCAATTTGAATGACACTGGAAGTATATATGAATGAATTTTTATGGTATACACTTTTTATATAGAAATTTCATATATTTGGAATATTTTCATTTAATATGCATTATAATTACTTTTTATATATTAATTTGAATCTATATGCCTCAGATATTAATCTCTTCATATTTTTCAGTCAAAAATGTATATTCTTAATTATTTGATTTTTTATGCTTTTTAAATTTTTAATTTTTTTCAATTTTTTTATATGGAAATTTTATTAAAATTAATTTAGACCTGAGAAACATTATCTGAAAAAAATATTTATGAGTAAAATTTTAAATTTTCTTCAGTCTGAAATCTGTTTGATGTAAAGTTAAATTTTTAAGATAATTTTATACTTAAAAATATAATGTCAGTTAGATGTATAGGCGCTTAAAATTTCTTCTATAAGCATATTCAGATATTTCCTCACTGAGGCATATTTTTTCAAAAATGTAAGCAATAAATAAATAACTTACACTTTCTATTAACGTTAGAAAACATAAACTAACAGACTCTTCGACGAGACAATTTGGAATTCATAGTTATTTATTAAAATAAATATATTTTCTTCACTTTTTAAGATGAGTATATATATATATATATATATATATATATATATATATATATATATATATATATATATATATATATATATATATATATATATATATATATATATATATATATATATATATATATATATATATATATATCAATTTTTCATATCAATTTTGATAGTTCAAAACGAGTGATCCCTAACTATAGTTTCAAGTAATGTCAAAATAAAAAAATAAAACACGCTTTTAAGTATAATAATAACATTTTAACTATATTATATTTTGAAAATTTGATTCAAAAGCTAAAAACTGATTATAATATGATAACATTTAAAGATGTTTTTGGCAGTTACCACTTTACTTTCAGGATGGTGCTTTTAATGAAAATTCTATTATAAGGGATTAATAAGCATTCCTAGAATTATATTCATGTCTTAAAAATGATAGCTGCTAAAAATATTTGAAAAACCAAAATATTCCCCAAAAAGTTATTCTAAAGGTAATTTTTGATTGCAAAATATCCGTTATGTAAGCGCATTAAAAAGATAAAAACAAAACCCTTACTTAATCTTTTAATGGAAAAATCGAAATTGGATATGAATATCTATGAGTAAAATTTCCTGGTTATTTTAAGCATTACTGGTACTTTCTATAAACCTTTATCTAGTCTAATGGAAGTTCATATTTAGATTGAACTGCAGAATTGTTTGTATGTCCATTTTTATAAATAATCTTGAAGATTTTCTTTTGTCGACAGCTAATGGTTGTATAGAACAAAAATTTCTACTCAGATCAACAAAATATAATTCTAGTTTTAGAGGTTAAGGTAATTTTAATAAAACAAGACAAATATTTAAAATTTCTAAATGTGCTTTCATTATGTTGTTATTGAACTGAATATTTATCACACACGAAGTTTCAGGTAAAAAATCTAATATTCTACTTAATGATTAATTCATAAATATTTTTATAAATTTAATATGGTTATTTCTATATACATTTCATATGTAATAATATGCTTATACATAATTTGCGTAAGAGACTGCATTCAATATTTTGAAGATTATGATGTTATAAAACTGTCCATAAATTGAAATAAACTCATTTATGATTCATTAGTTAATTAAATTATATATATTTACTATTTTGTATTAAAATTAACGAATTAAAATTTACTTATTTGAAATATATTTGTTCTAAGGATATTCTGAAAAATGTAAATAAAATTATTAATTTATATTTACGTACTTGCGGAATAAACATGGTATAGTTAAATTTTTTTACCAAATATTATATCTCATTCTTAATTGATTTTTGCGAAGTAAATATATATAATATATTGTATAAATGCAATCTCAAATAGCAGCTAAAAATATTAATACTAACTTGTAATTGTCTAGTAAATATATACAAATATAGAATTATTTTAGACAATCCAGAAAATATTGAATGAATTAATATTAGGAATTGATTGACTCGAATTTGAAATAAATGCTACGAAAACTTCTGTTAATTGAAAAAATATAATCATTTTTCCAGGTATTGTCTCCAGAGAAAATTAATTAAAATCATATGTTGTTGTCATTTCAGATTTAATATAGATGCAGAGTTGGCATTTGCTATCAAGCTTTTTTGTAAAATAATAAAATTATAAAGCGAAAATATTTTCTACACATTAAATGGAGATTATAGTAAAAGCAATTACTAAAGTAATTTTTTTTTATTTAAGATAAAGATAAGAAAATATTTCCCTATTTAAAAATGTCTTAATATTTATTAATGTCCTATATTATTTCAAAACTTCTCTTAAGAAAACGTACAGTTTTACTTAACGTACAAAATATAATAGATGTGAAATTAAAAAAGTAAAATAAAAATTGCAAAACATCAAATACATTTTGACGTTCTGTCGCTCGCACTTGATCGGCTTGAAAATCCAGAACAACAACAGCAATTCTACGTGTCACAAAAAAACAAAAGTGAAATCTTAAGAATACAGACAGAACACTTACATTGGTTATGTACTAGATGACTATTTTAAAACACCAAAGTATTTAACACAATTTTAAGTCTGCAATATAACCTTAATATGTATAATGCCATTATATTAAAATATTTTCATTTTTAAAAATCAAATTTCGTCTCAAATAAATTAATTATTTTGGTATTATTTCCAACTTTATGTATATTAAACAAATTCAAAAGAATTTTTTTGTTTTTAATTTGTTATAGTCTTGAGCCAGTTATGCTGGCTTTATTTGATTCGCTGCTACACTTTTCTAACTGAACCATATTTTGATGTGGAATCCGACTTTCTCAGTACATACATGCCATAGGATCCCGTTTATAGGGTAGGCAAACATTCACAACCTATACAAGGAAAGGACAAAGACAGGATACATAGAAAGAAAGGACAAAGACAGGATCTTAAAATGCAACGTAAGCAAAAGAACTCTTACCATTTTCACATTGTAATTGAATGAAGGGAAAATAAGTACGCAAATTAGTGTAGGACGTGTTTGAGACACTAGTAAGAAAATAGTAGGAATATCAGTCATTACAAAAGCAGGTCCACTTCACACATTCATCAATCATAACTTGCACAATAGAAATCACTAATGGATTTGCCGAAGAAGTTCGTTAAGCCTTGTTCACTGTACGACTTCAAAGTAAGCTTATCCACTGCAGCATTAAGTATATGAATAGGCCTAACCTTTGTAGATAAAGTTGTAAATGAACAAATAGCAAGACATTGGTTTCATAAATTCAGATCGACAGATTTGTCCTTCTGTGATGAAGCTCGCTGTGGACGAACACTGGTCATGGATAATGATGCCCTGCATGTGGCTATTCAAGAGGTCATTAGTCAAACTTGTGGTGAACTTGGCAGACAATTTAACGTGCCCAATGAAATGGTTAAACTTCATCTGCATCACTTAAACAAGGCATACAGACTGAAAAAGTGGGTTCCTCACACGCTGTTGGAAGTTCATAAGCAACAGTGAGTGAGAGACTGTTTATCCTTGTTTTCTCTCTATACCATACCGTACCATTTCAATCGAGTTCTGATCAGTGACGAAAAGTGGGCCTTGTATGACAATCCTAACTGTTTCAAACACTAATTCTTAACCAGGATACTGTCCTGTACAGCGCAAGACCATTTGTGCAGCAGCGCAACATTATGCTATGTGTCTGATGGAATTGTCGTCAAGTGATTCAATATGAGCTGCTACCAATGAATCAAATGATCACTGGGTGCAACAAAATCAAGTGGAACGCGTGGAACATGCATTGCAATAGAAAAACCCAGCACTGGTTAATCATAAAAACGTTCTCTTCTTGGCCAACAGCGGTACTCCGCATGTCGTACGGGTGGCCAAGAATATCATACATCGACTTGGTTGGAAGTCTTTAGCCCTCTTCCTTACTCACCTGAACTTGCATATCAGATTATCACCTCTTCCATTCCCTGGACACTCCTCTTCTTTGAAAATCTTTCACCAATGATGCAGACATGCTCCAAATATTCCTGGACTTTTTTACATTAAAAACCCCCGACTTTTGTAGTATGGAAAGAGCACATCTGATGATATGTTGGTAGAAGGCGCTACTATTTATTAATGTTGGCAGGAATGGGTAAACGATGATCTGATACTGCATCAAAAAGTAAATGGGTTTTATTTCTTAATTAGAAGGAGAAGTAAGTGAAAAAAACAGATAACTGGTTGGACCACCTAGTAATGCATAGAATGAAGTTATTGAAAAGACAATAACGAGAAAAATTCAATATTCAGGGTTTTATAAAGAATCCACCGAGCTGAAGAAAGTCAAGATATATAAAGTGATGGCTTCAGCGAAAAAGAGCTACTCATATTTGTTCCCGTCTATGATTCCCATTACTGAATTGAATTGCTTTCATTTATTTTTTAATATAAACTCACATGTGGTAAAATATTGAATGATGGAACTATTGGGAATATGAGGAGTGAGAACAAGTAATAGCATTCAAATGTCGAGCAAGAAATGGTGCAGTATGAAGACCGTCTGCTGAACAAGCAGCTGAATAGCTAACAGGGTTAATTTTTTTAGGGTAAAAATAACGAAATTCCTTTATACATGGAAAAGAATGGAGAAATAAAGCCACAATTGAAATACAATATAAATGTTATGTGATTAGTAATTGTAATAATATAATATTTCTTTTGTATTTCTCAATTGTGGCTACTATAAAATTCTAATCACTAGTATTTAATTTTGAAATGTTTTTATATACGTAAAATTCATTGTATTCGTAGAATTTTTTCCTGTGCATCTTATTGGGGCATCACGGTTTTTGTTGCATGATTTGAAATAAATGCAAATATGGTACATTATGAAACTTAAAATTTTGGCAAAAAATCATACAAATAAAATTTAATAATAAAGAAATATATTCGAAGAATATTTCAAAATATTTCATAAAAATATTTCAAAGAAATATTTTTAAGTATTTCTCTAAAGATAGATGATGAAAAGAAAAACATTGGAAAAGGGCAGGCAATGTGGAATGATTTAGGCTTATCGTGAACTTTGTAAGATCTAATACAAATTCAAATAATAGTTCCCAAGTTAGTATATTGAATCAAGATATTTCTAAGACTTTTCATTTGTCTCCATATGAACTAATGTATGTAAAGCAGTATTTTGTGACAAATTACATTCGGGAGAGAAAAGAAAAATGGCTACAAAATACAAATATCAGCAGACTTTATCCACTGTAGAGCCAGCAGATAAAATGTACAAGAGAGTTATCTTCTTTTTCAATGCATTTCTATTTGATAAATAACTCATGATTTCAATTATTTACTCTTCAATTTCCTCCATTTCAGTGATTTAGCTACACTAAGATGACACCCACAGGTTAAGAACACTTTGTAATTTTATCTTTCACCATGTGAATATTCCACGTTTGCTGTTGTGCTATTCCTAGTGCGACATGTGTTAATTTGCAAAAAAAGATATTTTTCATTACTAGCCCATGAATGTTTTAGATTTATCAAATGCTTGGGGAGTAAAAGCTCACTAAAATTTCTTATAGCATCTATGAGGTTTTAATTGTTTATTCTGTAAAAAAAGAAAAAATTCTAAACAATTAACTTTGAAACTAACGGAACCATTGATTAACTGTGACATCTGCTTCAGTTTCATCATAAGATTCGGATCAGTATATAGTATTGAACACTTCCCTAAATAAATATTTACAGATTGTTATCAAAACAATAAAAAAACCTTAGACCTAAGTATACATTCACCATAGTAATAAGGAATCATGTATTAGTATGGTATAGGAACATCTTTTGCATGTTACATAGCCTGGATTTGGCTAAGAATTGGTTCATACAAGTGCTAATTATTGTTTACAGAAAATTTGCACCATTTATCTTTAAAATATCACGAACTTTCTGGGTGAAATGCCGGTGAAGAATATTGATTCTATATTGATACTCTAAAATAGATTATAAAGGTTCAATTATACTGAGATCGGGTGATTGTGAGTTTATATGTAGGGATTTATGTTCATCCACGTGTACATTATACCATGATTGGATATTTATCGTTGAATGGATACGAGCCTTATTATCCTAGAAAATTCCATCTCTTGCAGAAACAAAATTTTGTATCATAGGATAGACTAGGTCAATTAAAATTTGTCTGTACTTCTCTCCGTTCTTTCATGATTACGGTTAATCCAGCAACAAACCATGACATGTATGCGAATTTCATGACAGATTCACCTCCATACTTGAAATTTGCTTGGATATAATTAGGATCATACCCTTTTGGGATTTCTTCAAAATGTGAACTAGTTCTATTGTAGAGAAAAGTGTGAAAGAATTTTCGCAGACCATATTACTTTTTTCCACATTTCAATTGAAAATGTTTTGTGCTAGTAATACCTCTGTAAACAGATCATTCTACATTAATATCTATGACAAGTGAATAGGAAATTCTATAAAGCCTTAAATCTTCTGCTGATGAAAGAACATTTTAACTGTGATCATTCGCATCGGAGAATCTAGACACTTATTGCGATCTGTGATCAATCTCGTTGCAGTTATTCGCTGTTAAGACATTATAATCTATTTCAATAACAATCAGTCTCTTTGACTGAACTTCTACTTTGCATGAACTTCTAGCTGAATGGCCACTATTTTGCTTTCCTAAGACTGTCTTGCCACGTTGTGCATATGTTGTCATAAGTTTAAACTCCGAAGCTTTAATAGCGACTAAAAGTTGTGTTTTCTTCTCACTTGCTCCAACTAGACAATATGATGATCTTTGAAAATCTGCGGCGTTTGAAAATAATATGAAACTTAAAAAAGGTTTTCTGTAAAACTGCCGCATATTATATATATATATATATATATATATATATATATATATATATATATATATATATATATATATATATATATATATATATATATATATATATATATATATATATATACATAGCGGCTTAGTGGCAGCGTTTCACGCTCCCATGACACAGGTCCAAGGTTCGATCCTCGGGCTGGGCAAAGTTTACTCAGCCTTTCATCCATTCAGTGGGTCAATTAACTAAATACCAAACATGCTTGGGAACTAAACACTGGGGATCTTACGTTAGGCTGACCACCTAACTGGGACATATGCTTCGCACCCCAGGGCCCTCGGTCATGAAAACAGTTATGGGCACTGTAGGCCTTGGCCCACATGGGCTGTCGTGCCATATATATATAAAGCTGCTCACAAATATTACCTTTTAATGCATACGAAACGCAATGAAAATATTACTTGATCATTTATTGAAATTTATCCTTATTATTTTATTATTTTAATAAATTAATAAACACCTACATATTTTATAAAGACGATTTTCTTTTTTGAATAGATAGATATTCTTGTTAATTTATTTTAGGGAACTTAATAAAAACTTAGATTATTTTAAAGCAAAATAATGTAATGTGAAAGAGTAAGAAATATTGCAAACAAAATTATATTAGTTTTTGTGATACTCGGAACAAGGTAAATAAGAAAAAAATAATAAATTAACAGCAAATTCTTAAAAAATACAGTATAGTCTTTGAATATTTCTTCTAAATCATTTGTTTAAAAATATTTTGACACTATTCAGGATATGGAATTATTCAGCACATATTTTTCTATGCAAAGAATTATGTAGATATGAAAACACATACTTTCGTACACAAACTGAATACCTAAATTTTAAATAACACTTAAAAACATTTAAATGATATTTAAAATACTAATTTTATAAAATTTTAATGGAAGATCTAAATTATATAAATGAATAGATTTGTTCATTTTATTTGTTTCTGAAATGAAACGATTCATTGAAATATTTTAATGTTAAATATTTTTCACAAAAAAGTATCACGTTAGATATTTAAATTATTATAAATAATTTTCATAGAATCTTGGGAAAATAACTCGTAATTTTGTTATAAAATCAATATTTGGATTTCCTAGAAACTTCATACATGTGATTTCGATGAATATATATTCTAAATAAATACATATGAAATGACTTCGCGTTTCGAACAGTATATTAAATGTAATGGAACTCATTAAAGAACCTATTTGAACTGAACGTGCATCAACTACACATCGGTTAATTTTACACATCCCTCATTATGCAGAATTGCTAAGTGAAATCTCCATATCTTTGCAAATACTCCAGGTAATGAAGAGAAGAGATATAATATTAAATGCTGCTGTGGTGTTTCCAAAATTGATTACTCTGACAGTGGCTTATAATGCTGTAAAATATCAATCTATATTAAATAAATCAAGTCAAAATGAAATACAGAATTACATTTGAAAGATAAATCAGTTGGTTTTGTATTCTTTTAATAGAAATAATATGTTTGAGTAAAGAAAAGATTTTAAAAATTCTATTTTTGTTTTAGAATATAATCTATGAATTTAAAAGAATCCTAATCTAAATCATATACGAAACTTCAAAAAACTCACATGGCATTAAGGTTTAAAAAACTTCACTTAATTTTGAAACTTTAAGGGAACAGAGTAATATATAGAAAGAACAATTATAATGTATTGCAAACTTTTCTCTATTTATTGCAGTATTTGTTTATTTTTATGTGTTTCATATAATTAAGCAACATTGTTAAACAAGTCATTTCCAATCAAACTTCCCTTTTCGCAATAATATTTTTGGCTTGCTTCAGAATTAATTAAGCAAAGTTTTAACATGAATAACAGTACCTAGTTTAAGCTGGATTAGAAGGAATCCCTTATATTTGTAACATTAAATATTGTTATTACAAAATTTAAAACATTTACAAAATTTAACATTTACAAACATTTAAAATTTACAAAAGTTAACATTTACAAAATTTAAAATAAAAGTTGTAATATAAATTTAAGAAAAAAAACGTAAATACGAAATGCACTAAAATTCAGGACGTCACGAGCGAGCTTATCTTTTAAATAAAAATTTCTTTTATTTTTTGCAAATGACTAATTAACGTTAAGTCATTTACCCAAACAACTAACAAAATCAAAATTGGTAGTTACAAAACTTCCCCGTAGAAATTTTCGCTAATTCAAGAAAATATGATTAAAACCGTTCGTGCTAGAGTTAGGTGAAGATGTTACGATATACATTTTTTCTTAACATCTTCACCTATTTAAAGCGATTTAAAGAGAATAATTTTGATGAATAAAAAATATGATGGAGACTGTTTAGAAAACTCTATAAAAAGTGAAAGAAAAGAAAAAGAAAACAAGAATAAACTGTGGCAAGAGAATTTGAATTACAAAATTACTCTCTGAATCATTTAATTTACACATTGTTTTAAAAATAAGTTCACTAATTCAATCGCCAATAAAAATATTAATAGCACGCAACGAAAATCCAGATGAAAGATTCATCATTTGATTTAAAAGTTTAATCCCGATTAAAATGCTATTAGTTGGTATTTAATTTTGTTTTAACGTTTGCCTAAGCAAGCAGACATAGCTGAAAATTTCTGGGTTTGTCATTTGCTTAGTTTATTTCCTTATGAAGTTGCACAATTGATTGCCAGAGAAACAAATGAAATTGCAAGCTATCGTAAAGAAGTTAAACGGATTTTATTAAAGCAGTATAATCTGACACCCGAAATACTTAGCAAAACATTTTTTCCACACGTAACAAAAATAAAGGAAATACAGGGAAAACTTTTGGATTATGAATTAACAAGTTCTTTTAATGCTTGGATAATTGGACTAAGAGTAGATAGTTTAGAAAAAATTTGAGCGAACTTACTATAGCAAATCAAATAAAACGTAAGATATCTCAAGAAGTAAGAGACAATTTTATTAATGTGATTGGTTTATTATCTATGCTTATTAACTCATAAAATTTAGTAGATTATGTTACCTTGAGATCAACCTACAAGAGCAAACGACTGCAATAGCAAGAGTTTTTCAACAAACGAAAGTGCTTTAACTAATCTTTACTTAATAATTAAACTATTTAATTAATGTAAACAACTAAAAGTGAATGAAAATGCAAGAACTTCAACAATTTTGGGCATATTTCTAAGAAATGCCGATTCCAAAATCAGATAATAACATATCGAAAATGCTACAATACTGGTCACAGACTGAAAATGGTTTTTCCAAATTTAAAAATAGTTACTCAAATAATATAACGTTATTTGTTACTCTAGATAAAAATACTGAGGTGTGTATTTCATACCTGAAAAATGAAAAACGTAAATGTTGTGAAGTACAAATTTAATTTACAAAAGTAGCACATATTATCTTTGTAAGATGTAAATTGCGGAGAAACTTAAACTGAAATTAGGACATGATTTTAATATATTATATAGTTTTGTGGCAATCCATTGCCTTTATAAGAAGAATCACTGATGTTTTTAAAACGGATAATATAAAAAGCCGTTGAGAGAGTTTATTTATGTTATTAATGATAATGCAAAACACATTTATCACATTATAGGATGAACATGGCTTTATATCTTATAGATTGCTTAAGTCAAAAAAGAAAAAAAAATCATATCGGATAACATGAAAAGTCATTTAGTAATTTTCTAACAGCAGGTTTAGAATGAATCCGCTTTAAAGTTTTTGAATTACTGGAATGAAAGAAAATACAATCAATTTTATCAGACATTAAGGAAGAGAAAAATAAAGACAAAGGAGAATTTTTTTTGTAGTTAGAAGGTACCTGGAAGCAATAGGGAAATTGACAAAATTTTGACCATAGTATCGAGAACCAATGTTTATCACAGAAATACTGACTAGGGATGCATATAGAATCTTTCAATTAGAGACTACCAATAATTGTCTGTATGTCACAAAGGCAATGTCAATCCACTAAGAGCTTGGAGAAAATGTAATGAAGAAAACTATAATTTTAGTAAGGTTCTGATGAAAAGCCAGAATATAGTAACGACCTAAATGAATTATACAAAGACCACTACTTAATTGTGTTTCAAAAAAACTATTAAAACTTTATCTTTATTTCATATAATTCCTCTTGTTAGTATTACCGTAATATATTTTATATTGGTTCAATTGATATATCAGAATGGTCGAATATAAGAGCGTGTATTATAAAAGAGGTATATAAGAGTATGTGTCATAGTAACAGTAGTTACCATATTAACAATAATTTTGTTTACACTTTTGAAATAAAAAGTAAATTGTAAAAAGATTCGAGTAAAGTAAAGTAGATTGGAAATGTACAAAAACATGGTATAAGTTATGACCATGCTTAATTTATTAAATACTTATTTCAATTTTTTGCAAATGGCATAGTAATGTTAAGTTCATAAAAAAACCAACAAAATTTTTGTGTTATAAGAATTATTATTAAATATATTATAATTCTAAATGTATTAATATTTTGATTTAAAAAATATTTTTAGGAAAGATTAAGTAATGTTATCTTCCTAATAATATATCTTGAAGAATTTTAATGATTTAAATAATTATTTAATAACTCAACATGCGATAGGTCAAATTCATATATTTTATTTACTTTTTACTATTTTCCTAAATATGATCTAATTTAATAAGACAAAAAAGATAATCTCTAAAAACATTTTCTTTTAAAATGTCTATTTAATATTGATAGAGATACATATGTACATTGGTAGAGTATTCTTAACTAAACTTATAATCAATTTAACGGATTTTCTTTTTAGCCTAATAAGTAAATGACGCTTGAATTTTGATGTATAGAACAGGATTTATCTAAAGATTAGAAACTTTAATACGACCTTTTGTTTATCCTCATAAAAGGCGTGAATATAAATGCATGTATGTATTTATATGATATCTTGTATTTATATAAATTCACGTACGAAAAAGGAATAAATTTCAAAGTTATGATTGTAAGGAATAAATATAATAAATCAAAAATTAATGGTGAAGGAAAATTTATAGTTATCAAAAGTATTCCCATTGCTATATTGGTCTAATTTTTGAAATTAAAATTAAATTAAATTAAATATATCTTATTATAGAAAATGCTTATCACGCAATACTTATTTCTTAATCTAATAATTCAGTTTGGATCAATGCAAATATACTTAAAAATCTTTTTATTACCATGATTTCTTATAAATTTCAATAATAAAATGAATTTGATTCATATATAAATTATTTTGACTAATTGAACATTTCCCTAATTTATAACGAATAATTAGTATTGAAGAACTTTATGTTAAGTCGATTTATTAAATGCGCTGGTAGAACTCATTAAAGCGCTGTGTTAAATCAATTGTGCGTCAAATATACCCTGGCTAATTTAACACTTTCTCATTATTTTGAAACCTGAAGGGTATTTTCAACGTTCGTGAATCTATTTCAGATAATGTGCGTATGAAAGATGTTAATAAATATTAGATGACTTTTCAAAATTAGATACCCTTTGTTAGAAAATGTTTATTAAGTATATATCATGAATTATGTAATGCTCATCTTCCATATGGTTGCACTTACATGCAGGTAGTATTTGAAACAAAGGAATCAATTACCAATTTGATTTATAACTGACTCAGGTTACATCCATAATCAGAAATATTACAGCAGTTTTTAAATATTTGATTACAAAATTTTAATTGTATATAAAATATTTTATTTAAACAGGCTTAAATTTAATCAAATTATTTTATATTTATTAATTAATCAAATCAATTAGATTCTTTATAGCATGTAATTTTCAAACGTATAAATTAGAATTTAAAATTAACTGCATAGTAATTTAATAAAAGCCCCATATTTTTCATGTTAATTTTATTTGTAATATTTTCAAATATAATATGCCATTATTTTCAATGATAACTAAACAAAAATATTAATTTGATTAATAAAACTTCTGTTAATATTAATAAAAAAGTATTTGGAATCTATAATGTCATTTATTAATTAAACTACTATAGATTAGAATGTAATAAAAACTGTAAAATTTTTATTAGATAGTTTTAGTGCCAAATGTTTGCAGCAACTTTCTAACAGAAATGTATGTGTCGTCAATCTGTATATAGAAAGTTCATATTAACCTCCAAATCAAAATATACTTATAATTTGCTTTTTCATTATTATTAATCGTATTTTTTCGTCTGAATAAGTAATTTAAAACTGTACTGTTAATAAAACAACAGAAATTCCTAAACTCCAGAATTTTTTAAGTCTTAAAATAAAAAGTTATTAAAATTTTGAATTAAATTTTAACGGTATTTAAAGCAAGTTAAAAAAATAACGATTTATTTTATAATCTTAATCAAATCGCAGTGTTTAACATTAGTTATTATATAAAAATGTTAATAGCGAAATAAGTACCTATAATTATAGCACTGATTTCAGCATTAACTGGATATTGTTCATCGGTTCAAATACTTTTACGCAAAAACTGCTTATAAACATATTTTCATTATATTATTTTAAAAAATACATGAATTTGAATTTATTTTCTATAAATTTAGAAACAAAATTTTGCACCTACGACAAACAAATTATAAAATATTTCTTTTCAAAATCTTAAACTTCACCTATTCAAAAATTATAGCTTTAAGACACCTTTAATTCGGTTATTCTTTAAATAAACCATAAGCTTTTATTAACCAAAAACGTTTCATCTGATAAACATTGTATTAAATAATTACATTTACAAAAAATTAATTTGTAGATTTTTAAAAACGCGCATTATTTAATATTATTTCCTAATATAAACATCATTAAATACAGTCAATTAATTGTATTTAATGCAAATAAATTTAAAGTAATACTTTACAAATCATAAATTATATTTGAATTTTTTTTTAATTTTCAATGATTTAAAATTTTTTAAGTTCAGATTGTTTTAATGACTCTCTTTTGCTTAAATTCCATTCCATTGAATTCGACATACTTTCATATTTTTTCTATGCTTATAAATTAATTATAATTTAATATTTTAATGTTATGTACTTATTTAAATAATGTACTTAATTAAGGTAATAAATTTTAAGAATTAAAAAAATATTTAAACAAGGAATTGAAAAGACAGCATATCAAAAGATATATATATATATATATATATATATATATATATATATATATATATATATATATATATATATATATATATGCACAGTTCGACTATAAATCTACAATTCTTGATTGACTAATCTGATTGAAATTTTGCATTCCTACTTAAGTTGTAAATCTTTAGCATAATGCGAAGATAAGTCATAAAAATTAACGATAAACACAATTTTATGTTATTTCATCATCATTTGTAGCAAATTAATCAAGAATTTATGCAGGTGGTGCAGTAAAAACTTAGAAAAGTTCCTAGAATTTCAAAACAAAGTTTCTGGTATGATTTTTCTGCATTAACACTTGCAGAAAAATAATAAAGTTGAAGTTCAGTAATGAAAAATAGATATATTAGCAACATTGTTGTTTGAAGAATGCATAATTTTTCCATTTAGGAATACTTTCTAATAGTTGCTCACTTATGTGTTCACTTAAAATAACCCCAAGAAATTACTTTGCAGGAAAACAATATTATGATACATGTCCAATTTTCTCAAGAAAATACAATATCAACTCACTACACCAGAAAGTGAAAGAGATCAAATGAATAATTTATTTTCCCCTACATGTAAGCTTTAAAACAATAATTTAGTAAAATTGTGCTTTAAAGTACTTGCTTCTATTTTGGTAGAGATAAACATCATTGGAAACAGTGCATAAAAGCCATTATTAATGAGTATTAGAATATTATAGCAAGCAAAGCAAAGCTTTGCTTAAACGTTATCAAGCATTGTGAAGTTCAAAAATATTGCCTTTGTAATATAGGAAAAATAAGTCATTTAGTTTTCTCAGAAACAAAAGCAAATATTTTACTCTTAGATTATATACAGCATATTCTAACAATCCAGAATATTTTGTCTCAGACAATTGTTAAATGATAGTAGGAAATTATGTTAGTTAACACATTGAATTACACTCAGTGCAAAGTTGTAAGTCGCTTGAAGATTTGAGGACAATTTAAAAAATACTTTCCTGAATTAAAAAGAAATTTCTCAGAAGAGAGGGTTTCTTGAAAATTGTGTATCATATAAAGCAATATCGCAGAAGCAGTACTTGCTTCGAAACTTCTTTGCTGGTACGTTATAAATATGGCAAGTGTCATATCATCAGTTTTTAAAAAATTAATAAATTTTATATCAGAAAGAAGAATTTGGTATGATAATAAGATCAGATTTCAATAGGCATGCTTGCTATGTTTTTTATGATGCTTCAGATAGTATATGTAAAAAGTTTGTAATATCTTATTTTCAGTAAATAGGATCGCATTTGTCTTTATGTCTTTTGAAATTTCTGTTAGGTTATTAACAAAAAAAGGATTTTGCATTCTGATAAAAAATATAACTGATATGCTGTGACATTACTTTCTATAATGTAATTTTAAATATAAATTTTATTTTTAGAAGAATTCTTGAATGAATGATATCTTCATTGCTCTTTAGAGTGCCTAAGAAGTTTATTTCTCTTAGTTGGTATAATATATTTCCATATAATAATTTATTATTTTACTTTTTTCTAATTTCATACACATATAACATGAATTTTATGCTGTTATCATCATACAAAATGGTGTAAATTATTTTACACAAAATGGTGTAAATTACTTTACACAAAATGGTGTAAATTACTTTACACAAAATGGAGTAAAATAATTTACAGTTTTATTGTGTGACTGCTTTAGGGCCTTTATACATTAATACACTAAATTATTTTTCAAACTATTTTGTTACTGCTTGCGCGTTTACTCATTTTATACTGCTAATCTTTACATATATAATTTCTCCGAAATGCTTGAAGTTTCCAGAAAAAAAATAGCATAAACTATGATATTTGTTAGCGAAAAGTAAACTCTATGTCCTTTCCTTAGGAAAAAGTTAACAGAGGAAAGATAGTGACTTACTGAGGTTGTGAATTATCGTTCAGGGAAATCGGTAAGTCGTGTTGGACGAAATCAAAAATTATAATGTGAATATGTAATCGTGTGATATAGGAGGATACGACGGTCCGACAAATGGAATGATGAATGAAACTGTCTTTACTGACGAGTCACGCTTCTGTCTGCAACTCCAAGATGGTCGCTTTCGAGTCTGAAGACACCGTTGAGAGAGGATGCTGAATAGCTGCGTTATGCAACGCCACACTGCTCCTGTATTGGGTATTATAGTATGAGGCGGTAATGGATATCACTCTCGCACTCCTCTAGTACGCATTGCGGGTACTTTAAACAGCCAGCGCTACATCTCAGAGGTGTTGGAGCCAGTTGTCCTTCCTTACATTCAGGGCTTGCTCACAGACATATTTCAACAGGATAATGCGTGACCACGCGTAGGAAATATTGTCCAAGGGTTCTTGGTCAATCTCCAGATTGAATTGCTTCCCTGGCCGGCTCGGTCTCCGGATCTTTAGCTGATAGAAAACAAGGGGTCCATGGTAGCTCAACGACTGACACATCTCTGACTCTGCATCCACAGCTGTTACACCATATCAACTTTGGTAACGTGTGGAAGGTGCTTGGTCTGCTGTACCCCAAGAACACATCTAAAGTCTCTTTGTATCAATTCTGAGGCGCGTGGCAGCGGTGATCTCCAACAATGATGGCTATTCTGGCTACTGCTTTTGGTAGGATTCACACTTCACAGAAATATATAGATTTAATTATTTGATTTTTGGTCAGCATGTTGTCTACAAAATAAATTTTGTTGTGATATCTCCTGTATTTTTTGGTGTTGCAATTTGGATGGCCAACACTGTAGATATCGAAATGTTTCATTACGAAAATAATTCATAACGTTTTCAACAGAAAAGAAATCGAAATTTATATTTCAACATAAAAATGGAGAGACGATTTGGTGTTTCGTTAATGACTTCAAAGCAGGACTTCTCAACCAGTCGTGAGCATGATCTTCCACTCTGGTACAAATGGTGCAATTCTTGCATTTATATTTCATTAGATACATACTTCGCACTATATTACCAGTATTTTAAAGATTATAGTTTAAGAGATATCCTTGCATCAACAATTTTGACATTATATATTTTCTAAACAGTATACTTTGTATGAGAGTATAAGAAAATATTTTAATACAAATACTATATACTACAGAGAAATTCAATATAGTACAGAGAATTCTAGTAGGTTCTAGTAGTAATATGCACTACTTGAAGCATATACATCTGAGAAATTGCAAGTAAATAATCTTTCTGTTTTTCATATGTAGAAAGCGGCCATTTTTCGCACAACCTACGTTATTTATTTTTTTAAAATGTATTTAAGAATGATTATAATTTCTTATTTTAGTCATAAACCTGTATAAAAAAATTTAAACTTCTGATAGATTTCTGATAAAATTATATTCTGTTATAATATATATATATATATATATAAATATATATATATATATATATATATATATATATATATATATATATATATATATATATATATATATATATATATATATATATATATATATATATATATATATATATATATATATATATATATATATATATATATATATATATATATATATATATATATATATATACTTTGGTCCAAAGACATTATCTTGTATCTTGATAAATAAATAACTTTTCAATCATTTTCGTGGAATATCTTAGATAAGCCTGTTGATATGTTTTGTGCTATAAATGACACAATATGATGTCCTACAGAATGTTTTTCATCCCTGAAAAAATCTTAAATATTTGTGCACCAATTATACTTCTCAGTAATTTGGATTAACCACTTCTGTGTATTAGGGTACAATTATATGTAGAAAGAAATCATTAAATTAAATATTCAATTAATCATTATAGAAGGAACTATATTTAGTACTAGAAAAGCCGTTCGAAACCATATATTTTTTTTTAGGAATCTAATAATCCCATCAGATTTATCTTTCCCAATTTAATGGCTTCAATTTGCTGTTCAATTGAGTTTTGCTATGGCAATAAATAAAGCTCAAGGCTAGTCTTTAAATGTTCTAAATTTTGGCTTAAAATATCTCTGTTTGTACTATGATCAACACTAAGGCAGAAGTTCGTCAGTAAGAATTAAATAAAAATGATAGTGTCTTAGCATTAATGCTAGAGTTGCAGACATAAAAGATATATTTAGTTTGTTGGAATAAATTTGGTTTTTGAAACGAAATCATTCACATTATTTAATATTGCTTGCAATTTCATTGTTTGTATTTAAACTTCTTTTTAATAAGAGTTATTTTTTAAGTGTTATCCCCAATTGTTTCTATATAACATTAAATATTTTCCTCTATTTCACTTTTTTGTTTCTCCACCTGGAACAAATTTGATTACAAATACTGAGTATTTGCATCTAAAAATGTGTATTTTATTTCAGTGTTCTTAATTTCTATTGGAGACAATTTTGATCTAGATTTTGAATGGTACAGGATAGTCCAACTACATGAAAATTAACTGTGCTTTTTTGGTACTTATTACTTTTGTACTTATTTATTGACCTTCAATATATTTCATGTTTAATGTTACGAGATTGAGGCATTATTCTTTTGTTCATATTAATATTTATTTTTATATAAATTTTTAATTTAAAATTTCACTGTTTTATTTTATATGCAAGTAAATTTTAAATTATTTTTTTCTTATATCTCTTTCTATTGTATACATCTGTTAGATTGGGGAAAATTAATCCATTTTATTTCGATACATGACTATAGTGATTAATATTTCTATAAAGTATCGATCGAACAAGTTTAGATTTATGCTTGTTGGAAAGGTGACATTTAGCATTAAAATATTCTTTTGATGTCTTCTGCTATGTATATTCATTTGTGTGTGTTACAGAGTGTTAAAAGTGGAAGGTAAGGAAGGAAAAAATCACTACATTTAACAATTTTTCTTTAGTAAAACCAAAATTACATGCTAGATGACTAAAACTGAATATAATGTTTATGGTATCGATACTGTAACAGTTAGTTGCATGCAATTCGAAGATTCAGTTCAAGTACTTTTTATATTAAAGATGCACCTGGCGCAGGTGCACCATCTTCGTAAACGTCAATAAAACAGAGAAATGATCAAAGCTGACCGAAATGTTAGCGAGTGTACCATCTTCCTGAAGCTAAAGATCGACCTTAAAACAGTTTCAAACATTTTGCACAAAGCGAATCTTAAGCAAGTTATATAAAGACTTGAAATCCACCAACAGATAATGGATTTAAATTTCTCCAACCTAATGTGTACATAAATGTTTTGGTCGGTAATTTTTTTTATAAAATTCATCTTTGAATAACCAACTTTATTATGCTCTTGTACACGATTGTGTGCAGTACAACAACTTAGCGCTGACTTTCTTGATGTGTAATGTGAGTAATTGTTTCTGCTTTTATTACCTATTTTCCAACATGTGTTGCAATAAAAAGCATTTTCCTTTTTTTATTATATATTTTTATTAGCTACTTCATTTACATTGATAACGTTGTTAATTTTAATCACATTATATTTTGTAAGTCTTGAGTATCTATTAATGACTTCAAAATTTCAAGTATCAGTTCCTAACAGTTTTTTCCTTACGTTTTGCGAAGTTTTAATTACCATTATTGAAGTTTGTATGAATTTCATTATTTTGCATGTATGTTTTTTTAATTTAGTTTGCATAAAGTATAATCAAATGTTACTATTTTTCAAAGTTGGTATTTTATTTTCATTTTATTATACAAAACACAATTAATTACATATTACTGTTTTTCAGAACTCAGTTATAAGTTTATCTTGGCAAAATACTTTTCGTGATAAAAGATAAAAATATATGTATTATTGTGTTTTATACAAACGAAAGGAATTGCGGGTAATATTTAAAAACGCTTTATGGGGGGGGGCAATATAAAGTTCAATATTTGTTACTTAATCGCAAAATTCTTTAGATAGCTAAATCCAGCCGAAGACATTAAACAGGAGAAAATTCATGCCTCCAGTTTTTAAATTAACAACATCTCAAAAATATTTAAAATTAAAATTTTGAAACAAACTATTGGATGAACCATAAAGTGTAAAATTATATTTTTGAAAAATGAAGGAAGATGAGATCAGAGGAAACACAAGTAAAATTGCGTTGAAACAAAGAATGAGGAAGAATATAGGTATTTTTATTCTATTACTTTACTGGAAATTGCGTCATTGTGTTAGGTAGCTAATTTCAGAAACTTTGCATGGAAAATTGCAGTGAAAATTAATAAATTTGATTTTCTAACTTTAAGCATAATAATTAACTTAAAGCAATGAAATCTCTACGTGTTTCTTAAACTATAAGAATAATGATTGAGAGATTCTTCAAACAATTTAAGAAAATATCTTGAATTTATTTAAATATAAATCTTACTGTTGAATACAATGAATAAAATGTTTTTAACAAGGAATTTGCATAATGAACTTAATAAAGCTAAGATTCTTATTCAGTATAATGATATTCAGTTTATGCATATTTTTTCTAAAATGGCATTAAGCGCATAAGGAAAGAAATTCGTTGAATAGTTTTAGTAGTGATGCTGATATATATTTTTAAGCTCATAATTTAAAAGAATTTTTATTAACACATTTTGTGCGTAAGACGCTTTCAGATTAAAATTTAAAAAATTAAGTTACTTTTACTATAATTTTTATAGCAATTTATTTAATCAGTTATAAATATTTTAAGAACTCCTGCTTAAATACTTATTTCTGATATACTGATGTACATAAATAATACTAATTTAACAATTGCCTCATAGTAAATATCAAGTGATTGAAAAGTTCACTGACTATTAATATCAGATAAAATTGTTATCAATTTTAAATTAATTAATCGATTTATTAAAAAAGTCAAATAATTTCAAATTTTTAACTGTTTAAACTGTTAGAAACTGTATGAATGATTGAAAGAATAATTCAACTTCAGTGTTAGTAGCATCTTAGAATAAAAATGTTTCATTCAATGCAACTTAATAATTGTGAAAAGACTGTCGGGATCATTACAATAGGCCTTGACAATATTTGAATTTACATATAATTTTTTAATTCAGTACTGCAGTGGTATAATTTTGAAATATTTATATTGAAAATATTACTTACCTGAAACAATGTCATAATTACTTGATAATTGTTCTTGGACATTAAAAGATTTAAGTCATTTTATAATTTTATCTTCAAGATAAAAAATGTTTAATTAATGCATTATAAATTTTAAGGATTCATAATTTGGAAGTATATAGTGGTTGTTATTATTAAACGAATAATATATTTCAGAATTTATTAATATTTTACTGTTTTAGTTATCAGAAAATAGAAATTTATGAGTAGATAAGATTGATTCTTTGATTTTTCAAAATTCCGCATTTAAGTGAAAAATAATAATAATATGCATACATAAATACACACACATTATATATATATATATATATATATATATATATATATATATATAGATATATATATATATATATATATATATATATATATATATATATATATATATATATATATATATATATATATATATATATATATATATATATATATATATATATATATATATATATATATATATATATATATATGCTGGAAAAAAAACTATTTTCCAATTGTAATGAAGAACACAAGTATTTACTATGTATATGTTTAAATAAAAAATATTTCATTACTAACCAGTAGTAAATTAATAAAAATCATTGATAAGTAGTTAAATTATTCTTATGAGCTCAAATATTAACTAATGCAGTGACATAAACCTAAACAGTATAACTATGAGCAGCTTTCGCCGCCATCTGTAATAATTAGCTTTACTTAAATTCTTAATAAGAATTAATTTCAATCGCATTTTTTTTTAACATAAAGGAAACGATAATCATATCCTTATCATTTTATTGTTATTTTAACATTTATAAAAATTAATTAAACAAAACATTTTAAAGTTTAATTATTTCCCTTTAACTTTTGTATAAAGCATTCGACGAAAGAATTTTTGTGCATTTTATATATTTCAAATAGTGATGTTATGAACAATTTTCAAATAAAGGTCGGAGTTCTGACAAATTGTTCCTTAAGCAATAAAATATCTATATATTGCTACTATTTAGAAAAGATAAGTATATAAAATAAATTATGCAATTTATTATACTACTGGTCTCATTAAAACTTTTACATTAGCAAGGAACATACACTAACCTCTATGATTCAAGGAACAAAATGTTTTCTAAAATCAACAGAAAAAATGACACAAACGTTAAAATTTACTGTTTGCATGAATAATAAAACGAACTTGCGTTAATTTATGAATAAAATCCTGCTATAATTTTTTATCGAAAAGAAAAGGTATATATGTGCGAGAGAAAATATGCAAATATTAAGCGGTGTATCTTTTGTTGATTTTCATATTCTGTTAGCAGATTTGTTGAAAGCAGTCAGTGGGATCCCACGATGTCTAAGAGAAGTTTGTCCAATTTGTTAGGGTGTTTGGCAGTAGGATGGATTGAAAGTGCGATATCACAGGCTTATTGTGCTTGGCACTTTGATGTATCTGGCAGTGTGGTCCACCACTCTGGAATCAATATCTAATTGAAGCTTCTGTGTCCAGAAGACATGTTGTTCTATGCCGACTAAAATCTACAATACCTCCAGAAGACCATTTTATATTTAGCCTTTAAGTCCAATGCAGAAGCATTTTTGAGCCACAAGTTGTCGCAGATCAGTCAATAGGGAGGAGAATACCTGCTACTACGATATGAAGTCGTCTTCATCATGCTTTGTGATTCAATTGCCAGATGTCAGGAATACTTCCTCCTATCTTAGGTCAGAAAAAATGTTTCCTGAACAAGACAGCGATGGGCTTCTGTACTTTTTACAGACCATTCCTAAGGGAGAGCGACTCACGATCGTGTGCTGGTCTGGAGGGAACAAAGCGCTATATACCAACAATCCTACACCATATTAACACACAACTAGATGGTGCATTGGCGTGGTAGTGAAATAATTATTTGAGCACGGATCTCACTCTGTAGTCACCGTGAAATGCATGTGTGACTGGTGTATGAAATCGAGATTAGATTCTTGATCCATACATAAGCATATATGCCAGTGCAATTAGCAATGATTTCATTCTGGTGTATGATAATGCACGATTTCATCGAGGTGTAGTTGTTGAGGAATACATGGGTTCTTCTAGAGAATGGAATATCTTTGGAAATAATAGAAAATGCAGACTTGATATTCATTGAACATCTGTGTGAGTATCTCAGTAGACAGGTCGTTAATTTAAGTACTACTTGAAAGTCTGAAGAGAGAAGAAAAAAACAGCTTACTCCAAGACTGAACTTCACTTTCCCTTTCAGTAATATACAACTTAATTTAAGGCATAAAATTTTGATGCTGCTAATTATTTCAAACTACACGTGTTATATTTCTTATTAAAACTCGTTTTCATTACGTTTTTATAATATTTAATGCATAATACTATGATTAATTGCTCCCATGACTTTATGTTTCCAGACAGATTCCTCTTTTGTTGTAAATAATACATCTATTTTCGTTATTCAGCTTCTATGTTGCAATTAATAGATATTTGTTTTGTACACATGTCATCAAAATTTGGCGTTTTTACATTCTTTCATTTGAAAACTAAGTACAAAAAACCAGTTGTTTCTTAATTTTTTGAAGCCAGTGTTGTTAAACGTAGAGAAATACAAATATTTATTTGTTCAAAACATTTGGAAAAATATAGTTCCAGATATCATTATTCAATTATCTATTCTATAAAAGGAACAATAATTTTAAATTGGAATTAACAGGATCGGATGATTGAAGTGGTTGTGGTAATTTAAGCGAATTAAAGATTCTATCAATATTCACGTATCATAATAACTTATGAAACTTATGCTTGCTGAAAGTAAGCAATTTGGCGGATGGTATTTAATAATGACAAGTAAATAGAACGTGCTGCTTATTGGAACAACAACATTAATTTTCGCCAACAATGATCACTGGTATCTGTGAAAAGCAATCTTGTAATATTCTTCTTAGACGAATTCTTTCATGTTAAATTGCAGGATAGTTCTATGGCTTCTAACACAAAAGAAATATAACACTGTTTAATGACAGTAGTATGAATAAATTTAAATTAAATGGCAGCATTCTTAATGATTATTTCATAATGACAAGTGATCTTAAGCAATAAATGCAGTAATATTGAAATATCAAAGACTATAATCACGGTCGATAGTAAATTGAATTCTTTCGAAATTACTCATGGGCTGCAAGGCCTCTTCAGTTATTATAATTTGAGATGCTTTAATCAAAAACAACTGTTATGTTTGGCATGAAAAATAAAATCGAAAATATTTTGTATGGAAGCTCTGTCAATAATGCGATGCAAGTATAAGATAATATTTCACTTAAAAATAGTAATATTATTTAAAAATGTAAAAAATATATTGTATCTTTTTAAGTTGATAAACTTAGATAATTTATATAAAAATCAGCTGTAAAAACTCATAAGCCTATAAATATCATTTTAACATCTTAAAGCAATATTTTAAGTTCATCTCATACACATAATGAATTTAAAAAATGGTTTTATAAACGGATAAATTCAATTTTGACGTTTAAGAAAGCCATGTATTCCAATTATTCATGACAAAAATTAATTTGTCTTAGAAGCATAAACGACGATAAAAATATTTTACACACAATGGGTAATTCAAAGTTTAAAAATATTCTATAAATGAATATATTATTAAAAATTGAGTTAAGCATTTATATTGGCATACAAAGTTATTATAATGAGCAAAGTAGTATAATTAAGTTATGGTAATTTTCACGGTAAATATTTTGATCAACTTCTACTACACAAACCTTCGAAGGGAATTAAGATTAAGGAAAATTAAGAGTCAGTTTGAATATTTTTTGTGGTGAAAAAGTGTTTAGAGAAAGATGATAATCTAAGAATAATGTAAAGATAATTTTCATTGCTATAAACCCAAACAATAATATATGGCCTTATCTAAACAAGAATATAAATTTGATATAAGTTATCTGGAACATTCTTAATATTAAAAAAAAACATAAAATGCGCTTTACTTATGAAATTTTAGTTTAACCGAGTTTCTCAGTAAAGAATATCATTTTAGTTCAATTCAGCTCTAATAAATAACAGCCCAGATTAAAAGTTCCATAGTTCTTTAGTGCCCCATTAAATCAAAATTTATTAAGTTAAAAAATGGGCATAGTAAATGTTAATTAGATTTTGTATAAAATAAAAATGTAATTTCTGTTTGTTTTACTTCATTAGCTTAAAATTTTCAATGAAAAAATTTATTTAGTTCATGTCTATTTAACTTATTCTCTAATTAATAAATTAATAAGCAAATAAAAATTTACATATTGTCTACTTTTTCTCCAATAAAACATATGAGTAAAGATTAAATAATCAAATATATCCTATCATTAAAATTTACAACAAACGTATAATATATATGAAATGTTTATTTTTTTCAAAAAGATAAAGCGAACAATGTACGCTCTAAGAACATTTTTGTAAAAAAAAAGTTTTTCTTAATGACTCCATGTCTCATTTGCAATCTTTTTTTCTCCGTTTTGCACACCTCATTACGTTCAAAATAATAAAAATAAGTTTCAACAAAATTCTTTTCTGTTGTAGTTGATTTCACTCAATTTCATAAAACCTTGCTTTTCTCATCCATTTACAGACGAAGGTCCTTAAAATGTAGTAATAGCTTTGCGTGCTTTTGAGAAATTCACTGCGTGGGCTTTAAAATGAAAATGAAATGTTCTAAATGATGCCTATGCATCATTAATAAGAACAAACATAAAACATTATACAATGATGTTCTCTTCAAAATATCTTTCTGTAAATTGTATGTTGGATCATCATTAGTATTTCCATTATGTAGGACAATTTAATTTAGGTTCATATTAGCTTAAAATAATTAATGCTTATGTAGTAAAATGCAATGACTAGATACTATTATGTGCATGTTTGAATACATTTAATTTATACATTATTTTATCCTAATCATTATGGCATGATACTTAAACTAGGACGCTCTCTTTGAAATGGGAATGTCTTTTCCAGGTTTGAAGTATTGTTTTGCATGAAGATAATATGTTAATTAAAGTAAAATGAATTACGGAAGTGCATGATACACGATTAAAACTAATTGCAGTAGAATTTATAAAATAATAATTCTTCTACATTTTGCATAAATTTATATGACTCTTGCTATGTTAAGATAATTTAATTCAAATAAATGAAAAAGTACATTTCTCATAAATCTACATTTTGTGAATTAACTGAATTTTGAAAATAATGAAAATCAAAACGATGAAATTTTTCTTCAATATATAATTTAAAATGTTAAAATATTTTTTATTTCCTGGAGTTTTTATTAAAATATTTATTTCATATCTTGGTAAGAATTATTTTGTTCTGGTTGGCTGGTTTGCTTATAATGTCTAAGGACCTTATCAACAGCAATGATTGCCATAGAAATTTTTGGTATGTTGTTATATAAAACTAAACCTATGTCACGAAAGCTCATCTGTAGGCCAAGGCCTACAGTGCCCATATTTGTTTCTTTGACTTAGGCTATGGGCGCGAAGCGTTTGTCTCGGTTAGATAATCAGCCTAATTGGGACATATGCTTTATTGATCCACTGAGTTTATGAAGGACTGAATCGACCACCCAGCCCGAGGATCGAACCTCGGACGTGTGAATTGGAAGCTCAAAGCTCTATCACTACTCCACCTGGATTTAGTTGTTAGGTAAGAAAATAATGAAAATTTTCTAAGATATACATCTTTAACATATACAATGAAGAATGCAAATGTGCTGTTCCAATAATGCATCCATGTTAAATCATAACATTGATTTTTATATTTTAGCATTAAATCACTTTAATGTTAAAACTTAAAGTTTTGTATTTTATGTGGTATATTCTAATGTATTTTAGATGCCTATAATCAAAGAAGATAAATGTTTAATGACTTATAGTGAATAATTATTTTATATATGTGTATGTATACATTATATACATATATGTATGTATGTATATATATTAGCAATAATCTCTTACATTCCATTGTTACATTAAGATTGTCTTAAGCATTTAAAGGAAATTGCAATTCTAAAAAATGTTAATTTAGCAATCAGAAATTGCAAATTTTAACTTTTAAAGATATATTAGACTTTACACAAAACTGTAAAACAGCTAACATCCTAATTTACTAGACTAAAGGTCAGAGTTAACTCATTCATATGAATGATATCCATCTGTTAAACAGAGGTCCTTTAAGTTGGCAAATAATTTTAAAACTATCACACAGCATCATTACTTATGCTGGTATAAATGTTCCAATATTTAAACAGTTCTAGGTGGCTTGCAATCCATTGCATCTAAATGCAGACAATTTCGAAATACTGTTTTCAGTAAAAATCACTTATACAGTGCCTATTTTTTAACATTAACTTTTACTTTGCATAAAAGTTTAAATACAATTATAATAAATATTTTAAACATAATTTATCATATGCTATTTTAATGATTGTCTTACAGTTATTAAAGCACACACACACATATATATATATATATATATATATATATATATATATATATATATATATATATATATATATATATATATATATATATATATATATATATATATATATATATATATATATATATATATATATATATATATATATATATATATATATAACCTTTATTTACAATAAAAGATTATGAAATATGAAACGATATGAATGATGCAAAAATAAAAAAATAATAAATGAATATCTTGAAAAGAGACACCTTAAATCATGTTTCATATTATTATTACCAAACATGTTTCATAGAAAGAATTGGGATCACAGCTAATACAAAGAAAATCCTTCTCCAAATCAGTATGTGCAGAAAGGAGAAAAATTACTTAGATTTCTATTGGTTCAAAAATAAAGATTGTGAAAGAATATGGAATATATATTTCACCACATGAGAAATTTTTTCGGTGTGAATAGTCTTTTCTCCTTGAAGCTCTGATAGAATGTCACATACAAAGCTATGCTGAATCCTTTTCTCTTGTCTGTGCAATTCTCAAAAATGTATTTTAGGAGAATAATGTAATTTCCAATATGAGTAGCAAGACAAAAGATAAGATGTATGTTTATAGATGCAATAAGTTGATGCTCTAAGGTAATTTTGAACTTCGGTGGTTAAAAAACCCATCTTATGGAAAAGAATATGCAACAACGGATGACTATTGTTATAGATAAAAAAAATGAAATACCATGTTTTTTGTTTTAAAATTTAACATGACCTTGTTGGAGAATATAAACTAGACAAAATTTTAAAACGATATGTATTGTCAAAAACACATAGCATGTACAATCAAATGGATTTCTGACATTTTGCACAAAGCTCTTACAGCGTGAAACATGGCTACAAGGTTAAAACAGGGAAAAAGATGTCACAGTGAGAAGGCATAATCAATTTATAACTAAGTTTGAATGATCCAAACATTTCATTTCTCCTAGTTACCCTTGGTATATAAAATTTCTTTTAGTTTGCAATTTTCATTTTCTATACATATGTTTTGTGATATTAGTAAAAATATATATTCAACTAAAGTTTCCTTAAATGTAATATTGAGAATTATGTAATCATTTATTTCTTAGCTTCAATATCTTTCATTGCTCTTGTGAAATGGGAGGCTATTCTTATATTAAAATTTTGCCGAGTCTAATTGGAGCATGGTTTACACAAATCATTATTAATTCATTGGCTTGTGCAATTATTAAAAATGATGTATTGGAGTAATTCGAGAACAGTATGCATTTGGATAACTAAAGAAGAATATTCACCCAGCTTTCCAAAAAATAAAATTGAGGAAATTAACAAATGATTTTCACAGGATATCAGAGGTGTATTAGGCTGTGACAACCTTGCCAATTTGGCTTCAAGGATCTGTAAAGTGGGTTCCTTATTAAAGGCTAACTCTAGACATTTTTTCATGCTATGAACGGATTGTCTTATTAGTGTCATGGACATTTCCTTTTAAATATAATTGTTGAGTTGAATAAAAATTAAGTCTGCGTGAAAAGTTGAATTTTTCTGAATGTATTGACGCTTAAATGAGAAGTATAAGACTGGTACATGGAAGACATATTTTGTGAAGGCAAAAGAAATCTATGTAAATTTTAAACATTTAAAAATAGTAAAAATGATTATTCAATTATGTTGGAACAAGGGTATTGTACAGAGATAATAAAGACAACTTTTTGACAGAATTACTTAAATTAAAATATAATATCGCAAAAGGACATATTTTGTATGAACACAAAATGAAATATAATGCTGTTTCACATACTCTTTTCCATTTATTGGTAGAAACATATTGGGTAATAAATAGTGAAAAAATGTTAAGACGTATCTTTATCGAAATGTATTATTTACTTACAAAACAAAGCAAAGTCTCTTCCGTCAGACCCGACATTTCTTCCACCGAATAGAACGAAGGATGCAGCCGTGTTCCTTTTCATGGGAATAGATATGACAGAAAATAGAAAAGCTAGATAGCACATCTAGCTTTCCTATTTTCTGTTTTGTCTTTATAAAAAAACAGACTGCTTTTATTAAAAAATTGAAAAACTAGATAATAATATGGCATAGAACATATTTGAAGTTCTGCAAGTATTCTCTTAGCGCACATTGTAATGTTTCTTATTTTTGAGCCACTGGCACAGGTCGAGACCGACACTTGAGCTGGTACACTCTTCAAAGCGGAATAATAATGTTTACACGAGTGGTCTATAATGGAACACATTTTTAATTGGTGAGTTTTGTCTACTGAGGATTCTGATAGTCTTTAAATGATTTATTGTTTGACATTGTAGCACTTGTGGCATAGCGTCAGTGACAATGTAATAAATTTCGTTCCTAGGCTAATTCGCTGAGCGTTATTTATTGGAAATAAATATTTAAGCTTAGAGCTGTGCAAGCTATACAAAGGTAGTTTATTCTCTCTTCCACTACATGATAGGATTATTGGTGAAAAATTTTTATTAGAATTATCAAAGAACCATCAATATAAAAGTCTTGAGTAAACTGTATTTGGCATATGAAGAAATGGCAACAATTTTGAGGGATTTTGAAAGGATCATACATTTAAGGCGAAAAATTTAAGTTTCCGAGAGTTTTACTTTAAGGCTTCTATCCAAGCAAAATTTGGTATGGTATTAAAGAATTCTTTTTCAATGGCAGAGTTACAAGACAACTGAAACATCAAGAAAGAGCAAAAAAAATAAAACAAAAAATTGTTCAGTAAATTTATAAATTCAGTCTGGGACTCACCACCCTATAGCACTCCTAGATGTAAATGAGGTCAATTTTTGGAGATAAAAGAAATCCATATCCTCCCTAAGGAGAGGTGGATTTCATTACAGAGTTGTAGATCATTTTTCTGTACAGGTTACGCAGAGTACGTCTTGTACTGTGAAATGATCTACCAGCACCACGTGAAAGTACATCTACTTTGCACTACATATTAAAGGATGTAATTCTTTAATATTTTTGGTCGAAAGCTTTATTTGGTAAATAATATTACAGAATATAATTTATCAGATATTAAACTTTAAATTCAGTAATCATTGAGTAAATATATGAAGCACAAAAATTTTCGAATGATCTAAATAAAGAATAATATCAAAATATCAGGAACAGGTTGTACATAAATCGAAATCAAAAATCTACGCCTCTTACAAATTAATGGAATAGTACAGATTGGAAGCAAAACTAATTATCAAGTATTTTCAAAATAAAGGAAACTTCTTGGATATTATTAACTGCACAAACAGCAAAACCAAGCGTTTAATGATTCTTAAATTTTTCAAAGAATATTTCCCTAGCAAATAATGTCGCCAGAAGGATTTCCTTTTGACAAGATATAATATAACATCTCTATTAGAGTAGGAATTTTAAGTTTACATTTACCTTCTGAGAATGAACTCAAAGAGTTTGTATGGAAGACTTGCGTTACAAAAATTGGGAGTGTTATTCGAAAGTTTTAGAAATTAAGACTTATTACATTACATTGTGGGCTTTCAAGTATATGATAATTTAGAAGTAACAAACTTAATTTAGAAGAACGATAATTTAGAAGTTTCTTCCAACTCACAAGATAGGAGAATGATACCGTATGGACAAAATTTTTATTTTATTATATTTTCTTTGCATTTTAAATCAGTTACCTGTGGTAATTTTATTTGTGTTTCCTTTTTATATATAAATTAAAGATGAAAAATTAAATATTGTTGAGAGAAACCAAATATTTTTGCTATTAAATTAATCAATTATTTCAACACCCACATTATTTATTAGGGTGATAGTATCACGAATTTGAAAGCAATGAAATAGTTTTATAGATCATTTATTGGAACAGCGTTTCAACGCTACAGTAAAGATAGCTTTAAGATTATTAAACGTATTACAAATAAACATAAACTACAATAAAAATATAACATAATTAATTCAACTAATTGATAGCCTATCAAAATTTTATTATATGTTTACATTACAAGAAACCATAATGAAATGGCTTATATCTAGCTTATTATTTTAATAATAGTATTAGATATTATTAATAATGTATATAATTAATAATTATAGGATTAGAATTTTAATAATATAGCTTATTAAAATTCATTGTATTTTCCTGTGTTCGTTTCCAAAATGTTATAAATAAGATAAACTTTTATTTGCTAACTTTTAGATGTATATTAAGAAGTTTAAAAAATTAATAAAATTTCAATAGATACTTAACGCGTATTATATAAAAATTACTTTTAATCTTTCATCATGCTGTATCTCAATATTTACATTCTGGACCTGAAATTTGAAATTTTATTCTCAAATGTTTGCTAAATTTTTGTTTCCTTTTAATATAAGGACTTCTAAGAAATAATCTATTTTCAATGCCTTATTTATAATTTGAAACTGAACACAAAAATGTGAAATTCAACTATAAAAATCGTAATATGATTTTTCCTTCTTTGCAGTCAAATTAATTTTACTAAATCGAAATACTATTTACAATCAAATTCCAATATTGGAACAAAATAGATTATGCCTTGATTTTCCATTTAATCATTTTCTACAGGCATTAAACTTCTCAATAATAAAAGGAATAAAACGTAAAAGATTAATAGATTTTGAAATTCACCATTCAAAATTTAGGAATACGTGTAACATAAATGTAATCAAATATAGCAGCTTATAAAAGAAATTATGACTGTTTTATCAAAAGTTTTACCAGAATATTTTTATATGTGAAATATTAAATATTTATATGATTAAAAAATTTTATTTTATTTACATTTGTTTACTAAAACAATATTCTCAAACTTTTTGGATAAGTAAGTTTTATTATTTAAGATTAAAAATAAAATTATTTGGCTACTTTTACTTAAATTTATATATTTTTCAATGTCTATCAGATTTCTTTTCACCAAATTGCTTGCAGAAAAATGGAAAATGACCTTTAGTGCTAATGAAAAATAGACATTTGATGCTAAATTTTTAATTTGGGTAGCTACAATAGCTACTGAATTCTTTTTTCATCTTTGTTTATCATAAATATTAAAAGAAACCAAAGGGATTCTGCTGACTCAGCAATCAATACCAACTCGCTTCATCAATTCTCTACCATCCTCAGTGCTTTTTGTTGCAGCAGAAGTCCACAGATTTTTTTCTGTAATAAGAAATAAGCAAGATAACAGTAAGTTTATCTTATTTCCTTGGTTTCTCTTTCTCATTCTCATCCATCTAGAAATCAACAATGTTTCCATTTCTCTTGCAAAAGTACTAAGCAGAATAAGAAATTAATTTCTGTAGATTTTTCAATATTATATATATATATATATATATATATATATATATATATATATATATATATATATATATATATATATATATATATATATATATATATATATATATATATATATATATATATATATATATATATATATATATATATATATATATATATATATATATATATATATATATATATATATATATATATATATATATATATATATATGTATATATATATATATATATATATATATATATATATATATATATATATATATATATATATATATATATATATATATATATATATATATATATATATATATATATATATGTATGTATATATATATATATATATATATATATATATATATACATACATACATATTTAAAAGTATATATATGTGTCTCTATAATATATATATTCAAAATAGTGAATAAAACAACGTTTTCTTTCATTTCAACATTAAACTATTTTGTGATGAAAATCTTTTTTATATTGAATTATTCCATAATACAACACTAATAGTTTCTAAAAATCAAACTGAATGAAAAATAAACAAAATTGCATATTTCATATTTTAGCATAGATAAAAAATTAGTTGTGTGACCAGATAAAGTACTCTAATACAGAACTCATAATTTGAGCATTTTATTAAAATTGCATCATTTCAAAACCCCAAATTAATTTATTTTAAATTAAACAATTATGCATAATACAAACGATAATAGTACAAAATCTAACTACAGTGTTTTATAAAATAAATTAGTGCATTCTGAAATTAAAAAGAAACTGAATTTAAATCATATTTCCAGTTTAGAAGAAAGTCTAGTAAATTATAACATATAATTCCTTATAAAAACTTGCACAGATTTTAAATTAGAAAAGAATTAGAATTGCACAAAAAAAGAACACACACTACGCTTTCTTTTTCCAGCACACACATAACCTATTTTATTTTAAAACATGATTTAAAAATATAAACAAATAAAATCTGTATATTTGTAAATATTTTTTTCTAATGCTGTCACGAAAGAAAATAAATTATATACTATTTTAAATTTTAAAAATAAATTAATTTTTTTAAGTTTTTTAAAACGCTTTTAAGTTAATTGTAATCAAATATTTTATACTAAGTTTGATATATGTAATAATTTCTTGCGACATAAAATTAAATTACATTGTGTAAATGTAAGTCTCAAATCCCTTGCTTAATTGTAAACTTGCATTGGTTGTATTATTTGAATAAGATTTACTCTTGTTAAATCAATGAGATAAAATTTCTGTGCATTGATAGTAAATATCTGTCAAATAGAAAGGATACAGACTGTATCAAATCTAGTGAAATAAGTATTGTGTTGATAATTATAAGCTTATTATTTTGCAAACTTAATAGGGTTTAAAATTTGGGATAATAATATGAGTTTGCAAATTATTCATTTGTGTAAATAAGATTAACATATATAGTATGAAACATTTTTTAAGAAAATTACTAAGCTAAGGAGAAATTCAATTTCAATTCAGCCCTTAATGTTTAGTGTTTAATATTTTTGCTCTAGATAAATTTTCCTGCGAGATTATTAAACGCATTTATATAAGTTTCTCACATAGTTTAAACAGCTAATATATTTTTCTACTGAATAATTTATAAAAATATCTTATAGATTTAAGGAATTGTGTTTTCTTAAAACGACAATGATTATTAATTTATTTGAATGTTTTTTAAATGTTTACCATAGAGGAATCTTTTTAAAAGTATATCAGAAAAGCAAATACTTTTGTTTGAATATTAACTCAAATACTCAACTCTTAAACATATAACGAAATATAATATATTATAAAATAAATTTGCTCAAATTTTAAAAATGCTTGTCTCTCGTATTTTTCGCATTATGTAAATAAAATGACTTGAAAATTTTTAAGCACTTAAGGGCATATATATGTGTTTACTTTAAGTTCAATATTGATTTTAATAAGTTAATATTATAGGATGCCAAAAGTTAAATGCATTTAAAATATTTTATTTCAGTGAAAATCAACGTCACACAATAATGAATTCACTTAGCCCATAATTTATAGATTTATATCTAAAAAATGCATTGCTCAAATTTCGATTTATTTTTTAAAGACGCAAAAGTGTCATTAAGGATATTTTGAATTCTTTAAAAGGAATACAGAGGAATTAACGAAAGAAATATAAAAAAAACTGTCATAAAACCTTTTATCGATTTCCTTTGTAAATGAATGAAACTTTAAGAATTTATAAAATTGACTTGAGATATTTATGCATGTGACGGTGAAGAATTCTATAAAAATATGCTTTTTAAATTTTAACATAATGATGTGAAAATTTAAAAACCATATTTTTTATAGAATAGCTTACTTTTAAAGGATCTTATCTGACTTTTAAATGAAACACTTATCCCAAACGGATAGTCATTAAAGTGACACTGTAAAAATACTGACCTGATTCAAATATGCATTATTTACTTTTGAAAATATGTTTAAAAAAGTTGAAGAAAAGCAAATTTATTTTATTTTATTTCCGAGTTCTTTACCTGAATTTAATTATTTATAAATGACAGTTTAATTTATTTTTTATTTCATTACAGGAGCGAGAAAATTGGAACTTAATTTAATACGGAATAAATTGTTGTGAAATAACATTTCCTCAATATGATAATCCTAAACAGAAATACAGATAAACGTTATGTAAATAAAATCAAGAATTGTGTTAATTTATGTAAATACGGAGATTCATCTTAGAAGTTTAGTAAAATTGATTAGTTGTCCTAAATACAGAATCACCTAAATGTTTACCCACTTGGTGATAACTTGAAGATAAAATTAATTGTTTTATCATAATTCATTCAATAAGTAAAGAATAGGATAATAAATTTGATACGAATGGGAATTAATATTATCTTAAATGATTAAGGGGGAAATATTAAGGAAATAATTATATCTAATAATGGTTTATATCTAATAATAAAAGATAATTTTGTCTGAAAAGTTTAAAATACGTTTCCAAAAACTTTTTAGTAAATATAAATATTGTATTATGATAGAATAAATGTATTCAGGAAGAAAATTTAAAATAGCTTTAAAACATTGAAACAATATTGTTGTCAGCATGAAGATTATGTTTTGTAATTTGATTTTAAAAATTTAAATATTCAGATGAATATTACAATAAAATAAGGTAAAAATAATTATTAAGAAAAGAATATTGTTAATAATGACGGTCATCATCACTATTTGCATAATTTTTAATACTTTTCGTAAATAATTTAATGAAAATAAATTTACTTCAAGTGCAAAATATTAAAATTTTTCACGTGAGTTTTTGAGTGATGCATACATTGATCAAATGAAGTGTATAACTATGTTAAATAATTCTTGTGATTTCAAATGTATGTTAAAAAAACAATTGAATTTTTTTACATTTATCTGAAATCAAAAATAACTTAAATTTGAAACAAACAATTTAAAATGTAGTTAGTTACATGTGATTAAAAATTTTGTTAAAGGGTCAAAGTGTATGTGTCTTTTTATCATATTTAAATTATAATTAATGATGTAGAATTTAATAACTATGATGTAAAACATTATTCCAATATCATACTATGTAATTACTCAATTAATACATCATTTCTCTGATTATGAAAAATAAATTATTGAATTTTATGCCCGGGAATTTTTATTTCAAAACTTTAAATTTAAAAAACCTATACTATATTATAGTCTAATGTTAAAACCATACAAATGCAAATATTCATATGAATTAATTTTTGTAAAACCCCTCTAAAGTTTCCTCTATTCAAATTAAATCTAACATATCATCTTTTGAATTATGAAAATTAATTAGGAAACATAATAATAGTTTCTTTTATTTAAGAAATATTTTTCATGTATTCTTAACACATAATTTTTAGTGTTAGTATATTGCATAATGTATGATGAATTTACAGAAAACTTTATAAAGAAATCATGAAGATGTGAAGGAATGTAAAGGATTCCCAAACACACACAGAATAATAAGTAAACATTTAATTTATCATGAAATGAAGATTGTATATCATTGAAACTAAATTTGGAAAAACTGATATTAAATTAACATTAAAATATAAATTAAAATAGATAAAATTACTTGAAAAGAAATTATTTTAATTTACACTCCCGTTGCAAACTGTATAATGACACTATGGTTTGGAATTAAATCTTTATTATATTTTATATACCCAAATATAAATTTTTAATTTGATTAAAGTATTACACTTAATGAAATCAAAAATTTCAAAACATGTGTTGTATTTCGTAACATGAAAAATACCTTTTCAATTAATTCCATCATATAGCGACTATATAGAGAAATTTGTGTTTGGCACTAGTTACGCAGAAGTTTGTTACGTTTTCCTAGTTCAACGATATATAAATTGGCAACTTACTAATATGCTATCACAGACATTTGGGATTTTAATAGTAAAAATAAACTATAATCAGGTTTTAAAAATTAGAATTAAATACGTAATATCTAAATAGTTCATTTAATTTATATAATAACCCAAACCGAGTTCACTGCACTTGAATGCACGTGAACCAATATGATGCAGCTAAAGAGTTCATAAAATAAAATTTGACTTCAGCTAAGAGAATTCTTGAAAAAACAAAAACTGTGACAAGTATAAAGATATGAAGAATTTTGTGTAATCAATAACGACAGTCAAAACTAGCGAGTAAATTTTTAAATATTATAAACATAAAATGTTTATATTACAATAAGATGAATAATAAAACACTTATTTATGATGAAAATCAAGAACTGAAACTTTATGCACTATCTCTTTATTCATGTCTATCTGCGGAGTGTGTGTGTGTGTGTGTGTGTGTGTGTGTGTGTGTGTGTGTGTGTGTGTGTGTGTGTGTGTGTGTGTGTGTGTGTGTGTGTGTGTAGTGTGTGATGTGTGTATGTGTGTGTGTGTGTGAGTGTGTGTGTGTGTGTGTACATTTTTCATGTAAATAAAAGGTCTACGTTATGGATTTCCTTTCGTGTAATAAAAAGGACATTGAAAAATGTTCATATCGTTAATCCAAATTCAGAATTTTTTTAAAAAAAATTTGAAATGCAGTCTTTTAAACTAAAATGGATCAGAATAGTTGAAAATCGATAAAAAAATATATAAACAACAAAGAAATGAAAATAGTCTTGATATGCTTTTAGAAATGTTTATAGCTACAAACTATTTTATGACTAGTAAAGTAATTCAGATGGATAATAGATAAGTGATGGCAAACTATATTATTTTACCTTTTTTTCAGATTTTATTATCCATAGTCTCAATTTAGAGATAACATATTTTTTTTAATTAAGAGTTGCTTAACTTATTTAAAGAAAATTTTGATACTGCCCCCCATTAAAATTATAAAATAAAAATTCTTAATTCTAATGACACACATGAAATTAATGTTTGAATAAATGTATCATTATTATTATAGATTAATATTTCATTAATAAAGAAAACATGCGATTTTACCTTTAGAATATCATTGTTTATAAAATATGTTTTAAATTTCTTTTAAAGAATTACATGAATAAGAACTTTAAAATACATTTTTTGGATTGTAAATTGAGAGCTGGATAAATATATTTCTTACATGAAGATACAATTCAATTAAACAATATTTTTGCTTTCCTACTGAATACGTTATTGGTCTTCTTCCTAATGTCAACTAGGCTTCGTAGAATTTTGCATTAGATGTAATCATAGATTATCATATGTGGAAAATATCAATCCGCAGCAACCCACTTGGTACTGCCTGAACGCTAGAGTGCGTTCTTTGCAACTTGTATTTTGTATTTGTTATTTTGTTATATAGTTTTTAGTCGCACTTTTTGTTTTTGCTTGCTTTTGTAGAAGAACTATGTTTCTCAGCTCGGGTCGATTTAATCGGCCAAAAGTATTTGTTATATTTTTCTGTTATTAAATATTTGTTACGTTTTCAATTGCGTATTTATTTAGTATAACATCTGCAGTGCCTTTACCGGATCTATTTAGTTATTAGTTCGATATATATATAATATTATTTTTTTCATCATAATTATCTTAATTTTATTACAAAAATATGTTGTCACTGTTTGCCAAATGAGAATAGGAAACTGCATAATTCATATTCATTCAAATATTAATTCGCTCGTATATTTTCCACATTTAGTGATTTATTTTGTTTACAAATATGTAAGAATTTTTTTTCTTTTTATTTGTCTTTGAAAACAAAATTAATTCTTAAAATAAAATTAGAAAAAATTTATTAAAAAAATTAAGTTGTGTAGAAATTAATCAAACACTTGACAGACGATGGCTTTCTGTTTCGTTGTGTACGGATGTGGGAGACGCAGGAGGCGGAGTAGGAGTGTGTTGGAGCAAAAAGGAACGTTGTTCTTGAAAACGCGACGAGTGGTAGCGGAGGTGCCGTTTCCAGGCAGGGGAAAGTTCTTGTTTTTCAAATGATGTAAAAAGGAACCATTTAAAATTATGTTAGTGTCTGTAGTTAATGTTATGTTTTTTTTTTTTTTTTAACATAACATTAACTACAGACATTTACATACATAAAGACATTATTTTTAAAAAAAAAAACATAACATTAACTACAGACACTAACATAATTTTAAATGGTTCCTTTTTACATCATTTGAAATACAAGAACTTTCCCCTGCCTGGAAACGGCACCTCCGCTACCACTCGTCGCGTTTTCAAGAACAACGTTCCTTTTTGCTCCAACACACTCCTACTCCGCCTCCTGCGTCTCCCACATCCGTACACAACGAAACAGAAAGCCATCGTCTGTCAAGTGTTTGATTTTCACATGATAAATAATCACTAATATCGTATAATAAATATTGAGATCAATAATTAAGAGATAAAAACTGTTCTACCTTTTAAGTTGTACCATATTATAAATGGTTACAAAATTTTATCAAAATCGGTTCAGTAGTTTCGGAGTTTATCGCGAATATACATCGTGACACGAAATTTATATGTATATAGAATTGCTGACCCAGCCACGCTTTGCTGTGGCTGAGTAATTATAATACATTGAATCATTTTTTTACTAATTCCTTGGTAAAATCAAATTAATATCTAAAAAAATTTAAAATAGTTTCATTCATATGAGATTAAAAATAAAACGTTTCACCAAAATTTAAAAGTAATAGGTAAAGTATCGAAATTTTGAAATTAAGCGCAAATCAACATATACTTTCTGAATTTACATTTTATTCATATTATATTAAATTATAGTTTGTAATCAGTGACTTACTTATAAAATATACTATATAAATTAAAAACATCTAAAAATAAATTGTTATAAATGAGGTAGATAACATTGACATCGAACTATTATTTTTTTCAATTTTAAATTATTAAAACTAAAAATTTTTCCGCGGCATTATACTGAAGTAAAAAATATTAAAAAAATTTATCATTTGAATAAATAAATTAGATCAAAATGTATTGCTGAATAAATTAATAATTATCAAATTATAAAATAAAAATAAATAAAAGGCTATCAAGAAATACTTACATGTTTTCGAGGTGTTATGAAAATTAGAGAGAAAAACAGTAATAAAAAAATTTTACTTTACTATTTATAATATTAAAAATATTCAAACTGAACATTGCACAATAATAACACAATACAAAGTATAATTATGAAAATGATTCACAAAAAATTGTTACAGTATGATTATACATCATGAAAATGCATGTAAATTCTATATTTAACCACGCGCTTGCGCGCGGACGTTAGTTTTCTCTAAGATGGTATAATCTAGAAAAATAAATACGTCGCCATCTGCCGAATACTTGTGCAACTTAGATGCTAAACCGCCATCTATTAGGAACTTACAGAACTAACCAATAGATAAACACTAATGTCGTATAATAAATATTGAGATCAATAATTAAAAAATAAAAACTATTCTATTTTTTAAGTTGGACCATATTATAAATGGTTACAAAATTTTATCAAAATCCGTTCAGTAGTTTCGGAGTTTATCGGGAACATACATCGTGACACGAAATATATATATATATATATATATATATATATATATATATATATATATATATATATATATATATATATATATATATATATATATATATATATATATATATATATATATATATATATATATATATATATATATATATATATATATATTGCTAATTATAAGACATAATTTATGATCCAGTCCAGAAATGAGCAAATTTAAATCCAGAAGTTTGAAATGAGATGTAGTTGTTTGTGAAATATGTTGGTTTACAATATTGATATGACCTTAAGAAACAACAGTGTTTCTTTTAATAAACTTAAATGTATTGATTTATACAAGCAATATCAATTACGCTTATAATAATGTAGTAGTAATCATCAATAATGTTGAAAAATAAACTTTCTCTATCTTATTAAAAAAAACAATGTTTATTGTTATTTGGCGGTGAAAATGAGTATTCACTAATTAGCATTTTTCTTTTATTTTAGAAATATAAAAATCATAAAATGCAATATTTCCATACAGACATTTCTGGAAATCTCCATGTTGATTTTGAATGTGCTTAGAAATTATGTATTTTTAATCCACAGTAAGAATAAATCATCTTTGTCATAGATGTGGTTGAGGATAAACGTATTCCTCCTTTATTGAATGAAAGATTCTCGTATTAAGTATTTTTAACATTATAATGGATTTCAAACAAAATTTAATTCATAAATAAATTTAGTGTTATGTAATTCATTGTTAGGTATTTAAAATTAAAATTAAATAAAAAATATATTTCTATATTTTGTTGAACTTTTAAGAATGTTCAAAGATGTTAATTTTTATTAAAATCCTGTTACTGTTTTATTAGCATTAAAAGGTAATTTTTGTAAGAATAATAATTTACATTTTTGATTATCTTTTTTCTAATTTTATATCAGTTTCTTAAAATTATTTAACATATCATAAGAAATTACATATATATATATATATATATATATATATATATATATATATATATATATATATATATATATATATATATATATATATATATATATATATATATATATATATATATATATATATATATATATATATATATATATATATATATAAAGATGTCAGACACTCTAATATCATATTTTTAGATTAAGAACAAAAGATATATTGTTTATGTTACTACTATATTTCTATAATATTTAAATTTGAAAACATAATAGCTAAAAAATAAAATTAACAGCAAAATGGGAATTTTGCTGTTAATAATTAATTAAGTTAACATTAGCTAATCAGTGTTGCAACTGAAAGGGAAAGCTAACAATTTATGGTTAATGAGCATAAATATTATTCGTGGACCAAATGAATTTTTTAGCATTCAATGACGATAATTGTAACATTAAAAAAGTTGTTTTGGTGATTTTTTTTCTCTCCTTCTTACGACTTTGAAAATCTGGAACACTTTCTTTAGGATCCAAGTTAGCGTATATATTAAGGCCACATATTAAAAGACCTTATTATAAATTAATCTTTCACAAAATACTTACTAATTCCATAACGAGAAGGAGATTTCTAACTAAGAATTTGAGCACTTATAAGTAATTATGCAGACAAAACATTATTTCACAGATAGCAAATTTAGTCAACATTACTTAAAATGCTTATACAAATAACCATCAGAGAAAATGCCTTTAGTGCCATTGTTTTAAAGAATTAGATACGGGATCAATTTCTTGGGAATCATTTGTTCAGCTAGTTAGAATCAATTATTTTCATGACATTTAGAACACCTGAAATAACAGAATTCATAAAACAAGACACGAAAATATTTTACAATTATACAATAATATTTTACAATAATGCTCTATTTATCGGGAACATTAACAAGGCATTAAGAGCACATGCGAATGGTGCTCGGAAACATGTGTTGCTGTAACATCTATCTTTTTGGTCGAGGCAACATCTAAAAAGGAAATTAATCTTTACCAATGAAAGAAAAGGAGGATGTTACCAATTATTGTGTCACCCGAAATTCACGATGAGATCCTCAAATAAAAAGATCACATGCCATGCATACTGCAAAATCGCATCAAAATTTAGAAGAAAAAGAGAAACTCAATAGATCATCTTTCATAAAAAATATTTATTAAAGGTAAAGAAATAAAATTCCACAATTTTATATGATAAGATGTGAGATCATGTCTTAAATATTTACTTTTATTATCATTATATCTAAAACTACGAAAAAAAATTTAGACTAATAATCATTCTGCATAACCATTGTTACCTCTAACCTACAACCAAGTAATTATATGAGAAAATGATCTTTTTAGATAATATCACATTTTACAAATTAACAATGCTTTCATCACAGAGATGAAAAACATTCCTCAATATGCTCAGAATAAATATTTTCTGAAAATTAAATAATTAAAGTTAAAATAAATTTCAATATTTAGCAAAATATTACGTAATATTAAAGTAACTAATTCCAATAATAGCTTCACAGAATAAACATTTTGAGTATACATTTCATTAATGAAAAACATAAAACTTACAGACATAGCATTAAATGTTCGGCAGCAGATCAAAAAATAGAAATCGTAGATAAAATAGAAAGCAATTTTTGTTTTTAATAAAATACATTTTCTGAAACATAATTTTAAATTAATTATTTATATAAAACCTGTTCACATCATCTATTTTTGTAACAGAAATTTTAAATTTACATAAAATATTTATTAATCACAAAAATAATCAATTTAATGCTTTTCATAATTACTATTCAATTGGTTATTTAAAAGTTATTACGATATATCTTCAAAAATATTGCAACACAACAAATAACAATTACTGGAAAACATAATTACATGTATTTTACACTTAATGTATACGCTCCAATAAACATTCTCAAAATCTTAATTATATTTCCATTAATAATATTATATTATTTGTATTCAAAAATAATATTCAACATAGAAGGACCAATATTTCATTTTCTATTTGATATCTACTCATTTAAAGAAATACAATTATTTGAGTTATTTTAACTAATACAATGAAGCTGACTAAATTTAAGTATATAGAGAAATGCTTTAAACTATCATTTTTCCAATGAACTAATAATAGAAAGAATGAACTAATAAAGAACATTTGCTTCTTCACAGGAGCATTACAATAAAAATTACAATATTTGTTTAGTACAAAATAAGTAGAACAAATATATAAACAAAATATATAGAAACGTTAAAATATGAATAAATCTCTTAGAAGAGCAAAAGAGCTCTCTCCTTTAGAAGAGGAGAAGGCAAATCACTGATATATAAATAAGTATTGAAAATAAAATCTGAAAAAGGACAAACTAAAAACAATACAAGTTCAAAACGAAAAGGACAAAATGGAAGAAATTTCGAAACATTATTGCCATTATTTTGATTTTTATCTTCATGATTTTGAAGAAAAAGTATACCATGTACTACCATAAAAAGTAAAACCTGAATAGTACAGACATATATATATATATATATATATATATATATATATATATATATATATATATATATATATATATATATATATATATATATATATGTGTCAGAAAGAGCCATAGAAGATGATAAAATTCAAATATTAGTTGTTTTATCGATAAAGATAAATTAACTAGATTTGATGAAGCCGACCAATGGCTGAGTGGTTAGCGTTCCTGACTCTTGTGCTGTGGGTCCCGGGTTCGAATCCCGGTTCGGGCATGGATGTTACTATCTCTCTGTGTTTCTCTGTCCTTTCTTGTGTGTTGATGTATGAATGTGTCGCCCTATAAACGGGTCTGTGGAGGTATGACGCGGGTAATGCTACTCGCCTCCGTGACTTGGTTCACAGGTGCCCGCTGGGTAACGACAAATGAGTAGCAGTTTCCGGCCTTGTTGTGGCGAAGGGTTAGTCATCCAAGTGCCCGCCGTTGTTTAAAAAAAAAACTAGATTTGATGAAAAATACATTTGTAAAGTTGTAGATTAACAGGAATTGAATCCCGAAAGTTTCCTTGCCAAAAAGTTCAAAGAATCGAATGAACATAACATTAATTTGTGTGTATTTCGGATATTCCCTCACACTTTCGAAAACTGGCAGAAAATAACATATTATAAATAGGTACATTTACATTTCCGATGGTATCAACTTCGGTCAGTCACGATACGCATCTGAACTATGGTGAGAATCTTATGCTGCATATTTTCCAGCTTGTAGCAAGAAACAGCTAGGCATTCTACTGCCTCAACTCCAAAATATGTAACACATCAATTAATAGACTCTTAAGGATCTCAAATTATCATGTGCTCGTTAGCATATTCATGCTTCTGGTCAATGTGTGCTTTTGATATCTTCTCAAAATACACAGATCTGTTGTGGGTAATCTATTAATAGATTTTCAGGTTTATCAAAAATACAAGTTTCTTTAAGAGAAATCTAAAAATGAAAATGATCAAACATTAATATTTCATCACAAAATGTTTATCATCAAATAATAGTACTTCATCACACAAAAGTATGCGCTAGACAAATAAGGGCAAACTTTTTTAACACAGCGTTTTGGTTCTACATATTGTAGATTCTCATGCAGTGGGAAGTGTTTTTGTATCTTTACAAAATATGCCGGAATGAGGTTCAGCTTAGTTTTTTAAGTGCTGAGAATTAGAAAAATTCCAAATATAGAATATACAAATTTTATTTTATTAATTCAATTTTTTAACCTTTTTATTAACTCAAATTTTATTAATTCATTTTTGAAGATAACGTCCTGAGCAAAATCCTACTTCTTCCCATTATTTTTTTTTTATTTTTTTAAATTTTTTTTACCACCCATAGCGAGAGATTAGAATAATATTTCTAATAATGATTGAGAAGATAGTTAAAAGTCAATGCATAAATGCTAATAAACGAAAAAAATTCTGTACAAGAAGCCATCTTATCAAGAAAAGTTATAATATAAGAAAATATATTTCAAAGCTTTAAAATAAAAGTGACTTCACATCAAATGTAGTTTGTGGGAAAAGATGATGGAAAAAATAATTCATACAGCATGAAAAGTGTTTCTCACAAATTTGAGCAAGATTTGAACTGGTAGATAGATTTCTTTTTATGTGATAAAATTTGGATTGTGTCATCAGTAGTTACATATTATTCCTACATTAAGACACCTTTTGCGTAATTATACAGGAATTCTAGTTATTGTAAATAATCAATAGAATTGCATGTGCTTGATGAAAGAGTGGGATACACAAGTGCAAAATTAAAGTATTCAATTACAATTTTACTTTATTGCAGAAGACTCCCTATCAAAATCCGATTCTCATTCTACACGCATTCTTTTTCTTAAGTCCAACATTTGTAGCACTTAAAGCCTGCCTTTAAACATGGCAAAATCTAATATCCGTGGATGTCATTGGCGCATTTTTTACAGATTTTGAGCATATTAAGTTTTACTTATTTATCTAGAACGTTTTTTCAGCTATATAGAAGGTATATTGTTATATTTATTTTATTTTTCTTTTATTTTATTATATAATAAATAAAAGGTGTTAAAATTTACAAAAATAAGCTGAAAGTAAGAGAAATATAAATAACATGAATAAAATGAGTGAAAGATATATGCTACAGAAGTTTCCCTCCAAAATACAAAGAGTGTCAGACTATTATTACACATATGCCTTTAATTTCCCATTCATCTTTTAACCACCTTACATCCAATTAGGAAAATCCTATGTTAAGGCAGTTTTTCCAGAGAATTATTTATATTTTATTAAATTTTGTTAAAAAGATTATCATGATACCGATAAATTATGTTTTGAAATACATCATAACCTATTTGTTTTTAATGAGAAGTGTTTAGTTTACACTCTTAATAAAAGTCATAATCTATGAAACCCTATTTTATAAATCGTTTTAGAAATAATATTGTCCTTATTTTATTCCCATTTCTTAAACATACAATATTTAAATTTGTCATCAATTTTGTTATTCTTAAGCAGATTATAAAATGCACAGTTGAGTGCACAGTTCAAGAATACATGTATAAGCTATTCTTCACAAAAGAAAAATTCCATTACATCCCAAATTAAAGAGCCGAGCTGGCAGCCGAATGGTTAGCGCTCTTGCCTTCGGTTCAACAGTTCGTGGGTTCGAATCCCACCTTGGGCATGGATGTTTGTAGTGGTTCGGAATCCACTTTAAACCGTAAGTCCCGGTCTAATTAGCCCTCGTGTGCAAAAAATGACCGTTGAGCGACAAACAAACCAAACCAAACCCAAATTAAAAAATGAAAAAATACTAACAATAAACATAAATAAAATTTTCTTACTAAATCTTAGATTTAGGACTTTCGAGTTAGCCATTACACTATCCAATTTCTTCTTTCATATATTCTTTTTTAAAAAATTTAGCAATTTCTCAAATTTTACTTAAGCCTTGTGCGTCAAGGAAACGTGCAATAAATTTTATTTGCGTCTACCATAGCACACAGAATTTTATAGGATTCTAACTGACAAACGATCAAAGAGACATTTAGTTTATTTTTATACAATTTATTATTAAAAAAATCAATGATCAATGATTTTAACTCATAAAAAAATTTCAAATCATTCAATTAGCAATACATAATAACTGTGATAATAGTAGTTGGTTTAGAATTTTTTAAGGGACTTTGTATTAGCTCATGTGAAAATTTTTAGAACTAATCTACAGTAATTAAGTTTGTTATGCAATTTCAAAAATAATATTTTTGACTTTGTGGTATAAATAAATTTGTTGAAATATCCGTAACTTAAAAAATCATATATTTAAATTCTATTTCTTTCACACAGCTGTAATATTTTAATTAAATCGCATTAGTAAATAATAATTTAAATCTTTTCAAAATTTTATTGTTGTAGCCATAAATAAATAGAGTATTATAACTCTGTCCAAACTTTAATACAGTAACTAAGCATTTTATCGCCAAAAATTAGTTTTATTTAAAAATCTTAAGTTAGAATTTTTAAGACACATATATTTTTAACGTTAATTTTCTAAAAAAAAAATCTGATATCTTTTTAAGATATATATAGAAATGAAATTATATCATATGTGTAAGTAAAGTCGAAAATAAGTTAATATCATAAAAATGCAATACAATACTAGTAAACATTAGAATTGATTTTAAAATTGTATGATCGCTAAAATGCCTAGATATATACATTATGTACTAGCATTGTATAAATTCAATACAATTGTCAGTATGATATCTAATATTTAACATTTAAATAACAATACAAGCTATGAAAATTTGCATTAAATTTACCTTTGAACAATAGTTTAACTATTCTATTTTAATCATAATTTAGTAACAATCATAAGTTCAATCATAAATTAGTAACATTGATTTATGAGAAGAAAGGAATTTATAGTTATTGAAATTCTAAGGACTAATTTACATCTATTTTATTTTAATATTAAAGTTTCGGATTTATAATGGATATTTTTGTTATTTTCTGATGGAAAATATTTTTATTATTTCTGAATTTTATACAAAAGCACCTCACTATAAATTTGGTATTATTTTACTTCAAATTCAGTTTCCTTTAATTTAAGAAAACGAAGCACTACACACTTCCAAGTAAATAACTATGTGTAATTTACATATTTCGCTGAAAAATTATTAAAACTTTTTTGCTAAAATCATATTCATCAAAGGAATACATCAATTTTCTCATAAATGAAATTAACAGATTTTCTCGGAAGTTCTTAGTAATAATAAATATCAAAAAGACTGTTTCTCTATAAAAAGATTGTAGCAAAACAGTTCTACATAAAACTATTTTATAACATGCAGACATATTTAAAGATTAAAAATAGTTAAATTGCTTAGAAACTTTTGTTGAAGTTATTATAGTCATAAAATTATTTTTAAATTGAATTTATGTATTTTTATTATATTTCTTGAGTATTTTGGCTTTAATTGAAACTACTAAAACTACTTTAAATTGAAAAAAACTACTTTAATTGAAAAAAAAACATTCTATTTTTTAAATTGATTTTATAAAACTCATAAGGATTTTATAAAATATTTAATTGTGAATCTTTATTATATTTAATTTTTTAGTTAATTTAATTTACCTTTATATATCATTAAGAAATTGATTGTATTTAAAATAAAATATTTATTTAAAAATATGTATATCCAAACTTGTGATTATTTTCCGAATTTTCAAGTTCTACTGAAACCAGCGACGTATACTATTGAAATTTTTGTGCTGGAACATATTATTTTGGGAATTTTTCTAAAGTGATTAATTTACCAACATCTATATCACCATTTTTAATGAATGATAGCAATATTAAAGCTATATTGAAATGATCATTTTTTGGAAATATAATGTGGTGTATTTAAAATGTAAGATCTATATCAGGGGTGGCCAACTTGCGGCTCTTTGAAAGATTATTAGTGGCTCTCGATAAACTTACTCGAGTAACCTTTTCATATTTGTGTTATTATATTTAAAAAAATATTATTGTTCCGTACGTGTTTTAAAATGTCTTTCAAATTACTGAACAACAAATACGGAAAACTAAGTGAAATATTGTAACAAATTTCATTTCTGTCCAAGTTAAGAATGATATGATTCATCGAAAACTGCGCTAACGAAAATAAAACTTAATCTTCTGCAATCGACCAACTCCAGAAAGATTTTGAATTCGTAAACTATCATTACAATGGACAATTGACATTGTGCTCTGGAGTAAACAATTTGTATCACTTTTGATACTGATATAACTTGTAATATGGAATTTTTAACTATAGTTTGTTAAGTTAACTATAATTTGTATCGAAGTATACAACACATGTTGTTATTGTTTTAATAACACAAAATTCACATTTTCGAAATTTATTTATTTCCAGTTCTTTTAAAATACGATGACAAAAAAAGAAAATACACGCTAGAAAATAGAAGTGGGGCCATGGTAGCCTAGTGGTTAGGGTATCGGTCTTTCATCCGGAAGGACGGGGTTCGATTCCCATTGCCGCCAAAGACCCACCGAGTACATGCGATATACGTGCTCGTTAAATCTGTGGAATCGAAAGTCCTGTGGTCGGTCGTTGAGCAGTTACCATGGGTGCAAAGGTCTGGAGAAATTTACTCCCCCTTCAGATCAATGCCAAAATTGAGGGAGTAGATCCTCTGGTGCTGCCATCTATCGGAGGATTTGAAGAGCAAAAGTCGTACTTTCACCTTCATGGTGCTCTGATTAAACGAAAGACGCTCCCAATTGACTTAAATTCGCATTGCCAAGCATAGCGAGCTTGGCTTGTCCAAGTGTCATAAGTAACAACAACAACAAATAGAAGTTTAATAATGAATGGAAGGAGAATTTGTGTTTTATTGACAATAACGGAAAAGCATAATGTGTTACTTGTAATTCTACAGTCAAAAGTCCTAACGTTAGCAATTTGCGTTGACATCATGAAACCAATCTTCCTCAGTATGATAATCAGTATCCACCAAATTCCAAATTCAAGAACAGATAAGCTTGCTTCCTTAAAATCAAATTTAAATAAATATCAATTTTGATGATCCTTAACAATCAAGCTAATAATGTGGCTGAGGGCAGTTTTGTCATTGTCTAGAATATTGCTTGTGTTAAACGCCCGATAAAATTTAAGTTTATTTAAAAAAAATTTTTTTGAGGATGTACGTAAAGTTTTAGATCAAAATAATGCAGCATTGCACAACGTTTTCTTACGAATTTCCATCTCGAGACACGCAACTGAAAGACGCATAACTGCAATTAATATGTTTTTTTAATATAATTAAAAAAAATAATTTGAAATTCTGTATTGCATTCAGCTTAGACCTTGACGAATCACAGATATCATAGATTTTCCGCTATTGTCAGTTTTCATATGTTTTGTTTCACCTAGTTTCGTTGTTAAAGAATTATTAGATTTGGTAGCACTTCAAGAGACAATCCGAAATTTCGGTATTAAAAATGCATTAGATTCCATAATGAAAACTAGCGTTGCAACTAATGAAGCTCCGGCAATTCTTTGTGAAGAATTGGTCTTATTGGGCTTATCAGATATGATTCTCAAATTTCACAATTCATACCGATTCACTGCATAATTCACAAAGAACACCACTTTAAAAAATATTTAAAGCATTTTGATGTTATGAAAACAGTGTTATAAATTGTAAATTAAATTAGCCTCAATAAAAAAATCATCGACAATTCAAAAATTTCCTTGAAAAGTTAAAGAAGGAAGAACTTACAAATGAGACTTTAATTTCATTTGCATTGTTTGATGGTTATCTAGTTACAAATTATATTGGTTTATCGAATTGTTTGATCAAATAACTACATTTCTAAAATGAAAGGAAATAACCTATTCAGAATTAGACAATGACGAGTGGTTACAAGATTATTGCTTTGACTGATGTCATGGAACATTTTCAAACACTAAATTTAAAATTGCAGGGGAAAGATAAAATAATATCAGATTTCTCACAGTGTATATTTAATTTTTAAACTAAATTACACAACTTATTCAAAAAAACATTAAAATAAAACTTTTTTTGTCATTTTCCTGGAATTAATGAAATTTGCTCTAATGTTAAACAAGAAAATGTTTCAAAAAGCTAGAAGGAGTATTGAAGGAATTCCAAAATAGATTTCAAAACTTTACGTCGTCTTTTGATTTTTTCTGAACCCTTTTGAAATTAACCTACTTCAATACTTCAAGGTGATTTTTTCATTTCCAATATATATATATATATATATATATATATATATATATATATATATATATATATATATATATATATATATATATATATATATATATATATATAATTATGACCCAAAAATCATCCGCAGACTTAGAATTAATAGAGAAACAAAGAAATCAATCAAATCACTACAATTAAACTATAAGTAGATGTTGATTGCTGTCAATTTTGTAAATTTTTATTAAAATCGAAATATCCTGAATTAAGAAAGGCTGCTTGTTCAATATTCGGAACAATGTACTTATATGAATAATTTTATTCTAATTATCCATTTTTTATCATTATCCGTTTTTTATCATTTTATCATATTCTTTTTATCCACTACTTTTCCGTTTGTATTATTCTACTCTTATCAGTTTTTACATGACTGTTAAATTAAAGTCATTACTAAAATGAACAATACGAAGCGATATAGTTTTAATTTCAAGTTGTCATTTTTAATCTATTCTTTTTTGTGTCTGGGTGCATCAATATAAAATTAAAAAGAATACTGTTTATTTGGCATATATATAAATTTTTGATTTATCTTATATTTAATTTTTTAATCCATAGTTAAGAGCAACAGGAAGTTTCCATTACATAAAATTTGCTATTTGTAATTTAGCGATTAATCTCAATAATTGTTTTGAACCACAGAATATTAAATTCAAAAACTATTAATCAATCCGTAGCTATATCAATAACCAAATTTTAAAATAGTTAAAAATTATATTTACAGAATTTTTAAGTTTTAAATATTTATACTTTAAAATAAATAACATTTCTTTATGCATTTTCAGACTTAAGAATTTTTCCTTGTATAAATATTTCTAAAATAAAATACTATGTTCAGTTTACTGCAATTTATACCAGCACACAGCCACAGTTTATAATACATACAATTTTATGGTAAGCAAAAGAATAAAAATTATTTCCTTTTTTATAAATAAAACCAGTTTTCCAAATAACAGTTTTAAATTTATATTTTACTTTAAATAAGTCAAGTAAGCTAATGTAGCAATGCAGAATATACAATAACTTGTGCATTTCTTTTAAATTTCGCTCAATTTATTTTCCGGGATTACTTAAATGTAATCGCGAAAAATAAATGTGCTATGTAAAACAATACATTTACATTCTTTACGCTATGAAGAACATCATTCTTCCTAAACACCCTCACTTTTTCTATTTATTTGTTTTTATTTACTTTTTATTTAAACATATCTAATGAAGCATTGCTTCAAATATAGAATGTTTAGAAATGTTGTAATTCACTCACAAAGATCATTTAACAAAATAAATATTCAAAGACTCCATTTATTAGGAGAGTGTTAAAATAAACTATGCTATATAAAAAGAATCTTAACAGCAGAATTCAACTTTCATACAGGTTTTAATCAAATATTTTGAATAAAATAGTTACTTGAGATTTGTATTTAAATGTTTTTTCTGTTTTAACTTAATGTTCCCACCTGCAAATGCATGTAACAATTCTTTTTATTAATTTTTTTTTTGATAAATATAATAAACGCTCTACTTTTATTTTGATAAATATATCAATTTTTAATAAAATATTTTGAATTTTACAGAATTCATTAGAAATTTTTGGAGATTCAGCATCTTTATGTAAGATATTTTGCATTATCTAAGATGAAAGTACTATTAAAGAGAAATAAAATAAAAGTAAGTAGAAATGGTATTATTGTATAAAATAAGTAAGTTACATCACAATAGTTGAATAAATCAATTAGTAACTTAATAATAATGATTGAAAAAATAAACAAACATTTAAATTTAGGATTATTAATTTAAAGTGTTTATTTTAGCATTGGACTAATTCAACTGAAACTTCATAATGATCGAAATTTTACAACAGTAGATTTGATTCAGGGCTACAAAATATACTAAAATTAAAATATTACATTACAAAATTGTAAAGAAAACCAAAATCACTAGACAATGCTCCAAAAGGGAAGTTGAATTACGGAGCAGAACACAGACAGTAAATGTTTCAAAGACATTTACTGTCTGTGTAACAAAGAAATAATTAAGATTATGTCTCTTTTTATAGACTAGTAAATCAAAATTATTATAAACTTAGAACATATTAATATTTATATTATAAGAAAATCTGAGGCAATATGCCTTTTTGATACAGTTTATTTATTAAATAAATAAAAAGCACAATAGATGATGCAAAATTGTAATCAAAATACATTTCCAGATTTAATTTCAATGAGATACAAAAATGTTTATCATAAAATTAATGCGTAAAAACATATCGCAGAAAGTGAACGGAAAACATTTTTCAACCTAGTTTACGAAATAAAACCGAACTCCAACTTGTGTTCTGGAAGCAAGTCAGTTTTCTTTGTTTTTATAATATATAATTATATTTATTAATGTCATTTTTAGATATCTTTAAAAGTTTCAGATATCAATTACCCAAGAGAGTATGTTTCAATTAAATGAAACACATTAAGAGAAGACCAGAAAATGCAAGAATGGATTATTTAATTATGAATATTTTCCGGACTGGCAGAATTTAGTTATTAAAATTGAAACACATATTGTATTTCAATTTTAATAACTAAATTCAGCCAGTCAGGAACTATCTAATCTGCTTTTCAGTTCAATTAACTAATAGGCATCAGGTAAAATTGAGATTTTTTCTTCAGATATGTTGCAATTTTTTGTCTTCAAATTACAAGTTTAAACAGTGAAGAAACTTGAAAAATCACAATCATCTTTAATTACATTCTTCACTAAGAAACATTATTTTTAATAATTATTTTTTTAATCCAAGCAATGAAATATATTTTGAAAAATGTTAAATTGTGAAACATTAAAATTAGGAAAAAGATTGATTTCATAATTAAAATATAAACTAGGATCTTTTGACTGCCATGCTTTTTAGCTTGATATAAAAAATTTGAAAGGCAACTGCTAAAGAAAATTATATACAAATATTATTATGATCAATAGTGTTAGAGTATCATGTTGCTTATACGTCATTCAAGGTTATCATCTTAGGAAAGAGGTTTATAAGCTGTTTTATTCCATCGTTCATAGATTCCCTTGATCACCCTTTCCCTTTCCTCTTGATTCGTAAATACTTATACATTATAGCAACAATATTACGTACGTATAATACATATCTATCATACACATATATATATATATATATATATATATATATATATATATATATATATATATATATATATATATATATATATATATATATATATATATATATAATACTGGCCATTACAATTGCTACATCAAGAAGGAATGCAAATAACAGAACGATATTTATTGGACTCATACATTATAGTGGAAATAACAAGTAATTAGATATACAGGAAATTAGGATGTATAGATCTTGAGAAATCAGTAACCAGAGCAGCCACCTCTGGCTGCAATAACAGCATTTATCCGCCTAGGCATGGAGTCAAACAGAGATTGTATGGCATGTACGGGGATCTTAGTCCATGCAGCTTCAACACTATACCACAGTTCATCGACAGTAGTGATGGTGAGTGATGGCGTGCCAATCGCTCGGCAACCATTGATCACACGTTCTCAAATGGTGACAGATGAGGAGAACGTGCTGGCCAGGTTAACAGTCGAACCTGTTCTGTATCAAGGAAGTTCAGAACAGTACGGGCAACATGCGGTCGTGCATTATCCTGTTGAAACAAAGCATTAGGGAGGCCTCGAAGATAGGGCAGAGCCACGTGCCTTAACACATCGGAAATGTAACGGTTGCTGTTCAAAGTGCCGGTAATGTTAACAAGAGGTGATCGAGACGTGTATCCAATGGCACCCCATACCATCACTCTAGCAGATGGGCCAGTATGGCGATGTCCAATGGAAGCTGGCAATGCGCGTTCTCCACGATGCCTCTAAACATGCGGCCATCATGGTCCTGTATACAGAACCGAGATTCATCTGAAAAGATGACATGATGCCATTCCCGCGTCCAGGTTCGTCGCTGATCACACCATTGAAGGCGCTCCTGTCTGTGACCTAGCGTCAATGGTAGCCGAAGCCATGGTCGCCGTGCAGATAATCCATGCTGCTGCAAACGTCGTCGAACTGTTCGAGCAGAAACTTGTTGCCTTCCAAATGACTACATTTCTCGATTTAGGGTTCGTGACGTGGCTGTACGATCTCTTGTGACCATGCGGATAAGATGTCTGTCTTCTCTGCTGTTAGTTATGGGGGTCGCGGAGATCCTGCATGACGTTTCGTATGATTGTCCTGAACCCATCGATTCCATATTCTGCTAACAGTCATGGGGTCTCGACCGACGCGAGCAGCAATATTGCGGTACGATAAACCGCAATCCCGGTAGGCTATAATCCTTCCTCGATCAAAGTCAGACACGTGCTGATAGGCATTTCTTCTTCTTACACGAGGCATTACAACAACTTTCCTTGCCGAAAACAACGTTGAAACGGAAATTGAGTATGAGAAAACTGCTGTCAAATCTCTGGTTTTATACACATTTTAGATGTCGCTTCTGTCGCCTGCTTTGTATGAATGCGCTGAAAATCTAATCATTTGCATATCACAGCAAGTTCTACCTGTCATGCAAATTTTACGTGTGTGGTGTGCCGCTTTCCTGGTGTAGCAATTTTAATGGCCAGTAGTGTATATATATATATATATATATATATATATATATATATATATATATATATATATATATATATATATATATATATATATATATATATATATATATATATCAATTCTAAAATTACAGAAATAATAGCACAAGCTGTTGAGGAAATTAATCTTCTCAAATTAACAAACAAAGAAGGCCAATAACTAATAATAGTTAGTATACATAAAAATATCTTATTTCGAACAAATCTTCTGCAGACTTTTTGATAGGATATTGTCAAATAGTGAAATATATCGCTATCACAATAAAATAACAGCTTAAATGAATGCGAACAATTAAAATGTAAAGAATTCGAAAATTCAGCGTTTAATTACGATGAAAGAAATCATATTATTGATTATCAAGGTGTTATTTCACCATTCATTGGCAACTATGCATCAAAAGTATGCTATTATTTGAACTTGTGGCTACTTCTTGGCCATTGTTGGTCCAGTTAACTTTTCATAATATCTGAAATTAAATTAGGGTATTTAAGCCATAAATAGATTTTTGCGTGTCCCTTGTTGTCAAGAGCGATAAACACGAGAAGAGAATATCGCCATACATCTTGGAAAGTGATATAGCTATAAAAAAAGATTCAGATTTACGCATAATCGTATACTATCAACCTCGGATATAACTTGACTAACTGGCAACTCTTGTTTCATAAAATCATTCTTTCTTCACCTCCCATGATATCTCGGCAGCCTTAAAGTATTCTGAGATTTTATAAAGTGCCTTATAACAAAAAGTAAACAATATTTGCTATTTCTTATAAGTTCTTTCGTTTTCAGTAGATGTAATATAAGGTGTATTGTAATTTTTTCTTTTCTTTTAAAATTTCTAAACTTTTGATCATTCGCAAAGTCTGATACAGTCAATTGTAACCATTCGTCTCTTTCAACTTCCAAGCGAAGAAATTCTAATCAATGTCTTAATACATTCATCTTGTTTTTGTTTTCTACACCATAGTATGAGCGTTCCCATTCTCTTATAAGAACTTCTGTCAGAACTGATTTTACTAAGGGATACAGCATTGCTTTATATCTTTCAGGCGCTACCCGTAAAATCTGTAATGCTCATAGTTGGATCTCCAATTAATCATAAAGAGCAAGGAAAATAAAATTTTCGCCACTTTTAGCTTACATTAAAACTAAATATATATTTGAATTATTTTAAGTTTAGCACTACTAGATTCCAGCTTTTCAATAGCATATAATAGTTGTCATCAAATATAGGAAAACTATCGACAAAATGTCTAGCAAATGAGCCTTCTTCTTTTACTTGTAAAAAATACTGAAACTTGTCATCATCATCAACGCTATATCACCTTCATGAATTTCTTGAAATGGTCCTCAGAAATCTATCCAATTTTCAATATCACCATCAAAACGTTTTAATTCTAGCTTATTAAGATTTGCTTATTTTCATTTGTTACACTTGAAATATCACCAATTTTTTGTGGTTGATCACATCAACTCAACTTTCGTTTTCATACTAACTTTTTGATTGCGATAATTTTCTGTTAAATTCATATCCTTAGAAATTCTCCTTCATTCACATTTTCCATTTCTAGCCACATTACTTTAAATTTTCATCCATTTGAAATAATTTATTAACTTTGTCATTAAGATATTGGATACGCAGGTAATAATTTAATCTTGCTAATCGCTTCATGTTTAGAACAATTTCAGATTTCTTTCAAAGAAGCCATAAAATATCACCGTAGTAGCGTTTTTTCTCATTTTAAATTATCCATAGTCATGTTTGAATGCAAATTTGTTAAAACGTTCAATAATTATTATGGTTTAATATGGAAAAACAAACACACACTCCATTTGCAGATTTTTGTAGAAATTCTATTGGAAGCGATGTTTTTAAAAAAATTGGTTTAAGTAGGATATATCCACCCAGAGATTTCTCGCCAAATCTTCGTTTTTGTTTTGATTATAGTGTTGCCAATTTGAGTTTTTGTTGCTTTTCGGATTTTTCTTTTGTTGCTAGGTTTGCTTTTTTTCTCTTGTTTTACATCATTTTTGTGTCATATATATGTTTTCTTTAAATGGCAACAGCTTTTGAATTTTTTGTTTAGCATTTCAGTTAGACGGACTTCGCAAAATTGCCAAATCGCAAGTCGCAAAATTGCCAATTGGGGAGGATATATCCCACTAGTTCCCAAAACTGTCAATTCCTATCAGAATTGAGTTATAGTTGGTACTACTTAAATATGCATGTTACATAACAAATCGCGATTTTAAAACAATTTTACTCAATATCTGGGTATAAAATTGAATCATAATTTTTAAAGGATAAATTTCGGTAAATAACACAAATAATAAACACAGAATGATAACATAACAAAAACGTATCTACTAACAAAACAGCAGATTTCAGTGTCTGTTTGCCGAAAGGAAATAATCCGGAAACAACAATAAAAGGGAAATCACGCCAAAGGAAAATATTCGCGTTAATGGAATTGAATATTCATTATTTTGTCAGTTATCAAACATGTATGTAAGTATACAATATAAATTTTTACAAATGAACATTGAAACAAAAATTAAACCATCGAATTTACTTAGCATCCTAACCTTTTTAACAAAATATTTATTAGAATATATAACCAATATAATTTATAAACTACTGAAAGTATTTGACTTAAACATGGAAATTATTTTAGTTAAAAAGCCATTCATCGTAAAAAATTTTAAAAATTGCATTTCTCTATCTTTTTGACCATTATCTAATGTTTAAACTGATGATGATAAAATTCCTATTTCTAGCAGAACATTTTAATATTAAATCTAATTTTTAGATTTATAATACACAATTATTGAAATATTGATTCTTATATTTATACAGTTTAGTAATGCAAATTTTTTTAATAGAAATTTCCAGCTCAGGTGTGGACTTCTCTTTAACTTTGATTCAGAATAAGACAGAGGTTCTCTGAGTTTCGTGATTTCAAGTTTGTAGAAATCCTAATCCTAAAACAAAATGTAATAAATAAACTAAATTATATAAATCAAACAAATTTTAATTTCATAACATTTTGAAGATAATTTATGAAAGGTAAAATCTACATTTTATTTAAGGACTTCATTATTAATTTTATGGCTTAAAAAACTTCCTTAGCATTAGAAAGTTTTTTAATTAGTATATTCAAATGTCGTAGAGAAAACGTGAGGAAGTTCGATGAACAATGTAAACAATACATGCTTCACTCCAAACAAATTAAAAATAAAGTTGATGACTTATAGTACGATTTCTTAAGTTGAAACGTAAAACGTAGAAGAAAAAGTTTTCATACGTTTTAAACTGGAGACTATATTAGTCTAAATGGGGCATGATTATCTGTATATTGTTATATGATGCAAAAGCATATAATTTATAATGAAAGTTGCATTATCAGTGTCACTTTTGTAGCTTAGACATGGTATCACATAATTCAGGATGCCAAATTCTGAATTTTTTTTGGCGACGAAGAAATGTTCCCAAGAGGACGTATTGAGACGTCTCGCGATGATGTAAGTACTAGGGATGCCAAACTAGAATTTTCTGTGTAATTCTTATAAGCCTGTATCTCTATGACGTAATAAAAACCAGGTTGCCAGATAAATCAGAAAATCCGCCAATAAATCACCAAATTCAGAATTTGGCATGCCGGATTATACGGCATTTGAGTGGTACCTTGTAGGTCTTTAAATATTTCTTAGTAGTTAATAGTGTAAGTTTTTTTTTTGCATCGCCCATTTGGCACTGTTATGTTGACTTGTGATGTTAAATAAGTTCTATGAATATGCCGTTATTTGAAAGCTAATAATAAACTGCAATTTTATATATACTTTCCCTGCAGTACATTATTATCTTATAAAATCTTGTCTCTTTCAAAGTTCTTAATTGATTTGAGAATTAATATGAAAAATGAATAATTAAAACGTACTATTATCATTTATAACGATAAAAAATGCCATTACGTCAAACCGTGCAAAGACAGGTTGATTCTTCATAACTGTGTAATTTGCATTTATCTGAACTGCAATGTAATTTGCGTTTAAAATTGAAAAATAATCTCCTTAACTTTATCACACTAGGATTTTCTATAAATAATTAAATGGAGTTTTACAACATATTATGAAAACTTTACACTACAAGCAAATTAGAATATAGACATGAAAATAAATTACTATAATCTAACATATTTAGTCTATCGTTCGTTGTCCAAGTTAAGAAATATTTGGATTCTTCTTAGCCTAATGTTTGAAAAAGCTTTCTCTTTTGGGAGAGGTTAAAGGCTTGATCTAGACCCCAGTTGAAGAACGAGAAATGTAGGCTGTGCAAGCATTTTTGTCTCCTGCAAGCATTTTTGTCTGTGTGGTTTTTCAATCTCTTTCATCGAGACAAGAAAATATAGTTGATTATGAATGAAAAGTCAAACCTGAAAGCAATGAAAGCTTTCTATGATCTATGGAAATTCTTCTCATAAAATGCTTTTAATATACTCTAAGATGATAACTACATGGTGTAGAAAAGATTTTATACCTATTTTCAAAAGAAAATCCACCTACATTACTAATAAGGTTACATTTAAACATTATAAATAAATGTTTGCTTAAATGTATGCATTTAAACATTATACATTTTCTAAGACTTTCTGTTCAACCATTTGACAGTTACACAAGCTGTTTAAGTTTTTAAAGCTGTATAAATATTTCTTATTAAATTAATTTATGGTATTTTGTATTTAATTTTGTATTTATTTATCTTATAATTACATCAAAGGACCTTAATTTTTAAAGCAAATTACATTTAAATTTATTATATGTATTGTAATAAGTATTTTCATTTAGACTTTGTATACAAAGGAATTTACGTAAATTTTATATAATTCTACTTTATTTAAGCGAAACTCATTTTAATAAATATGGCAAATATTGACAAATTATAATAAAAACACAGTTTTAATTTATCAATATTTACCCTTATGATTTTTGCGATAATGTTCATTCTTCTTGCTTGTTGATCTTCTAATTATCGTGAAATAGCAAAAAATGGCTAATACACTCTGCCCAACATTGAAAATGTTTCACCAAGATGGAGCAATCAGTAATATACGTAAATTTCAGGGTAGACCTTCTTACCAATGCATCTCACCGAGTTATGCAAATGATGTGAAATGCACAGTTCTCCAGCACACGTAAGATATCATTGAAGGTTAGAAACCAGCAGATTGGACAATATTCGAGCCGCTTTTGTTGCTTGGAAAATAATCATTGAAAGATTGTTCTTGTCACAAAGGACGCCTGTAATTGAAGATAGATCGTCATCGACTGTGTCCATTTCAGCAGATAGAATTGAAAATGATCGGACTGAGAAGGGCAGGTTGGTTTTTAGAACAAATTGCAGCTTACAGATATGTGGACGCTTCCACAGTGCACCGGCTGTAGCGAAGATGGTTAGAACAAAGAACTGTTTGTGGAGTTGCCGTTGTAGCCAGAGTGTCCTCAGCACGCGTGAATTGAAGCGTCCGAACGATGGTGGTCCGCAAAGCACATTCACTGAAATTCTGCAGCATGTGCAATACACCCTGAATTCTACCATAACGAGCAGAACCATTTGTCGTCTAGGTTGCTTGTGATGTGCGCTCTTGGCTTCCGTTATAAGACTTCCATTGACCCCACAATATAGGCACTAACATCTGGAATGGTGCCGTATTAGACCGATATAGATTACGGATTTGCAGAAGATTGCCTTCTCAGATGACTCACGCTTTCGTTTCTTCATTGATGGACGCCACGCATGAGCATGGAGATGACGTGGAGACAAGTACAATCCTGCAGCAATTGTGCAACACCATATCGACCTACAACGAGGCACTATGGCTTAGGGTGCCATTGCATGTAATTCTAGGTCACCTCTAGTTCGTATTCACATCACTTTGACAGCCCAAACTTGTGGGGGTGTTGTGCTGCGGCCGGAGACACACCCCTACGCAAAAGCCCTTTATCAGCAGGATAACGACCGAACATAAATTACTCGCATCATCCAATATGACCTGCAAGGTGTACATCTGATTTTCAGGCCACCGTGCTTGCCAAATCTTTCACCGATTGATATGATTGGACTCCATTTGCAGACCCTCCCCTGCCACTTTCAGAGAACGCACTTTGGTAAATGTTTGACAGGGAATGGAGAACCATTCCTCAGGACACCTTCCGTTCTCTCATTGATTCTGTAAATAGGTGTGTTGCTTCATTTATCACCAGACACGGTTATTACAGCCTACTAACCTTACCATATTCTCGCTCTGTTTAATCATATCATTTTGAAATACAGATCACTTATTGTTCGTTGCTCTCTCTCTCACTCTCTCTGTTAGATGAGTTTCTTCACTTTCTGGAAAATCCTTCTTTGTATTGTATTTTCAATGTTGGCAGTGTATATTTGATTTTGACACGGCAATTGTTTGACTCACCTTATATTTTTTGTTCTTCTGTTAATTTTGGTTTATTTCTATATTAGAAAATATCTTTTCATACCTTATAAAATATAGGTGTATATGAATTAATTTCAGGTAACTTTATTTTACTATTATTTTAGGTAACTTTATTACAGGTAAAATAAAGTATATATGAAATAAACTGAAAATAAATACTGAAATTCATTAACATCATACCCGTGGAATATATGTTTAAAAAATACAGGATATACTTTTGCATACTATTATCTGTTTGTTTTTTTCTCTTAGTAGCTAATGATTTCAAGAAATGAAGAAAAAAGAAAATTCCAAAATTAGAAAAAAGGATTTCTACAAAATTATACATGCAAAGCCTATAACAAGATCTGAAATAAGAATACATAAACTAGTTAGGAAACACGATGATTACTTGGAGCTAATTAATGATCCAGAATTACAACGATCGGTAATAGCAGATGCAACTCGTGGTCCTCCTAGAATCATTACAAGAAGTATGCTATCACATCTTAACAGTTTGCGTAAAAATGAGCAAAAACTCAATGAATTTGTAAAGGATAATAAAGAATCCACAACCATTTCTAATCAAGAGGATCACAAAGAACCTATATCAACTTCTTTGTCAGAGATTCATAGAGAACCTATGACAATCAGTTTACAGGAAACAAGAAGACAACTTCGTCCATTTAAACCTTATTCACGCCGAACGAGACGAAATTCACAGATCAAGAGGAAATCTAATTTACCAACAGAATTTGAAAAAATATCGAAACAAACGAAATTAATGATATCTGGAGATATAAAATCGAGTTCAAGTTGTTCTATAAAAGAGGAGGAAGGAGATGAGAATAACTGGCTAGATCAAGCCGTAACATTTTTTTCCAGCGTCGTCATGAATTTCTTCATGTAAATTTCTAAAAATAAAATGTTATAATGATAGTATTTAAATTTCGTATCACTCTTTCATCTTTTATATTACTGAATTTTTTGGAATGTTAACTGGCGCATTCATAATTATCACTTTGTACTAAGTTAATAAAAACAATCAATATCCGTTTCCTAAGTAATACAGATTTGAATGTATGCCATATAGTTAATTATTTTTGATTTTCTGAGTGATCTCAGAGAGACCAAGATTACTTATCAGAAAAAGCTATTTTTAAACTTTTCTAAGATTTGATCAAGAGGTGGAATGTCAGTTATAGATTTACCAAATTTAATTTCCAACATGTTCAGTGTGACAAAGTTTATGTGAACCTGTTAGTAATTTCATTAAATACTCACATATTTAAATATTAACTTCTGGAGTAATAGTATTAGCTTTATAAATAAAAGATAGAGTGTCTAAAAATTGGCAATACATGTTATATAGTACTACATGCCTTAATGAATTATTATCGAACACTAGTTAGATTGTGTTCTATAGCAATTAAGAGGATTTTTTTAATTTATGAGGAACACTAATTAAGTTTTTTTAGCAATTAAAAGGATTTTTTAAATTGATGAAAAATTGCTGGTTAGTGAAATTAGACAGTATAGAGCAGTTTTTTTTTATATTTAAAGTAGTTAAATCAGAAATACCATCATGCATTTAGGACAATCTCAATGATTTGCATTTATGCTTTTTGTAATATGTGAATCTCTTCTTCAGAACTTAAAGGTGCTTCTTAACATGGTTTTTCTTCATTTATCATTGATTCAGAAATATATTAATGGGATTCTGAATAAATCAATGACATGCCATGTAAAAATGCTTTTTAACAGAATGATTTCTGGGGTTATATTTGCTTTATAAGCATAAAATTATTTGTTCCTAAGCATTATAATCTATGACAGGAATACTTTTCAATCAAAGATAAGATCATACAATCAGATTATTTTCATCATAGGGAATTTTATTTGCGTTAATTGCAATTAAATCTATTCAGTAGCAACATTAAAAATTTTTAGCTCTCCGAAATAATGAAAAGGGACACAAAATAATTCTCATAATCTTGCAGCCATATGAGCTAGAAAAAGAAGGATATTTTATCTAAAAAATAAAAACATTTATTTTCATATATTTTTAGAAGAAATAGCTCTGATAAGAAGAAGAAGAATTAAGGATAATATATAATAGTTGTCATCATTTTCATTACCAGGTTATAATGAGATTGACAATAAGCTATGCATTTGAAAGCACTCTTGAACTAAATTTCCACCTGACTTACGCTCTCTGCATTAAAGCAAATAAATTAATCAGATTAGTTATAAAATGTGCTAAGGGAACGTGGTGGGCTGGCTAATAAAGTCGTCTGTTTGAAATTTAGTAATTTGGAATTTAGCAAATTTAGCCAAAGATGAGGGTGTTCTCAAAATGCATTTGTTTATATTAGGGCATTCGGTTACTTTAAATAGATCGTAATCACAGTCATTCCAATAAAATTATATTTTATGGTGACAGGTCAAATGTTGAAAGATCCTCTGCTTGGTCCTGTTTCAAAGTTAAGAAGATTTTTATCCTGCAGTTGCTTGGTCCTGTCTCAAAGTTAAGAAGATTTTTGTCCTGCAGTTGCTTGGTTTTGTTTCAAAGTTAAGAAGATTTCCATCCTGCAGTTGCTTGGTTTTGTTTCAAAGTTAAGAAGATTTCCATCCTGCAGTTGCTTGGTCCTGTTTCAAAGTTAAGAAGATTTCCATCCTGCAGTTGCTTGGTTTTGTTTCAAAGTTAAGAAGATTTCCATCCTGCAGTTGCTTGGTCCTGTTTCAAAGTTAAGAAGATTTCCATCCTGCAGTTGCTTGGTTTTGTTTCAAAGTTAAGAAGATTTCCATCCTGCAGTTGCTTGGTTTTGTTTCAAAGTTAAGAAGATTTCCATCCTGCAGTTGCTTGGTTTTGTTTCAAAGTTAAGAAGATTTCCATCCTGCAGTTGCTTGGTTTTGTTTCAAAGTTAAGAAGATTTCCATCCTGCAGTTGCTTGGTCCTGTTTCAAAGTTAAGAAGATTTCCATCCTGCAGTTGCTTGGTTTTGTTTCAAAGTTAAGAAGATTTCCCTGCAGTTGTCAGCTAACTAGTAGAGTCCAACTCAGGGTTTAGTACATGGCCATACGCTGATGCAATGAAAACAGAATATCTGAAATAGAAACAACCAAATTTAAAGCACATACACATCACTATGATAATATAAAAGTTCTAGTTTAAAATGCCCTTTTTGACTCTTCGTTGAGGTTTCTCTAATGGCCTAAGACTTAGACAAGACATTTTAATAGTCAATGCGTAATTGCCTTATAGATAAAATTATTGTAATTGGCAGTCAAAATGTGATATAATTTGTTTAATAATATGAATAGTTTTTAATATTTATGAGACAGAAATAAAATACCCTTAACTAAAATAAACAATGATTTTATTCTCATTTTTCTATTACAAAAATGTGTGTAAAACGTAAATAGTCCATAATAGTATCTGTTTCAAAATCAGCCTTCATTTTGATTTAATTATTATTATAGGCTTAATAATTTAGTTAATTTATCACCAGATGGCACTCCTACTGTTGGTGTTTCTCCTGAAATTATCCTAAATGTAGAATTGTTATTAGGATCCATTTAAAGTTCAATGTGTCCAATTTAATTTTATTCATTAACTTGATATCAATTTTAGCTTTTCCAATGTTACATTTAATAATAAAGTAAACCATTTATTATATTTATAGACGACAGAAAAATGAAAAAATAATTTTATTAATTTTTTATATGTCTGTCGCTTAAAGCTTACTTTAACTTAAAATCTTCTGTCTGTGAATGAGCTAAATAATTTTTCCATATACGTGAAAAAAATAGTGTTCTGATGTAAATATTGAAGGAGCAATATTGTAGCCAGAAAAATTAATCGTCATAATTATTTCATGGGAACTGACAGAAGATAGTGGAGAGATTGATATTATATCATCGACAGGTGCCACATTTTTTGCCAAAATTTCCGCATTGCTCAAATTTAGTCGAATTTTACCTTAACATAATATCATTTTAAGAAATAAATTTCAGGGAAATGCTTTTCATGGACAACATTGTAACAAAATGACAAATAAACTGAAAATAAATGGACATATGACAAAATTAATATCAGCTCAGAACTGCATGTAACTTTTTAGATTAAAATTTTAATAGAGTTCAAGCGGTAAACATATCAAACAAACACACAAAAATCAAGCATATTTGACACGTGATTTTGATATCATGCGAAGTAATTTGATTTTTTTAATAGTGAAAATTTGAAATAAATGTAGGAATAATCAAAATGTTCTCTTGAGTCTTAAATATTCTTACTAACTAAATGAAATATTACATCTTGGACTTCATTAGCAACTTATCCTTAGATCTAAAATTATAAAAAAAATATCATATTTATTTACAAGATCTAGTGCAGATTTTAAGTATTTTCAATAAGCACTTTTTCCATTTAAATAAAAAACAAACAATATTTTTTTAAAAATAATTGGAACAATAAAAATTGTTAAAATTTTAAAAGAAATAGTTTACTTTTATCCCGATAGATGGCTCCAGCTCAGCAAAAGAATTTTCGAAAGATTTTTAGTAACATATAGTTGCCACAGAAACAAAACTTTCATATTTTTAAATATATTTTCTGCAAATAAAGTTTTCTTTTATAATGAGGATGAGAGTATTATGTTTATTTCAATTGAATTATTTTTAGTTTGCGGAAATTGGATCTCTAGAGAAGTTACTTAGATTTATAAATGCCAATTGTATTTATGTAATTTAAATTAAAACCTTTTGTTTGTAAGAGTTGCTTTCTATAGAAAATACAAAGCTGACAATAAAATATGAATGATAGTGGAGAATTATATTTGCATCAGGTATTTAATATAGTTAAATATGTTAAGAATAACATCAACCCAAGATTTTTTTAATCAATTTTTGAAATTTAATTTTAAGTTAATAATTGTAGCCATGTGTGTGTTTCCAATATTAAAAAATATAATTTCCTGCTAAGTAAAATTAATATTTGTATTTACATAGAAAAATATAGTTTATCCACTTTGATTACTATTATTTATTCTGTATTTTAGTAAGATATATTTTATTTTATCTTTAATAATTTATTCGTAATGATATTACAAAAAAAATTTATATATGTATATTCAATTTTTTTATATTTTTAATCAATAATATGTCACTTTGGGAAAAATATATTATCTTATTTATTATTACTAAAATATTTTTATTTAATTTATTCACGACAAAAAAATCATTAATTTTTCATTTAGAAAAAACTTTAAATCTTTATTCATTTTCTTTTTTTTTTTTTTTAAGCCTTTTGTACACAGAACTATTTACTTTTCAAAAATTGTTTGCAATACTATCATGCATAACAAATTTTGTTTCAGAGATATGTTTATTGGTGATCTATATTTTTATAAATTTCTGTGATCAGATAAATAGGAATACAAATTTTATATACTTTTAAGAAAAAAAAATGTACAACAGAATTTCAAAATATAATAGTCAAAAAATAGTTTTTTGACACCACTATCTCATTAACCAAGTAACAACTTCTATAAAAATTGTGTAAACTAAAACATAACAAAAAGTTATGTTTTAAGATTGAATAATTTGTATTTATATATTCACCTTTTTGCATTATTCTATTCATATTATTCTAAAAATATATAAAGATTGTCTAAATATGTATTATTTTTATAACATATTTTTAAATGGACTTAATCATTACTACAATTATGAAATGATTATATATTTCCATTCTTTAGTATCAAATATCTTCATATTATGCATATGTTTTGTGATCACAATATTTTAATAAATATTTATAAATTCGGAAAAAAAATTAATATTGTGCTTCTCAAACAATACTACAACAGTTTAACTACCGTACTTCGTAATATTATGCTTCTCAGCATTTGCTTGAAAGAGCCAACAATCAGATTTAATTTAACGCACTTTTCTTTTACTTCACTGAAACAAAAGTGTTAATCAAAAATAACTTCTTAAGCAAATACCTATTCTTTATTATTGGAACAAGAAAAATGATAAGACGGCTGTAAAATCAAATTAAATTTCTAAGGATTAAACATTAGCAGAGAATAAATGACCGAGAATAAGCTGATAATAGCAAATGAACGAAATAATTTGTTTTGTTTTATCTACTTTTCTTCTTCTTTCTCTTGATTAAAATAACCTTGCGAGAGAAAGTTAAAAGATTTACACAATGTTGATGACAGCTGTTGCGCTAATCTCTTTGCGTAATGTTAATTTCCCTCCCTCATTTCTGAGAAGTTTCAAATCTTATGAAAGAAAATGCAGTTCATTAGTTTCAATCAGGATTAATTACACCAGTTGGTAAAAATGAGAAGTTATGGAAGAAATGAAAAAATACATCAGAAGCTTGAGCAAATAAAATTATGGAAGTTGTTTGTCTTTAATTCTTCAACGATAATAAGAATTCGGTTCAGTTTGAATTTGCTAATGAGTTCTAGTTTGTGGTGAATAAACGACTGTATTTCTAATTAAGCTTCTTTATTGTTCCTTTACACTATTCTTATGAATAAAAGTTTGAATGATAAATGTTTTGTGAAAATGTCTATCATTTGAGAATTAATTTTAAACTTACTAATATTTAAGAATTTTTTCATATCAAAATATATTTTTTGTTTTTACGTTATAATTTTGGAAACAATATTCTCATTATTAAGTAATTTTATATTATAATTATTTTCAGTATGAATAATAATCAAAATATTGCAAAAGTATATTATTATCATGATGAAATAAATTAGAATTTAATAATTTTTAAAATGACGAAATAAATATCCTAGATTAATAAAATTTGTTTACATAAATCATATTCTTGAATGCATAACATTGAAAAGTATTCCTTCAATTTAGCAAACACTTAAATATAGCAAATTATTAGAAATTAAATATAACAGCTTTGAATTACATTAAAATTGCTGCACTAAATTTATAATTACTGAAAGTAATATTGTGTATATATATATATATATATATATATATATATATATATATATATATATATATATATATATATATATATATATATATATATATATATATATATATATATATATATATATATATATATATATATATATATATATATATATATATATATATATATATATATATATCCCTGAAATTCATCTCGAAACTTTAAAGCTAAAGCCAAATATAATGTTATTTTGTTTTTATTTTATAGAATCTGCTATAAAAAAATCCCAAGAATATTCAAATAAATTATCGAATTATTATTACTTTTTTATTTATAAATTGTAGCAATTTACATGATTCCAAATATAATTTTTTTATGTTACTTTTATATCAGAATATTGACTTGATAAAATTGATGCAAGAATATTGAATTGATGAAAGAAAATTTAATAATAAGCGTTAATAAATGGATATAATAATATAAAACAATAGTTATTTTCAAAAACCATAATGAAATGCATAAATGAAAAAAAAATTCATTGAAAATTTCAAGGTGGATTATATTTCCATTGTTAATTTTTACAAATATTATTTTTAGAAAAATTTCATATGCATTTTAGAATAAGCTTTCTGTTTTTCAGGATGTCAACTGCTTTCCGTTTTGATAATTGAATTCATGTTAAAATTTAAAATAAAAATAATTAATTGAATAAGTAATTCAGTAAGTGTACAGCAGGAAATCATTATTCTATGTCATGTGTAAATTAAAAGTAAACAGTTCCTATAATATTTAGAATTCTATATAAACATATATATAATATATATTTGTGCCTTATATATTATTTCCAATCTTTTAATGTGATGGTTTGCATTAAAAGATTGAATATTATATAATATTATAATCCTAATATTATGATCCTTTCTATAATATTATAATCCTTTCTCTTGTATTTTAACTAAACTATAAAATATTTGCATTCAAATTTTAATTTTAAAAAAATTTAATAAAGACATCTATAAAAATTTCTGTCTGAACAATAATTTAAGCAATCTCAAAAATACGATTTTGTAAACCTAATGAGAAGAATCTATCATTCAATATTCATGAACCTTTTATTAAAAAAACAATATAAGTTACAAAATATAAATAAAGTGTTAACGAACAAAAATAATTTTAACTATTTTATTGGCATAATTCTTAAACAGAAAATGTTATATTCAAAATATCCACGTTGATTTCATCAAAAAAAATTAACAAATTTATACGATTAAAGAATTGAATTTTTTTTCTTCTACAATGACCAGACAGCCCAGGATGGGCCCTTGCCTTCCTCAGAATCAAATTAAAAACTCTTCTGCCCTTCTTCTAAACAATCTATCCTAGTCATGGACATCCAGGTTAGTTATTTTTTTTTTAAATCTTAAGTCCTTTTTCATACAGTGTAGGTCTCCTTCTTTTTCGGTTTCCGAAAAGTCTGACCAAGAACTTTCTTGTTACACGATTTTCATTCATTCTGCATAGGTGTCCTGCCTTTTTAACTCTCTGAATTCCTATATATTTTGTAATATCTAGTTCTTTAAAAGATTTATAGTGTTTAGAGTTAGCTCTTCTTCACCAGATGCTGTTACATTTAATGCCACTGAATATACTTTTCAAAATTTTTCTTTCAAAAACAGATATGATACTTTTAGCTTTTCCTGTCCTGTCCAGGCCTCAGCAAAGTTTTTTTTTAAGAATGGGTCTGATTAAACTTTTGTAAATAAGAATTTTGTAAATTAGATCTACTAGAGGAATTATATTATTGAGAGTATTGACTCACATCAATGTGTAATTGATGATTTCAAAATATGGGCTGTTGTTGTTACCACATGACATGTACTTCGTTTTATTTTGATTGATTGCTTGATGCATTTTGCCGGCTTCAGCCTCTAAAGATGTAAAAGCCTCTCTAACTGACCCGGGAGTGCGTGCGACTATGTTAAAATCGCCAGCAAATGCAAAAATTTTAACATGTTTATTTAACCCTTTGCGGTTCAGTGTTCCAGGTGATGGAACACCAAACTTTAATTTGTTAGCAAATCGTTGCATTTTATGATAAAAAGATGAAATTTGGCTTAAAATGTTTTTTAAACTCTCTTTTTGATAATAGATGGCAGCACTACATAAGATAATCAATCATTTTCAATTATAGAAGATTATTTAAATTCCTTTATTTTGAAGGAATATTTCCAATTTTTTTTTCTGATACAAAAATAATTGTTTGAAAAGAAATTTCTATGTTATTTTGTTGCCTGTACCTTGAACTATTGATTCTATATTACTTTAAATTTTTTACGCATAAAGTATACGCAGAATTATCTGATAAAACAAAGTGTTCCATCACCTGGAACACTGCGCCGCAACGGCACTTTTCCTTTGCGCGATTTAGAGCGCGATTAGCCTTGAACTCAATGCTGAGAAGTGCAGCTGAGTTTTTATTTTTTTTATTTTTTTCTGTTTTTCTCTCTTTTGGGGTGTAATAAACTAATGTTGAGGAATGTACAAGGAAGGCTTACTTACATGGATAATATTTCTACATCTTTATTGGCCTCTTGAATTGGGAAGCTTCAATGTGGTATAGGATTATATCAGTTAGTTCGAATCCTCTCTAGTTAGAGAAAGATTATTTTAATATTCTTGATTTTTCCTTTCGCTGCTGTTCGTTTAATAATAATGTGTATATATATTTTTTTTAATTTATATATTTTTAGTTTACATTTTGCAAATATAATCTTAATTTGTAGTTAATTTTTTTAATTTGTTAATTGCAATTAAATGGCATGTAGAGGTCTTAGTCCTTTTGAAGCAATAAAAATGCTTCAAAAATTGCCCTCTGTTAGTGAATCAGAGCATATGGATAGTGATAGTGAGTGATACAGAGAAATATGTTCCTAAACCACTTGATCAGTCTCAGTCTGATAATGTTGTGTCGGACGCCAGTGAAAATGATGGCGATGATTTATCTCAACCAGGCTCTTCAAGCAGCCCCAAAACCTTACTTGGATAAAACATTTACGCGTATGTGGGCTTCACTGCGATGCTTGCTTTTTACGACCTTTGCGGCGCAGTGTTCCATGTGATGGAACTCCCACAAAATCGAAATGGTAAATGCTTCTTTACAAAATTTTAAATGTTTTTTTTTTTTTTTATCCTACGCCCGACCTTGGTTTTTCAACCATCAGTCTCTGTCGGGCAGCCCAATACAATCTTGAGGTGAATGAAAAGTCATCTTCCGCAGAATTTCTATCTGCGACGTCCGAAAGTCCAGGGCAAGTGAAAAGGTGGTCACCAGTCATATCCTCTAGTCCGCAAAAAGGGCAGATTGGAGAGTCCCTCAAACCCAAACGGTGAAGGTGTTTTTGCAGATAATCATGCCCAGTTTTAAGGCGAAAATTTGCCACTCCCACAGCTCTGTGGAGGTTACACGGAAAAGGCTTTGTTAGTAAGGAAGCCCATGCTTTCTCCTTTATGCACATCTTGTAAATATTTCTACGATAGGAGGCTATATTTGACTTAATAAGCCTTTTAACAGTATGGTACTCCAAGGCTGGAGAAGGCTGTTGTAGATTTGAGCCAGCCTTTGCCAATTTATCAGCTGCCTCATTTCCGGCGATACCACAGTGGCTGGGTATCCATTGCAGCACAATTTGTCGTCCTTCTTCCAGTAGAGAACTAATTGCCATTTGACAGAGATAAACAGACCCAATACTGCTAGGAGCAATTGAAGAGAGAGACCTGATGGTGGCCTGAGAGTCTATAAAAAATACTATGTTGTTCTCATTACCCTTTCTGATCTCCTCAAGTGCTAATTGCACAGCAGCCACTTCACCATTATAGCTGTTATAGTATTTCCCAACAGCCTGGCAAAGCCTGAAACTCTTAGAGTATACTCCTGCACCAGCATTTCTAATGGCATCCACAGCTGAACCATCTGTATAGACATGGAACCAAACAGATGATGGATAATGCTCATTGATAGTAGCTAGGGTAAGTAGGCTGCACGAAGCGACAGGAGTCAGTCGTTTAGTGAAAACAGAGGGCACCACGTGAAGGCGACTGACACCACCCCCCCCAATTTTAAATGTATATACTCATATAGGCCTAAATAGACAACCTACAATTTTTTTTGTTAATATTTCAACTTAAAAGGGTAGTGCGCCTGAAAGGGTTAAAGATAGTTTCACAAGTGTTCTAATATTTCCACACATGTTGGATAATTTTATGATTTTTTGAGGGCAAAGTTACAAAGTAAAAAAAAAAAATGTTAATTTTACTTAAAGAAGGCATAAATGAAAATCGCCACTTATGATAAATAAAATGGATATATTTCAAGTAAAAAAAGAAATTTCAACACAATGTTACATATTTGAAGAAACAATGAAAATAAATTTTAATCAAATAAACAAATCTGTTTGAATTAAGATTAGATACCCTTTTGATTAAATAAAAAATCATTTAAATTAATGCATCCAAATAAGGAAGCACATTTTTACTAGTGAAATGGAGTTTATTTTCAGTAAATTTTGTCTGTTATTTTTTACAAGTGTAATCGATTAAAAGCTGTATTAAACGTTTACTTAAAACTAACACAAACAAGTGAAAAAGATTTTAAATAAAAAATGAAATCAAATATTAATAATATAAATTAAAATTTGCTTATATAAATTACAATATTTCTTATATATTGTTCTAATTATGATACAAACATATAAAAAACTTCAGTAAAATAATTGAATTTGATAAAAAAAATTTATTTAAAATTATTTAAATATACAAAAGGCAGATATTTTCTTTAACTCGTTTTACAAACAGATTTAGTAACACATTGTTTGATTTTGTGAAGAAATTCAATTTATTTTAACTACTGAAAATATTTTATATTTACCGAGAAAATAAATATATTTTTCATGTACTTAAAAGTAAAATTATTTAATCGAGACAAAAATATAATTTTTATGTTGAACAAACGCATATGAAACAAAATTAAATTTATTTAAATACTCTAATTTTATTATATTATTAATAGTTTGAATTACTTGAAACAAATTATTTAATTAAATTATTTTAAGATTTTTCCATGAATGCTTAACGCTAAAAATTAATCATCTCCAACTTAACTATAATATCAAAATAAACTATTAAACGATAACTTTTTAATCTAAACTCGCTCTATTTTGCTAGATTTTAAATGAAAAGTCTGGCGAATCAATTTCGGAAAATTCATTTAGTGAATGTTAAATTCTATAACATTTTAAACTTTATAATAATTCATTTCATCATTGTAGATGAACAAATGAAAGTATTTCACAACACTGTTGAAACTAAATATTAGTGTATTTATTGTAATATTTGTTCTTGTTACTTATGACATTTGGAGAAGACACGCTAGCTGTGCCGTTGCCTATGTGAATTTAAGTCAGTAGGTTGGGCACTTTCGTTTAACCAGAGTACCACAAAGGTAAAAGTGCGAATTTGCTCTAAACTCCTTCAATAGATGGCACCACCAGAGGATCCACTCCCTCAATTTTGATCTGGAGAAGGAGGAAATTTTCTCTAGACCATTACACCCGTTTTTTACACCCGTTACATGAAATTTTCTCTAGACCATTACACATCAAAGATCCACCACAGAACTTTCGATTCCACAGATTTAATGAGCACGTATATCACATGTATAACACGTGTACTCGGTGGGTCGTGGGCGGCATTGTGAATCGAACCCTGTCCTTCCGGAGGGAAAGCCAATTTCCTAACTAATAGGCTACTATGGCCCTTGTACTATCTTCTTGAGCTTTAGATAAACATTAACAATGATTGTTTATATTTTGAGAGATTAAAATCAACGATAAATTCAATTTAAAATTCAATAAAATCAAAATAAATTAAGCCAGTTATTAGAAAATTCTACAAACAATTCTTATTTTAGTATTAAGTATTAATCTTAATGATTTTATTCCTAATTTATTTAAAAGAAAGGGATAAATATATTTCATTCATTTGGTTCAATTAATCAGTTTTAAAGTTGATAAATGCTTTGATCGATTTAAATGCTCAAAAAATGATACAAATTATGACATTATTTTGTGCTTTTTAAAAAGGAAATTCCAAGAAGAAAATTAAAAGCGTTGTCATCTGCATGACTGTTTTCAAGAAGAAGGGTGCCATTTATCATTTCATCTATACGTCAGGCAAAATCTGTCGATCAGAAGTGCAGTTACAGCTTCCATTACTCTTAGCAATCTACAAAACAGCACGAAGCAGCTCTCAAATTGAAGGATTTATTCCACCAATTTAATGTCACTTAATGGAAAACTAATGGCATTGTATCGTCTACCGTCCAAAGTTAATGGGATGAGTACTAATGTGGAGGATGATATTCTTGGAGTTTATATCCGGGTGACATCGAGAAAGGAAGCACTTGCGGATTTTTGATGTGAATTATTCATTCTGAAACTGAGCTGCGAGTTTTAAAAGCGAATAAATTCTATTGTGATGGACTATAAAAGAGGAGGAAATTACATTTATAAATCATTCCAGACAAATAAAAGAATATTCATTATAGTGCTTTGTTCAAATTTTGATATTAACTAATTATGAAAATTAATTTTTTCATATATTTTTAACTTGTTTTCGTTTATTAATTTTTAAAATTTCTAGTTTTAATTTTATAGTTTTAATTTCTACATATATATATATATATATATATATATATATATATATATATATATATATATATATATATATATATATATATATATATATATATATATATATATATATATATATATATATATATATATATATATATATATATATATATATATATATATATATATATATATATATAAATATATATATATATATAAATATATATATTTATATATATATATATATATATATATATATATATATATATATATATATATATATATATATATATATATATATATATATATATATATATATATATATATTATTTATATATATATATATATATATATATATATATATATATATATATATATATATATATATTTATTTATATATATGTAATATATAAATATATATATATATATATATATATCCCTGAAGAATAATTAAAACTGGTTAGACAAAATTTGTATATCTATATAATATTATATCATTTACATTTGCTAGCGGAAGGAATATAATAAGGAATAACTAAAAATTTGTATTATATTAATTGTTATTTTGATAGAAATTTGAAAAATATCTCTTGGTTATTAAAACACAAAGCTAAATTCAGAGAATTAAAAATTTAGAAAAAACATGTTAATCTTATTTTATCAAAAGATACGCTTATTGAAATTTTTTACAGTTTGTATTCAAATAATTGGAAATTAAAAATGCTATATGAAATTGATTTCGAAGTTATATTATCTTATCTAAGCAAATTATGTGTGGAATTTTTTGCATCCAAATGAAAATCATATTTGTTCTACAGAAGTGTAAGGTTTCATAAATGTTTCGTAGCTAAATTAATTATGATTAAAATTGATTGCAACTTCTTAATATCATTTTTTAATTTTGTCTTCTTTTCGCACCAGTAAAACTCAGAGTTGAATAATGAAATACTTTTAAATCTTTTCGGTACTATCATTTTAAAATTTGAACTTCTCATTTCTAATTCTTTTTCTGTGCTATGATGTTTTTCAGAAATTGTTTTTAAGAATATTTTACAAAAAATTTGCATTATATTTAAACACAGAGAGATGAACTACTAAGCAAGCGCTAATAAATACTTTCAATGACAATAAATGTGAAATGGAATATGGAATACATTTGAAGTATTTACCCCAAATTCAAAATAATAAAAAAGTTTACTTTTTCATGATTATTCTTCTTTAACTCAAACTCATATTATATTTTTGAGAAAAGTGCAAATGATACTAAATTATTTTTTTCTATTTTGAGTTACGTCTGCTCGATTACACTATTTTCAGTTTTGTCGTTTTCCAAAAAAATTTTTCTTTTCGGAGAAACTATTACTTTAGGCACCTCTTGGTCATCTAAGTTAACACCTAATTTATACTATAGATTTAATTTTTCTTGTTGCTTATTTAGTATTTACTCATAAAGTTCTTTCTTTCATTTTTTTATTCTTTTTTAGTAATTTTAATTTTGAGCGTTTCTAAATTTTAGAGCTATAAACACAGAAATTTTTTTGAGATTTTTTTTATTTTATTTTTTTCAGATTAGATTCTTTTTGTTTCTAGGATTAAGAATTTTTATAACATTAAAATTTTTTATAGTTTAAGAAAACTGTTAATACACAAGGTATTTTTTAATAAATACTTATATATTTAGTATATATAATATTTATAGTAAAGTATAATGCACGAAGAAAAAATACGTTTTATCTCTTTTATTTTCTATTTTAATATTTTAAAGGAACAATAATATTAAAGAATAAAACTAAAAATTGTTAATTGTAAATAATATTTAAAAACAATTTTAAAAAATGCTTAAGTTATAAATATTTGCCGTATTTTTGCTTTTATTTTTATTTATTATAAGTTGAATAAATTATTGAACTTCAATATCAAAGCTATTCCAATATTGATAAAATATATATTTCCATAAACAGAATTTATATATATATATGATTTTACTGTGTAAGTAATATTTTATCATTTTTACAAACAAGATATTTATGCTTTAAAATTAATTTTTGTTCTATTTTTCAATAGGATTAGCTGAATAACTTTATTATTTTAAAAAGAAAATAATATTTTCAATAATTTGTTTTTAAAAATGTAGCTTTAAAAATGAATTAGAAATTAAAATTCTTAGCTAAATTATATCCAAACTGATAAAAAGTTTGTATGAAAATATTTAGCAAATCATTTTTTATTTGAAGAATAATACCTCTAAGCAAAGCAATTGAAAAGAAACGTGTTTTGATGACGACTTTAAATAAATAAATGAAATTATGTTAAAATTTCTACTTAATAGCTGTTTATTAAAATTTAATTTTAAAATTTTAAAAGCGATTATTAAATAGATATTTTCTTAAAATTACTTTTGTATTTTGCTTTTTTGAAAACATCATTTAGCCGAATGTTGCAAGAACTCATAAGGAATAGCTCAATTATAAGAATAATCACATTAATATTTTTCTTTCTGTATTTGTATTGTGGCACTTCACAGTTTCATATTACCTAGAAATATAAACTTCTCAAAAAAGTTTTAATAAGGAAAAAATCCAAAAATTCCATAGAGAGATTTTCACTTTTTCAAAAGTATACCAATCAGTTTTAAGTATCAACAATAATAGAATTTTTTTTTTATTTCTTACAGCAATGTTAATTTTTCGGTTCTATAAGCAATATAAATAACAAGATAAACATTTTGAACAAACACGTATCATAAGTAAACTTAATATTAGTAAATAAGCTGGTCAAACTATTACCTATTCTCAACTGCTTACGTAATGTCATTATGTTACGCTGGTGATTAAATTAGCAGGAGTATTTTCAGCACTTTATTGATATTGGCAAAGTGCTTATCCCAGCTCTCTGTAGAATACAACACACAAATAGTGAAAATAAATTATTTTTGTGACTCATCGGGACATTTATACCTTTGGGTAGCATTTTCTTTGTAAGCACTTGGTACTTATATTTAGTAAATCCACCATTTATATATACTGTTTACTAAATAAATTTAGCATAGAGATACATTCTACCATAGATTTTGTAAATATTTATGAAAGAATACATAAAAAAATAACCCACATAATCTTCAAAAATTTAAACATTGCATTTTAAAAATCAATTTTTTTTATTTACGATATCAAAATATAGTCAAACGATAAATAACTTAAACACAATTCAATAACACATCTTGATATAAAATGTTGAAAAAATGTTATTTATATTATCTAGAATTAAATTTACAAATGAAAATAACCTTTTCCTTTTTTTACATCCAAACAAAAGGAAATTTTTAATTGAATTTTTTTTATAAAATTCATACAACAAAAATTATTTAAATATATAATATTTTCATATGCTTAACATTTGTTTGTGACATTATTATTTATAAATTCTTTTAAGTGATTGTTCTGAAAATATACGTTAAATTCTACCTAATATAGGTAAGCATATACTTCGTTTATGAAAAATAGCATATCCGTCTGTTCAAATAGTTTTTAATTTTCTGTTAATCACTGTGTACCACCTACAACAATACTAGCAGTTAATTTTATTAATATAAAAATATATTCATTATTTAATAATTATGTATTTTTATATTTCTCCATCACTGCAATTAAAATTTATTAGTGAATGTAAAAAATTATTAAGTTTTCAATTTCACCGAAATCACTGCTCCTACGGTAATAAATAACAAAGTGCTTAAGAAAAGACAAAATCAACACGCTTAACTATCAAACTATAGTTTTTGCTTCTGCTTAATATAAATAAAATGACTAATTTCAATAACATATTTTAAAAGAAAATTTCTTGTTTCTTTATGTGTTCTTGTTATTTTCAACCATTTCTTATTGCAATGTAATTATCTATTTTATTTAATTTATGATAATTCTGCTTTTTAATTTATTTTTAATAATATGTTGGGGAAAAATAAATTTATTATTTTATATGCACTTCAGAACTTTATTTAACATGCTTCTGATTGTCCAATTTGGGCCAAATATGCACCGTCTTGTTGCCATTTTAGAGGTAATATCATAATGTCTCTCTCATAGAAATCCTAGTCTCTATCTGCAAAAAAGTCTAATAGTCGATTTTCATAATCTTCTCTAAATGCCAATTGTTTATCACTAAAGAAATTTTGCAAGGCAAGAAAAAGATGGTAATCACTTGCTTCCAAGTCCGAACTGTATGGCAGATGCATTAAAATTTCCCATACAAGCTCCCGAAGTTTCTCACGAGTCACTGTAGACGTCTGTAGCCTAGCGTTGTCCTGGTAGAACACGACACTTCTCCTGTTGGCCAATTCTGGCCGTTTTTGGTCAATCGCTATCTTCAAATGGTTCAGTCGTTGACAGTAGAGATCAGAATTCAGTGTTTGACCATATGGAGGCAGCTCATAATAAATAATCCCCTTCCAGTCCCAACAAATTCACAGCAGATCCTTCCTGGCCGTTAGTCCTGGTTTGGCCACCGTTTGAGGTGCTTCACAGCTCTTTGACCACAATCGTTTTCGCACAGGTTTATCGTATGTGATCCATATTTCATCTTCAGTCTCCATCAGTTTAAGAATTGGGTTTATCTCATTATGTTCGGCCAAGACTTCAACATAGAAATTTGATCCATCCTGTTTTTTTCTGTTAATTGGTGGACTCAAACATCGAGCTTCCTTTTGAACCCAGCTTTGTGTAAATGGTTTAGAACTGTTTTATGGTCCATTTTTTATGGTCCATCTCTCAGGAGAGAGAAGTTACGATTGCTAACATGCCGGTCATGTCGATCATTTCTCCGATTTTATCGATATTTTCGATGACTGGCCTACCAGTCCGAGGTGCAAATTTAACATCAAAAATTCCTGAACCGAAACTACAAAACCGAAATTGCACGTAATTGGGTGTTATAATAACGTCACCATAAGCGCCAATCACAATTTTAGCCGCCTGGCTTGCATTTTTGCCTTTGTCAAAGAAACACTGTAAAATGTACCGAATTTCTTCTTTGTTCACTTCCATTTTTAACACCCTGTACCTCACAGTTGAATGAACTAAACAAAAACAGCAACAAAAATCTTTTAGTGTGAAATGTTACCTTGATATCGTGCGAAAATTTCATATTGTTTGATCGGTATATTCATGAGATATAGATCACTACAGCCATCTACCGAAAAAATAATGGATTTCTATTTCCCCAACCTATTATTAACTATACGTTTTTATTTGTTTTGTAACAAAATGTATCATTAATCTATTTCAGAATAAATAGCATTCTATATTAAAAATAATAGTATTTTATAATTTAAAATTAAAATTTACCAATGTAAGGTTATAATACACAGGTGGCCACCGAAATTGCAACACCAAGAAAGACAACAGATACCACAAAAATTTATTTTTGTGGTATTATATTGACTAAGTATCACATGATTAAATTTATAGACTTCTGCGAAGTGTGGTGCCTGCTAAAATCAGTAGCCAGAGGAAATCACCACTTCCTCACGTTTCGGCCTTAATTCCAAGAGACTTAGGATTTGTTCTTGGGGTTACGCAGACAAATCAGCTTTCACATCTTGCCAAAGTTGATCTGGTGGGGCAGCTGGAGATGTTATCTGGGTCAACCGTTGAGCAACCATGGACCACATGTTTCTCTCTGCAAAAGATCCGGAGTACGAGCCGACCAAGGAAGCAATTCAATCTGGCGATTAACGAAGAACCCTTAAACAAGCGAGCAACGTGTCGTCGCGTATTGTTCTGCTGGAATATGGCTGAGGGCAAGTCCTGAAAATAAGGAACGACAATTGGCTCTATTGCATTGGAGATGTAGCACTATTTAAAGTACCGGCAACGTGTACTAGCGGAGTGCGAGAGTAATATCCAATACTGCCCCATACCATAATATCCGGTGCAGGACCAGTGTGGTGGTGCATAACGCAGCTGTTAAGCATCCACGCTCCACGGTGTCTCCAGACTCAAATGCGACCGTCGTGCTGTTGCAGACAAGAGCGTGACTTGCCAGTAAACACAATTTTATCCCATTCTGCCATCCACAGCCTTCTTTCGTTGCAACATTAGCGGCGGAGATGTGTGTGATTCGGCGTCAAGGGTAGACGAAGCAATAATGTCTTGCGGACAGACCACTCTGCAGTAAATGACTTCGAATGATACGCGCAAACACCGGATGATGCGTTATATGTAACGCAAAACGGAATGTGCTTTTTTATGGTTTTTGATGTGGCTAAGCGATCCGTCACTGCCATAAGCACAAATTACCTGTCATCATGTGAAGTAGTACATTGAGGTGGATGCGATCGAACACGTCTGTCCGTCGCATCTTCCTGCATCCAACGATCATGTATCCGCATTGCAGTTGTTTGGTTTCGTCCTCCACGGCTACTGATTTCCCTGAAAGATAATCCACAATCTCTTTATCTTTCCTCTGTCGAAATCGGATACTTGATCAAAAATGATCGCTGTTTTCCACAAGGAATAATAGATACATTGTTTCAAGTGGCGCTACAGGAGCGCGTAATGATGGTCTGAACTGGAATTCTAATCATTTGCATTTCTCACTTCCGGTAATGCATGTTTTAATTTTCATGTTATTTGCACGCTTCTTCCAGGATGGTGCATTTACAGTGGCCAGCATTGTAGAATAGTTTTGTAGTTAGTCAATAAATCCAATTGTTTTTAGAATATTCAAGAATGCAACATAATTACAAACTTTTGATACAAATTTAATAACAGTTTTGATTTATATTTATACAAAAAGCCTTTGAATAATACTGATATCACTATATGATTACAAGCTTTGATTTAAGTAATAAAATACTTGATTTTGGATGATAATAATCACTGCTTTTGTCATACATATTTTGAAGGATTTGATTTAGCTGTTTTAGAATATCATTGTTTAAAAGTAACATTTTCCAAAAAATAAAAGTTACATTTAATAATTTATAATGCCAAGAAAAAAGTGCAGAAAACAACAATAGGAAATGTTTGATACCAATCCTACGAAGAGTTCAATATTTCCAATCACATTTTACAATGATTTAACAGGAAATAATAACAATAATCGTTGTGTTGAAGAAAGAACTTTGATATTTCATAACGTTTTTATAAATTAAGTATTCTGTTCATATGAAAACCTATCATTTTAATCAATTCCAGAATATTAAATAAAAATGAAAAATCTTTTATAAGCAAATTAGCTGTTATTAAAATTAATTTAATGAAATCTTCACTTCCTTATAAAATATTACGTATTCGTACATCTTATGGTGTAACCCAAACTTCACTAATCTATGATAATGTAAAATAATTAAGCAAATCAAGATCTCTCTTAAAAATACGTTTTTATGAGATATTTAAAAGTAAAGTATTCTTTTTGAATTTTAGTTTTATATAAAAAAATTGCTACATCCTATTTCATCATCACTCCATTTTATTCAGGAATAAAACTGCTTTTAATATACACATTTGCCAGCTTTAAATAAATGTTCATTTTTGTATTTAAACTAGAAAGCCAAAAAACACTAGCCGGTAAATATTCATCAGACATATAATTTACATATTTATGAGCAAATGAAGGAAAATTGGTTTCAGGTCTCATTCATTCCAGTAATCGGCTAAAAGTCCTGAAACTAAAATTCTGACTTTGACGGCATATTAGAAATAGGCGGAGAGTTAATTATCTCGCTTAAACACCATCCTTCTGCAAACAATTAAGTAGATAAATGAATGCTTATTTGCATACATCTGATGAGAATATCGTGCATGCGGACTAAAAAACATGTTCGCATTTCTATCTTTTTTCGCCTAAAGTCAATAATTTATTGAAAAATATTTCATTTTAATTGTTCATATTGGATTAAAAGTTGGTCTCTTTCAAAATTTTACTTCAAGTAAAAAGTAAAATTACAAGTTATGATCAAGACAATTAAGTAAATTTGGAATTTATCTATTTTTTTTTTAGCTAAGCTAATTTAAAATTTATTTTTCAGTCACATTTTTCTTTATGATGCATAATTTTCTGCAATGAAACTAACTTAAGGTGATACACTTAGTGGTTACGTGCAATCCATTTCTAAAAAATGATATCAATTTTTAAAATATAACATTTTATGATTATTTTATGCATAAAGTTATCATGAATGATTCAAAATTAAAGAGATAAAGGATTAAAGTTCAATTTTAACATTTTTAAACATTTTAAATATTTTCAGTTTTAAATTATAAAAAAAAATTAATTTTATTTTGGTATATTTTCCTGATATTATCATGACAGTTTTTTTATTGCAATAGATTTAAATTTACCAAAATAATATTTTAATAATGATTAACTTGAGGAAGAATATTATATTTATTAATAATTTATCATTAGATTAAAATTTTTAAAAGCCTAAATCCACATTTTATAAGCTATTCATCAAAATTTTAAGCAAATTGAATGTTCTAACTTTGAACGTATGGCGTGGTTAGCATATTCTCCCGACCTTAATCCCTTTTGAAAATCTTTGGGATGCTCTCGGATGTGCAGTATCTTAATGTTTCTCACCTACAACCACTCTTATTGAGCTGGAAATCGCTCTACAAGAATAATGGCTGTTGCTTAATTCTGCGGTAATTGACCACCTAATTGAAAGCATGGTCACAAGGTGTAAACTTTGTATGCAGACAAAGGGGAAATCACATACCTTATTAATGTCTTTTTTTACTATATAGATAATTCTGTTTAAATTTCCAGAATAACATTATCTGATAACTTTCAAAAATTTAATATTGTTTTCATTTCTGTAAATAATTATTGATTTTATTTTATGCATAAATATATATTCTACTTACTTGCCAAATTTTGTGTCAATCAAAGAAGTATTTGTTGACTTTTTTGCATTTTACATCTTTGTGATTAATTTTTGAGAGTGAGTGTATTAAAAATCCCATTAACTTAGCAATAAAATTAAGTTTTATTTCAAATGATTTAAATCCTTTTATTATATTTTGATGCTACAAAATCATAAACACTAATAATTACACTATTTTGCTTACGTTCGTTTTAAAATTTAAAGCATTTCTTCAAAGTTACATTTTGGAGTGACAAACTCAATCATGTTTATCAAAATTCCAATCTAAAGCAATTTTCTCTTTTCAGTTATATTTGATAAATTATAATCTTGGACATAAAAAACTAATTTTTAGAGTTTTACAAGAAAATTTAAATCTGTCACCCTTTTAAGATAAATTTTATTTTTATAATGTTTTCTAAACAATTTGTTGGCCAATTTTGTCAGGAATAATTAATATCATTCCCTTATCACTTTCGTTAAAAAAATCAGCTTGTGCCAAGTTTATTATTCTGTACAAATAGAAATTATATATATATATATATAAATAATATTTGAACTAGTTTTGAATTTCAATTTTCCTTAATAATAATTAATAATTAGAATTCTTTATTCTTGATAAATAACATATTTGTATTAACCCTTGCAAATATGAATTTGATAAGAAATCTATATTAAAATAACTTCAATTAAATTCTGATTACCGTGATTTTCGAAACGTCCCCCACCCATCCATTTTAATTTGAAGTATATAATTTCTTTTATACTTAAAATCCTTTTAATTAATCTCTAAACATATGAGAATTCGTCTATTAAATTTTACAGTGAATGGCAATTAGTTTACAACTGCAATCTGAAGATCAGGCTTCGCTGAAAACGTCCATGATCAGATATTTAAATTGCATAATATTGAACAATTAATTTCTTGAGTTTTCAGGTTTTTGCGATCTTTTGAAGACTTTATAACATTCGATTCATTTTTTATGGAAGAGTTATGTTGAGTTTTCACAAAACATACATACAAAAAATATATTTGTACATAAGCAATCTGAATAGTATAAGTGACGTATTGTATAGAATAAGAATAATTAAACAATTTTACATATTTTCTCTCTAAAATTGAACAATAAAATTTATTATTAAGTGAAAAGACTTTAAAAAAGACACAATTCATTATGCCCATATGCTTTTAAATGTGGTATTCATAACACAGTACAATAAGAATTATTAGTTAATTTTTTCTTATTCATTCTTTAAAACATCGCATTTGAATGACAGTAATTAATACTGAAGACATTAACAAACATAAAGAATGTATGCAAAAATAGATTAATCTTTAATCAATATTATTATTTTAAATTACTTCTGTTATTTAGAATACTTTTTCATTTACATAATTCTCTTTTCATTCCTGTTTTTGGGCATTAATTTTCAATTTGGAAACGTAAGAAAACACAATATATTTTCTTTGTATATGTTAACATAATCTGAGGTAAAAACAAGGCACTTTAATTTACTTTAGTTAGATCTAATTATTTACAACTTTATTCTGCTTATAATGTATTTACAGAAAAATATAGGGAAAAGCTTAACAGCACAGTTATAATGAATATAAGCTGTAAAGTATAAGGTAAAACTTTTATTAGGTTGGTACGTATGAAATGTCGGATTCTCTTTACATGCGGACGTTTTCCTCCCTGTTTTCGTTATACTTTTGTATTTGGCATAACCTCATTCATACTCGTATTGTCCATTGCCAGAGACTCATTTCAGCAAAATAGGTTTTCTCGAAGGTCTTCCCTTTTTTATTTCTTTTGAGTTTATTGCCGATATGAATTCTGCCGACGCTCATTTTCTTATATGAGTACAAACTTGGTAATAGTGCTGCAAAAGCTGCACGCAACATAAACCAAGCGTTTGGGAAGAATACGGTTAACGATCGGAAAGTGCAGCGTTGGTTCGAAAAATTTCGGACTGGCGATTTTTCACTGCAAAATGAGCCGCGCGGAAGACCCAAAACGTATGTGAAGAATGATGACCTGAAGGCTCTAGTGGAAGCGGATCCAGCCGTATCCACGAGGGAACTTGCTATCAGGATGAAAGTTGACCATACAACGATATTGAGACACCTTTCTGAGATTGGCAAGGATAAGAAGATGGACAAGTGGGTACCGCACGCACTGACAGAGCGAAATAAGCTGGATCGGTTAAACGTATGCTCATCATTGCAGCATCCACCCTATTCACCGGATCTCTCGCCGACCGATTTTCATTTTTTCAAGCATTTAGAGCTGTTTTTAAGAGGCAAACACTATGAAAATGAAGACAGTCTAAAAAACTCGATATCAGAGTTTATTAATTCTAAAGACCAAAATTTTTTAAGACAGGCATCTACGCTTTAAAATCTCGTTGGGAGAAGTGTATTGAAGCGAATGGAGCATACTTTGATTGAATAAACAGCTTTTGAAGAAAGATATGCAGTTTTATACAATCACTTAAGAATCCGACATTTCATACGCACCAACCTAATATTTCTCGTCGCGTTATCTAAAAGTATTATCTCATATTTCCTTCATTTCATATATTTTGTCCTAACGAAACATAAAACTGATTAAATGTATCTAAAAAAATATAAATCCCTTTGTACTTCTATTGACTTAAAATATTAATTCGCAAATATTTTGGCTAATATTTTAACTAGATTATAAACAATTAGAGAACTAAGGAATATATCCGAATAAATATTGAATTCAGAAATGTAATGCAACTGAAACAAATAATTTATTTTTTAGATTTTATCAATGAGATAAATTACTCAACTTCATGTTTTTCGATTTGCAAAATTTTTATCACTGTAACTGCAATCAACAATTTGTTAAATGTAAAATAATACATTAATTTTACATTCACTTACATTGAAATTATATCGAAAGCATGTTTTTATTACAAGTTTTTATCAAAGCAACTGGATGTCATTATACAGATAGCAAAGAAATACATTATCAAGTTATATAACAAAATAAAAGTTAATCAAGTTATATAACATTTAGCATTCTATGTTATATAACTTGATTAATAATTACAAAAACAATAGAAAATCTAATAATACTGAAAATTTTATGACTCGTTTTACTTTCACTTACATGTATCATATTTTTATAGTTCACAACAAATTAAACAACAATATGAATAAATACTCATGTAAAGCGGCTTCAAAATTCTAAATAATTGAATCCTCTTTTTAGGCGAATATATTTAGCAATAGTTTTTATTTTTAACAATATTATCATTAATGCTATTTCCTGAACGTTTTTCCTTAGAAGCAAAATACTAATTCTCTGTAGTTTCTTAAATATGCTGTTACATTTAAATTTCTTCTTTTTCAATTTAAATCTTTTGAAACTCTGATTAAAGTTACTTTTCATGATTTGATAAAATGAACATTTGTTTTAAGCAAAATTGAATTTGTTTTTGTAGTAGATTAATATTAAATATATTTTAATAATAGTTTCATAATATTTAATGTATTTAGACTTACTGTTCATTTTTTATTATAAGTAACATTATTTATTCAATTGACTGCATTATTAAAAACTTTTGCCGAACGTCTGTCTAGTGATCAGAGTGCCTGACTACGGATAGGAAGGTCCTAAGTTCAAATCCCCGTTCGAGCATGGATGTACTATCTCTCTCTTTCTATCCTGTCTTTGTCCTTTCTGTGTATGGATGTGTTGTAAATGGTTACCTACCCTATAAACGGGTCCCTATCGCATGTGTGTACAGAGCAAGTTGGACTGCATACCAAAATATGGCTCAGTTGAAAAAATGGAGCAGCGCACCCAAAATTGCTTGCCTAGTTGGCACACAACAACAACATTTTGAAAACTTTTTTCACTTGTGATTTTCAATTTCAAGATTCTTTTAATCATGACGGTTTCGTGACACTGCTATAGCATATGAGGCTGAAAATGATGCTAAGGCAGCAATTGATTGTATGATTGAAAATTCAAGATTTATAAGAAACAGCTGGTATCTTTGATAGTATTACAAATAAAATAATTAAAAATATCTACATTAGATGCCTTTCTACCTTGCTTGCCCTTAATGTTTGTTTCTAATTTGACGATTTTTTATGGGACAGAGAGAAGATTATACATATTCCTGAAAGTGCTAAGATGTCGAAAACGCATGTTAATAATGCTCGATGTATAAGTTTGCTAGCATGTTCATATAAATTTCTTATAAAGCTTTGTATAAATAGTTTTACTTATTTTCGCTATCTTCAGTTAATTTGAATGATGATCAGTATAGTTTTACTCCCAGAAAATCTCCTGCACATGCTTTACTGCGTATTCTTTAACATTACAATTCTAGTAAAAAAAGAAGAATTATGTTACTAATCTCATTTTATGGACTTTAAGGATGTTTTCGGTAATTCACGGTACCCTTCTATTCTATATTTATTTAAGTGTCTGAACATTTTTCAGAGTATTTTTTATTTGGTAAATGTCTTCTTGCTGTTACACTCTGCTGAACCTACTTTGGAAAATGACCCAAAAATCTATCTTAGAGAAAGTTTGTCTCTAAGATTCCGTTGCTATTATTTTTCGTAGAATCTTGCAATGCATAATTTGCTTCGCAAGTTAAGAACTTTTCAGAACAGTTATCAAATTATTTTTGGAGATGATTTACTTGCTATAATACAGTATAAGGATTTAAATGATGTCAGCATTCAGTCTTAGACTAGTTAAAATTATATTTATAAAATGTCCAAGTTTTATACATGAATTAATCCAACAAAATTTAAAGTTTTAATGATTTATAAAAGATCTCGGTTGTTCCATACAATTTATTTAAATCTCGGGAGCACTTCCATTGAAAAGGTTCACGTATTTGGGCGTTGTATTGGATAATAAGCCTCAATGGATGTGAATTTAGTATTTCTGGAACATTTTTGTGGTTATGATGTTCGTAAAAGGATTTATAACCAAGGTGTTGTTCCAGTCATTTCTCATGTCTCAAAAGCCTTTTGAAACCGGTTTCGGTAGAAAATAAACAAGTGATTTCTTAAAATAATTCAGAGATATCTTCATTGTATCATTCAGATTTAAAGAATTGTCAGCTATGCTTCAATAGTTGCTGCTCCTGCTCTCCCATCTATTGATTTAATAACTTACAAGGATCTTTAAGTTTCATATCAAATGTTGAGCTATAATTCATGCTAAAATTTAAAAGGTGTAACTTTGGTTTCTTCTTGATATCAACCTACAGCTTAGAATTCTGTGACAGTTGCTCGTTATTTAAAGGAAGTCTGTGAAAGTCAGAATTATATCATTATGTAATTCATGAACAGTATCAAGCTGAATGGAAATGTTAATTTTGTTTTCATTGTTTACGAAGATAAAAATGAGAGAGGGAAGGTCTAACATAGAATACCCAATAAGTATTTAGTTTTCCAGTCTGAACTTCTATGTCTATCTTGTTGTCAAATAGATACGAAGTAAATATGATAAGGCATTTTGAAACAAAGTATCTTATTTGTAAAGATTCGTTGTCTTCCTTTTTTTATTTGCGGGACATTCTTACACTGGAAAAAGTGGTAATGAAAAATCAGGATAGTTTTCTGAAGAAGTAACCACTCATTATATTGATGTTCCATTGTCTTGTCCAGAATCCTACTAAAAACTGTGATTGACTTAAACATTGAATACCTTGCACCCTCAATGTCTAATGGCTTATAAGGTTTCTTTTCAACAATATCGCTTCGTCTGCAATAAAAACACTTCCCAACGGATTTTAAACTTAATCATTAACAAGCCATGGAATTTTTGGAAGTTATTATTCAGTTTTAATATTGTGTTGATAGTAAATTTTGTGAATATAGTGACTCCGTGGAAGATAGTGTACACATTTTGCTGCACTGCGGGTTGAATGTAGGTGTCAGAATCGATTTACATCTATCTATTTATAAGAAACCGGTTTCTTCTAATATTTTGGAAAGTACTGAAACGATTGGTTTTTTTTAACAGAAATTTATTTATTATTTAAACTATTTTTATTATTTTAGTGCTTTATTGTCTTACCGGTCTTTGTTATTGAATGCGCGTATTGTTGTAAGCTTCATGATACACCTAGTGGAAGAGTTTCGTTCGACTTTCCAAATTTTAAAAATAGTGTTATTTAGTTTCAAGTATATCTTGTCTAATTAAAGAACATTATACTGTATCAACATGCACAATGATTTTAATCAGGAAATATTATGTTATTTAAACACACAACTTATATAACACAAAATGTATGTAAAAGTATTATTTAGAATGTAAAACCTTTTATTAATTCATTTTCCTTCATTCCAAAAAGGGAAGCTACATTTATCATGGGGACAAATTTACCTGTTATGTTTTACTTTTAGCACACATAAAAGGGTTTCGAGAATTAAATACAAAAACTTAATTTTATAATAAATTTTAGTATTTGTTTCTTATTAAAGTAATAATGTTGCCTATTTCTATATCATGTATATGGAACAAATATGATTTTTGAGATATTCCATGATTAATCAAGTTAATAATTCGCTTATTATTAATCAAGCATAATGTCATAATAAAAATTAAACCACTTCATTTTTTCCTTAATCACAATATTCATTTTAAATTCAGAACCCATTCTGATGAATATAATATCCAAGTGTAATTATACCCATTTTATTATACCAAAAACCTTTTTCATTATACCCTCAGTGTAACTATTTTAAATCAAAGCGTCATTATATTTAAAATTTAAGATAGAAAATATCTATAAAATATTCCCAGATTACATTTTTCATCTTATTAATTCCTACTTCCACTCGCCTAAAGTCTATAATTATTTGTTCAATGATTTGATTCTTTAGTAAAGCAAAATACACTTGAACACCTATTGAATACATATCTTTCAATGTATTGATAAACGTTTCAACATCTACATTTCCGCTGTGATTTTCATAATGTTGAATCACTTGATTTTGATTGCGTTTCATTAATTTTGTACGTAAGCCTATTCAAATAGTTATAAAATTAAGATTGTCTTGTAATTTAGTCGCATGACGCAATGCTACATAGAGCGAAGTATTATGAAAATCATTCACATATTTTATAATAATTTGTAGAAAATATACATATTCTAGCGCAATGTATCTGTTTATATTTTTTTTCAATTTAAAAATTCTTACAATAGAAAACTAATACATAGTAACGCTGATATTAAAATAACATTGATTTAAAGATTGACAAAATAATACTGTTTTTGGTGTAAAGATGAAACTCATTATAAAATGCAATATTTGCATTAAGATTTCTTAATGTAAATATTGCATTTTATAATGAGTTTCTTGTAGAAAATAGCATGGAAATGTTGTCCTAATAAAAAAATGTAAAACTTTCTTTGAAAACAAATAGCTTGCTTACAAATCCTTAAAGACGAAAAGTGATTATTTTTGGTTGTAGAGCAGATTTAATCAAGTATTGTGATTACAATGTAGGAAATTAAAACTCAATTATTTATTTTGATAGGAATTATGTTGTCTCATAAATTGAAAATAATTTATTTCCAATTTTTAATTTTTTTTTCTGGATATTACTGAATTCTGTATTTAAAACTTGTATCAAATTACTGTGTCATGTGTCTGAAAGTTAGAGAGACTCTTAAAAATTTAAAAATATATTCCGCATTTCAACGTTAAATAAAAAAAATGTTTATTCCATAAAATGATGAAACATTTTATGCCACTAAACTCTTATATATTTCTAAATTACCGTGAATTTGATCCAAAATCAATTATTTAATATAAATAATTTAAACTGCTGCTCCTTTAGAATTAGCATATCTTTTAAGATAGAGCTTATTTTCATTTTCCTTCCATATTTTATTAAAAATATATCCATGGTATTTTATTACATGGATTTTCTTACATAAATTATATGAGTTATTAATCTTTCGGGTTTAGAATATACAGTAAGTAAAATAAATGAACAAAACATTTCATGAGAATATTTTTACATAAATTAATAATACTCATTTTAAATAAGATATCATTTTTATCAAGTTACTTTTTAAAAATTAAATGTAATGCAAAAAAGAGTTAAATTAATATCATTATGTAGCATTTAAAATTTCAAATTACAAAAATTGTAAAAAATATTGCTTACATTTGATCAAGAAACATAATCATTAAATATCTACATATTTTTTATGTACACATCACTTCATTTTCTCAATCAAAAATCTTTTGTTTTTCGATTTCCTAGTTTAGTTTTCCTATACGTAACAAACGAAATTAGTTAACAAATATATATTGTTGTATTGATATTTGGTTTTATTTATTGAACACTTTAATGAATTTTATTATTAGGCTTCAATCTGATTTTACCAAACATGTATCATCTAGTTGCTATCAGAAATTTCTTTTACAAATGCAAAAGTATAATCTAACACTATGAATTTTGATGCATTATTATATTATTTGCGTCACATTTGGATATTCTAACCTACTAAGAAAATTTGAAGTAAATTTATTCAAATCTGTTTGTAACTAGTTACATTTAATTATCTTCGGGAGCATTTTTAATTATAAAACAAAGTGAAATAATGTAAAATTTAAAGATACTTTTATTAACTCAAGTCTGGTTTTGAAAACGAAGAAACACAAAAGGTTAATATCCATATATATTGACATTCCTTACGTTATGTCTATTTTGTAATTCAAAACTAAATAAAAAAAATAGGATATTTTTCGAGTCTCAACCATATTTTATTAAATTACAATTTTTCTCCCTATTTCCTACTCTTTTTGGAGACATTTCTTTCCCCAGTTGTTTCGTGTTGTATAAACAGAATTTGAATTTGAAACACAGACATTATCTTTCTTAAAACTAAGAAATTATATTCTGTTTGAAAACTAGATTCCAAAAAATTTCTATTTTTGCAGGGAAAGGTATTTAGAATTTGTAAAAGAGGATTTTAGATGTTACGTAGAAATTTATACAGATTGTTACCTGATCTGTTTTGTTAGAAATTTAGCGCGTATATCACAAAAACATAAAAACGAATCAGAATCCATCAATAAAGCAAGCCACACAAAATACAAAAATTATATTTTATTCGTCATAAATGCACTCTCGGTGCCAATATGTGATGGATTTTAATACAACCTTCAAAGAATAAGGTGAACATGGTATCGTTTTATTTATGTTCCTTGAAACGATATTTGCTTCATTTATGACTAAGTAATGAACATAGAAATGCGTTTCTGTACTATCAAGATGGATAATTTCGTATGACAAATTATGCTTGTGTGCAATATGTGTGAAACGGGACCCTTCAGAACAACGAATAGAAACTATCACACACAAGTGGATATTTTCAACATTACTTCAACAACTTGCTTGAAATGCATTTTGCTCAAACAGGGCATACGCCTTATTCATTTTCAAAAAAATCATATTTCTGCAGACTGGAAATTATTTACGACTAATTACGTTTTCACTGTGGTTTCTGAAAAAAAATGTGTCCAACAGTTAATACCCAAGTTTTGTTTTATTCATTAATGAAAATTCTCTTTTACAGGAGTATAAGATGACGGGAGATATAAGGGAATGTGTTCAATACATGTAGTAATCACTCATGTGTTCAATACATGAGATATAAGGGAATGTGTTCAATCATGTAGACTCATACGTACCTTGCACAGCAGTCAGCAAATTGTTGTATAATATTACTTTGGTTTCAATATATAGATAGTACAAATAATTGAATATTTGGTTACTTCATACATGTTACCACCTTCAACGAGCTTTAACAAGTATATCATTCTTCTATAGGAGATTATTGCCCAATAATGCTGACCGATTCTTTCACATGAATTATACTCCAAAAGTGGCCTCAATTAAAAGAGATTTATGTGAATTTAAAATTTCCCCATGCTATTATCTGGACTAGACAAAGAAATAAATGGATTGAGACTAATGGCCTTGTTTCATGCCTTCAAGATTATTTAATATATAACTTATAGAAATTTACTTCTTGAGTCACATGAAGGTCATTGCCTACAAAACACTGAAAGATTATGGTATGAGCATTTTTTCAAGAATTGCAATCACTGTTGCTTTACTCGTGAAACGCTCTATATTTCTTACTATAAAGAAGTATAAATCAAGTACAAGTATATTTCTTGAAGTTAAGTGTAATTATGGATTAAAATGGCGATTAGTGATATTTCGGATACTTCAATCATTATACAACATTTTACAAAATAAATCAGTAATATTAATCTATTATTGTGTTCCTGATTGACCTTTATATTTTTTATCCACTGAGGGTTTAAATTGGGAACCTGCTTTGATTATTATGTGATTATTATAGAACCATGTGACTCTGATTATTTCTGCTTCCTTACTCAATTTATACGAAAAGAATTGAAGTGCCCTATATCCTAACAATATAAATTATTATTAAATATTTATTTATATATTTAATACCATAATTTTATTATAAATTTACATCTTAAATTGCAATTTCATTGTTTTAAATTTAAATTTCTTCATAAAATGAAAATCTTAGTTATTTGTCTTTATTTATAAATTAAAATAAGTTATAAAACAACGAAATAATAAAATAAATATTTATGAAATTGGAGTTCATTGCATTACTGATAGAAGTTATGAGTAGAATATTTTAGTGAGAAATTCTAATAAATTCATAAAAGGAAAGAAAAATTAGAGAACGGTTATTTTTAATGCAGATATAATTTAAGTTACAGAAATACGAAATACATAATAATTATCATAAATAGTTAATATAACTGAAAGATTTTATGAAAATTAAAATGTAATTTAATAACGCATATTTTTTAAACAACTAAATTTGCAGCATTATATAGGATTCATTGGAAGTTATATATTTATATAACCACGCTTTTATTGCTGACTCGCAATAAAACTACATTTAGACATTGTTTAAATAAAAATAATGAACAATAAATATTTTCGCAATGTTTATATATAATTTGGAAACATTAATTTCAAAGAACATTTGTTAAAACAACTATATTTAAATATTATTTTAAAAAACGTTATACAGTTATACAAAATTCTTATCGATAAGAATAAATTCTAAGGACAATGTAGCGTTTAATTTTTCAACAAAAGTTACTCAAAATATTTTTTTTGACAATCAGATAGAATTTCATATAACTCTAGCTATATTTAATTTTAGTAGTTAATAAAGCCTAAAGGCATAATAAAGTCTAAGGAATTAAATTGAAATCTGTTAATACATTTTGTGGAGTATTTATCTTCCTCCATCATTCTCTTTTTTGTCAATACTGTGATTCTGTAAATAGCAATGCTAAATTAAGAATCTAGTCACAAATATATAGTAATATAAAACAGAAATATGTTATGAAGAATGAAAGAAATTTATTTGGTAAATAATTTTTTTCAAAAAGTACTGCTTGTGAAATAATATATTAGAACATAAAAAGGCAACTGAATAGTTAAAAATACAAAACTGTTTCATAATGCTATAGACAAGAAAACTTTTGCCTGAATCAATATAATTGATTCTCGCGATGTGACAAATAGTTAATCTATAGTTATTTAAGAATGCAAAGTTTGATAATTTGTTTTCATATTAAAGGATTTTCGGGAATTATAATTTTTTTCCTGCCAACGAATGAAGAAAAAGGAATCCATAACTTTTCACATGTAACTGCGTTGAAAAAAAAATGTGTTGGTTGTACTAAGAGAATTATATTGCATCAGAATAAAAATACTAATTTGTTTATAAAATATTAAAAAAAATCTCTTTCTATATAAAACATTCCTCATTGATTTTAAGATACATAGATTTTTCTTATTTATTAATAAATTTTTGCATGTAACGGTTAATTAGATTTGGACTTAGTGTTTAATATTGGTTCCGAATAATTGTAACACAAAGTACCCAAAGTAATATTTAAGTAAACGAATTATTGAAACGCATAACAAAATGGTATTCTTTCATTAACTAATGTGGCAAGTATGACGTATCATCTTTTTTGTAATAGTTATCCAACTGGAAATAAATCAAATGACCAGTGGTTGACCCAGTACGTTATACATATTGCTTTACCTTTAATTTGAAATTTAAGGTAAACACTTTTCATCATTTTGAAACAAATAAAATAGCCAGTGACTCTAGAAGGTCATTTTAGATATATTATCTTTTATTCAAATTAAAATTTTAAAATGATTTTGGATAAAAATCAAAGTACCTACACCATGAAATGCGTGAAGTATTTACCAATTTGAATTAAAAGGAAATTTTCTTTCAGAAAATGTTCCTTTTCCAATTTTGATGACTTCAAAATCAAAAATTATTAACTTAGTTGGGAATTTTCATGGTTTGTAAGAAACTGATTTAACCACTTAAATCAATAATGAGTTTCTTTTTTGTTTCTTGATTACTTAAAACATTTTAAATTTTAGTTTAATTTTGATATTTAAAAAAGACTAATTAAGCATATTTGTATTATGTTATCACCTATTTCTGAATATGTTTCTTAGTAATATCCCTAACAATACAAATAAGTAAATATATGTATAATTCTTAATATATAAATATCCCTATTAATGCATTTAAATGAATCATTTCCAGTGTAGATAGATAGATTTAAAGACAAAAAAGAATTTCCTTGATAATTTTTAATAAACACTCCAGTTTTTATATAAATGAATTATTTTTTAAATAAATGTTGCAAAAAAACATATTTTGTTAAGCACACTTTTTTACTCCCGTAATTACAAAAATGTTTTAATTGATTTGACAGAAATGTTTCAAACTTTTTAAAAGATTATGAAACAAATAGTAACAAAAACTCTAGCCTCTTATTCAAGTTCACCAAAGCAATAAATTTGCCTAGTAATCTCATATCAAAAATATTATTAATTAATTTTTGTCAGTATATGTGGATCTTTTCTACTCCTCAGAGTAAAATATTAAGATATTTCCTTAAAATGTTTATCTAGGATTTTGTTGAATTCTAACTCAAATTTCGAATAATGTATAAGCTGTGAAACAATTTAGAAATTATATTTCACTTATTACGTTGGTTATTTTGAGTTTAAGGAGTTTTACTTAATTAAAAAAATACCTATCTCAAAAAAGTAAACAAAAGTCGATTTCCTCTCTAGATTGTTTTCAAACTTTATTTTCTCATGAAATATCTCTTTTTTTTTCTCGTACCAGAAAGTGAGAAATTTCTTTATTTTTCTTTCAGGGTTAATTATCTTTGTTTATTTAATAACAAAAAACTATCTAACAGAAGGAAATAATCTATAAAATTATATTTAAAATTCACTCTCTAATACACAGTATGCATAAAAAAATACCTTAGAAAGATTCCATTTTATTTTGCTTCTAAAAATGGAAATTATCATTACATTGTAATCTTAACTATATGCATCTTCCAAAAATATATCTAATTAGAAATATTAAAATTGTTAAACTACTTAATTAATAGAAATTATAAAATCTTATTTTAATTTTTTACCCAGAGTAACTTACACTTATACAGTTTAACTGTCATTAAAATTTTAATGGTAAGTTTAAAATAAAATCATAAATAATGAAATAACAAACATCAAAACAGGATTAAAACTGTATTCAGAAAAAGATATTTCTTGCATATTTTGTCAATAACAAAATTTTTTATATATATCAGAGGATATATATAATATTTTCCAAACCATCCGGCACATAATATGCCATGAAAAATATAACTTGATTGTTAGTATTATTTAACATAGAAGCACAGCAATGTCCTTTTTCAGAATATGTGATTTCGATTTATAACACATCGTATACTGAGATTTTCTTAATAATAAATATGAGTGGGACTTGAGCTTGTACACAAATTTTGATAATATATAACCTAGAATTTCCATGTAAAAATGAATATACGATATTGTAACGAATAAAATTAATACGAAAAAAAAAAACGAATGGATCAATTATAATACAATCTGGTGATTTGCTTTTGGTTTTAAAATTACAAGGATCATTCATTTTGATCATTTTTAATAGTAAGCTTTTAAAAATAAACATTTTGAAAATATTTTGGAAATTTAATATCATTGATTAATGAATCACTGGTTATTTTCGTTAACATGTCATGAAATTCGTACCTTTAGTTCTGTCATTCAGTATGAATACACAATTCTCATTCAATGGATTTCTGAATTTCAATATGAAACTGCAAGTGTTTTAGAAGAATTAATTGAAATGATTTGTATATATCTAAATATTGGCATTTACTCACACTTTTAGGGCACATAGTGTGATGAAATGCTGATGTTTGTTAGACTATAAAAATACCTTGATTTCTGTAATGACCAGTCTTAAAAAATAATACATAAAACTGCAATTAATTAATTTAAATTTAGTAAATTAATCGTAATGTATAAAAAACGAATATTAAAATATAAATTGCAAGAATAGATTTTGATGATTATATCAATACATTAATTTCTTCGAGGCATATTTCTTTATGTGAATTGTTTAAATTTCTCAGTTTTCAGTTTATCCGAAAACTTACTTCTTAAAGTTATTATTTTGTACTAACATATATGAAATTCCAGTAATACACTGGAACAGATGTATTTCTTAAATTCCAGCTTAATATTAACAAAACCAATAAGAAACTTGCCAGGAATTAATTATTAAAATATTTGTTAAAATTATAAATATAAGTAAAAACGAATAATAAAATTATTACTAAAAAGGAATATTTCCTTTTCTTTAAAACAAATATTAATATATTTTGTTGGACTTCCTAAAGATTGATGTAAACGCTTAGAGATTTTTCCCTTATAAAATTATAATTTGATATCATCGAGATGACGGTATATTTCATTATATTTCCGCCGAACTCTTGGTTCCAAATTAATATTATGATATCAAATATTTATCCGCGATGGCACAGAAGTTACAAATACAGAGAATATCGAAACTAAAGAGGATAAAACTACTATGAATCATATGCAGACATTTTGAGACATTGTCGTACTATTAAAGTTTTGCACAGAATACAACATTTCCTCAATACACGTTTCTGAAAATGATTGCCATATGTACAAAGCATGATTAGAGTTCACCTGATTAAGTGTAGATACATCAATCTGAATTTGGTTATAGAACACAACAATAATAGAATAAATCAATTTGTTGTCTATAATAATTAGACTACCAGTAACTTATATACATCAATCAATGGAATGCCAATAACAATCATAAATGAGTAAATCAACATTGTTCACTACCTTCAAAAGTTAAATATAATATGCAGGGAGTGAAAAATGTTGAAATAACAATTGACTATACGCATTTTTATAATCGATAAAAATATATTAAAAAATTAATATATTTTTATCGAATATTAAAATTTGTATATGCCATTGCTATTTCAATAACAATTTCATACGCACATTTAAGTAATGTAAAAACGACAAGGTTCTGTAAAAATAACGCAATTAAAAATTCAGAAATTTTTCTTAAATTGTTACATATAAATAATCAATCTTTTATTTCACATTGATCAGTTTTTTGCTTCCATGATTAAAATAAAAATTTGAAAAGTATAATTTTTAAAAATTTAAAATAAATTTGTCAAAAGAATTTTTTAATTTATAGTCAGTTGTATCTATATATATATATATATATATATATATATATATATATATATATATATATATATATATATATATATATATATATATATATATATATATATATATATATATATATATATATATATATATATATATATATATATATATATATATATATATATATATATATATATATATATATATATATATATATATATATATGGATAAAATAATAAGAGTGTCGTCCATCTCTCCTCGAAAAAGTATTTAACATTAATTATTTACTTATCATTGTAAGACCAAAGTACGTTTAGCCTTACTCTAAAAAATGCAGTAAAAAATTAAAGCATAGTATTCGCGTCCATCAAAATTGCTTAAGTCAAACAAAGCTGTCTCCTGGAGCCCTGAGGCAATGTAAGGGAAACTTCAAAATTTGCTACCAGTGTATTTCTTACTCATTTCAGATCTTCCACAACTGTGCCCCAAGTAAACACAAAAGAGAATATACACACCAAATGTCACGAGCTTAGACTCAAAGTAAACACTCATGGATCAAAGTTGTGTTTTTATTCCCATGGTTTAGTTGGATTTTCTTTCAGGAAAGATAATGCCTCAAGGCTTTGAGAACTTATACAACTATGCGTGAATGCGTCTGGTGAAGTTATCAACTTTTTCAGCTCTCTCTTATCGAAAGTTTTATTAGATCTTGTATGAGAAGTAACCTTGGAATAGCACCATTCAAAATAAGTTCAAAGAGTCGAAGTTTTTCAACAAAAGAAAGTATAAGATGTGTAAAAAAATCATTGGGTTTATTTGAGGACTGGTATGTTATTGATATTTCTGAAAATTGATAAATAAATTTTCTTAAATTATCAATCAGCATATATGGGAGATGCCTTTTTCTTTTCTTTAAAATAAAAAACAGACTCTTTTTTTATTATTAATTTCATAAAATTTGAGAAATAATCTAGAAGAATTGAATTTGCGGATACTATATAATTAAATAAAAAGGATTGTACATAATGAAAGAGATAATAAATTTATAATTCTATTAAATTCCTTAATATGGTCTAATTATTTTTAGTATAAGTAACGAGAAAACAAGGCGAATATATTTTACATAGCACTTCTAAGAAATATGCTGCGATAAATCTTTGCTCCATTTCAAAGTCGAAATAGAGTACATTCATTAATTAAAGTATTTTCTACAATATTTATAATTATTTACATTTTTAAATAAGATTTATTAATCTTAAGAGAGTTAATAAAATTTAATGGGGTAAGTTTTTATTAAATATAAATTTCACAAAACAAACACTATTGATTATTAAAAATTTCATTAGTATTCTTATTGAATATAAAAATTCTTTTCCTAATTAATGGACTTTTATTAATAACTAGAATAATAATTAATATTTCACCTTATATTGAAGTATATTTATTCTCTATAAAAATATAATATATTATTAAGTTTAACATTTATCATTTTAAACACTCGTTTTTGTTTAACTATAAAATTGAAATTTTCTTGTCTAAAAAGCAAAAAGCATGATAATTCAAAAGAAGCAGAAGATATTTAATTTATATATATAAATATATATATATATATATATATATATATATATATATATAATCGAGATAATAAAATAGAGTAATGATATTCTAATAAGTATAAAATAATGATTTTTTTAAATAGCATTGATTAAATAACTTTATTTAAAATAATATATCCAATTCTGTTTTGTTTCATATACAAGCATAAATATGTTAAAAAGAATTTATGAAATTTTAAACTGAAATATTGTTTTTCTAAATGTGTGACACTGAGTATAATAAACAAATATTTGTTCCATGTTTTATGTATCGAAGTTTGCCAATCAACGTTTATTTTTCGTACACGAGACTAATTTGACTGGAACAAATAGTTTAAAGTTGATTCCAAACTACTGCGAACATCTTACGCTAAGGTGGGATACCAACCCACGAACTAATGAACAGAAGGTAGGTGCGCTTACTATTTGGTTCCAGCTTACCATTGATATTCCTATAAAGATACATATAGAAATATGAATACAAGTTATATTGTTCTATAAAGTATTTAATTATATTTCCAAGTGTCAATCAATTAAATTTTTACAAGTTAAACCATCCATGAATTTCAAATGAAAATCTTTAACTCATTAGTTTAGGTTGACAAATATATTACATTTTATGATGAACAAACATATCCCTAAGAGATTTCAAATCTGATTTTTTCACAAGGAATTCGATTAATATTTTGTAAGACTGCTTTTTAATCATTTATCTTGAGGAAAAAAATCACGATTGTCTTTATTAATGAAACATGATCTTATGATTTTCCCATACACTTAAAGTATTACTAGCATGCCATCTTTGTTCAGCGTTCCAGAAGAACAGCTTTACTGAACGCATTAGACAGGTGTCATTCATTTGAATCACTGAAATCGAATTTTTTTGACCAATGAAAACATCCGCCATCAAAGAAGTCAAGGGAAAGTAATATGCATTTCATTTCCTCCTTCCGGTTATTAATTTTACATATAGAAGTAATTTTTTATATAAAGAGTTTATATAAAAAATTTAATTTTTATATATATATAATATTTTTTATATAAGTGAGATAAACTTGAAACCAGAAAAAAAGGAAAAATCGCTGTTTTATAGACATAAAAATGTATTGAAAGTATGAAATGAAAACTTTGCCAATAATACACTACAAGTAAATTAAAAAGAACCATAAATGATATTAAATTCTATATAGAAATTGATTTTTAACCAAAAGCTTTGTTAATTTACAGATGTAAAAATAATATAGTTAAACACATTTGAAAGTACATTTTAATAAAATATAATTCGTAATATTATGTCTTCATCAATGAATATACTCTTATAATTACTTTTCATTTGTTTTATATCTTTTGTAAGTAAATTATTTTTACGAATTAAATATATATTTCCCTATAGTATTTAAAGTGGAAGTAAATAATAAATTTATAAGTTTTGCTTAACTGCTATCATCAAAAACACATTTTTAATTTTAAATCAGTTTCAGTTTATGTATTTTTACATTTAAAATGACATACTTAAAAATAAAATTTTAAAAAGAAATGAAAGTATTATATATATATATATATATATATATATGATATATATATATATATATATATATATATATATATATATATATATATATATATATATATATATATATTAACATTCAAATTTTTATTTTAAAATAAAAGGAAATTATTAAGTGCCTATGTGTAAAATGCTTCATTATAAACTTGCATATCAAGGGGAATAATTAACTATTTTAGGTGGACAATTTTTTCATTTCATTATGTTATTACTATAATTTCTTGATTAATTAAAAATGTCCTTATAGATTTTCATTTTTTCACATAATCTCAATGCATTTTATGTATCCAGTATTATTTTCTTTAATACATAAAATTAATCTAAGATTAATTTAATCTTCGTAGTAAAGCTTATAATAAGCTTATCAATTTAGGGATAGTTTCATATTTATTACAATTTTTAATAACAGAAATTTTAAATACTTTTTGTCAAGAAAATATAATTAATATTAAAACCAATATTTTACATAAAAGGAAATGTAAAATACTCTCATTTTAATTAATAAATATTCGATACATTTAATATAATAACACTCTAAATTAAACTGAAATTTTCTTTTTAGATTTACAAAATTGTTAATGCTTACTCTTTCGATATTTGTTGTCATATTTTCTTACTATCTTGTATTTGTCATTAGATTTTAAAAAAGAAAGATGAAAATATTGAAATCAACAGATAAATTCTACGAAATTACTGTTCTCACTTATTTAACGCAATAATATTTTAGACCTCACGTTACAAAAATTTATAATAAACAGCATTATTTAATTTACATACATTAAATAACTTTTGTTAATTAAAGTTATTGAATTCAATAACATAAACTTTAATTTGCTAGGTTATGTATGTTTTAAATCGATAAAACTGAAAATAATAATTTTAAATTTTGTGAAACCAAACATTTGTTTACAATAGCTATTAAAAATTTTGATCAAATAAGTAAATTATATTTGAATAGGAAATATATAGATGTGAATAAAAATATTGAAGCTTGTAATGGAAAAAAAGACAGAAAATTCTGTGAATTAATAACTTAATAACAATTTAACATCCTGATACAAATATAATAATCTATATTCTTCAAAAAGTGTAAGCTATTGCAAATAAAAATGAATAGTATTCAGCATGAATAATTGTGTGAAATTAAATTACATTATTTATTCATCAATCGCTGTTAGCGCAGGATATATTTTACAACAAAGATCTTGATCGTTACTATTATTTTATTTTTTGTAAATTGTTCCTCTTGGTCCTGATCTTGACCTACATTCTAAGATAAAAATTATATGCCCTAGGCGTTGGATAAAACAAGAGAACAATGTCATTTGGATCCGTCGGAAGATAAGAAAGGAAAGAATTTTCGATGACATAGTCAGTCAACTGTGAATAAACTCGAAACATACTTGAGGGGAAAGTGAAGTCTTTGATGAAAAAGGGATCGTTCACAAATTTATTTTACGTTCACTTAACTGAATAATAAATTTTGTTTAATGATTTTAACGGAAACGAATTTCAAGTTTTTATGAAGCAAATGCATAAATTCTTGTTTCTATAAAGGTGAATCGTTGATTTTTAATTCTTCCAAATGTGTTTTATTGGATGAAATGGATATTTAAACTAGTAAACATTTAATCAGGTTCAGAAAATAATTGTTTTATCACTATTCAAATTTTAAAATATTAAAATTGTTTTGTAAATATTTAATTCTTTCAATTTTTCAAATGCAAGACTTCTTCCAGAAGCACTGCAATAATTGAATCGAAGATGTGCACTAAACATATTGTAAGCTTGCTTTAGTCTTGCATTTAAATTGCTTCATATTTTTAGAAAATTCTATATTTATAAAGCTTTCTCATTAAGTGTGCAAATTTTATGATTAATATTAAAATAATATTTAGTTAAAGGTAAGGATAAATGATATTAATATATGTTAATATTTGCATAAAATGAAAAAAAATTTCTTTCTTCTCTATATAATCCATCCATGTGATTCCATTAAGAATTCATAAAAATCATGTTTTCTTTATATGGTATAATACGAATTATATATATGATATAAATACTCTTTATTAAGCACCTAGGGTTAATTATGTAAAAAGTACATGGTTAAATCTTGCTCTTATCTTTATTAATCTTGAATTTATTATTAGTCTTGAAGTAAATTAAAAAACCATTTTATTAAGCATATAATGGAAAAAGTCATTTTAATGAATTTCTTCATAGTAGATATTAAATTAGGGTATTCAAAGAATTTTTCTGGATACATTTCTTAATTTTGAGTATTACAATTATATGAAAGGCTTTTGCTTTGATGTTTTTTTAATAATCAGTTTTAAATGTATTGATTTACCTAAATGTATGTTGATTTATCTAATTCACAGTTAATAGATTGTAGTTGTAAGATTTTTTCAGTTCTATAACACATGAAAGATCTATTGAAAAATATACATTTCTCTCTCATTTTTTAAAAGATATTTTTTTCAACTTACCAATGAAATAATCGCGTAAAAAGTTTTCTCACTATCCATTTTTTTCACTATTTAAACTAAATACTGGTGAATTGTAATAGAATTGAAATACAACATTATTACTCTAATAAGTTTTTATTATTATATTTAAAATTTTTTCCATTCATAAATAATAATCAATAGCAGATACCTTTAAAGTTTAATTTGTAAAAGATTATTTATATTTTCAAAATAGCTTTTATTAACATATATACATCTTCAAAAAATTAATATAAGATAGCGATTGTTCAGGGGATTAAAAGATTTTTTATTATAATAAAGTTAAACTTTTTGAAATGTCGTTATTTTTTTAATTTTTAATAAAATAATTTTTGACAAAAACTATTTATATTCGGTTTAATATTTTTTACTAAGATTACATCCATTGTAGGAATAGGCAAACTATTAAAAATAGAAGCTAGCTTCATGCTAAATAAAAAGTGGAGGGTAAGTTCTGAAAGCTAAATTAGCGAAAACATCTTCCCCAGTATTTCAAAATGAGCCACGATTTAAAAAATAAGATTTATAATGTAAATAATTAATCACACACACATGCACACACACACACACACACAGGGCAGTCTAATAAATTCATAAAAGCAAATTGACAACAAACAATATTATTTTTATATATGTATTTTACAAGAACTCTCTAAAAAATAAACTCAATTTTCAAGTTATTAAAACTTTCAAAACTTGATATTGACCCAACTATAGAAGTCTTTTTTTTCTTTTAGAAAAGGGTAATAATTTCTTAAGTAAAATGATGTACGCTATTTATAAGTGTGCTACTTATTTTTCAGAATTAAGTTAATTTAATCATTTATGGAAAAGAGAGAATATAAATGAATATGCAGGAACTCATTTTGATTAATTGCAAGTACGGATTTTTAACACCATCCTTATAAACACTTTTGATGCATGATTTCTACGAATAGACATTAGCTTTAAGCATGAACAAAAAATGTCTAAAAGAAAATGGCTGCTTAGAAAGTAATATTATAAAAATTACATATAAGCAAATGAAAGTATGAGGAATACATTTAAAGAAAAGTTTTATTTTTCAATAATATTTCAATACAATATTTCATTATTCTTCATTCATCTCACGAATGCTTTACACAAATACTCGCTATGATTGCAATTCTCATTCTATGTTTTATTCTTCCTACAGATGCTTACTATTGGGCTTACTTCATTTGAAATGATGCCTCTTACAATTTCAGATTTATATTTATTATTCTTGTAAATTTTACTCAGATAAAACTTGCCTACTAAAATGTTTATCATAAACGTGTCAAATCAATGCATCCCATAAAAATAGGTATACCACATATTATTTCGATGTTCCAGAACTTTTTGAAGAAAATAGAATTCAATATATTGATTCGATTGTAACGAAAGATTTATATTGAAAATGTTCTTGATAAAGTTCGAAGATACATGGAAACAGTGCCTTTAGAGCGAGGAGTAGTCAGGACCTAAATTTAGGATTTTATTCCAACCCTATGGTAGCATCCAGAGCCTTTTGCTTAGAAACTTAGTGGAGGCGAGTGCAAATACAGATCAATCTTATTATGAATGTCTTTTGCTTAATTGAAGCACTAGCAATATGTAAATGCGATTGTGAAAAAGTTAGAAGTTTGAAAGAGCCATGTCGGGTTAATATGGTGGGAGAGGAAAAATACAATTCGATTTCTTAGATAGTCTAGCCGATGAATTCAAGCACTTGTAATCTTGCCTTATCCTTTTCCAGATAATATTTGTGGATAATAACATGGCAATATCCCACCAGATACAAAACATGATCTTAAAATTTGTCAACTTGCGTTTTATGATGCTACCAACAAACTTGCTAAGCGCAGATTAGGTTATGTTGTTGAAGTAAACCCACTTTTCATCACAAGTGTCAATCCGGTCAAGAGTTTTATGCTTGCATTAATATTCGAGCAGATTATAGCAGCCCTGAACAAGTCTGTCTTTATCTGCATGAATCAGTTGGTTGCACAAAGCGATTGAACTTGTACGTCACATTTGTGGCATGCATAGTGCTATAAATGGATATAGCATTAATGTATAGCTTCCTTAACTATCTCTTGGGATGATTGGTTTTTTCTACAAGCTCTTGCGGGCAACATCAGAAGGCATGCCAGAGCTCATCTTAAATATTATAATCGTTGTTTTCAAACTTTGGGTACCAAATTTTGAAAATGTCATATGATAAAACAGTAGTGTCTAAAGCTGGTACATTAAATGGAGCTCTTCTGTAGCTGACCTGCAACACATGGCAAATTAGCTGAAAGTAAATGATAGTTCTAATGTGGTAGCTGCATAATTCTATTTCATACTCCTGGTACTTAGCGATATGCTGATACAGATCTGAAAACAGAGAGTTTTAAGGTAAGTCACTTTTCTTCAAATATCGAAATTAGTCTCGTCTGTCAACATTTAAATTAACAATTAAAATGTCTGTGCAGACTATATAAGCGGGGGTGGAAATTTTTTGTTACAGCTTGATATATTTTGCTCTTACAGCGGATAAAAGATATTACAAGCGATAATAAAAAGGAAATCGGTTTTTCAATTTTTCGAAAAACACTTAGACTTAAACTGATGCTTATGGTGCATCTAGTGTTAAAAACAGAATATGTAATTACAATCATAAAATTTCAGTTGGATTTCTCATATTGCCATTATGCATATAAAATATAAAATCATTCTTTTTGTTGTTAATTAAAAATGGAAACAAAAATATGAATTGTGTATAAAACTAAAATGGTATTTTTATTGTCTTATATTGAATGAAAAGTATATATAATTGAGTCGATTCATATTTTATTAATGATTTAAATTGACATAAACATTATTTTCATGTATTTGACACACTCTTTTTATGTAATTTCAAACAAATATTTCACTCCAGTATAATCTTCCACAATATTGAGTCATAAAATACAAATTCATTATAAGCAAACAAGAATAGTGTAGGAGTACTGTGGATATATATTTTCATCAACAATACTTTTTTGAGTGTTTTTAGTATAATGTTTTAATTTTCGATTTCGAATGTCTGATTTGGCAAAGAACTATCCCTTATAAAATGGATTTTAAACCTCTACAAAAAGGAATTTCTGAAGCGGAAATTGAACATTAAATAAAGGAGCTTGAAAATAACAGAGCTGCACAAGCAATATAAATGTGTATGTTTATATATTACATAATACAATATGTGTATGTTTATATATTACATAAATGTGCGTGCGAGAACGTTAGATACAACTCGAAGAACAATAAAACTAGTGAGACAAAGTTTGAAAATCATTGACAAGAATAAAATAATACACAATACAAAAAAAGGAGGAAACCATAAGGACCGCGTCTTCATCAGGAGAGAGATGGTCTCCTCCTTACGTTTGAATTGCATATTATTTTATTCTTGCCAATCATTTTAAAATTTTGTCTTAATAGTTTTATTGTTCTTTTTGTTGTATATAATTTATACTGACTAACCTCTACAATCTATTTAGCTGCTTTTGCACTGATTACATTTCCTGTAATACCTGTAATATAATATTTGCTTTTGTATGTTTTGATTTTTAATGTGCTGTATTTTACATGTATTATATATATATATATATATATATATATATATATATATATATATATATATATATATATATATATATATATATATATATATATATATATATATATATAATATATGCTCACACTAAATTATTATGTATTTAATTAGGTGTAAAATATTATTAATAATGTTTTACACTTATATACTTACATAACTTTCTAAACCTTAAATTTTATAATATTTATTTCCACTTATAAAGGCTCTGAGAGTATTTCAATATTTTTTTATTATCTTATTATTTTAATCAACAAAACTTGTATACCAATAATAATTATCAAATTCAGATTTTAGATAAGTTTTAGATTTATTACAGCTGGAGATACTAATAATTGCTTTTCCAGTGAAGAATTCATTAGGTTGTTAAGTATGAAATGGAGCGAAGTTCATATTATTTATTTCAATTGCCCATAAACTCACTTAGAAGCCGTATTTTGGCATAATTTGTTTTTCGTGTTCCTGTTTTAACGGACAAATCAGTTTGAAAAAATTAGAATTTTTTTTTGTTTTGGTGATTAAGTGAGACCATGGAAATCAGTGAAATTTGGGTGTAGATGAAGTATAAGTTCCACCGTGGAGACACAACACGGCCGGTGGTCATCAATGTCAACAGTGTGCTTGGCATTCAGTGGCTACCAACGCACATTAGTTGGACAAATATGAACCACCAAAACACTATCAGAGAGTAGACATCCACCAAAAGAAGCTGATGGTCATTATATGGGGGTCTTGCTCAGGTATCATCAACCACAGCTTTATGTACTCTGGCAAAAAAATAACGGCGGATGTCTACAGTATTAACTAGACGAAATGATGAGCAATCTTGTGATTAAACAGCCCAAATTAGTTAATTGGATGGCTCCTATTTTCCTGCGCGACAACGCTCGATCACATGGCACACGAATGACAGCGTCAAAGCTACAACAGGAATAGAAGTTGAAAACTCTCCGTCACCCACCGTACTCTTCAGACCTACCATTGACTATCATTTCTTTCAAATTTTAAACATTTTTTATGTGGGAAAACGTTAAATTCAAACATCTATCAAGATCTGTCTATCAAACATCTATCAAGAGTTCATCGACTTCCGTGATGCAGGCTTCCACAGCAAAGAAATAAATGAATTACCTCTAAAATGGAAAAACTATATCGATAATATGAGTGCATTATTTGATTTAAAAGTTTTTCTTTGGAAAAATCGAATTCAATTCTAATCAGTTTTTGGTAAATTTCGAACTTGACATCCTAATATCTAAAATTATCAATCTTTGGAAGAATATGAGGTTTTTAAACCTGGAAATTTTGATTAAATCTAATTGCATTTCAAAATGTACATAATGCTTTCTTAAAAATTAAGTTGGAGACTGAAGCTGTAGAACAATTACTACATTTAGTGCATTTCCTGTTCATATATTATGTACAGAACGTGATTTCACATAAATCATGATTTTTTCGGGAAAAATTTACAATCGGGTACCCGTGGTTCTTTGAAGATTATTTTGATGCCAAGGTGACTATCAAGATGGCTGCTACACAAAAGCTATATAAAGATGGGGTTACCGGAAAATAAAGTTTATCGCCAAGATGTAACGCCAAATATTTTGCCAAACCACATACACAAGAGGTACCCGATTTTACACCGAACTTATTTTGCCTTTATCATAGAGCCGTTAATAATTTTTCCCCTTAAGAAATTTATACATTTGAAGACAAATTATCTTCTAACATAGCAAAGAAATATTAACTCAGTTTAATAAGAGTTAAAATTCTTTCATTAATATTCATAAAATATTTTTATGCTAAAAGTTTCTTTTTTCATTTGAATATAAGTTAACACATAATACACACACGGTATGGAATTTTCCGGATTCTCTAAACTTTCATATTACTGTATATAAACCAGTGATTCACTATACTTTCATAAAAACATTAAAGCTAAAAATTATTACATATAAATATATATATATATATATATATATAGATATATATATATATATATATATATATATATATATATATATATATATATATATATATATATATATATATATATATATATATATATATATATATATATATATATATATATATATATATATATATATATATATATATATATATATAATTTATTTGATTTATATATTGCATGCATTACATTATTTACGGATAGAAATGTAACTATCTTCACTTTACAGTTGCTATTCAGTTCTCGCGTGGAGAACTGAGTTCAGTTCTTGCGTTCATGCTTGGATTGTTTGTGTAACTATTTCTAAAAATTAGATTTAACATTTGCCTAGTTTATATTAATTTTTGTTTAATATTGTTTAATTTCTGCAAGAAGTATTATACTTAGTTTTAGTAATAATAAATACTTCTAATAATCAATCAATCATCCTGCATTTTATATCATACGACAATAATCACTCTGCGGACATAATCATATGATACATGATAATATGATTTAAAATTCCCCTGATATTTTGTATAAATTTATAATCCTTGTCTAAATAAATATTTAACTCATATGATTCATTATGTCCAAAAGAACTTTGTTGATGTTCAAGCGCATTATTTTTATTTTTTTATTTGCTGATATCAAGTAACATATTATATTTTCCCAAATTTTCGATAAATTTTTATTTTCAGTTAAATTTGCAAATTAGAATATACGTTTTCATTAGAGTATTGATGTTGCCGATTGTTTTGTCTATAAGAGAGTAAAACTCTGATCTTTTTCGTGTCTTTAAACATTAATCCACTTGTATTTACAACAAGCACTTATTTAATTGTTCGTACGCTGTACAGTAAGCTCGTAATAAACCTTTATCTCTAAATGCTTATCGTCTTACAAAACAACGAGTGTTTAAAGCTGTTGAAATGAAATGCTTAATTGAAGAAATGTAATCCCAGGTGGGAAAAGACATTAATTATTTCCTGTAATAAGTCTCGCTTGAACAACAATCCGAAATACCCCATAAACTTAAAACGTGATTTTATAACATGACTTCCCATGGATGAGCAATTCCTGACACACTCCGTCGCTCATTTTAGCGCAAAGACCTACAGGTCACTCAGTTTCTCGGGTATTCTTAACGGAAAGAAACTTATTCCACATTCAGTAATTCAGACCAAGTTTGGAAGAGAAATAATACGGTAAGAACCTTCTATTTTCTTTTTTTTTCTATTTTACAATTTTTTATAACAGTACATATAAGTATAAACTTTTATACAATTCAATAATTTCAAAGATGTCAAAATGAATTTCATGAAAGATTCAACATCATTCTTTATTTAGTAAATATTCTGGATATTAATTTTTTTATTATAAATGATATATTTTTTATTCATAACGTACATTATTTTCAGTTGGAGATCTTTTATATAGAAAAAATATTAACGTTTCATCAGCAGTTATTTTAAAAGTCATAATTTTGAATTCTCTAATATACACTTCATTTTATATAACAATAGGGAATAATTATAACAATAGGATTATATATTTTTCAGTGGAAAGTCGTTCGTATCGAAAAATATCAATATATCTACAGCCGTTATTTTAAAACTCAGAACTTTGAATTCTCTAATATACATTTAATTAGGAAAATTTTATTAACTAAATTTGTATGAAGAAAATAAATATGTAGAGAATATTTAGAGATATACTTCTCAGGGAGCAATAAATTGACGTGTTTCATTAATTGAAACATTTTCTATTAGATCTTGCCTCACTGATTGAAATAGATATTTCGATGACTCACTTAACTTACTAACGTTTAATTAAATATCTTTGAAATGAACTTCCTATTTAAGTTTTAAGCACTCCAGTTTTATGTTTTAAGACAGAATATTATTATGCCACAAAATGAGAAACGCAGTTAAGTTTTTTTATTAATTAAAATAATTTTACAATATTTATCAATCTAAAAAATGATTGAATTTAATGTATTCAATGCTTCAAAAATTAATTATATAACACTTCAGATTTCTCATTGAATTTAAATCCTAAGCATACACACAATGAATGATTTCCCTTTAAGAGTTCTACAAGTAATTTTTGTTGAGACTTTTTTTATAAATGTTAGCGTTTTTAAATAGTTTTTGAAATCTGATTAGCATTCAGTCTAATACTTCAAAAATAAATACATATCTAAATTCACAAAAAACTTAATTAAATATTACATTAAATTTCTTGTGAAATGTTCTTCTGAAATCTATCATCTTGTCTCATTCAAAAATATATTTATATAAACATGCGCATTTATAATTGGAGCATTTGGTCCTACTCAAAAATTTAACACTCACCTTCTCCTAACGAAATAGAGTCATAAGATATTGAAAGTCGTTGAAATATTTTGATTAGAATTGAGAGTATGACTATTCCCTCATCAAAACGAATTCATCATTTATTTCGAAGATTCATAATTACTGCATCTTATGAACTTAATTAGGCGCCCGCAGTAAGTGAGCAGAAGATTTAAGTATTTCTCCAAGGAGATAACCTTTCTTGGCTTTTACGAAAAGGGGGGAAGCTGGAGGAAAAGGAGGAATATGATGACTGTGTGCGCACAGCAACATGAATAAGCGAAGAAAAGCTTTCGTTTGGGGAGAGATCTCTTTTGGACGGTTTTAGAATTTTAATTAGCTGCGAGAAGTACTTTTCCGACAAACGGAGATTAAAATGATTTTAAATTCTCTGCATTGAGTATGAAATATTTTCAATGTTTAAGAAAGCATAAAATCTTGAGTAGCTTATTTATAGTGGAGAATTAGTATTCGCTTTCTTTTTTTCTTTTTTACTTGTATATATTTGGGACTATCAAAATTTTGTGATAATTTGAATACATCAGTTTCTGAATATTTCAGGCAAAAGTTTCTTTTTAAGTAAAATTCACAGAATGTATCGATTTTAGTTCGTATATTTTTATTATATTTGATTTTTTATTTCCTTATAAAGTTTTTAATGATTGAAATTATTTTACTTTCTTCCATTTTTGTACCTTAAAATATGTAAATAATTGCTTTTGTTAATTTTAAATATTTACTTAATAATTACTATGTCAGTAAATTTTGATAACATTTGTATTAAACTATGATGCTAAAGCTTTTTATTAAAATTTTATCTAAATTAAACTTTAATAAATTCTAAGTGAGCATTTTTGGTTATTATTTAAAAATAAATATTTAACTTTAAGATACCTTTCGAATATTTTTAGAATTTTATCTTCATAATACGAACTGTTATAAAATAATGACATCAAAAATAGTTTAGAGAAATAGTTACTAACTTATTGGTAATATAATTTACATTTCACATTTATTAACTTTATATAATTAAACGCGTAAATTATTTCATAGCAAATTGAATGTACGATAGAACCATAGCATGAGGACAATTTATAACAGCGAAAAGAACAATTTTTATTAACAAAAATAAAAGTGAATAGCGACTTCACACCAAAAAGATTATTATTAAATACATATTGCATTATTTCTTATATATTTCAAGAAACTTATTTTATTTTACTTTAATGCTTCACAAATATCACAAAATTAAGAATTTGAGCGTTAGATTTTTGATGCGCAATCAAAGTTCTTAAAAATAAACTGTAATGTATACAAATTTAACTAAAAATATTATGATTTATATTCTTTTCATTTTTTTATCATACTATTTCACTTTTGCTTATTACTTCATGTTAATTATGTTATTTCCCAAATTATATTAATTATTATTAAATTTAATTATAAAATTCTTCTCTTCCGGAGTTTATTAGTTTGAAATATAAATAACATTTCATTTATTTATGAAACATCTAAGCCTTTTTCTATAATCAAAAGAAAAAATAAAAATTACTGTTCATGAATTGTGTACTATATCATAAAAGTTTATTTCCGTGTATTTATTTCCTTGTAAGAACATTGTACATTTGCTATTTTATAAACAATATACTCATAATTTTGGAAAAATTAACAATTCATATTTAGAATATTTCATGACTTATGTCTAGAACTTAATTATTTTCTCACAAAAAATGTCAAAATTAGATGCATAAAAAAGTAGTCAATATAAAAATATGTTTATATATTTGTACATTAAATAGGATTAATGATATAAAAATTCAACTGCATAAGTACTTAAAAAACAATCACAACGTAAAATTTGTATAAAACAGAACATATTTCTCAAAAATAGCCCTATTAAATCTACTAAAATTTTACTTTAATTTTATGGACCTATTTTCCCTATTTTATCTTAATATTGAAAACGCTAAGTATTGTGAAGGTACTTTGGATGTTTACTAAAATGTTACATGTAATATAAGTTTTTTATTTATATATATACACATAAAATACATTAGCTTTAATAAATAATGTAATCTGATAAGAAAAGCTGAAAATGATAATTAGAAGTATATTTTTTAAAACCACAAATACTTCGTAATCTGAAATTATTACTACTCAATAAAAATGTTAAGTAATTCCAGGATTTGCAAGGCAAATTTGCTTTATATATACTGAGCTCACATTTTTCGTAAATACAAATAAATGAAATCTTTAGTAAGATTTCATGGTAAATCTTTGATAATCTTCTTACCTTGATCTTTGTGTTTTCTTCTTAATTAATATAAATGTACATCACAAGTAGACTATAAAAGCAATTGCAAAATTCTTGATTTTTTTTATACAGTTCAAAAATAATATGTGATGGCTCTATTTAGAATTAACTAGAAGCAAATAAGATAAAAATGATGCGCAATCATTATAATAAATAAAATGTTAGTTCAGTTATAGTAGTAATGAAGTAATACCAACTCAATTGTGTAAAGTGTAAATATTCAAAAAAACAGTATGGGATTGGAGTTCAAAGAGGTTCTCCAGAAAACTTTAACAGAAGATATTCATGGAAGAAAATACACTAAGTTTTCTTTCGGTGAATGCTTTTCTGAGCATCTTATTGAAATAGTTTTTCATAGAAAACTATTCCATCCTCTTATTTTATACAAACTGCGTCCATGATTTTCCGAATAAAATATTCATGAAGCAGGACTAAACTTTTCCGGAGTTTTTAAAGAAAAGCTAGTTACAGAAATTCGAAACTTTTTCCCTCGAAGTTTCCTTACTGAAGGAAGGAATTGAAGAATGGGAAATAAAAAGCTGCATAACGTTTACGGAAGATTCTGCGGTGTAATTACTGAATCCTGCGAATCCAAAATCGTTTTAAGGTGAAGAATTGAAAAGAACTCGTGTTCCATGCAAATTAAGGATTGAGAAATTTTAGAGATTGCCTCATCTGCTGAAAAGGAAAAAGAATTTGCGCCTGGCACGAAATATGAAAAATTGTTGTCAAAAATGTGGTTGTGTATTGGAAAGTTGTTTCGAATAAAGTGTTACAGATTTATTTAAAAATTTATAAGTACTTGGCATGTATTTGGGCTAGTGATGCACATGAAATGGCTTTTAGCTATGTGTAATTTTCAAATAAAAACTATTAATACTTTAATTTTAGTTATGTTCGTACAAGGTTTAACAATTTTTTAATAAAACAAATATTATTAAAGTTAATATTTACAGAATACTTCAACGAATTATAAAAGTTTAACAAAATTTTCAAAAGAGAAATTAGCAGAATATTAATGATCTATTGAGTTTTTAGTGCAAAACTGGTTTTCAATCAACTGCATTAGGTACTCTCTGTTTTTAATTTTCTATCTATTTCTAACTTTTAACAAATATTTCAAAAGTATATTTATATAATCTCTAAAATATGTTTTCACAAATACTTTCAAATAAGTAAGTGAAGCAAACTTTAAAATAAATATTATCATAATATAACGAATAAATTACAGCATCAATATTTAAGTTATTATTTGATAAATGTTAAAATATGTCCTTTGAGTAAATCTATTTTGTAACTGACTAAACATTGGAATAACTGATGTTATCGGTTAATAATATAGATAGATGTATATTGTATATATATATAGAGAAGTATATGAATATGGTTTTCGCATAAAAATGTTTTGTAAAAGTTGTGTTTAATTCTGACTAAGCAGCGCTGCGCACAACAAGAAAAACATTTCATGATTTTATAAAAAAAAAAAAAGCAAATAAATGCAGATTATGAATTTTGCAACTTTTACTTGAAACAGCCAAGAAGGAAAATAGATTAAGGGATAAAAAAGTAAATTTAGTTTCCTATATATTCTTATTCAAGATTAAACTAACTCATGCAATTTAAGTTTATTCAACAGATATTATAAAATAAATTAACGCTGTGAGGTAAACTTTTGAGGAAAGAAAACTTTACCATTTTCAAATAAATTATGAATTTATTTTTAAATAGTGTGAATTCTTTACTTATAATTACCTTTATAACTTTAATTACAGTTACCTTTTTGGGTGCACGAAAAGCTTGTTTTTCGATTTTTCTTACAATTTAGCATTATCTATCTATCTATCTATATATATATCTATCATATATATATATATATATATATATATATATATATATATATATATATATATATATATATATATATATATACACACACACACACACTACTGGACAATTGCTATGGACGGATAACACTATCATCCATAGCAACCACAAAATATAAGGAAGCAAAATGTGGAAAATCAGAATAAGTGTGGGATATAGTAAGAAGAAGTATGCGTATGCAAATTTTTTTCCACGTCTGTCCATCACGCGGTAGCGTTCATAAGAGCTTTAAAGGTTTTGACCCATGTTTCAAGTCAAAGTTTTACAGGAAAGATTTAATTGACGAACCTGAAATTTTTGGCATGTCTTCCCGACATGACTTAGATGATTTTATGCGGGGCTGAATTATTGGAAAGATCGAAGAAGGGCAAAAGATAACAGATGTTGCCAGGGAGATCAGATCAACATCACTCACAGCGTTGTTTCACGACTGTGGAAGTCATTTAAAACTACTGGAATGTGTAGAAGGCAGCACGGGGGAGGTCGTGTTGGAAGTACGACACCTGCAGAAGACAGATATGTCGTTCTATCAGCAAAAAAGGAACAGGCGCACCACAGCTCAGCAGATGGCAAATCAGTTTCTTGCTGCCTCAGGAAAGCAGATCTCCCGAAAAACAGTTGCCAGACGTTTGAGGGGAGGAGGAATATACGCCTGCAGACCTGTTGTGAGTGTCCCATCGACCAGACAGCACCATACTGCCCGTTTGCAATGGTGTCTCTAGCATCGCAATTGGACTGAACAAGACTGAGCATGCGTACTATTCTCAGATGAGAGTAGGTTCAGTTTGTCATCGGATTGTAGACGCCATCTGATCTGGCGCGAAAGTGGTACTGCTTATTGTCCAGAAAATATCCAGGAGAGGGACCGATTACCCGACCTGCAGTGTCATGATGTGGGCCGGCATCATGATCAATGGCCGCACGCACCTACATGTGGTTGCGAATGGGACTATGACGACCCAACGATACATTAATGAAGTTCTACTTCCTCATGTTCGTCTTTTCCGTATTGCTGTCGGTGATGAATTCGTTTTTATGGACGACAACGCAACATGTCATCGAACACTCGCTATTTAGGATTGTCTAGACAGCGAGGATATTAAACGCTTCGTATGCCCATCACGTTCTCCAGATCTAAATCCCATTGAAAATGTGTGGGATGTTTTGGGGAAGCAAGTTGCTGGTCGAAACTATCCTCCGACAAACAAGAACACCCTCATCCATTACCACTCCCAGAAGAATGGGATAAATTGCCTCAACAGCTGCTGAATAATGTTGGGCAAAGTATGATACGACGTGTGAAATGTTGCATCACACTCCACGGTGGACATATCCCGTACTGATACCTTTCTTAAAGTTGCCTGCTGGCTTTTAGATGCAGGTTTCCATTTTTCCGTATGCAACATCAAATGAACATTTTTTTCTTTCAGATGTTTCACAGCTTTTGTACTTTACAGAACAATAAATATTCTTTATTCTAATGTCTGAACACTGTGGAAACTTTATTTTATCATACTAGGCCTCATGTTTCGCTTAATGTTATGCTACATTGCAATTTGTGATCCATCCTTAGCAATTGTCCAACAGTGTACACACACACACACACACACACACATATATATATATATATATATATAATATATATATATATATATATATATATATATATATATATATATATATATATATATATATATATATATATATATATATATATATATATATATATATATATATATATATATATATACATATACAGCAGATTAAATCAAAAATATTTACGACTACAAAGCTGCCACCTAAGCAATGGAGCACCTACTTTCAATTTAAATCTCTTTAAAAATAATATAACCTTAAATATCTTCAATCATAATTTAACTTTAAATTTTCTGCATGGATTCTTAACTGCTTTGATATTTTAATTTAACTCGTGATTTTTCATATTACTCTAGACAACGATATTTTAATATCAATTTTAAATTTACTTTTGTCAACTTTATCTTTATTAAAATGTTTAAATAAATTATGACTATATATATATATATATATATATATATATATATATATATATATATATATATATATATATATATATATATATATATATATATATATATATACCTGAAGAATAATTAAAACTAGTTAGACAAAATTTGTATATCTATATAATATTATATCATTTACATTTGCTAGCGGAAACAAACACATAATATTAGAAAAAATGAGGAATCATATTTATGGAATGTATTTATCATATAAATAAGTTTGGAAAAATCAAAATTAAATAGGAATTAGTTTGTTAATTCACTTAAGAGCTGGAAATTAAATTTACGTTCCGCTATATTTAATACTTGTATCAGTCAATTCGGAATCATATATCCTCTAAATCACCGTATGAATAGCTTAATCAGAATTAAACGAAGTGTGAAACGATTTTAACGATAGCACACTTAAATATAAATACTTCACGCTAAATTAATCAAAGACTAAGATCTAACATTAAATGAAAAGGAAATTATATATATACGTATATATGCTTGGTTAAAGTATGGTTGAATGCACTTACACACAGTTACAGTTAATTTCCTTCATTTGTAATTAAATAAAATGTAATGCAGCTAATCTGATGTTTCTAAGATTTTACAATTTTTTCATTTCTTAAGATGAACTAACATTGTAACTAATGAATGGTTATTAGACTTATTTAATTTTATCAATTAATGTTTATGAGTGTAGAAATATAACGTAGAATATATATATTTAAAATTTTGAAAGAAAACAAAATTGTTATAAAGGTTTATGAGAAGAAAAAGATGTTACAAGGATCTATAAGAAAAAGCAGTTTCTAGCAATTTATTAACACATTATGAAAAAATAGAGGCCGTATTTAACAACACATGAAATTCATTTTAAACCAGGTAAGTGTATATGTTACCTTACTGAATACTTGGTAGTCTTTTGTGAACACTTTGCTTAATATCTTTATGTAAATAAAAATTAAATGCCAAATATGTACTTAAAGTTTTACGAAAATGGGTAAATATGTGTCAGTAACATGATAATCCTGATTGTAGAGAGTATATATGGAAGAAATAATTTCCTCCATTCTTCGTTGAAAATTTCCAATATTTTTTGTTAATTTTGCAACCACACAAACTGTAAATAACCATTAAACAATTGACTAAAAGTGTTACACAATTACATTGTATGACTGCTAATCAGTATTCAATATTTACAAATATTTCATTATCTTAAATACAAAGAATATTTTTACATGTGGTCTAAAAGTTGAATTAGCGATTGAAACACGCAAATCATTTGTTGAGGTATAAATTTAATATATAATATTCTTCAACATTGCCACTAAATTAAGACAATATAAAAATAAATACTCGAGTTGAAATTAAGTTGCGAAAGGAAAAATAGTTATTGTATCTCACACTGTTGCTGAAAGTCAATGAAATGTATTGAAAAAGAATTTAAACCCTCATAAATTACTGATATTAATAATCCCACGTAATATATTCCCTTAAGAAGATATTGAAATATGTTCCTGGTGCGTACTTTAAGTCATTGTATTCTGTCGAATAGGCGCAAAAAGTTCTCCTTCCTGTCGTACTGTTGGAAACGATTCATTATACGCGACCAAAACTAATATCTCCCACCGAAGAAAAGCAGTCAAAGGCTATGACTGATGAGAATATAATAATGCGGCTCTTACGCATTGATGGATGCATGGATGGATGCAGCAGCCATTACCCATCTCAATACATTTCCGCAAAGATTGATTATGGCGTCAACCTTTGACCACTGACTGCAATTACTTCAACTAGTTGACTCGATACAACTCAAAAGCAATCTACCTCCCTTTATTAACTAGTTATTTTGTAAGGATAAAGGATACATTGATTCTTAAAATGCTGAAGATTTCGTCCCCAAAAGTTTCAGAGCATAAAAGAATGAAAGATGGAACAAAGCAATACAATAACCCAATAATTCAACGTATGATACAAGAAATTACTTAAACGTAGTTATGAAGGAGTAACAAGAGCTATGAGAGTATTACTGTAAGATAGTTTAAATGATAAATTGCTAAAACACAATTATATATATATATATATATATATGATATATATATATACATACATATATATATATATATATATATATATATATATATATATATATATATATATATATATATATATATATATATATATATATATATATATATATATATATATATATATATATATATATATATATATGTCTTTGTATGTATATATGTATATGTATGTTCAGACGGTGCTCCCGTGCAAAATGTATATGTCTTCAATATAAATTTAATCTAATTCTAAATCTGTTACTCTTAATATGTAGATTATTTAATAATAAATGATTTATATATTACTTAATCTTTAATTTAACCCAAGAGAAAATTAATTGAATTAGTAAATTAATATTTTTATTTACAAATTATTTGATAACTTTTATATTCTTAGAAGTATTTGTGATTGAATTAAATTTATTTAGTAATGTATTTCAGGTTTTTCTTTAATTTTATAAGTTTAATATTTATAAATTGCCATAGTTTAATAAAATTTTCCCTATAAATTAAATATTGGAACCTAAACGTTGATGTCTATTGTTTTACATGTAGTACATTCTTTAACTTTTCATAGATCTTTTATGAGGTTGATGTGAATATTTTATTAAAATATTAAGATTAACACAAAATATGTTTAACATAAATCATTCTTAGAATGTATGACGTAAAAAGCAAAAATTGTCTTTTTGCGGCACTACCATTTTAAAATTTTTGTTATGCAAGCAAAAATGGTGCTAGTAGTAAAAAGTTCTCCTGATTTTTTCTCTCAAAATCAGTAAAATCTACTGATTTTGTTTTCTTCATAGTTGGCAGGTACATATATATATATATATATATATATATATATATATATATATATATATATATATATATATATATATATATATATATATATATATATATATATATATGTATGTGTATATGATGTGTGTGTGTGTATGATATGTGTGTATGTGTGTGTGTGTGTGTGTGTGTATATATATATATATATATATAAAATAAATTAAATAAATATTGCTTTGTATATTACCAAGCTCACAAATATCTAGCTATAATATTTTCCAGATTTTATTCAATGTATAACTCAATAAAATTTACATCATGTTAATGTAATGTACATTTGCTGTGCACGTTTGAAATTGTTTTTAATATTCATGATGAAATGAGTAAAATTTATCGATTCTCTGCAAAACAGTAATCACAAGTCAAAGTTGAAATATGTTTTCTAAATAATTTGAAAATAACTTTCAAAAATAAATTTTTAAGATTTAGGGTGCAATATATATTAGATATTTAAATATTAGCTCTGGGGAAATAAGAATAAGAATTTTAACTGCAATGCTACGAAATTAAAATATGAGAAAATAAAATATTGAGAATATTTTGGTGAAGTATTTTTAAATATATAAAAATGCATTATTTATAACAACATTTTATTTTCAAAATGTTAAAAAAAAGGATATAAACTGCAATTCAAACATGTTTAATTTTTTAATACGATTCAGATTATTTATATAATTGAAAAAATAAAGTCTTTTAAATTTTTTCTGGCGTTTAACTATGCAAATTTAAATTTTTTTATTTTAGTTTTCTATCATCCAAGACTTTATTTTTAACTGAAAGCAGTGGTTAGCAATAAAAGTTCAGTAAAAAATGTGAGAAAAATTGTGAAGTTTAATTAAAGAGAATTCTGAAGAATTTCAATAAGAAAATTCTTAAAGAAAGAACTATTTGAATACATAAAAAATTTTTTTGACAAAATTTAATAAAGATTTCTTTTAAATTTTAATGTGGTTTTTGTATTAATATGCGTACACCGCGAATTTAGTAGAGAAAAATGGAATTGAAATGTCTACCGCAAGTGAATTTGAGCTCAACTAAAGCAGGTTTTTAGACTATTACCTCATTGTTCACAATAAATTGACAACGTATTGAACGAAACTTGTAATAGTTAGAGAATTTATTTAAAAATAAATCTTGAAAATATCAGAATATTATTTCCTACTTATCACTTAAAAAAGAAATCACACATTGATAATTTAATATTTAAATAAAATTAAATTAATAGATGAAAAAATAACTGATTGAAATTATATTCATAGAAATTAAAAAATAGATTAATTGTTTCTATCCAAAGAGCAAAATAATAGTTTCGGTTGTGGACAAATTTATTATTAAAATATTGATTTAAATTTCCAATAAATATGTATTTTCAAAACTTATAAATGAAAATTAATGATACTTACTAAGTAACTTAAGCAGTTTTTATTATATTTAGAACATTTTCAAAGTTTAAAAATTTATTTAATTTTAAATTAAATTTTGTATTAATCTAAAATTTTCGAAAATTTTGTTTCTATATGTAACTAATAGACTTTTAAATAATTTGGTGATCTGTGTGAACATTAATATTATTATTTCACAATAGTTAAAATGTGAATTTGATAAATGTATATTATATTATAATCATATATGTACATAATATTAAGTCATGAAAATCATAAATATACCATAAAAACTATACACAGATCAAAATCCAGAATAAAATAGGGATAAAGCCAACTATTTAATGAAAAAATAAAATTAGAATTCTTGTGATTGTTAAATAATCGAAGGTAGCTCTTGGAAATTTTTGCATACGCACATGACATCCTGTTGATAGTAAGTTGACACGTAAAATCTTTATTAAAGTCTTAAGAGCATCCGCCACCCACACTTAATTATCTCTGGGAATTTTCCATATATGGGAAGGGGGAAAACTTCTATATTAAAATGAAGAAAAACCAAAATTATATCTAAGCATCCGTTTAAAAAAGTGCATGTTTAAAATTGAAATTCAGCAACCACATATTTTTGTTCAATATTGGCAGAGATATAAAAAAAACATAAGAACTTAACTCTTTAAAGCGTGATCTTTCTCTTATCAATGATGAATTGTTTCTGTCCACAGATAGTGAATTCCCAAGAGATTGATTAATAGCTGAAAGCTGAAGTAAGGTTATTTTGATAATTTACCTCGTAATGGTTTTCAGCAAAGCCTTTCATAGAAAATGGATAAATATTTATGTCAAAAGAATTAGAGAGAATATCTTTAAAACTTCCAAACACTTGCCTCGAAAGATAAGTAAATAGAAAGTAAAAACGCAGTAACCGTTATACATTATTTCAAATTATTTTGGTATAACTCTTACAGTTCCTTTCATAAGATTTCGCGCTGTTTGATATATGTACGCCATACAGAAGAGTCTAAGAACATTCTCAAGCTGTTATCCTGACACATATTATTACATACTGCTTAAAACAATTAAAGAATATTGTCTTTTTGAAGTAACGGTATAAACCAAATTGTTTGTATGAAATGGACGAAGAAAGTCAAAAATGCAAATTTTTCTCCTTTTTCTGACATTGCAGTATGCAAATTTTCAGTTTGCAGCCGAAGACGACATATTAGCAGCAATGAATGGGATTTATAGCTTTCAACTTAATGTAAGATAAAGCGGAAAGGAATAATCTACTTTTAGTAATGATGTTGTTTCGATGAGAGCGATGCCTCTACTCATTTAACAGAGTCAGAAATTTGGAGAGTTGTTGGACGATTTGAGAGAAGCCAAATGCTATCCGAATTATAAGAAGCCACTGATGTTTTGCAAAATGAGATTTTAAGGATATGGAAATATATTTTGGTGATTAGAAATGCCGACTGAAGATCAGGGCAAGGTTGTAGCGTGCAACAACGCCTATTGTAGACCGTTATTTAACGGCAACGTCTCAAGACATCGAAATATTTATCTTTTTCAAGAGTACCTTCACTCTATCAACTCTGTCACTGGAATCAGTTTCGATACAAACAGTTCAAAACTGCATTCATGATGTAAGATGCGTGCTCGCCGACATATGATGTGTATAAAGTTAGCAGCAAGGCACTGTTGCCCCAGTAGGGAGAAGGTAATAGAGAATGTGAATTGGAAAGAAATGAATGACTTTATACTATTTTGTCTGACGAGCGCCTTTCCCTATTTATCCCGATAATAAACATGTTTTAATGTGGAAGGACTAGAAACGATCCCGCGTTTGTACAAGAAATTGGCAAATTTGGTGTAGAAAATTAATGGTCTATATTGTCAATTCCATTGATGGGCTCATCCATCTCCATATCTTTCGCAAGTCATATGATCTCATTCCTATCTACTTAGGAATGAGATCCTATGACCTATTATACTTCTCTTCTGCTGCTGCGATTGGAGATGACTTTATGTTGATGAACGACACATGTGCATGCCACATATTTCTAACGTAGTGAAGGATTTCCTTTTGAAAAAGCTCTTCTAGAGGAGGTGACAGAATACCCCAACTACTCATGAATAGACACATTGACTCGATGCCTCAAAGGTTTTCATCATTAATGGGTGACCGGAGAGACTATAAATCAACTTAAAATGATTTTCTTTTAAGGAAACACCTTTTTTATTTATTTTTCTTATGTGCACAAATAGTGTTTTTTCCTCTTTTGTACCTAAATACTCAATAGAATGCATATTTATTACAAATATATGTTATTTTTATATCATATAGCCTACAACATCTGTCAATAATGTATTAATGAACCAAATATGATTCTCTAGACGCAAGATAAATGCCCGGATTTAATATTTTTTAAATTCGTTTCAGCAGTGCAGCTAGCAAAAATACACATCTCATTTTTCCATTATTCAACAGGGTTTGGGATCCAGATTTCAACTCACTATTTTTTAACAACACTCGGATTTCTCCACTGCAGTAGTTGCAAATGATCCTTATTTGTGTACAATATCTAATATATTTAGGATATTCAAATGTCGTATTTAAAATCGCAAATATTGTGTTTTCTACAGCATGATATCGAAGCTTTCAAGAATATCTTGCTTGTATGATAATTATTTTTATGGCGTATAGTAATAATCTTCTTTACATGAAATTTTTGCTTACATCATTAAATAATATTCAAGCATTCATTGATACAATTTATCGAAAGAAAAAAAATCTTAAAACAATATATTTGCCAAATATTGCTAATTTAATATAATTAAAATAACAATAGCTCGTCTAAGATAAGTATTTTAAATCCGTACATATACCCCACTTTACATGATAAGGAATATTTGTTAACATCCATACTGCTAAGCTAAGTTTGAGCGATATGAATGTTAAATAATAAGTATGTGTGAGTAAAATAGCGATAAAGTAAATTGTGGGTGATTTCGATTTTTTTCTAAGATTGTAAATTTATTTATACTTTTAATGATAACAACCAGATTACTTTTACACAGTCACCTCATACACATATATATATATATATGTATATCTGTGCATATGTATATATATATATATATATATATATATATATATATTATGTATGTATATATATATATATATATATATATATATATATATATATATATATATATATATATATATATATGGGGAACTGAATGATGGACGTTTTTAATATAGCGAGTTCTTATGCATTAATGGATTCAACTGCACGGACATATTGTTTGTCATGTCGGAATTCTGTAATAAATACAATAGATTGTTAATTTCAATATTACAATTTACTATTAAAAAAGTATATTATGCTTAATAGTTTTACGATTAAAAGATAAATAACCAAATAACCGAAGTTCTAGTCTTAAGAGAAAGTTATTAAATTTTTCTTATCATAAACTATGGATACTTTTATACAGCAAGTTTAATATTGTTTCAGAACAATGAAAACTGAGAGATAGAGTTGTTTAGAACAGCAAATTCTTTGTACATGTGACAGCTATCAAGTATTTGGGGCTCTATTCATTCCCCGAAGCTTGCCAAGAAATTGCTTCGGAGCCTCTATTCTCTTAAACGTCAGAGATATCAAATGGAATAAGATAAGAACGAACGAACCTTTTTTTCCAGATTTCTGTTGCTCTGGAATATGTTTTTCTTTGTATTCTTTTCTAGAATTTCTTTGGTAGAAAGCATTTGCATCAGATTTGAAGCTCTCTCTTTCCCCATCTTTTGGCATGCTTCGTGAGCATCTTTTTCTATCGTTCAGAAAAAAATTATATCTAACACAGATTCAAAGGACAAGAAAAAACATCTCTTTCGTCTAACATATTTAAGGTTATCAGCTAAAAAAGATGAGTAAAAAAATTGTATATCGGAAAATTTGGCATAGTATTCAAAAGTAATTCATGTCGAGGCTCCGGATGCAGCTGTAGCGAAAGCTTTGAATCATATAAAAAATAGAGATTTTAAAAGCGATTTCTCTCTTCTCTGGTGCTTTTTATTTTCCGTTTTTACTTATGGTATTGAATATTTT